>CM051826.1:88677649-89877649 GCA_028451465.1 Erethizon dorsatum
GATCCAGAGGTTTTGATGGTTAGTTCTGTTCTGAGCAAGTTAGGATTCAGCAAATGCAATAAACACACAGATTGAGATATTCCAACATTCCAGTGGAACTGCTGATCTAGATTTAGAGGAAGAATGAGCACTTGGGCTTTTGAAATGGGATTTGTGAATACACTAGCAGAGAAAAGGCTGTAGAGAGAAAATAGGAATCAGAAAGAATTCTAGAGAACACTTAACTTTAAGAAAACATGAGGAAGGAAATAGATATCTTGTGGGAACAGAGAAACACTAATCTGGAAAGCCAGAGGACTGTGTTGTATGCAACAGACATGTCAATGTGAAAAGTACCAAAGAAGGGAATGCTTGACATGGGAAATTGTGGAGAGATTCTAGGAGAAAAGAGTATGAGAACCTATAAAAAGCTGTGTAGTTTATACAGAATAAACTAAGTACAGAAATTACTTAGATTTGAGGAATTAACCCAAGTAAATGAGCAATGAATAAAATGAAGTAAAAAACTATACAATAATTTACAGAATTCAAAAAAAAGAAAAATTCCATATTTAGACATAGACAACTGAGTGAAGATGCAATTTGAAATATGAGTGAACTTAATGTGTTAACAGTTTCTGAAGATGGTTCTAGTAGATAAAAACCTGAAAATTCTTAACACATAAAGGAATAATAAGAAATACATGACCTAAGGCAATAATGAGGAAACCTTGGAGCAATATGATGTTTAAATGATTAAATGTGAAAAAAGAAACTGATGTCTCTCTCTGAACTTGAAGGAAAAAGAAAAGAATGAGTTAAGATGTAGAGGAAATGTTGATTGGAGAATAGTCAAGTTGAAGGATTTTATTTATAATAGCTTTGATCTCAAAGAAATAACAAGTAACAACCATAATTCTGTGTGAACACAAAGAGATTAAAAGTAGTAATGGAACATAAGTAGAGTAGAAATTGTCTAGATTTGACTCAAGTTTGATGTCACTTCTCTGGTAGAATCTTGAGGCTACTTAATAATCATTTTATTTATGTTAATATTCATCTCATAGTTCCAGTGGTTTGGGTAGGTATCAAAGAGACACTCAGAACATATTTGCAAGGAAGATAGGAAGCAGCACAGAAAGCTGATAATGGCAGGTGTCAGGTGAGTGAAAATAAGACACAATGTAAACTAAAGGGAGATAAGGAGAGTCTCATCAAACAGAGAGTACTGTGATAAATTATATTGTGAAAGAGATTTTAAAAAGGAGCATGAGATTAATTTCCACAAAACACCTTGAACTGTGTAAAAGAGAACAATGCCTCATATCTGATTATGTGTTCTTAAAAACAAACCTATCAATAAAAATATACTAATAGCAATCCTAATCAAATTAATGATAAAGTAACTTGAAAGAATAAGATGAAAAAAATTTACAATAAATGATTCATTTATAGTCAATAAAGCAATAGCTTGGGGAGTCTGAAAAGAGAATTGTGCTCAGCAAAAAGCTGCTACGACTAGGGCTATTTTCTAGGTTCTCTATTAGAGTGACCAAACAATGATCATTCACACCTGAAAATTAAAAATCTATTGAGCTCTAGAGTTTTAGTCCAAATATACCCAATGCTGAATACTGTGATTTCAAGAATTCACTGCTGCAAAATGAATGAGTATATTTTTAAAGGTTTTTCTGGTTTATAATCTTTGGATTGCTTATATCTATAGTGTATTCTACAGGACTTAGTTTATTTACCCCACCCCAGGAAACACAATGCAAATAAAATTAGAACACATTTTCCATTACATTTTTATTTTCTGTCCTTTCATCTGAAGCCCCTAAGAAACTTGACATTATAAGTTGAAAGGAGCAAGAAGATGATCAATCAGGCTTTTAAGAGCTAAAGAGAAAGCGTGCAATCCCTTTTTTCTTTATATCCAACATAAGCAAAACACAGCAGGTAATGATGTGGGATGCTATAAAGATTTTATTATCATTTTATTGGGATGAATATTCTATCTTACCCATATTTCTACCTATATAGTTCATTTATCCCAAACTTTTAGTAATAAAGTTAATGGCATTCCTCACTTCTTAACACTCCAGCAATATTTTATGCTTTATGCATACATGTATATGAAGTAGCAAAATACATCAGTCCAAAGATAAACAGAATTTGAGGTTATACTCAGTTACATAACGGTGCATTAAGTTTTTCTGTTTATTATACTTAATCAGTAAATGCTAACTAAATTCACTGTTGACTTTCAGCAACAGTGCTCTGCTTCCAGAAATACCAGATTTTTAAGGTCAACCATAATTGAATATATTACAAAATTTATTTAGCACCATCTTCTTTTCCAGGCACTCTGTCTGGCACTTTGTATTTCTTTATTTTATCTAATTCACACGACACTTTTTCAAGTCGGGAGTTACTTTTCTTATTTTATAGGGAGTTTGTAACTCCAAGGGATGAACTTACATGGATTCAAATTTAGATTTTTTTGGCCACTAATGTCCTACTATAAATATGCCTGACAGAAAAGGGGACTGAAGTATTTTAATACTAAGCATTCTTTGTCAACCACTGTAACATATTTTAGTAGAAAAAGATTTAGCAAAGCAAAACATTTTTCATCCTCCTGGATTCTGGAGAAATATCAAAAAGCACACAGATTAGGAAATTAAAGCTCTGTTCAAAGACATTCCTATCTCATCAGCATAGAAAAACAATTTGAAAAATATAGTTGTCATTTAGAGAAAAAATATATAAAATCAAACAGGTTAAGAACATAAAGTAGGAACACTGACTTTATGCACTACAGCAAAATTATAAGCATTCCTATAGCATGTAGAAATTAACAAGAATTGTAAAATTTTAAACCTGGAAGATCAAATGATGGAGAACTGTAGATCTGTAATCAGTTTAAGTGGCCCACACATGTATTTATCATTATTTAACAATGTTCATCCATATTTATGTATGAACTTTCAGTAGAATGAGTACTTTCACATAAAAAGTAATGGTTTTAGAAAATCTCCAATCTTCCTTTGTTTTAATTTGCTCATCTAGAAAACAGAAACACTAAACTCCCTTTATCATTAAGTAACTGCAGATTAAAATTTCTAGTGATAAAAGCATTTTGAAAGAAATATGCTCAATATGGAGAGCATAGTACTGTATTCTTATTAATAATTTAAATTTGTTAAAGATTGTTTCAATCAGCCTGGCCAGTCATAGCTAGCATTCTTAGGTAACTCATGAAATATCCTATAAATCAGAAACAAAGTAAGTTAATTTTGTATAATTTAAACACTAAAATTGTTGAATTTGTTGTTATAAATGACATTTTTTAAAGAGAAAATTTGATGAAGGAAAGTTCTCTATTCCCTTGAATACCTACAGCCACCAGAGTCTGCGGGAAGGTGGTTTGCAGGAAGACCATGTTTCTACCTTCTTACAGATGCATAAAGTAAGATAATTTTTTTCCATTTTGAGCACAATGTTATAATAGAAGACATTCCATATTGTATGCAAAATTGTTTAGAGAAGAAAATCTTTGCAAAAAAAAACTCCTTTAAAAATAACCTTGAGCTAACAATTTTTATTTCTTTATTTTTAAAATAAAAACAAATATAAATAAAAATATTCTTACTGAATAATTGCCAAGACATCCAGGTACTATAATTCTACTTTTAGATTTCTAATTCTCATTTAGTGTCCTAATGACTTCTTAAATCATTGAAACTATAAGATTAATTTGCACATTTGAGCAAGTAAAAATATTCTGTAGTAAATATTTTGGTTATTACTCATTTTTTCATATCAAATAATGGAAAATGAGAAATTAGGGGGTTGCTATCATATGTTAAGAAAAGTTTTCTAAGTGTTTAGGATATGCTCAGAGATTGTGTTAGGTCTGTATGGAACCTTGATCTTTTAAAATTTTTTTTTCATTTTTACCTAAGAAAGAGAAAAGACGTGGACTATTAAAAGCTTACCATGTTTAAAGTCTCTAGATCAATTTAGAAAGACCACAAGGAAATCGATTTCTCATTATTGGTCGGGATTTAAAATGGAAGCACTGAATGAGATAAAACTTCTCTCTCCTCTTCTGTTGTCAGTTTAGCAGAAGTGATCATAGGAAACCAATGTGATTGTCCAAATTGGTGCCTGGATCTGTTGGTCCAGGTCTTTATGATGGAAATGAATGAATATCTGCCATGTGTTTATTCATTATTCATACATTTAACAAATATTTACTGAAAGCATAGCAAGAACCATGATAGTCATTAGAGGCACAAAGGCAAATATTTAACACATTCTTCCTGCTTGATGATCTTCCACTTTGTTATATATGAAAAGAAAAATGCAACTAAAAAGGATAGAAGCATTGATTGTAAGGACAGGATAGAGTGTGACCATTACAGGATGAGTGGTTAATAGTAATATAACATTACCACATGATAATAGGGTTAAAATAATTATATATGCATTTCCTGTTTTTTAAAAACGTTTTGAGACAGGGTTTCACTGTGCAGTTCAGGCTGGCCTGGGACTCACTTTGTACCCCAGGCTGGCCTTGAACTCGCACCTATCCTCCTGCCTCAGCCTCTTGAATGCTGGGATTACAGATATGTGCTACTACACCTGACCTTACATATTTTAAGAGCGTTAAAGACATTTTGCAAAATAGATAAAACAGTGTTATACATATGACTGTGTAAATGGAAGACAAGAATTAGATTGTACGAGGTTTAAGTTTCCAAGTCTATCTGATCACCTGAACAAGCAAAGGCAAAATGAGATGAAGTATTAGTTCAATATAAGAAATAGGCTAACTGTAATAAAGAAGCTTCTTATCATGAAGACTCCGACTCACCTGAAAAATAGAATCATAGAATACCAACAGAACAGCATTAAAACATTAGTTAAGGAATCAAAGATTGGACTTGGCTAACATAATAAACTTTTGAATAACTTATCTACATGTTTGTATGTAACCCATGCTAAAAAAAAAGGAAGACAGATGTGTAAACACATGAACAAAAACCTCTACATATACACTACGAAAAATGGAAAATAACTAAACATTTATTTGGCATGTATTTGGCACCGAACATACATTTGGTACTGTACTAACTGGAAGACCAAAAATTAATCAAGTATAAATTCTGACAAGTCTCATCTCATTGTAAGATTAATTGAAAACAATTTAGGAAATGGTAATATTGTGGAAGAGGTAAAGCTAAATTGATACAATGTTTCACAAGGGGGAGATTATTTCTAGCTCTGTTTGGAGAGAGAATGGAAGATTTCACTGAAGTGGTGAGTTTTAAGCAGACTAAAAGGATAAGAAAAATGCTTCATCAGTAAAATAGTGGTAAGCATTGCAGTTGAAAAAAAAGTATGTAAATTGTAATAATATACTCAAAAATGACAGTTATTAATTTATGAAAGCCCAAATAATCACTGTAATATCAGGAAAAGATCATCTGTGTTTGGAAAAAGAAGAATAGATTGTGAAGATAAGAGAAAAGAAGGCTGGAATTTTAGCTTCTATAATGTTCCAATTGTATTATATTTAATGTATCAATATTTGGTATCTCCTATAAAGGAAGTCTGTTTTATGCAAAATTAAAATACTACAGAAGAACAAGTTGAACTAGGACTCTCTTTTTAATGTTGAACATATTTTCACTGATTGATAATACAAAGGATTTTTTAGGTTGACTGGCTGGAAAATGTCATAGTAACGAGTGTTAACTAGTCTGACTCGAACTGTATTTCCTCTCACTTAATGGTATCAGTTTTTCCAGTTTTTCAATGAAGACTACTTTGGAGGGCATGGGAGATCAAGGCACATCCTAGAATGTAAATGAGATAAATTGAGAGCACAAATTTTCCAACTTAATTTTTCACATATGTTCTCACAGATGGTATTTTAAAATATTTTAATGATATTTTTAAAAAAGCTTCAGTCTGACAGTTTGACCGTGAAACAGACATTAACCCGCAGTCATTAGAAGGTAGTGTTCTGAATGCAAATCGAAGTTCTTTTGTTCTGGTACCACAAATGGAATAACTCCCATCACCACTCCCATGTGCAGATGTGTGTGTGTATGCACAAACCCATACACACATTTTCTCAACTGTCTCAGGTGAGATTCAATGACTAGATATTTATGAACAATTAGGATAACTAGAAGACAAACTTCCAGTGTTTTTTTAAAATACCATGTTTAGCTGTAATGACAGAACAAATTTTTTCATATTTAGATGTACTCAAAGCTGCATTTAACTTCTTAACATGTAACTTGCTAATTCATACGCTATCTATATGAAAACAGCCAAAGATGATGAAAAATAGTGAATCATTGAATTTGAGAAGGAAAATCTTTGAAATCATCTAGTCCAATGTTTTATAAACTCTGATACTCTGATATGTAAAATAAATTAAAATTTAAAAATGATTCAAAGTTATATATTTTCAAAAGTATATTATAAAATTATCTTAGTTTAAAATTTGAATATAATTTATGTTATCATTTTTAAATAAATTTATTTAAATGTTTCAAAATTTTAATGTGCCAGTAGTATGCAAAACTGGCAAAATTGTACCATCATATATGAAAGACTAAAATTTGGGAAACACCGATTGTTCATTATGGACACTGGAGCCCAAATAAATATGACACACAACAGGGCATGGTGGCACAGTCCTCTGACCCCAGAACTCAGCAGGGTGAGCAGGAGGATCACCACAAATTCGAGGCCAGCCTGGGCTACACAGTGAGTTCAAGGCTAGTTTGGACTACATAGCAAGACTCTGTCAAAAAAAAAAGTGCTCTGAAAACCAATGTAACACAATATTACTTTTGGCTTCAAGTAATAATAACCATTTGTTCAAATAACATTTTTTCTTAGAGATGATCCTTGATTTCAATGGGGTTACATTTTAATTAATCCATCCTAAATTGAAAATATCCCAAATTGAAAATACATTTAATAAACCTAATTTAACACACATCCTGGACTAATAATGATCCACCTGAGAGTAGCTGCTGTTTCCCTTTTTGAATGTATGGATGATTGGGAGCTAAACTCAATGACGCTACGCAGCACTGAAAACAGATAAGGCAAAGCCAAGGAATAGACAAAAATTCAAAATGTGATGTATGATTTCCAACAAACCTGTACTGTTTTGATATCATCATACAGGTGAAAAGCCCAAAGTCAAGCCATTGTAATTTGGAAACTGTCTGGATTAGAGAATCTACTTACCTACCTATTACATTTATCCAACTGAAGTTGTAAGATTTAAATAGTAGTTTGAAGTTCGAAGTTTCTCCCACAACAGGTAACCATACTATCAAGTGGAATATTGATCACTAGCGACTATTAAAAGTTTGGTCATTTTTTAATATAGTGTTCTTAATTTTAAAACTATTAGTATAAACCAGATTTTGTAAGATGAGCAAAAGAAAACTTCAAGTTTATCCCAGATTCTTTGAATGGGAGCATCCAAGAAAGAAGGAAGGAACAGTTCCTTTTTTTGGAGGGGTTATGATTCAGGGAATTATCATGATGATTCAGGTGACCTACACTACCAAAGCCATAAAACAAACTCTAGAGAGAATTCCACAAAATCAAGTAAAAGTCTGGACTGCTCGCTGCTCTTCATTCAGGCTTAATTCTAGAACATGGTCAATTTTTAGTAAATATTGTCAAATTTTACTAAATTTTTAATAAATTAATAGGTAGAAAATCGAATCATGTGAGGAAACATTATTCATAGGGTTAGAACAGTCTAATAATGTTTTAAGTTGCTCCAGGGAATAATACCTCCATGATAATTCAGAAATGACTTCTTGTGGCTGTAGAAGATCCAAGTCCCTGGTGCAAGGTTGTGTAGATTCCCTCCAATGTTTGTTTCAACTGTGAGATTCAATGATTCTTGTTCTACAGAAACTTGCAACATGTGATAGTATGATCATTTACAAACTATAAGGGAATAATTTATTAGCATTTGTTATTAAATAGTACTTCATAATATCAAAGAATTAAATGTTTCTACAGTATGATTAACATTCTGGCAGTACATACACGCTTTTTGTAAGTCATCATATCATGGTTATATTCACTTTATAAATAATGAAATCAAGTCAGGAAGGAATCACAAAATCTGTGACTTCCATCTTTGGTAATGATTTTCGTGATCTCAGAGTATCCCTCAGAGGTCATTTATTGTCAATAAAGTTTTTGCTCAATTTAGTCTTATAATATTGAGTATAGTACCTCACAATTTTGCTAGTGATAACAGATAATAGTGCACATAAAATGGAGAAAACAGTCCATCTATTTGATAATGTTTAGCTGAATCAAAAGCACTCTAAAAAATTCAGTCACTGCACACCATCTTTGCTAGAAACAAATCTTCATTCCAGAGTAGAGAATAGCTACATCAGACGTAACTAATATTCTATTATGACACACACACACACACACATATATGTTATTATCACTGAATTCATAGGTAAAAATATTAGAAATATTACCAAGCTTTACAAAGTCAAAAGCTATGGTCAAAAATATAAAATTCCAAAGCTAAAATATGTTATTTTGGAACTCAAATCCATTTACTTCAATGCCCTGATGATTAATGAAATTTTAGATTACAATAGGAAAGACCAGGTACATCCTGCATAAAGATGTAATAACTAAGGGACATTCTGAAAAAGAAGCCCTGGAGCCATAAAGGAATGTAGGTAAAAGTTTCTGTGTTGTGCAAAAATACCCTAAGTAAAATGAACCAGTGAGTTGAAATGTAATTCTTTAATTCCCAGGGCAATAGCTGAGAAAACTAAGTTTACAGGTAATATATTTGGGGTACATGATGGTTTGAATATCCAGAAAAACCAGATCAGTCCTAGAAGGCACTTCTATGGCATAGTCATGAAATAATATGTTATTACTTATGAAAAAAATATATGTATATGATCAGTGTCATTCTAAATATTCACAGAAACAAAACTATATATATAGGTCACTTTTTTCTTCCCATGAATGTCATTTTATTTACTCTTCTTATTTCTAAATATAGATGTAAACAATTTCTGTGCCAACTATTTCAGCACAAGCAGCACAGATTCAGGAAATAATAATTCACCGAAATTGAGGCAGTTACATTCACATTTGCACTTCCTGAAGCTGGCAGTTTCATTCTCTAGAGACAGGTGCATTTATCACATTCACAACCATAGTAAAATAAAATCATCAACTAAAGGGACTCTGACTCACTCATTTTCCTCTGGGAGAGTCACCGACCATTTGGAGTATTTCAAGAGAAGGCTCTCCAGCTTTTATTTGAGAGAAAAATCAAAACCCACAGAAGTGGACATATTCTTAAAGATTTGCATCAATATGACATAAAAGAACTGACAACAAATTAGAAGTTGCAGTGGGAAAACAGAGAATGCTAGCATAAAAAAGTCTTTGCAAAGCTTTGAAATTCCGATTTTGGTCTTATTATGTACCTCTTGCCAAGTTTTTGCCTCCATACCTATTTTTTCCTCTATCCAAACAAAGCAAAACCCAATTTTTCTATTTTTTTACCATGACTCTAAACTCAGGATT
This sequence comes from Erethizon dorsatum, assembly GCA_028451465.1. Lineage (NCBI taxonomy): Eukaryota > Metazoa > Chordata > Mammalia > Rodentia > Erethizontidae > Erethizon > Erethizon dorsatum. The sequence continues at coordinate 88,687,265 of CM051826.1, forward strand.
TTTATTGTATGTGTTTTGTGTTTGTTTCCCCATATAATGTACACCCTTCTCATCTCTTCTTTATAAATCTTAAATCAATTGACTTTCTTGGACAAGCAATTAGAATTTGAAGCTGTGTGGAATCTTTTTTTTTTCCCCTATAAACCGTTTTAGGTGCTATTTGCTTTATTGTATTCTTAATCTCATAAAAAAATCATATTTTGCAGTAGTTTCTACTTCTTTCTGTTTATGGGATCTGTATCAGGAAGAGGAATTTTGTGTAGTTATCAAATTCTTTTAGTTTTGAGCAATACTGTTCAAGATTTTTTTTTTAATTAGAATCCTCCATTGCTTTTCACAACCTCAACAGTTGAAAATGTCAAAGTTTAAATATTTATCATTTGGGGCACTAATTTGGATTCATAACAGACACCTCACATGTAAATAAACAGTTTTTTAAAAAGTAAAAAAAAATTAAATCATATGATTCTACCTAGGAAAAAATTGACCATTTGTCCTCTATTACATAATAAACACTATAAAGTGCCACTTATGAATGACAAAAGCATTTTCTTGGATGTAACTAAAGCCCAACTTTGCAGAGCACTATAAACCTACTTATAAAACACATGAAAAAGTATCTAATCTCTAAATAATGTGATAGGTAATTGGCACAGACTAAAAAAAAAATCAGCATTTTGAAATTAATTGGTTATAGAAGAGGCTCTGAATATGTTAGGACAGACTAAGAATCTTTTTACTTCCAGGTATCCTCAGATCACGCCCTTAGACCGTTACAAGACCATATACAAATAAACATCCTGAAGACCAGTAAGCGCACTACTTACATAAGTGAAAATTACTTCTATTAGGGATTACCCAAACATAAAGCAAATCCTAACAGACTGCACAGTGCACAAAGCTTCACTGCGAAACACCTTTCAGTTTTAAAAATAAATCATTTGTTGTTTATACTCAAGTCACTGAAGTTTCACAGATAAAGGGAGAGAATTACACTTAAGATCTCAATGATCTTTTTCAAAATGGGAGAAAAGCAGTGATTACACATGGATATGTTAAAAAATTAGACTGTGGGATCCCAGATAAGCTCATCAGGCATTATGGTTTATATCAGAACTCTTCTGCTCAAATGTTTGACACCTTGCCTCTAAAATGCAACAGGTATGCTAATAAATGCACACACATTACATGAAACTGTTGGGAAATTGCTAATGGTCATAAATGTACACTATTCAGTGTGAAAAACAGCATCATATGCAACTAAAGCTTCTTATTTTCCAGGCTGAAGCACTCTCTATGAACGTTCACAAACCTGTGCTTACTCCTCTCCGCTAAATTTCTCAATTATCTCTGAAATATTGTACCCAATAATGGAAAAGATTTCATATGATTAAGATAATCTTTGATCTCTAGCGCATCAACTTCCATGTCAACCTTTAAAATAACGACTAGGTTAAAATTTCTTCAAGAGAGAGAAAAAGCAAATAATTACATTTTTAAATTCTGTCACCAAATAGCAAGTGGTCTAATATAAATTTCCTTACAACCAGAGATATTTATTTTAAAATATAATCTACTCACAAAATATTTGGTCTGAAATATATTCTTCTTCTTTAATACCGTATTATAGATATTTACAATGTTTCACACCTCCCAGGAGTCCCAAGCCTTGAATTCACATGCCTGGCATATTGTCTTTGTAATGACATTCACAGACACCAAGCTAAGCAGTTTTTCCCTTTCCTTTGTCATTCACTGCATTTCAAACATTTAAGTCCTACAATATATGTAGGACAACTGCCTTTATAACTATTCTTAGCTCTGTAAAGTCAAATATGACTATTCTTTAGCTATTCCTGTTTTACTTTTTAAACGTTTCATAACTTTTATGTACCAGCTAAAATTTAACCAAAAAGATGCTGCAAGATAAAGAAATGGATATGGAAAATATTCATTGAAGATATTATTGTTAAGTTGCTGATTCAAAAGAACAATGTCAAGTATAAGGACTACCTTCATTTCTCAACCTTTCCCCAAAGGAGAATCTAAGAATTAAACAACTGGCATGAAAATTCAGACTTCCTCATAGACTTGTTTTAGGTATTATCATAAAAAGCTTTTTAAAAAGGCCTTTATCTAAGAAGTAAGCTGGCACTTCTACCTTTACCTATGTGATATCGTAAGCCTTGGTATATTGTCATAATAGTGGAGGCAAGGAAAATTCTTTCAAAGATTAACTTTAAAGTAACTTGAAGGAAAACAAAGGAATTAAATGACCCACAAGTTCTGTAGCTCTTTGTGTTGTTACAGTGGGTGGTATTGTGTGGCTGCTATGGGGTATGCATGTAACTGATGTTGTATTGTTGGCTGCATTCTTTTAGTACCAGTGGAGAGTTGTGACAGTTATTGACACAAGCAAATAGAGGAACAATGTTGCCAGAGAGAAAATTAGAAATAACTAATTCTCACCAAGAAAACAGGTGTGTTAGTTTGCCTCTGAAATCCCATCATAAACAGTATTTAAAAATATTTTTTTTGTTAACTTTATTTAAGGAAGGTTCAAAGGTAACGTAGTTCATACTACTTACAGAATTGCAAAAATCATTACAATAAAATGCAATCACTCCGTCAAGGAGTTGAAAAAATTAGCAAAAACGTAGTGAAATATTTCAGAAAAAAACAGTTTGAAAATTCTTACCAGAAACCCACCTGAAATCCTGATAACCTATTAACTAATTACTTAAGTTCAAATCAAGAGAACTTCTAATGTCAAAAAGTTTAGAGAAAAAGAGTTATTTTTAACTTGAAAATGATATGGAAATCTGGAATGAATAATAATCTGAATATAAATGAATGTAGCGAATGATAAAAGGTTGGTAAATGTTGCAAAAGCTTGTAGGGAGGGAGAAAAGTCACAATGATAGACCCAAGGGTTACAAACTGAGCTACTGAACACAGAATGAAATGGTGCTTCGGAAAATATAAGAGGTTTTGCTCATGGCAAAGTAAATGAAATACAGTATTCAAAGGGTGGAAGAAACAGGGTATAATGAAATGATTGGAGACCTTCAAGAGCTAGCACAAGAGTAACATGTGGGGAGTTTAAATGGTAGGACAGAAATAAAATTATTGTTGTCAATGCAAGTGACTAAGTCCTTTCCTGAAAGCACTATATTTTAAAATATTGGATAACTAAAATAAAGACTAATTAAATAGTTTTTGAGTTAAATATAAGAAGATTGTGGTTAGTTTTATTTTATAGGCTAAGTCACACTAGAAAAAATTTTATGTCGACAGAGTATAGAATTGAGATGGAAAGAATTGGGATGAAATAGTCAAATGCTTAAAGCAAAGACAAAACCGTATGTCTTTGGCGTTGCTGTTCATTTTTGTTTTGTGTTGTTCGAAACAGGGTCTCCCTGTGTAGCCCAGGCTGACCTCAAACTTGAGATGGTCCTAACTTAGCTTCCCAAGTGCTAGGATTACAACTGTGTGTCACCACATCTCACTCTTTGGTGTTTGCTATAGAGCAGGAAGCAGATTTGATAAGAGTACGGTGTCTGGCACAGGATACATGATGCTGTGTTTGGGAGACACTAACTTATGTAGAAAGGACAAAACCTGTTTCTACTTTATCCACGAGGAATATTTCAGAATTTAGAGGAGGAAAGTCTGTCAAATGTTTATAACTTTTAATATTAGGTTGTATCTGTATTTTTATCAATGGAAAGTTTCAGAATCCAAACTGTCAATAGGTAAAGGTACAGCTTAAAGGTACACACTTAGAGTAGGCCCACATGATTCCCATGGAATTGTAACAAGATGGAAGTCAAGTAAGGTGATTTCAATACAAGTAATGTCAAAATCAGGAAAAATTCAACAGCATGAAACGACCCTTAAGGATACTGTGCTAAATGAAATAAACTAGTCACAAACACAAATGCTGTCTGATTCCTTTTGTATGAGGTATCTAAAGTCAAATTCATGTGAAAAGAAAATAGAGGTAACCAGATGTTTAATAGGAATACAATTTGAGATTGGCAAAGGTTCCAGCAATCTGTCTTACAATATAAATATAGTTAAAACTAGTTAATTATATTTTTAAGAAAGATTGCGATAGCAATTTTCTCTTTATGTTTTTAACAAAATGAAAATAGACGAAACTTTGATATTAGTGAAATACATTAAATGTATCATCCCTCTTTCCAATTCAGGACGTCTGCTAAGTCACAGATGGGACTCAGCAGGTATATTACATTCCCAATATTCTTATTCAGCCCTTTGCCAAAAGTTTTTCTGGTTACATCTAGGTCTCCTCTCCCTTTCTGGAAAGTACCTTGCATAAATTGCTCTGTGAAGCCTCTTCAACTGGAGCACGAGTCTTAGGCCTCTTATAAACTAATAAACCATCCATAGTTTTCCTAAGGTATTTGTCCTTAGATATTTTCCTACAATTTTTCCTAAGGTAAACTATGAATGTGTTGCTCCTTAGTTGAATAAGCCCATGACAAGGGATTCCTGTTAATGAAAACCCTTTCCTAATGCTAAACTACTTATGTTGACTGTCAATAGGCAGAGGAGACACGCCTGTGAAGATCCTGAAGCAGTGAGTACTTGCACGTCACAGGATAAGCTGGGGGGAACAGGAGTAGTCACTTTATTCAGAGGAGAATGGCTGACGTTAGTCACCTGCTTCTGAAGGTTAGAGCTGAAGGTACACTTGCCATGTAGGCATCCACCTTCTGAATGTTCATATGTGTGAATGCAGGTGTGTGTAAGTGTCTGGGGTACAACAGAAGAGTTGCTCTGTTTATGACTGAAGTTAAGATAAAATAATTCAAATGTTATGTCAAGAACTACATTTCAATCAAGCAGGTACAAGAAAATATTTTCAGAGAAATGTTGCCTATTCTATACTTAGAACAACTAACTTTAAAATAGGCCTTGATACAATGTAAACTATATCTAAGGAAATAGTCATTTGGAGGGCATAGTAGAGTCTGGTTAAATCATTAAACCAGTTCGATCCACAGTGTCCATTTTCTTTTCTTTCTTTTTTAAATGAGATGTTGGTTGTGACTGCAAATATGTGGTATTTATCGTCTCCGTTTTTCAAAGTTCCTTTACTTTTGTTTTGTGAACATATCTAAACTATCCACAATATAAGATAAAAAACCTCCAAAACAATTTTTGTTAGCCACTTTTGGATAGATTCTTAATATTAAAAGCGGTCTTACAAAGATACTCATTCTCCTCCTTCAGTATTAGCATTTTTAAATTTTTTAGACACATGGAGGGATTATTAAAACAAAATGAAAAGCTGGACTCCATTAGACTACAGATAGTTTTGGTCCCACACAAGCTGTGCCCTGAAATAAATCTAAAACACTTTATGGTTAAAACAGCAAGAAAGCAGTTTAATGTCCCATTAAATCACAGTTTAAAGCACCCTGGAACAAATGAAATGATTGAAAATTTTAGATATGTGATAATATTTTTATGTCCACTCCAGAAAGACGCACACTCAAATGTCATTTACAAAGAGTAAGGGAGAAATGGTCATGTGTGACATAGTGAATGTAAAAATGTGTTTGTAAAAATACCATGTAAGTAAGCTTATTCTGTATCACACACCTTTACATGTTTACATGTAGGAAATAAATAAGAAATGTATAATTAACAAAAAATATGCAAAGGATATGAAGTGGAAAGCAAATACTTGTTTTTATTTCATCAGCAAAAAGTATGTATGTGATTTCTAACCCCTTTTTATGCTTCTCTGTAGAGGACTTAGAGGTACTGAATAATTTAAATTATTCTAATCAATAACCTACCACATAGAACAATTAACAATTAATTGCCAAGAAAAACATCATACAGTTGAAAAAGCACCCATTTTGAAACAAAAGTGGCCTTACATCATAAGTGTGCTACTTTCTATAAACAGACCTTTAGCGTCTTTTTTTTCCCCTCCTAGGTACTGTCCATCTCAAAGAATTGTTTGATTAAAACATTAAAAAGCATCTATAAACCAACTATCACTAGAGTACCTTGTGTACATTAGTTTCTCAATAAATATAAATTAATATGCTTTCCTTCTCCAGTTGAGTCGTCCAGTGAAAAATATGCAAAATAAGCTATAACGTATGCTGAACTGTCACTACAATCTTCTCTTTTTAGAGTAATTTGTTCTGAAATCCTAGGGGAGCTAACCAGAATTTTTCAAAGAAAATACTATTACCTTGAGATTAATGGTAAACAACTACATGAATAGTTTTAAAAACACATATGTGATACTTAGTACTCATAATTTACATGTATAACAAAACAAAACAACAAAAACAGTACAGAAAAGAGAAATCAGGGCAGAAGCTATAGCTCAGTGGAAGAGTATTTTCTTAGCAAATGCAAAGCCCTGGGTTTCATCTCCAGTACCATTAAAAAAAGTCAACAAAAATAATGCAAATAATGTAATGACTTATAAACAAGATAAGCAATGCTATGTGATAAGAAAGTTTAAATCATAACAAGAACTTATCTACAAATCTTAGTTTATCAATACTGGTCTGTTTAAAGGATATAGGTAATCCAAATTGTCCTTCTAAATGCTAATATCTTATTAAACAAAAGTAGTTATTAAATTAAACTTGTTCTGTTGGATTTATCTTAGAATTCAACTACCTAAGTATTTGTTAACTCTGTTTTCCATAATATTCTTTTCTTTCTTTATGGAGAATCAAAAATACAATTTTTCTTGGGAGGTAAATTTTTTTCAAACACTGAGATATGTCCACAATACCCTCAGAAACAAATTTTTCAAATTATGCTTTGATTAACTTCTTCTATAGCACTGACACATTTTTAACTCCTCCCATCCCCAAAGAATAGTGGAGACACAGAAAGCGCTTAAGATAGCGAATACTTTACTTAAAAGAAAGCTTTTCCACTTAAGTATAACATTAGTGTTTGCCTCCTGACAAAAAATAATAGTTAATGATGTAATAAACATCTTAGTGATTTAGTGTACAATTAGGCTCCCTGATTATAAGAGTTCATTTGCTTCTAGACAGAGGTAGTTGAAATATCTTTTTCATTTTTTATAAAATGTGATAGCAGAGCCTGGAAAACATAATACTGACCCAAGATTATACAGGTAGTTAAAAAAAAAAAAAAAAGCCTGTTAAGTAGTGACTGCATTTTGCCTGCTTATTACACTAAGTGACTGAATGGAGAACAGAGAGCCATATTGAAATTTCGTCCACCTAATTTGTACCATAATGCAAACAACTAAGTAGCATTGATAGGGATTGCTTTAGTCCCTCCCCAGCAGCAAGTTCCAAGGAATGAGACTATACTGCATTTGATACCGGTGTCCTCTGTAAGCTTCAATTATTTCATTTGAAAAGCAGCTTTCTGGGCTTGTTACAGGGTAGCGTGACCCTGGCATTATGGTTGCATAATGTAGGTACCTAACATGGGCTAGACCTTCTCTCTAAGTAATAACTCAGGGAATGAATGACTGGCTTTTATTATATGCTAGTTAAATTGACATAGGGGATTAGGGCATGGCAAAGTTGGCTGATGAAGTAGGCATGACCTGTTAATTGCAAGATCCTGGACATCATGCTCGGAACAGTTCTCAAATCCCTGCACGTGGACTTCTCCAGAGAACTCAAGCAGGTTTTCAACAGAATGGCCTAGACCTGATGTCATCCTGAAGCATAGGGCCCCAGCACCACCTCTGGGGACCCGTATATAGAATTTCTCGCAGGTTTCCTCGAGATTAGGGCAGCATAAAAGGACACAAACACCAAGAAGAACTTGCTATGGTGGCTTTCCTCACCATAGGCCATCCTGCTTCCTCTAAGGAGTTCTTTTATCTTGCTTTTTCCTTTTTCACTCGGCCCAAGATCACTCTGCAGAGACAGTTTCCCCCTCACTCTTCACTTTTACTTTTTCAAATAAACTTTGCCCCTGCTTTTTGTTCATTCTGTTCAATTCTTTGTTCAAGATGAGAAGAACCTGAATCCAACTCCAGAAGGAAAGGCGACCAAGTCAGAAACCGGTAATGTTTATTAGAAAAGCTACTTTTAGAAGGAGCAACCTCATAACATTTTGATGTGGCCATCCAGGAGAATCAAAACCCAGGAGACTGTGATAACAAAAGTATGCATACATTACATTCTTATTGCCGTAATTATATATTTGTATTTCTGGAACTAGACATTAACTTTTTGGGTGTGTTGCCATTTTTAGGGACAAATGAGGCGAAAACAAAAGATAAAACAGTAAGTCCATGTAGAAAATTATACCTGCAATTTCAGTCATGCCAGAAAAATGTCCAGATAGAGCTGATTGCAATGTGGCTGAATCCTGAACCATGGAATTTGGCTCTTTATTAAGTAGACAGACTACCACATCAAACTCAGGTTAAGGAAACAAATTAGGTCATGTCTGGAAAATCTGGGGTACACATCTGGAGAAAAGTAATAAAATTATTCTAAGTTAAGCAGTAGTATTGCAATATATAGTATTCTTTGAAGTTCAATTTAAAAGTCACAAAATTGTATGCAGTTACTGAACTTAAAAGGTATTTCCATTTTCATGTTACTCTTATTTTGTGGAAATGTCTGTTTTGGAATTGAGTGGCTTACATTGGCATCTTATTCATCTCAACCTTGTTTTCAAATGTAGAAAAAATATGGCTATTTTTAGTTGATTCCATCCAGGCAGGAAAATGCCCTACCTCCTCACAGCCTAAAACAAACAATTATTGGTGATGGTCTCATTATAAATTGCTTTCCTTGATATAATGACTTTTCACTTCATGTTTTAAGACGAAACTTACATAAGAAATATGAACTAAATTGTGTTTATTTGACATAAGCCAAATTTAAAGCTCTTGCTAAGATTATCACCCTTTTAATACCCTCCCCTATTCCTTTGTGACACAAAGGCTGAATTTTTAAAACTTCTGTAGAGAAAAAGCAATTTATACATATAAGAATACTTGGAGTGCCCTAGGGGTTGCGCTTGTTGCAGAGAGACCAAAGACAAGTTTGATTTTAAGTTTAAGCTTCAAACATTTATGGCCTAAATGGGGATGTCATTCTGAATTAAGCCTCAAATGGTTTTTTATAGGCAAGAAAGGGTATCATGGCTAAGATGAGCTATAAAAGACTGAAACAAGGCCCCAGTTACTTCCACTCATCAGAGAATTATTTTTTCTCCCTGAAAAGCAGGAATTTCAATTGATGATCCCTCTTTCCTACCAATTTGGGCCTCTGTGCTCCTCTTCCAGGAATACCTTACCAGTTTCAATCAGTGGAGAGATCTTACTTTTCCCTCCTGCTGCTACCAGATATGTCAGCTACTGATGTAAAATCACTGCCACATGACAGCGACTGCTCAGGGCTGCACTGCCCCAACTCATCCATCAGTCAAGGACACCAACTAAATGTTACACAAGTCCTTTTCGTTGTTCCTAAGTGCCCTTTCTCTCCTTTCACAGACTGTTCTTACACAAATACATCCTTCTGAAAAGTCTTTGACAGCTTTTCTCCTTTCTTTGCCTCTTTGGCTGTTTATGAAGCCTGAATCTTAGTAAGTAGTCTATGGCCTAACTCATCTCCTTCCACTTCCGTCCACCTAATTGGAATTATGTTATCATTTGGCAGTAAGGCTCAGCAGCCAAGACTATTAGAGAATTGAGTTAAGACAGCTCGAAGAAGTGTGTCTTCAGTATCTCCTAAGCCCTTTGCTCATTTTACTCCCCTCTCTCATGCTTCCTAATTATTCCAAATTTTCATGTAACTTCTTAGATTTTTCCAAGGTCCCGAAAAACAGATTCTACTTGGGGCCTTCTTATAAGGAAATACTGAAATGTCTTAAAATATTACCTTCTATTAAAGACTCAGTTTTACTTTTCATTCCTTTAGGCCTCTGATGTAGGTTAATTTTTTTTTTTTTGGTACCGGGAATTGAACTCAGGACCTTATACTTGCCAGGCAGGTGCTTGTGCCGCTGAGCTATAACCCCTGGCTCTGATGAAGGTCAATTGCGACTAAAATATTAAAAAAATCAAGTAATAATATGTTAAAAGTGTAACTGCTTTTGTGTCAACACTGTTAGTTAAGAAAGTTATATTGTAGCAGGATCCATCTACGCAAGTGATGCTTTAATTGAGGTTTTGATCAGGGAAAATATATTAAGGTCAGCGGAAGCAACTGTAGAGTACTGAGTGTGTCTGTGTGTCTCCATATGTGTGTGTCCACATGGTTTGTGTGTAGTGTGGTTGATATAAAAACTTCGGGCAGACAGACTTACATTTAGCCCATGTAAGTACTTATAAGCTTTAATTTTAAATAGGGACCATGCTTTTTTGTAAATGATTAAGCCCATAAAATAGATTATCCCTTTGGGTAATTTTTCTGCAGCAGTATTTGGGATACAAACGCTAACTGTCATTTGGCTAGCCCTTTACAAGTCTGAGTACTGAAAGAAAAAGATATTTGAAAATAAACATATATCTCAAAATCTTCCTGTGATCCCACTTTTAAAAACTTATACAGATATATAAAAGTTCTCCCTTTCAAATTACATAACTTGGAATTCCAACTCTGTACGTCAGTCATTACTTCCATCTGGAAAATTCTCTGATACTCTGCCCCTCCCCATTAACCTTAAATGTGGGACTTTTTCCTGTTATCCCAACCACTCATTCATTCCATGGTTTCACACTTATCAATTTATGTGGCTTTCTTACTTTGAATTGCAAGCTTCCTAGAAACAGAGAGCATTCTTAGTCTATTCAGGCTGCTGTAGCAAAATACTGGAAACTGCATGGCTCGAGGACAACAGAAATTTATTTCTAATATTCCTTCAGGCTGGGAGGTCCAAAATCAATGTGCTATAGATTTTGTACTGGATGAAAGTCTGATTTTGGCTCATAGATTGTGCTTCTCACTGTCTTCTCAAATGGTGGGAGGAGCTAGCTCTCTGGTCTCTCTTATAAGGGCACTAATCTTATTAATCTCCACTCCAATAAACTAATAACCTCTCAGTAGCCCCATATCTTAATGCTAGCACTTTGGTGATCAGGTTTCAATGTAGGCATTTGGAGGAGCACAAGCATTCAGAAAATAATAAGACTCTATTTGTGTTATTTATCTATTTATCTTATTTAATATATGTATCTTAATAATTACAGAGGAAGTCCTTTCTAAAATGAGATGAGATATACTATCCTTTTTGATGTCTTGTGAAATTCTTTTATTATTCTCATGGAGGCCGTCTGTTGAGATTCCAGGTTTTCCTCACATAATTAGAAACCATTTCTATACTAGGTTTTATTCACCTAATTATAAACTGTTGTTAAATAGAAATAGTTCTTGGTGCTATGAAGTACACTATAGTGACAAGAAAAATCTTAAATCAAGCAACTTATCTGATGGGCCAGGCCATTTTATTTTCAAATTGTATAATAAGAAAGTCTTCTAATCCTCATAATACAGTCTCTCTTATTACATAATGAGAGTGTTAACAGTATGGAGAAATGTTGCAAAGTCAACTCAGGACAAGTTTTCTGGAGTTAACTTCTGCCCAAATTTATGAAACAAGAAAATTTGGCTGTTGTACAAATAAAACTCTAAAGAACAGACATAAAAGGACTAGATAACAACATTTCTACACATGGACATCATTAGGGATTTAAGAAGGTGAAAGAAATCTTCCATTCTAGGGAATCCTGGAAACATTTAGGAGCCTTTAACAAAAAGGAAACAAACAAACAAAGAAAACAAAGCAAAACCATACAATAAACATGGAGTGGTGGGAAATAAACAGCCTTCAGTGCATTTCTCCAGGGGAACATTTCATTTCATTGTTCAGACACACAGGTAATATGTGCACATACACATGTGAGAGTATGCACGTACACAGGAGAGTAGGTTTTTATTATTTTAGTAAAAAATGTGGAAATGTTTTTATTCCCCCAGTTTTTTTTTTTTGTTAATCTGTGCCTCAAATGATGTATTCTGAATACCTTTCCTTAAGAAATAATTGTATTTTCTTACATTTAGAAATAGAAAAAAAATGATTGCTTGGGGTGGGAGATGGTGATTAATACAAAAACAAGCCCTAGTAATTCTATAGAGAGAGTAACCTGGTTGGTAAATCAAAAGAACTGAGTAAAATGTTTAGCATATATACAGTTTTGTAGCTACAGAATTGAAGATTCTGGGGTGTTTCAAGTATTCCTCAAATCTAGCATTAAAACAGCATGCTAGTCAGAAAAGGAATTGCATCTCTGATTGTATGTACAAATAATTAGACTTAGGGTCAGTCTGAGCCAAAGTAGAGATGACCAATTTTTAAAATGCAATTACATGGTGATATTTGGGAGAGGGCTGGCTTTCAAATTGCAAAGATTGTCGTATGGCTGATCACACTGATCAGACAGGAAGTCAACTTCTTTTAGAGATTTAAATAAAATTACCCCATGTTAATTGGATAGAAATCAAAAACTATAAAGGTAAACTTTTGAATTAATTTCTGGATTGTTTATCATGTTAATGTCACATTAGTAGCCCACAATCTTAAATATGAAAAAAGCATAACATCCTATTTTCGAGAAAATTTTTCGCTTTGAATAGCAATTTGATGGTAGAATTTTCAATACTTACAGAAGTTTGTGAAATAAAAGTGACTTTCTGTTTACCTTACAATAATAATCTATATATACAAAATTGTTAAATGTTTTAACTCTTAACATAAAGTATTCTTAAAATCTTAATTTGTTAAAGAGGTAGTAGTACAAAATATTTAAGCAAATTAAGAGACTCTAACAGAGAAACATACATTTTACCTGTTAATTTGATTAAATTTAGAGTATATGACTATAACTAGTAATTTTTAAAAACATAACTGGGAGACATATAAAAGTGTATTAGTAAGGCTAAATTATGCTTATTGAAATTTTTCTTTCAATTAAACAATTTTCTACAGAAAATACAGAAACATACTTACTAGGCCACGATGCAAAATATATTTAGTGGCAAGAATCACAGTCAAAGTTTAAGAATTACTTTACTTGTCATAAAATGCAATGTTGAATTTTCAAGATGTTTGTTTCTAGATTTATTTTAAGTAAAATTATATAATGAGATGGGAAAATAATCAAATCACCCTCATATGTCAGACATTTGTAAACTGATACAACACCCTACCAACTTTTTAATATGTGTTTACAGCCTTAGCAGAAAAGAGGTACTAGAATAAGCGGGAAAATGTGACAGACTTGAAATGCAGACTATATTTTGCTATCCATAAACTATCATTCTTTTATGTAATGTTTTGACAAACTGGGGAAAAGATTAGAGGAATTCTGTAGATAATGACTCACACCTTTCATCAATTTCCTTGAGCATCTACTACTTAAAGGCCATGTGGATAAACAGAAGTCACCAGTTCCTTTTGCTATCACAAGTGTTGGAGAAGCTTCCAATTCAGGAAAAACGTTATTTAGGTGCTTACGTGTATTAGAAACCTTAACCCATTTCAGAAGAACATTCAGTGTTGCACAATGTACACTAAAAGTTGTTGAGCTTTTAACTAGTCACAAAAGTTAATTAAAGTTCATCCTGGGCTGGTGAGATGGCTCAGCGGCGTAAGCACCTGCATGGCAAGTGCGAGGGCCTGAGCTCGACTCCCGGAACCCACATAGGAAAAAAGGACCGCTGATATCACTCAGCGGCACGGACGCCTGCTGGTGCACAAAGTCCTGAGGTCAGCCCCCAGTACCCACAAAAAAAAAAAGTTCATCTGCATCTGTATAAATGATACTATGAATTAAAGTGATAAATGCTAAATTTTAAGTCAGATATTGTCTGAATAAAACCGTGATGGATCTGTATTTATTGGAATAGTGCTAAGAAAAAAAAAAACATATATTGCATTGTAACATTTATAAGGCTGTATTTTTTTAATGTGAACATTAATATTTTAATCTTTCTTAAGGGTTAACTATTAGCAAACATATGTGGAATGATTTGCTTTATTTTTATGTAAAATACTGCATTTTTCTCATTTCCTAAATCATAGAGAATAAAAATTCATGGAGTGAGCTATTGCAAAACTTTTGTTCAGATTATCAAAATTAGATATTATTTTTAGCCACTTCAGCCCCTCTCTGCTGTCTTTCAATTTTGCCAAGGAGAAAATAACACAAAAGCTGATTTTATTCAATAAATAACTATGTCTTAAAGGCATTAGACTTCATTCATTTTATTAAGAATGACAAAAATATTCAGAGTTGGAAGGAGACTCAAATAGGATACCAAATTAAATTTTAAAATGTTATTCCTTGATAAAAATGTCAGACTTGTGAATAATATGAAAAACTACTACTCCTAGTATAAAGTCATTTTTGTTCTAAAACTCCCCTAAACAACTGATCAAGATCAAATGATGAGATAAATTTGGAGAAAACAGATGGATGCTAATATGTATTCATAATGGCTTTCTTTCTCTATCAGGTAATGTACAAAATTAATAATAATAATGGCACAATACATTCCTAAATCACATTCAACATAAACACAAATACATAATCGATCTAAAGTAATTGTGATGAATTTAATTATACTCTAGATTTAAAAGTCTTGTTAACAAATTTCATCACTTTAAAATGATTATAAATCCCTTTGTAGGCTTTCAACTTTCTTTCACAAAAGAGAGTATAGTGAAAAGCACAGAAAATTAAATGTTTAACCAAGATACGCTATACAGATGTAAGAACAGTAGAAGTAATACTAAATGAGTTGTTCAATATCGAAACAGCAATGTGTCACAAACCATTAAGGAGTAAACATTTGGAATGTTACTTAGTCCAGATTTTAAGTGAATACTAGGTAAAGGGAAAATTTTATGCAGTTATTTTAGGAGTATCACCAAATTTTGGTAATATTATTCATGCACAGATATTCCATCCATCTAAATAACTTTAGTTGGTCCAAACATGGAATTGTTTACCATTGTTACTGTCAATTTCACAAAAAACGTGTCAGTGAGATAGCTCAGCGGCATAAGCGCCTGCCTGGCAAGCGTGAGGTCCTGAGTTCAACTCCCGGTACCCACATATGAAAAAAAAGGGCCGCTGTTATCGCTCAACGTCACGGGTGCCTGCTGGCGCACGAGGTCCTGAGTTCGACTCCCGGTACCCACAAAAAAAATTTTTTTTTCCACAAAGAAAAACGATATGTTTTAGGCTTTTTCTTTTTTGTTTGTTTGTTTTTGTTTTTGTTTTCAATAGTATTCTCCCTGTTCCAAATTTCCTTATTATCATCCTAATCCAGCAAAGTGTGTTTCTGTCTTGAGTTCTTCTCTTCATTTAGGCTTCTATGAGAACTCATATGGCTAGTGCTTACATCTAAGCCATAACTAAAGGCAGCCTTATCCACAAATCCTTCAATGGCTTTTCTACTGAAGGGAAAATTCTCTCTGTTATCAGATTCAACTTCCACTTCTAAGCACCATCACCTTTTCATGTTCAACTCATTTTCTAAGCTTCTGTCAGGTAGATTGCTTATTACTACTTTATACATATTTTATATTCTTTTGAAAGTTGTGTGCTTTTACTGATATTGCATGTTCTTATACGGGAAAGTCCTCAGAATATAAAAATTAAATTTGTTTTTAGAATCTCAAAGTCAGTTGCCTTTATAACCTCAATATAATCATAGTGGGGGACTTTAATACCCCTACTCTAATAGGCAAACTAGAAAAAAATTAACAAAAAAAATCAGAATTAATCTACACCATAGGTCAAATGGACTTAATGGATATCTATACATTGTTTCAATCAACATCAGCAAAATATGCTTATTTTTCAGCACCTCAGAGAACTTTCTTCAAAATACACCATATTTTAGGACATAAGAAAAGTGTGAGTAAATAGCAAAAAATATAAAATAGTTTCACTTGTCATATCAGATCACAATAAAATGAAATTAGAAATTGATAATAAAAGACATCATAGAACTCAAAACTACTAATGGTTTGCTGAAGAAACCAGGGCAAAGTTTAAAAGTTCATAGAATCAAAAAATCAAATGGTAATGGAAACACTACATATTAGAATCCATGGGACACAATGGAAGCAGTTCTAGAAGGGAGCTTTATTTTTATCACCAGCTACATTAGAAAAATGGAACAAACCCAGTTAAATAATCTAATGATATATATCAAGGTCCTAGAAAAAAAAATACCTGACCCCAAACCAATAGAAGGAAATAAATATAAAAATTAGAGTAAAAATTAATTAAATTGAGACTAAAAATTACAAAGGGTTAATGAATCAAAGTCAGTTCTATGAATAGATGAGCCAGAATGATAAATCCTTACATTTTACTTTTACATTAATAAACTCTTAGTATTATCAGAAGAAAGAGAGAAGGCTCAAATTAATAAAATTAGAAATAAAAAAGGTGAAATTACAACAACACCACTGAAAACCAGGGGATTATCAGAAATTATTCTCAAATTTTACATTCTAACAAATTGGGGGATCTTGAAAAAAATGGAAATTCCTAGACATATAGCCAATCTAAATTGAACCAAGAATATATACAAAATCTAAACAGATCAATAAGCAATGAATCTCAATCGAAGTAGTAATGAAAACACTATTAACTAGGAACTGCCCAGGACCACATGGATTTACTGATGAATTCTAGCAGACCTTTAAGAAGAATTAACACCAAAGTTCCTTAAAATTTTCCATACAGTAGAAAGGGAAGATAGCCTCCCACACTAATTCTATAAAGCCAGTATTACCCTGATACCGAAACCAGATAAGAACTCAACAAAAAAGGGAGACTACAGATATCAACATACATTATCAACATAGATATAAAAATCCTCAATAACATTCTCAGAATCAGAATTCAACATTAAGATCATACACCATGTCCAAGTTGCTTTCATTGCAAAGATGGTTCAATATATGTAAATCAATAAATATAATTAATACACCACATAAGTAGAATCAAGGATGAGAATCATATGATCATCTCAATAGATCCTGAAAAGGCCTTTGACAAAATTCAACAGCCCTCATAACAAAAACCCTGATGAAAATAGGTATGAAGGACCTCACTTCAAAATGATGACAGCCACATATGACAAACTCATAGTCAACATCATAGTGAATGACGAAAAACTGAAACAATTCCCTCAAAGTCAGGAATGAGACACCAGTGTTTAGTCCCACCACCTCTCTTCAAGACAAACTTGAAAGTCAAGCCAGAGCAATCAGGAAAGATAAAGAAATAAAGTGAATGTGATCAGAAAAGAAAGATGCCAAATTCCTATTTGTAGATGATATGGTACTTAACATAAAAGCCCCCCCCACACACACAAATTCCATTTGAGGACTTCTAGAAGTGAGATACAAATTCAGCAAAATGACAAGATAAAAAGTCAACACACATGGGCCAGTGATATAGCTCAGTGGCATAAGTGCCTGCCTGGCAAGCACGAGGTCCTGACTCTCAGTACCCACATATGAAAAAAAAAAAAAAATCAACACACAAAATTGACAGTGTTCTTGTACACTAATAATAAAACCACTGAGAAAGAAATCAACTTCATTCATAATAGCTTCCAAAAGTTTAAGTACCTAGGAATCAACATAAGCAAGGAAGTGATACATTCAGCAATCAAAAGTACAGAATTTTGGAGAAAGAAATTTGTAGAAGGTATTAGAAATTGGAAAGGCATCACTTGTTCATAAATAGTATGAAATAATATTAGTAAAATGGCCATATTACCAAAAGCAATCTACAAATTCAATGTAATTACTATTAAAATACTAACTGGGCTGGTGAGATAGCTCAGTGGCATAAGCACCTGCCTGGCAAGCGCGAGGTCCTGAGTTGACCCCCGGTACCCACACACAAATAAATAACTAAATTAATTAATTTAATTAAATACTAACAATGTACTTCCCTAAAGTAGAACATTTTTTGAATTTCATGTGAACCAGGAAAGACCCAGAATACCCAAAGAATATCAAAAGACCCTGAGCAAAAATAGCAATGCTGGAGGAATCACTGTACCAAATTCAAGCTATATTATAAAGCCATAGTAACAAAAAAACGTGGTACTTGCAGAAGAAAAGAAATATAGGCCAAAGGCATACAAAGTACGGAAACAAATACATTTACCTACTGCTGATTTTTGACAAAGGAGCCAAAAGCATATCCTCAAGAAAAGACAGTTTTTTAACAAATGATGATGAAAAAACTGGGTATCTACATGTAAAAGAATGAACCTATTTCTCATCCTGGATTAACATCAAATCAAAATGGATCAAAGACCTAGATATATAACCAGAAAAATCAAAACTGATGAAAGACAACATAGGGGAGACACTTGGAGCCACAGGCATAGACAGACTTCCAGAATAGTACTCCCAAAGTGCAGGGACAATATCTAGAATCAAAAATTGGCCTACATCAACTTAAAATGTTCTACATGGCAAGACGAAAAATTAAGTGGAAAATATTTGCTAGCTTCTTTTCCAATAGCGGCTTAAAGGCTAGCATACATAAATAACTCAAAAATTTAGCTTCCATAAAACAATAAACCCAATTAAAAAGTGGGCAAATGAACTTAGTATGTATTTCTCAAGAAGTGCTTCAGATGGCCAAAAATAAATTTAAAAAATACTGTTCAACATATCTAGCCATCAGAGAAATGTGAATTAAAACTGCATGAGATTCCATTTCACCTCATTCAGTAATGGCTACTATAAAAAAAAAAATTGAACAGTGGTAAGCAACACTCCTGCATTGTTGGTAAGAATGAAAATAGTATAAGTGCTATGGAAATCAGTGTGGAGATCTTCAAGGCTAAACAAGAAATACTGTTTGACTCCTCACCATGTTCCTGTAACAGTTGAAGACATCATGCTATAACCATACATACATACCCATGTCTACAAAAGCACAGTTCATGATAGGTAAGCTGTGAAAAGAGCACATCAACTGGTGAATGGATTAAGAAAAATTGGCTTAGATACACAGGGAAGATAACCAGAAAGAAGAATGAAATTATATTAGCAGGAAATAGATGGAACTAGAACACATCATATTAAATGAAATTAGCCAGACTCAGAAAGTTAAATATCACGTTTTCTCTTAGATAAGAAAGCAAATATTACATAAATAAGAGATGACAGAAAACTAGAACATAGATTTTTGGAGATGGGGATGTAGACTGGGGGTGTGGATATGCAAAGGAGGAGGGACAACGGGATTGGAACTGATTAATGTGTTTAAGGCATGTGCCAAAAGAAACCCTGCCATTATGTAATATTAGCATGTACTAATACAATGTAATATAAAAATTAAAAATCTCAAAGTCAGTTTGCTTTACAAAGTTTCTTTCTGAAAACTTAATGTTCAGGTATGCATTTCTCTCCTTTAAACCCGACAGCCTTTTGTTTGTACTTCTATTAAGTGACTTACTGTAAACAGTTTTTCAATACAGTGGAGATACATCGCAGCACTTTTAAATATGAACATTTGCCTAAGGATATCAGGTATAACAAAAAAAGTGTTTCTGGTTTCAAAATTGTTTTGTTTTGTTTTGTTTTACTTTGTCTTTTGCTTTTATGTTTCTTCTTTGTTGTTGTTAATATTAAAAGTTCTTATATACTAGCCAAAAACCTCATCTGAGACTTTTCCAAACAAACAGCACTCTATCAGTGCTTGGTAAAAGATACTACAGCACACACATAGCCATATATTCATGGGAAATTTTTAAAATTTTAAAAGAGGACTTTTATGATGCACATTAATCACTAACTTTAAAACTCAACCCCAGATTAGAGTCTATCTACATTTACATATAGTTTTGTTTCATTACAGTACTTTAATAGGTAGTATAAGCACAAAGGTAAACTATGAATATTATTCATCTTTCCCACTTTGTCCTGAGTACTGCCTTATTCATGCTTGGCTCTTAATATATATATTTGTTACTTTGAATAAGAAGCAGTAAAGCTATCTAAACAATTGTAAAGAAAAACCACAAAATGGTAAACAAAAATAGAAATCGAATAATTTATTAGCCATACATTTTTTAAAAGTACACATTGGTGTATTATTTTAGGACTCAGAGAACTTGCATGTCTTTGAAAAACCTATGTAGTTTAAGAAGTCTTTACATCTTCTATACTTTATCTTCTAAATAGAAAATTCCTTAAAGAGAAGCATGATATAGTTTATTTTGGTACGTGATGAATTGTGGTTTCCTTCCATCTAATCTTTCAAAGGATAACTTAATTCTAGAGCATGCTTCCAAAGGGGGGGAAAAATAAACTGAATGAGAGACAAGCAAAAAACATATACACATATAAATATTTGCGAAAGTAATTAGTTATTTAATTTACATGTCTTTAAAATCTGTGTCTACTACAGTAGTTTGGTACGTGTGCAAAATATTGAATTCTGTTGAAATATGGTTGACTGAGAAAAATAAAGATAAAATGAGATACTGCGATACAAGGATGTGCAGAAGCCAGAGAAAGCTCCACAACACAATTTCTTTTAAGTAGCGGAGTACCAAGTAACCAGGAAGGTGAAGAGCAGTTGCAAATCTACAAGCAGCAATTCAACTGAAAAACAGCTTATCAGACAACATCAAACATGATCGCTACACTAGAAATAACCCTTCTTGCTGTGGCACTCTCAAGTACAAAGGGAAACCGAGTCTGAAAAAAAATTGTCTTGCTTTTATTTTGCTCAATTTTCTCCCCTTTCTCTCTAATTCTCCAATCAAGTGCTCTAATTTTGGAAAGTTGCTATTTCCAAAGATCAACTCCACAGAGGGCTGCGTTTTGTCACCTTGCAATCAGCAACTCAAGCAGTCATATCACTTTTGCTCATAGCTACTCTGCTACAGCCAAATTGGTCTGGGATATTGGAAAACAGCATTGGAAGTAACTCATGAAAAAATTCTATTTCTCCATTTAGCCTGTTTTAATTCCCTTTGCAAAATTTCGGTTATTTATTTCATCTCAGATCTAGAGCTTGTTTTACCTCAGAAAGGGATTTCCCTATTGGGTTATTTTGATAAGGAGATTTCAAGAGGTCCGGATCGAAAATCTGCCTTCTGAGAAAAAAATCCAGCCCTCAGTCACAGCAGGAAGTTTTTGAACTCAAATATTAAATTTTATTTAAATTGAATTCTTGTTTAAACCTCTAGTTTAGGGTAAATACAGGTGGAGCTTGCAGCTATTACAATCAGAATTTGTGGACAGATTGATATTTTTTACACTCAATTTGAGTCTTCTATTTTACGCTATGTCCAATCTTATCCAGGGATAAATGTTACAAAGATATAATCTACAGAAAGTTTGAACTATGTTATGGCTCCCTGTCAAGTCTGTGTCACATTTATAAAAACACCAGAGTCAAAAATACACAAGAAGCAATTTAATTATTTTCTTAGTTTTTGAAAGAATATCAAAGAGAAATTCCTTTTATAAAACAAAGTAAAGCCCTTTGAAACCTGACTTCCTGATCTCCTTCTAATTTATATGCTGAGAGATGTCTTCAAATTCTCTTTCTCTTTCCATCTAAATTTCCTCTAACTTTCTAGCTGGAGGCAGTTTGGTGATAGTATTTTCTCCTTCTCCTACTCCATCCACCTTTTAATCCATTCATTATAGCTTCTTTAATAGCAGGTTTTTTTTTTTTTTCACACCAGTGTAAATCAGTCTCCCCTAACATCTCTAATTTCCTGTATCTCTGAGTACTTTAATCAAAATCACAGAAAAGCAGCAGTAAGTAGGTAGAAGGCAGGAGAAATAGAGAGTGGTAAACACTCAATGACAAACTCCTCCCAACCCAACACCCTACCCCACCACTCTATGCCCAAATTCACTTCCATAAGCGCTTCAGTTAGAACAGACTCACTTGTGCCTAGGAATCATCTAGAGAGCTTTCTTTAAAAAAAAATTAAATGCCCAAGTCTGCCTCCAGACCATTTAAATCCCAATATGGTATAAAGACCTGGCAATGTTTCAAAACTCTGCCTGGTGAATCTAATGTACAAAGTTGAGAACACTGGTTAGGAGATCTGTTGTGCTCCACAAAGGAAGGCGCCATATTTATTTTGTTCTATAGTATTTGGTGCTAGATGAATAGTGGTTGTACAATTGAACGAAGAAGGACATAGTAAATAGTGACCGATGTGGGTGAGCATCTGACAGTATCAGGATTTAAAATGAATAGGTGAGCTGGAGGAGTGTGTTCTCTGAGTCCCCTGCACATTGAGCCACCATATTAGACTCAAGACTAAGCCCATGGCTAACTTTCCTGAGCATGAAAATTCAACTAAGTTTGCCACCTACCACAGCACCTAACTGCGAAGTCTCTGAATATGAAAAAACAGATTATTTTTAATTCACTGGATTCTTTTCTTGATAGATTAAGGCAGCAACTAGATGTTCCTCCTGCAAAAACATGGCTATCTCCACCCCTGCCTGGTCTTACAAAATACTAAGACATGGGGTCCAACAATGGGAACAGTATCTCTTGTGTCTAACACTCTTGTGTCTAAGGAAAGCAGTTGAGTTGGCATGGCCTCTAAACATAGCACTGGCAACTCTGATGGAGTTTCTGATTAAAGCTAAGGTGTTCATTTATCCACTTTTATCAGGACAGTTTTGGTATATACTGGAGTGGCCCTGAAGCCTCATGTGTTTGGAAGGTGATTGGATCATGTCACTATATTCATCAGTGGATCAGTCCATTGAGGAGTTCATAGCTGACTTGCCGTTAGGAGATGAGGCTTAGTCAGAGATGGGGCATTGGAAGGGTCCCTTCTTGCTCTGCTCCCTGGGCCCCCCGCCATGCTGTTTCTGCCTTGGAGCCGGATGACTATGTACTGAAACGATGAGCCTGAACAAATCTCACCTCTTCTCAGTTGCTGGTGTCTAACAATGAGCAAGTGACTAAGACAAGGACATATTTTTTTTTTAATAATCCAATAGTAAGAGACAAAAGCACCTGTATAGTCAGGTATCTTAGGTCCATCCTCCTACTTTGAATATAAGCTCTGTAATTTAGTCTTAGTTTTATTTCCAAAGTACCTCAATGTTTTCCCCATTTTGTGACTCAACATTGATTAGCTTCACAATAACGAGGATTCAGACAGTCCTCTGGAGTGAAGATACATTTTAAAATTACTTTGTTCACCCACCTATCATTTATAAACCCAACTCTAATTTATCTACCCATTTTACTGATTCTGATATGATTCTTGTCATGTTAATGTTTCTACAAACTCTGTGCTTTCCCCTGCTTGATTTCCACTGTTAAAACGACTTCAACCCGTACAGGTAAGTACCATGTCTTGTTGTTATGAGATTATGGATTCAATGTGTGAATATAGGCAAATCATCTTGCCATATATAGTTTCTAATTTGGTGAAACAGGTTGTAATATTAACAAAGACCAGATAAATTTCACACTACAGAGACTGTCTTACCTTGAACTGAGGGCCTTCACTTACTTGTATTTTTTACCTATAATACTTATGTCTTTTATACTATGTTATGTTGTTAGCATTAGTTTTTGAAGCCTCCATAAATAATTTCACCAAAATTTTTCATGGTTCTAACAGAAGGCAGCCAGAGTCAACAGTTTAAAGTAAAATTCAAAGAAGCCATCAAATTTTCAGGAGATCTCTCAGTGGAGCAAGGTAAATGCCTTGAATTAGCCTAAGCATAGTTACCATGATCTTTGTCATCCACCAAGGCCTCTAATTTAAGAAAGTTTATGCCCAGGGAGCTTGAGTTAAAAACAAATTTCCAGTTTTCAAGTTTAGAAGGGATCATGAAGTCTGCAGTAATATTCTAAAACACATAAATGTATAAGGTAAATCTTTACCATTTACACTATGGGTCTAGTGAGACTGTATCCACCATGAAAATATGCCTTTGAGTATTGATTTTTGTCTCAAGTACTGATGAATGCTGCAACTTAAAAGTGGCTTCTGAAATAAAAATTCACGTGTATTTATTTAGTGACTCTCTTGTGTTGGCTCAAGACAAACAGGCAGATATTTTGAAAGTACCTTAAATATTTTATGATCTTCCCAAGATATTAAAAGGGTGGCCATATTTATTAATGTATTGATAATTTTCTTTAATCTGTTCCATCTTTCATACAGTAGGTGCTCCTGAAATATTATCTCTCACTCTACACTTGATCTTAGCCAAAGGCCAAGAAGCAATTTCTCTCACTCACTCCATCCAAAACTGTCTCTTTGCAGAATACATTTGAGCTCTGTATTGGTCCCATTCTCCCCCACCTTCCTGCTTTCATTGTTTTTTCCTAGTTTCTCTCAGTTCAAAGGAATAATAACATCCAGGATTTACACTTATAAATATTCTCATGTTAACTGTTTTTACTTTAAAAAAATAATCCTTGCATTCAATCTAGAGGTGGTCACATGAATACATACAGATTAAAGCAAAGTTTGACAGTTATTTTAATTAGTTGGTTAATATTAATATATTACTTGTAAGTTTTAGCACATATAACGTATCAATAAATGTTTGGGAAGAAACTTCTATGTACTGAGTAATGAATATTGATTGTTTCATTGGTTTTTACATATTTTGAAAAACACTGTGAAATTTAAATTTCCTTAATTGAATTGCATGAATTTAAAACTGCAATGTTTATTTTTCTGATAAAATATAAAATAATCTAGACTGATTTTTATGATTTAGGATTGGTCTGTATTTAAGAGCTGTGTTGCTCTTTGATACTTAGGAAAAAACCAGTAACTGACTCAATCAAATAAATTATATAAATATAATCTAAGGATATTATATAAGCATTTCACATCAGAAGATAAGAGATGAGTATGTAATCTTCTACAGGTACCTATCATTTCCTAACAAACCTATGTCACTGAAACTTTGACAAAAAGTATGATCATCACAAATAAACCCAATAAATGTGTGTGATGGTTTATATATATATGTGTGTGAGTGTGACAGTTACGCTTAATTCAACTTGACAGATTTGGGAACTGCCTAGAGAATTAACAAATCATACTTCTGGGTGTGTCTGGGTGGGTCATGGAGGTGTGACCTTTTGGTCTGTGTCTAGTCCCTGCCCCCAGCTGCCATAAACTAAGCAGCTTTGCTCTGCATGCTCCTCCGGCATGACATTTCTGCCTTGGAGCAAGCCAGTTATGAACTAAAACCTCTGAAACCATGAGCTAAACAAACCTTTCCTTCTTTAAGTTATTCATGTCATACATTTGGTCCCAGGGATAGAAAAGTAAACCAATACCATGGGTGTGGGGTATGTATGTGTGTGTAGAAAGGTTATAGTTACTAATCCTCAAGTCAATCCTGGGCCCTACACTAAAAGTATTCTTTCTCTTTGGAATTTTAGCTCCATGTGGGTAGTTCATAATTCCACTGTTTCATAACTAGTCCATATCTTGCATCAGGAGATATGAGTATAAGTGACTTTTCCTGTCTCAAAAAATTATAATGGAATCATTTGGGATTCAGCTCACTTACATCTTTCATTGGACTGGTATATTTAATAGCGAATATATCCATGTTATAGTATCATAACTGACCACTAAACAATGCTATTTCAAAAGGTCATGACACTTGAGGCTTTTAAGTGAAATGCTAAGAGCTAACATTTTACTTGATCATTACTTTATGTCTGTGATTGTGCATACCGTATTCATTTAAAAAGAGATTTTCTAAAGATCCACTTAAAGTTCTACTCTCAAAACTCATTTAAGAAAGTAATCCTAAAATGTATTTTTGCATATAGCTCTCCAATTAAATATTTTTTAGACCAAAGGCTAAAATTGAAATTCTGACCAATAGTTGTCATACAGATTCTAAAACACAATTTTGTAAGGAGAGTGCCTTCAAAGTCAAGGTTCCAGGAGGGTGTTTATATTACATCAGCTTAATGTTTTTATACAAGCTTCAAAAAAATATACTGGGGCTAGTGAGATGGCTCAGCGGCATAAGCGCCTGCCTGGCAAGCGCGAGGTCCTGAGTTCGACTCCTGGTACCCACATACGAAGAAAGGGCCAGTGATATCGCTCAGAGACACGGTGCCTGCTGGTGCACAAGGTCCTGAGTTCGACCCCCGGTACCCACACACACAAAAAAAAATACTGTTCTTTCCCTTGAGTTCAAAAAGGAAACGCTATCAAAACAAAATAAACATCAAACAAAAAACACAATAAAGCCACCTGATGTGCATTAAAAAGTATATAGATGAATGATAGATAACAGGAAGTTATTGGAAAGGCCATTGACTATACCTGGAAAATGACTAAGGTATTCTCTAGGGAAGAATATGACATGGGAAAGCATTTCTGTGCCTCAGCTTTCCGATCAGTAGATGTATTAGTTTTCATTATCCCCAAGATTTCCTGTAACCAATGGCCTCATGAGAATGAAGATATGTAACTTTCAGATATAAATGGCTGATGTTATCTTTCCCTAGAAATGGCATTTTTTTAAAGAAAGGAATTAAGGGCTTTTTATAAAAAAATATTTACATAACAATATTATACAAGTTTTATATAAATTATATCAAATAGTTTGGTCAGATAAACAGGTGACATAATATGAAAGTTTCTACATTGTTGTGACTGAGGGCTCTCTGAATAGGTTGGCATCCTTGTGAAGCAAGTTCTGTCCACAGAAAATACGGTCTAGTATATATACATAATAAGTGCTTTAACAGTTATTACTAGGGAACACATTTAGACTTGTCATATCTGTCTGCTCAATTTGGAGGACAAAACAAAACTATAACCCAAGGGCTAAATCTTCAGTATGGCATGGTTTGTATATTTCTTGAGATAATATTGAATTTACATTGTTAAATATACATGAAAACAAAGAAGAATGTTGACTGGAGACATATGTAACCTACAGATCTGAAAATATTTGCTATGTAAGCCCTTTATAAAAAATATTGGCTGATATCTGATTTTTTTTAAAGTTCCTCTTTGAATGGAGTCATAGTTATTACATGCAGAATTTCATAAGTCCTGTGTGAGGCATCATTAAAGCCTGATAACTTCTTAGCTAAGTAGGACCCCCTAGAGTTACAGGCCTCAGGCCAGTCCCCTTTAAACGGAATAGGCTGAAGCAGCTAATCTGACTCTGGCAGCCTAACACATCCCTGTTACATAATCCAGTGGGTTCTGCCACCATAAATACACAGGTAAAGTCTGAGGATATTTTTGCAACTGTTAGTGCTGAATAGAAAAATACACTTTCCATATGCCAAGGAAGACTTTGGAAAGGTCACCTTTGCCACAGACTTAGAAGTATATTTTCTGAACCTCAAAAAGGACGTGTATCCTGCCCTTGCAATCTCCACATTCAATGCCAAAATATAGTCTGCTTTATTTATTTTTATTTTGCTTTTTTAATGTTGTCATATCATTTAGTTGCTTTCATTTTTATGATAATAAAGTCTGTTTTATAGTGGTAAAGCATACAAGGAAAAGTACTGAGCTCAAATAAATAACCTTCAGGCCTTATATTACTTCATCAAAAGCCTATGAATGAATGTCTCTTTGTATAAGTTTGAAGCAATTTATTTCTTACACACACATTCATGTTAGAGAAGGAATGCATTTCTCTTTTTAGTTCTGTTCAGCACATTTTGATGCTTTTCCGTGGAAAATAGCATTGACCACATCATTTACAACTCCATTCGACAGCATCAAAAAACCTAAACAAAAATGTAAAATGAAGTTACAGCAAATATCAATACGTATTAAACTGTTAAGAATGAACACTGAAAATAATTTATATGACCCAATGGAGGACAAGGTGAATATATGCAGCAGTAGTATTTGTTATATTAATGTTCATAAGGTTTATTCCATGACAAATTATTTACAATAAACACATTTAGTTGAAAACAATGTTTTTAAATGACATGAAGTATGCAATGAATGCAGCACAAAACTTAGACTAGAAGGAATGTTTTACAGGCAGAATTGTGTCTTCCAAAATTAGTGTTTTGAAGCCCTAATATCCAGTTCTTCGGAATTTAAGAAAAGGTCTTTAAAACAATGATTAAATTTAAATGAAGTCATTAGGGTGAACTCTAATTTAATATGGCTGGTGTGCTTTTTAAGAAGAGGAAATTTGGGGGCCAGTGACATAGCTCAGCAGCATAAGCATCTGCCTGGCAAGTGCGAGGTCCTGAGTTTGACTCCCAGTACCTGCATATTAAAAAAAAAAAAAAGAAGAGGAAATTTGTACACACAAAGAAACCACCAGCCAGGCCTCGGGGTACACACATGCAATCCCAGCACTCTTACTCTTGGATGCACAGGCAGGAGAATGGGCAATTTAGGAGAATGAGTCTCAGGTACAAGGCCAGGACTGAAAAAAAAAGTGGGGGTGGGGAGAGAGAGAGAAGTAGGAATAGAGAGATGAGAGGGCTAGGTAATGAGTGCACTAAGGAAAGAACTTATGAGGGGAAGTCAAGGAATGTGGGCTCAGAAAAAAATGAAACCTCCCAACACCTTTAGCTTGGACTTCTAACAGAACTAAAGGAAAATACATTTCTGTTGTTTAGGTCTCCTAGTCTGTGGTATTTTGTTATGGCCGCCCTGATACACTGCATGGGGAGTTTATTACAGTATTGTGATTTGATTTTGTTGGTCCGATTGTGCTCCATTTTTATGCTTTTATACTTACTGTCTATAACGCAATTCCCTCAGGCCTTTCTATTTCCCTTCCTTCCTTTTTCGTCTTTTTTCCCAGCAAATATATTTTGGACACCTACTGTGTGTCTTTGTGAATACCTAAGCACTAAGTATTTAGGTAAAAAGCACGATTTGATTCTTTAAAAAATTTAATCTGGTAAAGTTTAGCTATAGATTACTTTGATTAAAAAAAAAGAATTATGGAAAAATCCTCCTCAGTATTTCAAAATGCACACAGACACATGCATACACACACAACCATGCATTAGGATTTTTGTAGAAATATATTGCCAATTTTTCCTACAAAACCAACAGAACAGCCTTTGCATTTGCAGTCTGATGAAAGCTATTGTATCAAAGTCTTAAGTAATCAAAGCAAATAATCTCAGATTGCTTCGCAACATATATCCTTAACTTTCCATTAAACTTGAACATAATTAAAAGCAAGTTATTGATCAATAGTAGATCCTAGTCATACGTTATTTCTGGGGACAAATTTCAATTTTCTGTAGACATCACTCCTCAGCCCACCACACATATCTCCTGTCTTCACATGAAGTTGGATTTCACACCTAAAACATTTCTCATTTCAACACGTCAGCTCACAATTTTGG
Organism: Erethizon dorsatum; assembly: GCA_028451465.1. Classification (NCBI taxonomy): domain Eukaryota; kingdom Metazoa; phylum Chordata; class Mammalia; order Rodentia; family Erethizontidae; genus Erethizon; species Erethizon dorsatum. The sequence goes on from CM051826.1 coordinate 88,716,684, forward strand.
TGAGAAGACAAAATTATCAATTAGAAATAACTCATTTGAGAAAATCCATTGCCATTGGCTTAATGATACTTGGTATATTTTTCTCAAAGAAGCATAAACTAGGGCATATATGAATGTTCCGAATAACAAAGAATCTGGAGGTACTTTATGTTAAGTGAACAAATCTCTCTGAGCTCAGGTCCAACTTCCTTTTTATGTCTTCAAAATCTGCTATGGTGGGCAAAATAGTCTTGGGAAAGTCAGATGACTATTGTCCATTGATATATAAGTTAAAGCATTAACTATGCGAGTGTGCTCATAAAATAATAATATGCATGATTACTCAAACAAAGGCTTACCATAGACAAAATTATGAAGCCAATAATTTTTGGACAGTCATCCATCAGTCTGATTGTAAATCTTTCATGATTTACTTCATGAAAAAAACTTCATGAAAAAAATCCATATTTAATTTGTGTATTACTGATATTAAACATGTATAATATACAAATAATAACCAATATAAAATATGCAATAGTCTTTAATATAAATTCCCTATAGCAAGTTGATTATCACAAAAATTTTGAACTGATTTTTGTTGCACTCTGTATTTGTAAACAATCTAAATATGTAATTGATAAAGGAGCATAGGTCTAAGTGAAATGTTGGCTGATTGTTTTATGTTATAAAAGTGTAAAGATGGAGATATGTTTTAGATTTTACTTACTTGTTCATGACTTTCTGAGTTAAATAGTAGTTTTCTTAGATGATGGAGCAATATTTCTTCAAAATTTTTGTGGTATTCACAATATAGCAACTATAGCTATGGCAGACTTTTAAATTCAATCTACATTTTTAACCATTAATCTTAGGTTAACAACGGACAATGAACAAAACAATAAACTATGCCCTGGGTCACTGTGTTTACCAGTTTTCATGACATGAATACTCCCACGATGGCCAAATTCATGTTGCCACCAAGATGTCACTGACCAGAAGTTTGGGCCCAGATGCACAGGAGAATACTACAGTATTATACAGTGTAAATACAAGAGACAAATATGGGGAGTGATTGCTAAAGATAATAGGAATCCATTCCTAGAAATAATGTATTGTTGCTGTTTAGTAGCAATCAGTAACTTTTCTTTATTATTAGCATAGTATTTCCATGTCAGTAATTCACACTAACATGCAATTATAATAGTCTGAAGTTCCACAGAAATATAATAATTAAATGTAATAAAATAATTAGAAAGTCACAAGTTTTGAGTATCACTTTTGCTTTTAATATAATTTATTTAATCGTAAATTTATAAGATTTATTTTTTAACTGCGATGGTTTAAGAATTAGCTCTCAAAATTTATAAAAATTAAATAGTTGACTCTCATGAAAGGTCCAAGCCATTTCCAACACTGTGCTGTTTATGTCGAATAATGCTCTGCCCATTAAACCGATTTTCTCTCTTCCATGATGATTTTCTTCCAGGTACCCACACAACTATGCCCTTCCTTTGGAATGAGCCCTCTAACATTTCTTCTTCTATAATATTCCTTTCTGCTTGCTCTATCAGTCTTTCCACCAACTGATCTTAACTTTGTAGCATTAGAAAGAATATTAAAATAAATCACACTACAATAATACATCAAAGATAGCTAGTTTATATCCAATGCAGTAACAGTGCTAATATTCCAAATAACTGAATCTCTAGTAGTGAAACTTTAAATTTTTAATTTGTACATCAAGGAATAGAGACATTTCAGGATAGATTATTCAAATTATGTCATATAGCTGATAAAAATATTTTTGTAATCAGCATAAGCTAGGCTAGTTAGAAAAGTTATCAGCAGCTTTTTCATAACTTTGGAATTAACAACCAAAGGAAGTAATTAACCTCTTTATTGATATAGTCTAGAAGCTACCGTTTCCAGCATTACTCTGCTTGGCTTTTTGTGGTCTAGTAGCTATAAATTGGTTCCCTAAGAATGCCATGTTCTCTTTAGCCTCCAAGTGTTTGCTTAAATGTCTATCTCTTTAAGAGTAGCCTTCTCACTCTCTAACTTCCTTCCACATCCCAGATTAGACTGCCTAGTTACTTATCTTCACCACTTTCCTGAATTCCATGAAGGCTGGGGAACCTATCTGCCACGTTCTTTAGTATTCGTTAGTATTAGTATTCTCCAAAACTCAGAATGATGCCTGGTACTACCGTTCACATGCAGTGCTGGTGATACAGAGGAATAAAAATAGAACACTGAGATGTGAATATGCTGGTTATTTATTTCTTCAGGTCACAATTGCATTGTTTTGAAGTGAGAAGATACATTGTACTTGACTGATTTTGATTGGATGAGCAACTAGTTAGCAATAAACTGCTTCAGCAGCCCAGTTTACTGAAATATCACCTTCTATATTCCTGAAAACCCCCAGGGGATGCAAAAGGTTGTTAAAAAGACATGCCTAATTATACAAGCAAGCTAAGAAACATCTCTAGCTGCTAGAATCTAATTGCAAATTTGCCTGCCTTCTTCCCTCAGCTTGAGAAATTCACACACTCCACATACAATAATGTCAATAATGTTATAGCCAAGGTTTGCCAGGAATAGAGCAGCTACAACTCCTCTGTAGTGACTGCGAACAAAATGGGGAAAATGAACGAAATCTTGAGAAAACTTCCTGACTTTCCAACCCAATACACATACTTTGTAGATAAGGGGAAGTTATGACACATTACACCATCTTTCAGACACATTGCTTAATTTGAGTCCCAGTTCCAGTAATCATCACCAGAAAAGAAGAAAAAAAAAATGATGCTTTGAAAACAGCACACTGTTTTCAGGAAACAAATCTAAAATTGAAGTCATTCTTCCCTCCCCCTGACAGCAATGAAACCTAAGGAAAGAAGAACACAGCATTAAAGAGCATTACACGTAGCTATTACAAAAGGAGAGGGATTTGCATTAGTACAAGTGCTAAGAGTTGAGCTTCAGGCAAGGAAAGATCATTATTTATAACAAGCTGATCTGCTTCTATATGGTTAATGGAAGAACAGTGAATTAATGTTGTTATCTTAATATTGTTTAAATGGCCTCTAGATGTGATGTGGAGCCATGCCAGGCAGAATGGTTAACACAAAATAAATGTCAATCCAAGAGAGATTTCTGGGAAACATTTTCACCCGGAGTAGAATTTGCTTAATTAATGGTCTAAAAATGATAAGCTCTGATAAGCCTCTGGTGTATAGTCTTATTTTATTTGGAGAAACGAGACACAGCCTGATTTAATGGGATTTTCTTCAGAGACTGGTAAAACTGGTAAGCTTCTGGATAATTATCAGCCATTTTAATGATTTCTTCTTTTCAAAATGTAGTTCATGCCCTAGGTTATCTGGGGAAATGGATGAGGAATATATGAAACCGGAATGGTAGTGTTTCATTATCTGTAACTTTAACCATCTGCTTGAATAGGAAGTTAGATTTTCAAGGCACAAACAACAAGTTTTTTATTATCCTCAAAATAAGGGTTCAGTAAAATGACTACTTGAGAATTTGTCATCCATAACAGGAAAATTTAGTGTTGAAGTGGGCTTAAAAATGGGACTTGGCTACTAATTATCTTGAGACTTGGAAGTGCCTTTAGAAAGCAGGCTGGGTAGGAGCTCACACTTCAGCGATCTGGTTCCTGCTTTCAGGATATGGTTCTGGTATGAGAAACCCTTATTTGTTATTTAGCTGGATAGTTTTCTTTCTATCTTTTAAAAATCAACTTCATACAGTGAATGTGTAGGCACAGGGCAAACTGAAGGTAGAGGTGTATGCAGAAGAAATATTTATATTTGAGATTTAAACTCAGAAAAATTATATTCTGACCCAGTTGTCAGCATTTGGGATATCTGTAAATGAGTTGCGGATGTTTCTACCCAAATATTCCCAGAACCTTCACGGTGTGGGGAAGAGGAGGCACTGATCCCTTCCTGCCCATTATAAAGGGTAATGGCTGTTACCCTGTAACAAAAGGCGGGATAACAAAAATATAACAAATGTATTTGATGAGAGGTTTTTATGACTCTGAAGACCAAAGATGGGGTAAACTATTTTTTTCTATGCTTAGGTTTAATGAAGCATTGACAGGAGTGAGGAAATGATGGATACCAATGGTCTTGCCGAATGGAACTAGAAAGAAGAGGGAAACCTAGCAAGGCTTGACTGTTCAGATTCTTCTTTGCCCCTCGGCTGTAGCATTTCTAGTTCCCGAGTATGGGCCAGGAGCCCTCTGGAACTGGGTCTTCGGTTCTTTATGGGGAACTGTTAAACAGGAAACAGAAGTGTTTATACAGCTGGCTTTTGAGAAAAGAGGTGCTGGTTTCTGACCCACCTTGTGAAGATGAATTCTAGTATCTATGGCTTCTCTTTGGGAAAAATGTGAACTTTCAGGGAAACAGAAGAAAGTCCAAGAGAAGCTTTACTTCTGAGGACTTCACTTTGGAGTATCATTTTGAGACCCAACAACAGTAACATTTGATATGTGAAAGAATTTCAGATTTTCTAAATGATTTTTTACAACCGATGCTATAGTTTCAATCTTGCGCGTCCCCAAAAGGCCCATATGTTCAAGGCTTGGTCTCTAGAAAGGCACTATGGGGAGCTGGTGGAAACTTTAAAAGAGGTGCCCAGTAGTACATCTTCAGGCTATTGGCCAGTGTCTCCTCAGAGGATCGTAGGAAGCTTGACTCTTTCCTCTTCCACTGTCTGCTCTGTGACTTGCTAGTAGGTGAGCGGTTTTGCTCAATTGTTCTCTGTCAACATTTTGGGCCACCTTGCCACAGGCCCAAAAGCAACAGGGCCAAGTGACCATGGGCTGTGGTCTCCAAAGCTATTAGCCAAAAATAAATCTCTTCTTTTTATAAGTTGATTATCTCAAGTACTTTTTACGGTGGCAGAAAGTTTACTAACGCATTAAGGTATTGGGTAAGCAATGGAGATCATTTCTGCAGGGACCAGAGCTCCTGCCCAGTAAAACCCCTTTTCATTTTACACAGCTTTATTCAGGCAACAGTGGGGAGACTGGAAAGTCTCTGCACCCCAATAATGGTTTTTACTTTTTACAAGATTGTTATTGCCTTTTTGCTCATGCCCTAGGCTTTGATGATAGCTGCCCGCTGATTTTTTTTTTAACGTTTTTGATTTCCTCCCTGTCAGTATATCTTCTTTTCTCTCTAGGAGGACTACTCCACAGGAGGGGTATTCAATATGTCTTTTAGGTCCTGCAGTCATTGATAGCAGAGCAGCTGGTAGAAAGTGACCATGAAATGTCTTGAAAATTGTATTATTGTTGAAGAAAATATCCCTATAATAATCCTGTACTGCATCCTAATGAGCCTGTATTTTCACATCACCACATGTACTTTCATGTTTTTATTGCTTACTTATTAAATTTTTAATTATTAACCTCACTGGATTTGGGGTATAGATTTTGGACTTTCTAGCCTCCAGCAGTGTTAGTTCTACTGCAAAGTATGTCTATATTCTTATTGACCACTTATCAGTAATAAGAAATCAATTTGGAAATTCTACATTAAAGTTAATTCAATTTTCCACTTTGGTTAACCTTTTTAAATGTATCCCCAAACCAAAAAAAAAAAATTATGCTTTTATTGCAGTATTTCACCAAGTATTTTCCAAATAATAGACTAGTTTCGATGAAAGTTTTAAGGTTAAAAGCGTCATATTTGAAAAATGATAAATTTACTGTAGGAATTTTCAGATTCCTTTAGTGGCAATGAACACTTTAAAGCACACAGAGAGAATATAGATGCTACATAGAACAAACCTACCTGATTATAGGATATTTTTCTCATACAGTGTCTCGTCAGGCCAGCACTTCACAGAACTTACTTTGGGAAATTGCATTTCACTGTAAGATGTCTGGTAAAATTGAACATAACCAGGCTGTCCTGGACAGGGGAAAGATATTGTGTATACACTCTCCCCTTCCAATATGCCACGTGACTGATAACTTATCCATATGATAAGCTGAATTACGTTCCTTACAAAGATATGCTAAACTCTTAACTCTGGCACCTGTGATCTTATTTGGAAATACGATCTTTTCAGATGTAATGAACAAGTGAGTCCAATATGACTTTGTCCGTATAAGAAGAGAGAAAATTTGGACAGACACAAGGGGAATGCAATGCAGAGGCATACAGGCAGAATGACATGTGTAGACAAAAGCAGAAACTGGAGTGATGAAGAAGTCTGCATTCCTTGAAGGACAGGAGATAGGCATGGAACATTCTTCCACAGAGCCCTTAGAAGGAATCAACTTGGTTTACAACCTGATTTCAGACCTAGCATGTAAACTGTGAGGAAATAAATTCCTGTTGTTTGAAGTCACGCAATTTGTCATTTTCTTTTATGGCAACCCAGCAAACTAATACAGATTTTGCTACCTAGAAGTGCATTGCTGCAGCAAATACCTAAAAATGTGTAACTTTACAATTAGGTAATGAGTAGAAGCTTCAAGAAGTTTTGGGGCACTTAATAGAAAAAGCTTAGATGACCCTGAAGAGACTCCGGGTAGAAATAGGCACTATGAAGGCACTTTTTTGAATTCTCAGATGGAAATGAGGAACACGTCACTGGAAACTGAAGGAAAGATAATCCTTAGTATAAAACAGCAAGAATTTGTATGAATTATTTCTACTGAGGGAAGAAAAGTAAAACTTGTCAGTGATGAACTTAGATACTAAACAGAGCTATCTCTATGCAAAATGTGGAAATCACAGCCTAGTTATCTTTGTTGCTTTTCCTACAAGGGACAGAAAAGATATATTGAAGGTATTCTGCATGGAGACTGTCGCATGGTCCAATAACCAGGTTTATCACATATTGTATCCATTTCCCACCACCACTATGCAAACTCACAAGGACAGGAAGCAAGTCTGTTCTGTTTATTGATATTTCTTAAATGCCCAGACACTCAAAGATGCTCTGCTAGTGTTGAAAGAATGGATGAAACTAATGCATGAGGCTCAAATTATTAAATTTGGTCCACCTATTTACATGCCAAAATTTTCCAATTAATTTACAAAAACTATATTTATAGTTATTTCACCCCCAATGAAAATAATTTACATGAATGCAATTACACTGTGTTTATAACAGACACTGATAGACATAAAACAAGAATCTGAAATTATTCATCTCATAATGGGACTTGAAATAGGGACTTGTCTCTGAAGGAAAATGGTTAAGTAGTTTTAGAAATGGTAAAGCATAGTTAGATACAAATTTGAGGCCTCATATGAAATTGGTTCTCAAGTAAGATCTTAGCATTTTATTCCTAGAATGAGAATTGGTGACAGCTGGGTTGACTTTAATAGCATAAATCCTATAAACACTAATAGCAAACAAAAAATCCAAGCTTCTTTACAGTATATTAAGGTCATAAAAAATGATGGCTGTCTTTATTCTTAAGTTAATCAAACTGTCACCTAAATCTTTATTGTTTTAAAAATGCTACATAAAATAATATGGACTTTATGGGAACAATTCAATATGTTAGGCAATGAAAACAATAATCACATCGACTTTCCCACCCTCATTCTCTTAGGAGTTATCACAGATGGACATATCTACTCTCTTAAGAATAGCTGACACTGCTAACAATCCATTGAAAATTTTGTGTTCTTCATTGTTATATTTGTGTATATTGCATTTTTCTTTGAGAGATCTTTAACTTACACTAGTCATGTAAAGGAAAGAATCTATAGAATTAAAAAGACTAAAACTTGTTATGTATTTAATTCACATAAAAATATATATTCAAGCTGGGTGTGGTAGCACATGCCTCTAATCTGGGAGGCTACTGAAGGGTTGCAAATTCAGCAAGCACAGGCAATTTAGTGATGTAGTGAAAAACTGTCTTAAAAAAATAAATAAATAAAATAAAAAAACTGGTGGGGCATGCAGGTCAGTGAGAAGGCCCTGGGTTCAATTCCCAGCACTGAAAAATAAACACACACACACACATACACACACCTAACATTATTTTTCATTGCTTAGATTTAGAAGCATAATTCTTTTTTAATATTTGCAAATACCAGGTAACAATAACATGTTATTGCTTGATTCAAATAAAAGCATTCAAACATTTGTTTGTTATTTCCAATCTCATATTAATAAGATTTTCTCTTTATTTATTTACGTAACTCTTGTGGACATCCATGCTTTGTTATCCCATTTTTTGCTTCCTTACTCACTACCACATGTGTATACTATCTAGTAAAAGCTCTTGAATTGTCACTGCCTTCTTCCTACTCTATCCTTTCTAAGTTTCCAAGGGAATTCCCTTTCCCTGTTCTTTGCTTGGACAATCAAACTCATTCTTTAAATTCTTGCACAAAAATTGATATGCCTTCTCCAGTTCCTGAAGGTAGAGCTATTTAGTCCCTCTTTTTATTTTATTTTAGCATTTGGTTTATATCTCTAGGGGGCTGTCTTCATGGGATTATGTATCCCTCAAGGCAAGAACTGTGTCCTTTTTATACAACTTTCTCTCCTGCTTCGAACAGTACTTGCCATAACTGAGATCTTCAATAAATATATAATAAACAAAAGAAGATTAGGGAGCAAAACAAAATCAACACAGTTACTATCTGTGCTATTGCTATACTCTATCAAACCATAATGGAAAATAAATAGACGGTTTTATCTGACCATCCTTATTTCTCCGGATACAATTTTAAAGGTCTAATTTAATATGGTGAGATATCATTGGCAGGACCACAACATAAAATTGTGTTTGTTAGCTTTTAAAATAATTTCAGAATCAATTTGGTTATTTTTTATTTCTATAACAGTTTATTAGGATTTCTTACAGTTATTAACATTTTCCTTTCTTATCCTTTTCTTAGTCTTCTCTCATAAGGTAATGGTAAGAGACATAAGTTTTTCTCTTCAGATAATACAAAGAGAGTTATCCTATAATAAGTATTCACATAAATCCTACAATATTGGTGAACTAGCAAGATAAGAAAAGCAGAAGGAATTCTAGTCTTTAAAAAAAAAACCTTTCTTTAATCTTTTGCCATTTTTCTTATTTGATTTTCTTATATAAAATTTTAAACACACAAAAAATGTACTAGTATAAAAAACTATATAAAAAACTGGGGCCGGTGAGATGGCTCAGCGGCTTAAGCGCCTGCCCGGCAAGCGTGAGGGCCCGAGTTCGACTCCTGGAACCCACATACGAAAAGGGGGCCGGTGATATCGCTCAGTGGCACGGGCGCCTGCTGGCGCGCGAGGTCCTGAGGTCGACCCCCCGGTGCCCACAAAAAAAAAAAAAAAAAAAAAAAAAAAACTGCATATGTGGTAGTTAACTTTAACAATTATCAGTGTTTTGTCCTATCAATTTTTTTTGTGTGTGTGTGTGTGAGTATCGGGGGTCGACCTCAGGACCTCGTGCTCCAGCAGGCGCCCGTGCCGTTGAGCAATCTCATCGGCCCTTTTTTCGTATGTGAGTACTGGGAGTTGAACTCAGGACCTCGCGCTTGCCAGGCAGGCGCTTATGCCACTGAGCGCTCTCACCGGCCCAATTTTTTTTTAATGTAAGCAAAAGAAAAACAAAAACAAAACATAGATCTAAAAGGTAAAATTAGTAGCTGTATAGGCTAAGTAAGGTATTTTTCAAGAAAAGGGGTGAAGAAATACTATAGGTACATTGCAATGAGAAGCAGGAGAGACAAAGCTTGCAAAAGGCTTAAAGAGAAGTGCTGTGTGTTTGCCTTGTTCAGTGACCCAGTGTGCATATATGTCAGCACGTGCTTTTTTTTTTTTTTTTTTTTTTTTTTTTTTTTTTTTTTTTTTTTAGGCTTGTGGAGTGCAGAGAAAGGACTCACCCTTAAATTGGAAATGATTGTGCTTTCTGGTGCTTCTCCCCTCTAGTTGGCATTGTAATATAGCCTTTCACAAATTAGTGGTGATAATTATAAGAGGCATCTGAGAGTCCTAGTTCCTTCTCCAGATTCCTCTTAAAGTGAGGTATCTCTCTACCTTGAATTCATTAATTTCAACTTAAATTTGTTTAGTGCCTTTTACGTGTAAGACAAGGTAAAGCAGTTTTATTATTCAGTGAGTCACTCTCACCTTCACTCATTAAACACTTATTGAGAGCCTCCTGTGGTCTCCCTAATCGTAGGCAAACTTTTAAGTGGCCAATACTAAACTAGAAATAAAAATTAAATGCCCTGAGGACATTTACAAAAGTAAATGGATTTTTAAAATTTTTTTTTTGTACTGGGAATCAAGTAAATGGATTTTTGTATGACTGTTTTATGTTTCTCTTTTTAGTCAAAGAGTAAAACAGAAAGCTATTACCACTGTCTAACAATAACAGTTAAACCATGCAACTAGCACTGGAAGTGGAAAGGATTTTGCACGAGATATGTTTTGGTGTGGTGAGCTAACCCGACACTTCTGTCCATAGTACCTTCTGAATGCTTGGACCTACGGGCCAAGGCAACTTGTCTGCACCCCATCTGACAGGATTAATGGAAGCAGCTGAATTGAAGAAGTCATCTAGAAGGTAAACTAAGTCAATTGCATTAATGGTTTTACTGTAGAATTTAAACTACGACATAAAGAGGAAATTTTACATTGATGGCAAGACAAGAACAAACTTGTAAAGTTCAAGTGAGTTGCATTAAAGTAAAAACTTACGGGGAATGTTCAATGATTTTATCTATTAATGGTTCCCTAAGGCTCTGTTGCATACAGAATTATTCTATTAGGCCCCTATTGATTACTAATGAGTTAATTGTTCCTAATCTGTGTAATTTCTATTTACTTAAAATCTTTTCCCTATCCCAACTTGCTTTCTTGAGTTTTATAGGGTATTGTTTTTCCTTATAAGAAAAGAACCTGGTCTTACATAAACAATACTTGGTCAATTCATTCCTTACCTATACTAAAACACTTAGTTCTCTCATTCATTTTCATATTAGTTTCACACAGTAGCCTGTGAATTCTTTAAAAAGCAGAGGGGCTAATCAGTGCTTCACTCCTATATCCAGCTTACAGTTTGGGATTATTGAGCTTTATAAATGGCTATTAAAGTAATGGATGAATAATGCATATGAAAAACATTGGGAAGGTAGGAACTAGGGGATATACCTGATTGAGTGAAGAAAAGAAAAGCTAAAATTAATCTGCAATTTAATTAATTTGCATTATAATCTATTTGATTAGTTTCACTTAAATATGTATTAGGAAATTACCTGTTTTTTTTAAAAAGTATAATAATCAACCATATATTAAAAATAAGCTATTGAGAACCTAAGAAAGTTTGTGAATTAATGAATTCAAATTATTTAGAGTTTAGCACAACAGAAGTACCAAAAACATCAATTTCTCTCCATATATAGAAAAAAAGATTAGAGGATAGATGCTTGGGTTCTTTTGGGACATGAGGCTAAACTGGTAGAACAGGGAAAGCATATGTTCTCTTAGAGCTCAAGTTGAGAATAAGAGTCCATCCACTCTAAAACTATCTTATTAACAAATTAGAAGGCCAAATGTTAATGACTGCCTAGCATAATTATTACATGCTATTTATAACTGGCTATGTTTTTAAAGTCAATGTATTTGTATATCCATGCAAGAGTATAATAAAAAGTAGCAAAAGGGCAATATGTGACATACACCTGCCTTCTCCACAGCCTTTTAAGCAACTGTTATATAACAGTTATATAACTGACTATTCTAACAATCCTGCTGATAAAGGTATGAATTTCTTCTTCTCTCAAAACGTGATGATCTTAACTTCACCATACCATAAAACAAATAGAAAAGTCCTGTGGAAGAAGCAATAAAGTTTTTTTTTTCTTCCCTCAGAGGTTCATTTCAGACATATTAGATATTAGAAACAAATGATACAGGGCTGGTGAGATGGCTCAGCGGCATAAGCGCCTGCCTGGCAAGCGCGAGGGCCCGAGTTCGATTCCCAGAACTCGCATATGAAAAAAGGGCCAGTGATATCGCTCAGCAGCACGGGCGCCTGCTGGCATGCGAAGTCCTGAGGTCGACCCCTGGTACCCACAAAAAAAAAAAAAGAAACAAATGATACAGTATACATTACTTTTTGTTTTGTTTCCATTTTGTTTGAGACCAGTCTCACTATGTATTTTGGCTTGACCTTAAAAGCACTACATAGCTAAAGCTGGCCTCAAACTCACAGCAATCCTCTAGCCTCAGCCTTAGGAGTATGGGATTACAGGCATGCACCCCCACACCTGGCCAGTGCACATCACATTTCTCATTTGTTCAGCTCTAAGGCCATGTATTCCCAGGAGAACAAAACAGCCAGATCATAGCACAGTGCTGTTTATTTACATCAGGATTTATATTTGAAAAAGGGAAATGATAGGATCGTCTCTGCAGTCAATAAATGTTGAGTGCCATTCCTCATGCTTTTTACATGCAAAATGTAAAAGTTATATATAGTACTCCATAATGCTCATTAGTACTCATAATAGTGCCACTGGATCAACACCGTGTTTTGAAGTTCTTTCTCAACTGGCAAATACATTTTAAATAAAAGGGAAAATATTTAGGAAATTTAAATCACTTTTCTGATTACAAAATTAATGTAAATAATGGCCAATTCTGATAATTTCCTACTGTGTTTATGATAAATGACTTGAAAAGATAGAAAATACCAAAGCAGTTAAGTTAGAATTAAATATACAGTTGAGTTAAGGGAAAATTTCATTATCAGTATGATGAAAAGGCTTGTTCATGAACTGAATTTCCAGATACTGATCTCATCACATATTTTCTCAAAGTATAAATGGAATTAAAATAATCTCAGAACTGCTTTAGCATGTAAACATTAAGGGGTTTTGGAAAATAATTCATAAATATTACTTTCCTATACTCATTAAAATTTTCTAAATTAGTTTTTAGGTTTACTCAGAATCTTTTACTGAGTAAGGTAGAAGGCAGAAAATAGAATACTTCCTTTCATGATTTTGTCAGAGATATTCCTCTGTTGGCTTGACATTAAAAAAAAAAAAAAAGGAATAAGGACAATATTTAGGGGAGTATAAAAAGAAAATAAAAGGAGAAATAGATCTATCAAATTCACTGAAGTAGTACTCATTACTCTCATTTCATACAAGGAGTTTTAACTAATAAATGGATAATTTCTAGTATTTATTTTAAATTTAAGGAAAAAATATGAATAAAAAATTATGTATGTTTAAATTACTCATCTATGAACATCATAGCATGGATCCAATTTTTAAATCTTTTAATAGATCTTAGAATGGTACATTTTTTTTAAAAGAGTGGAATAAAGATTAAATGGATTCTTTTTGGTATACGTGACTTTTATGTCAATTACTGTACTTAACTTCCTTGTTAGAACTCACTCCTCAGCAGGTAGCATGGGGCTCTGGTGCACATCTTTCAATATATCTACTTAGAAAATGCCCTCTGAACCTCAGCTTCTTGCTATCTCATCAGTAATGTGATTCACATTACAAATGACTGCATTAACTATTCCTTATTCCAGGACTATGTAAGAATCCATTTTTATTGATGCATTGTGTATCTGCACAATGTCTTTGGAAAGTAAAAGGGAAGAGTTCATTGTCTCTGCTAATAATGTCAGCCAAATAATGAAAAGGATTGTTAGTAGCTCTCCTAGTTTTGTTGTTCTTGTTACATTGAACTTCTGATGTTCTCTAGGTAGCTGTCCTGCTGCTCATTCCAAATTTGTCAGGTTATTTGGCACCTGATCTGACCTTAATGTCTAGTATGAACTGCTGAGCTATGAAGTGTTCTGATTTTTAGATGCTTAGCCAAATCCCCCCCACACCTTAAAATAACAAGGTCAGTCGCACAAAAGAAAGATGGCAGAGTTTCAGGTCCAATGATGCTGATTATCAGCTTAATAAATATAGTTCAGCATGACATCAACTTGTCCTTGAAGACTATGGCAAGTCCAGCTGGAACTGGATAAGATGATTCACAAAAGCAATTATGAATAAAAGTACCCACATTTCCTAATGATATTTTACCAAACATTTAATAAGGTACATTTTCAAATCTATTCTCAAGTTATAATCACTAAATGAAAAAATAATTCAGGAAAACATTAATGTTGACTCACATTGCCCATGTCCAAATAAATTCTGAATTAATGAAACAACCACATTCTTCCAATTCTGATAAAAAATATACTGCATAGTTGCAATGAATCAGTTGTAAAGATTAAATATAAATAATTACTTGTGAATATGGTATACCAGGTTCTCCAAACTCTAAGGACTACTTTCTTATTACAGTATTTGGATGGTAGAGAATTCCAGAGAAGTGCTTTACAGGGAAAAAAAAAAGTGATTCACACACACACATTCATCTTCTTCTCACTGCTTCAGTTTTATCATTCCTAATCTCATGCTAGTAATCCCTTCCCTTTGGATGGCATAGGCTTTTGCAATTTGGTCTCAGATACAAGTATGTTCAATTTTATGAGGACATATCATGGTTTTACATTAGACTGCTCCACTCCAGTATAAGCTAATAAGTAAGTAAAATGATATCACAAAGTTCTGACTTTTTCATCACCAGGGGTATACAGACACGTAATTACTTACAATACCTTCAGAAACCAGATTACTACACAGTATATCAACAGACTGCATGGAAAAAAATTAGTATATAATTTTTTATAATATATAAGAAGCTATTTATAGAATAAGCAAAACTTTGAGAACCTTTAAAGTTGTTTTTTATTCATTCATGTACTTTTTATTTATTGTAGGCCAACCTTAATGAATAATAATAAAGTATTTCAGTAGATAATACATTATAGAACTTTAGGAGAAATGTTAGTAATCAGTTGTCATCTTATATGAGGAGAGTGATATCCAGAGAGCTTCGTAATATATCTAAATGTATCAACATCTAGTTTAATAACAGAGGGCTGGAATACTGTTATACTGTATCCTCTACACAAAACATGGTTTGTTTTTATTTGAAATAACTAATGCATATATTTGATATCTATTTATAAGATTCTTTTTGTTTGTTTGTTTGTTTTGTGGGTACCGGGGCGTCGACCTCAGGACCTCGCGCGCCAACAGGCACCCGTGCCACTGAGCGATATCACCGGCCCCTTTTTCGTATGTGGGATCTGGGAGTTGAACTCGGGCCCTCGCGCTTGCAAGGCAGGCACTTACGCCGCTGAGCCATCTCACCGGCCCTATTTATAAGATTCTTGAGGATAGAAATATAATTCAAATGTAGAATGGTTATCTAGCATGTAGCATCTACTTGATTTGGAAAAAAAGATTATTCCCATAGAATAAAACAATGTTAAAATGTTATTGGCAATATATTTACTGTTTATAAGTTATACCTATTTATTTGTTCATAATAAGCAGTATGCCAACAAATCTCCATATTTACAATTTAAATACAATTAACAATTTTAAAACCAATCTTCAACATTATTCATTTTCCCTATTTTCTTTTCACAAATATGTCTTCAAAGGAGCAAAAGCTTTAAAAATTTATTGTTTCTAGTAGAAAATTTATTCTAAGTAATTCAAATTAAAGAAGTTCAAATTAAAATGTTGTTTATTAGGCTCTCTCTTCTAACTTTTAAAGTCAGTTGATGAAGTCCTCACAAGCCACCAATACAATGCCAACATGATTCAGCAGACATGAATATAATTATTAAAACCTTGAAAGGTACCTTGAGTGATGTAATTAATGCTATACTAAATGATAGGATATTTCAATTGCCTGAGATAATGGATTTTAAAAAAATGTATTGGACCACACATCTATTCTAATTAAGCCTAAAGAAAAGTCAAAAGAAAGTCAGATAAAAACCACACTAATGATATTATAAAAAATAACTGCTCTGTTAAATACTCTATAATCTTTTCAAACACTCTTTTATGCTTCTGTTTTACCCATTTTTTTTGAGACATGGTCTCACTGTATAGTTCAGGCTGGCCTTGAACTCATTACGTAGCACAGGCTGGCCTTGAACTCACAGCAATCCTCTTGCCTCAGCTTCTGGAGTGCTGGGATTACAGGCATGCACCACCAGATCTTGCTTACTCATTTATTTTAATCGTTTATCTGTCATAAGACTGTGCTCCCCTTCATTTCAAGAATAATTATTTACTTGTTAATCACCAAGAAAAATACCTAATATGTGGTTTGGAACCCAGTAGATATTCATTAAGTAAATGAATGAACAAATGGAATAAACATAGTGTATACTTACATGAGCTATTAAATATTGTGATTATTGTAATTGTGTTCATATACATTATTGCTACCTAAATGTAACTGAGAATAAGTATCATCTAAAAATTTTATTAAGAATATAGCTTCTGAGAACTCTCCCTTGAAGTGTTCTAGGTCCTAACTGGGAACCTGTAATATCAGGTATGTAGAATTATGCTGGGATTTCCATTTTAAAATTGCATATTTCAACAGCATTAAGAACACACATTTAGGGCTGGTGAGATGGCTCAGCAGCACAAGCGCCTGCCTGGCAAGCGCGAGGGCCTGAGTTCGACTCCCGGATCCCACATATGAAAAAAGAGCCGGTGATATCACTCAGCGGCACGGGTACCTGCTGGCACGCGAGGTCCTGAGGTTGACCCCCAGTACCCACACAAAAAAATAAAAATAAAAAAAAAAATAAAGAACACACATTTAGCCAAGCATGGAGGCCAGCCTGGGCTACATAGCAAGACCTTGTCTCAAAAACTAAAAAGAATAAAGAAAAGAAAAATAAACACGTTTAACTTAACTTTACAGTATTTGTAGTTACATGGCACAATTAACAATGGGTTTTTCCTAAGTTTATGGAACGATTCAATCTACAAATTTTAGTCCCATTTCTTGCATTTTAGGTATATAGAGGATTAACCCATATTATCAGCCTTTAAAAACTCATGGGGCCGGTGAGATGGCTCAGCGGTGTAAGCACCTGCCCGGCAAGCGCGAGAGCCCGAGTTCAACTCCCAGAAACCACATATGAAAAAAGGGCCGGTGATATCGCTCAGCAGCACGGGCGCCTGCTGGCACGCG
Source organism: Erethizon dorsatum (assembly GCA_028451465.1). Taxonomy (NCBI): domain Eukaryota; kingdom Metazoa; phylum Chordata; class Mammalia; order Rodentia; family Erethizontidae; genus Erethizon; species Erethizon dorsatum. The sequence goes on from CM051826.1 coordinate 88,733,784, forward strand.
AGGTCCTGAGGTCGACCCCCGGTACCCACAAAACAAACAAACAAACAAACAAAACCTCATAACACTCGAGGAAATAATCAGAAATAAAAAAGATAAGCTAGCATAATATAATCAACTGGCCTTTTATAGACACCAAAGGCAATACAACAGAGAAAAGATGCTTTTCCATGCTATCTCACAATACCATATGAAAAGATGCTCAATTTCATCAGCCGTCAGGGAATCTCAAATTAAATGTCCTAACAAATGGTGTTGGAGCAACTGCAATCCACATGTGAAAATGTGAAACTAGAGCCAGACTTTACAGCCATCACAAAATTAACTCAAAGATCACAGATCTAAATGTAAAATGCAAACCTTTAAAACTACTAAAAGGTCATAGTAAATCTGGATGATCTTGGGTTTGGAGAGAACTTTTTAGATACAATACCAAAAACATGACTGACAAGCAGTAACTGAAAAACCAAACTGCATTAAAATTAAAAATGGTTGCTCTGTGAATGATTATGTCAAGAGAATGAAACAAGCTACAGAATAGGGGGAAACATTTATGCATGATAAAGGTCGTGTGTGTGTGTGTGTGTGTGCGTGTGTGCGTTTGTATGCATGTGTTTTCTTACAACTCAAAACAAAAAAATTAACAATTTGATTAAAAAATGGACAAAAGACATAAACAGACATCTCTTAAAAAGATGTCCAAACATCAAACAGTACACAAAAAGATGTGTAAATGGCCAGTCAGCAGGAAATTAGAAATCCAAACAATAACGAGTTACTGAATTATCTATAGAATGGTTAAAATCCAAAGCATAAAATCATCAAATCCTGGTAAGGATGTGGCAATAGGAGTTCTTCTTTATTGCTTTTTTGTGTGTGTGTGTGGGTACCAGGGGTCGACCTCAGGACCTCACGTGCCAGCAGGCACCTGTGACGCTGAGTGATATCACCGGCCCTTTTCTCGTATGTGGGTTCCGGGAGTCAAATTCAGGACCTCGTGCTTGCCAGGCAGGCGCTTATGCCGCTGAGCCATCTCACCGGCCCTCTTCTTTATTGCTGATGGTAATGCAAAATGATACAGCTACTGTTGAAGTCAGTTAGACAGTTTATTTCAAAATGAAACATACTCTCACCGTACAATCCAGCACCTGTGCCTCTTGATATTTACACTGAAAACTTAAGTCCAAACAAAAACCTGAACACAGACATTGTCAGCAGCTTTACACGTAAGTGCCAAAACTTAGAAGCAACCAAGATACACTGTAGTATGAAAACTGACAAATAATTTGTGATGCATACAGACAGTAGTTTGGTTTAAAGTACTTAAACAAAATGAGCTATGAAGCCAAGAAAAGACTGTACCTTAAATGTATATTACTTAGCAAGATAAGCCAATCCAAAAAACTAAATACTATGTGACACCGATGATACAGCATTGTGGAAAGAGGAAAATTATGGAGATTGTAAGGAGATCAGTAGTCATCAGGGCCCAGGGAGAGAGGCATAAACAAGAAGAGCACGAAGATTTTGGGCAGTGAAACTACTCTGTATGATGCGACAGTGGTAGACACATGTCATCTTACACTGCAAAAGGAATACAATGCACAGCACTAAGAATGAAGCATAAGGTAGACTGGACATTGAGTGACTCCCATAGACTGGAACAAATGTGCGCCCTGGTGTGGGATTCTGAGAGTAGAGAAGGCTGTGGAAAGGTGGCGTGGAGTATGTAAGCACTGTGCATTTTCTGCTCAGTTTTCTTGGAGCCTAAAAGTGCTAAGGTCTATTTAAAATAAATTATAATACAATACAATACAGAGACAATGACTTGTTTTGAAGGTTCATATGTGCAGTGTCTGACATGCTAAATGAGCAGAGTGATTCTCTGTGCAGAGAGCAGGATTTAGGATGCTATCATTTGCTCAATGACCAATCTCTACCTAGACTATAATTGCCAGAGTAGCAGCACCACCAACCAGTGCCACTTTTCTACCTTTTTTATTTTTCTTTTGTGATACATAAGACAACATTGCAAAAGCCAAATTGTGGGCACAATCTCCCTTTCTGTTTGATTTGATGGACCAATGGAGATAAAGGTAGACAATATACTGAATTTAGAAAGGAGGTAGATCTCAGCAAAGTCATCCTCAATTTTATTTTCCTGAGATGAGTATCTCTTTATTGTTCAGTTACCACAAAAGTAAACTATTCCCTCTTCCTTAATATTGGGTTTTAGAAGACAAGGATTCGAGAAAAATAATTTTTGTGATGGAAGAGATAATGCTTTGAACAGAATTCTCCTCCAAAGTAGTCTATGAGTTTTAAAGGAGGTGGCTTTTGAAATAGCAACATGAGGACCAGGGAAAGATAAAATCCTGTCAGTCTTCAATCAAGACGACACAGAGGGTGAAGAGAGTAGAAGCTGTAACAATTGCCTATTATGAATATGTATTTTTTCGACTCATAATTTAATTTAGTTTGGACAACCAATCGGTAAGATAGACATTATTTTCATTTACATGTGACAATCACGTCATCCAAAGGTCATATAACCTGTAGGGAGCTACATTATATCTCCATGTGATAATTATTTTATTTTCTAACTTAGTATGACCAGTGACTTTTAACATGTCTATGGGCTTTGGAAAAGCAAGACTTACAATTTCCTAATGTAAGAAATGCAAATTTACATTTTGTATCCACTGGGAGAAAAAAAGAGGTGGTTATAAAGGAGATGGCGAGAAACCTTCAAAATTTAATGTGGTAAGCTATCTGAATACTACTACCACCTCTATGCCTCCTGTTTAAATATCGTTTCTTGTATGGAGCTCTCTCTGACCTCCCAGACTAGGTTAATTACTTGCACTTCTTTATAACACTTTAAATCAGCTGCTTGGTATTCTCATTTCCTAAATAGTAACCTCTTGGGGCAAGAGTCATGTTTACCTCCATTCTGGATAAAATCCACCACCATGGCTTTATTCCTGGTGCCTGGGATACTTTATAAATATGCAATTAGTACAGCAAAAAAGATAGGATATCATGTAAGCAGTGTTGCTTTTCCTCTATCTATTCTAAACAAAATCTTGCTCTCAAAATAGGTTACAAATCTACTACTTCTGTACTTTCCTCCTTTTGAAAATTATATACAGTTATTATTTTAAGCATTTATCTCAAAATGTGACTTGGATTTGTTTAACCAACAATTTTGGAGATGGAATTTCAAAGTGAGAAGACTGAATCTAAGGTTATTACATCACACAGAGGCTATGGTAGAATCCTCTTTCTTCCTATAGACTATCCATGTCCTTCATATGACCCTTGCAAAGAGTAGATACATAGTCAACTATTTGATTAAATCTTCTGTTCCAACCAGGAGTGAAGTCACTAACAAGGGAAGAAAGACACGGCACAACAGCAGAGCCATCCTACCCCATATCAAGGCATTCATAAGTTGGATCAATACAATCTTCAAAAGCACACACAGAACAAAAATAATATACCAGCCTCATCCAAGACCTCCAGTCACCCATTGCTAACAAATGACAGTATTCTACTACCCACAGCACTATTGTAATGTTTCCTGCCACTGTGGAAAATGTTATACTGGAGAAATGGGCCACACTGTGGCTACTGCATTAAGTAGTATCTACAGAATCTTGGACCACTGCACTCAGGAAACTACAGGTATTATGCACAGAACAGAGAGTGCCTACTATATTGATTTCCACTGTGCTGAAGGCAAAGGTAAAAAGAATGAAACCGCTGGAAAGAACAATATTGTTGCTAGCATAAAGGAACAGGAAATCACTTAAGTAAAGCTGCAGGGATAAAATCAAACTCCCAGACAAAAATTCTCACAGTGGATTCTTTAAATGACTTTAACTGTCACCCTCAGAAGTTTACATCCTGAACTTACCAGTTCTCACTTGAATTCCAACTCAGTCTCATACAGAGATTTAAACATTTTTTTCATTACTTTAGCAGAGATTTTACCCATCTCCCTTTGTATTTTACTGATCAAATAAAATATAATTTAAAAACAACGGTGAATTATGCTATTGCAGTAAAGATAGAAAAAGTCACTGGGAAACTAGTAACTTCCTTGCAAGAACATGTGCATGGGATATTGGCTTCAGTATTTTAACTTCCATTTGAATCACCTTCCACTTTCTTGCCTTACTATCAAATGTGAATACTGTATGACCTCTGCCACCTCCTTTAAAGTATTTTCTAGTACTGCTTCACTTTCCTCCAGCTATGTAGTTTCTGCTTTTTTTTTTTTTTTTTTTTTTTTTTTTTTTTTTTGAGATAGGGTCTCTCTCTGTAGTGAAAGATGGCCTTGAACTCATGGTGATCCTCCTGCTTCAGCCTCCTAAGTGCTGGGATTATAGGTGTGTGCCACCACTCCCAGCTTCCTCTTTAAGATTCATACCAAAGTACTCTCCTTTCATAGATTGTCACCAATACGTTGCAATCTTTTTCTGTGTATGACCTTGTTGATATTATGTAACCATGTTAAATGAAATGTATGATAGGTTGCTTTGGTCTGATCTCCTGCAGAGGCCCCACTGACCAAGCCAGAATGGAGTCACTTGTGCCAGATGCCATGAAATTAAACTGAATTGAAATAGGCTAGTTTTCCAAAAACCAGGAAATCTACGGCAACCAATCAAAAGGGTCCACTTTACCTGACCCAGCATAAGGAAACTCTTTCCATTGTAATCCTTTGAAGGAAGAAATTATAAATGATCAATCTCTATTTTCGTCCCTGTTTTTGCTTCTTCAGCCTTTTCCATATCATAAATTTCACCCTGTCTGCTCTGGTCAACCAAGTACATTTCTAAATCTTTAGATGAGATGTATCTAATATAAATTGCCAATAAAAGCCAATTGGATCTTTAAATTTGTTGAAATTTTGCCTTCCAGTTGGGCATGGTGGTTCACAGCTGTAATCCCATCACTTGGGAGGCTGAGGCAGGATGATTGCTTTGAGTTCGAGGCCAGCCTAGGCTACATAAGTGAGACCCTGTCTGGAAAAAAAAATTGCCTTGCAGAGCCTATAAAGTCTAGAAATATTAAGATACTATATTCATTTTAGTAAACTGTACAATAATTAACAATGTTTATTGATGAAAATCCATATAATTGACAATATAGTATTTATAAATGAGCAAAGACTCACAGTATTTAAAATATTTACTTTTAGTCAATGACTATTTCCAATTCTTCACCATTCAACTAAGACATCCTGTTTGTTTCATCATTTTCTTTACTCTCTGTCACTCTCTGTCAAGTATCTATGGATTGCTTCTGAAAGGTTCCAACATTTTTACTGCCACATTTTAATCTGTCAAGAAAGTCCGACCTGACCAAGCCTAGTCCATGAAATTGTTTCTCTATCCTGAACAGTTCCTGAAAATATTTAGATTAACGAGAGTATAGCAAGTGTAGGACTGTATTATCTCATACAAGTGCATATGTTATTTTAAAATTGTCCCATGAGTATGCTTTAAATTACAAATTTTCTAATTACAAATAAACTGCAGGAGAGTAAGAGAAGGCTTTTGATACATGTTTAAATTGTTTGTTTTGTAGTTCAACCAAACACCAAGTAGAGTCAGACATTTAATGTAGTTTAAAGGACTGGATGAAGCTATAGTGGAAGAGATAATTATACATGTAACTTATTCTCTCAGATGAAACTATCCTTTTCTCTACCACCATAAAAAGGGATCATAATCTGAACTATTAACTTCTAAATATGTTCTAGGCTAATGAAGATTAAATTTGTTCATGATTTTTGACATTTTCCCCAGTATCAAATTGATTTTCATCTTCAATTCCAAACTTTTCATCTAAAACATATTCTTAATAATTCCTTGTAAACCTTCATTTATGTTACTTTTATCACCCTTAGAATAATATGATAATTATCTTCTTGTAAATGGAGAAATGTTGCATAATACACAATATCTCAAAGAAGAAAGCTTTGCAAACCTGTGGGGATGCCAGCTCACTTTCTGAAATGCTTTGTTCTTGTTCTAGTGACTATAATTGTATATTCCATCCACATCCATATCATCAAAATGACAGAGGTGAATATTCTGGTTATAAGGAAAGAACTATAAACATGTATATGGATATGAAATTAATAGACCCACATAGGTCATCATACCCTTGAGACAGAGATACAACTTTCAAATCATTGTTATAGCAGACTTGCTTGAGGATAGTTAGGTGTATAGAATCCAACATAGAGAGAATTAGCGGCAAATTTATGTCAAGTATTTTCTGACTCTTTGCCTTCCAGGAAAGCATATTCCTCAGACACCACCAATAACTCCAGAAATAATTAAGGTAATAGTCTTTTGATGATTTTTTTGTTGTTGTGGTGGTGAATTATACATAATACAATTTACCATTTTAACCATTTTGAGTGTACTTATTACTAGCATTTAGTGGATTCACAATGTTACACAACCACCACTGCTATCCATTTCTGGAACATTTTATCAATCGGAAGAGAATCTCAATACCCATTAAATATACAATTATTTTTAGAATATTGGCATACACATTCAACCTATCTTAAAGGACTGTTGAAGTTCTGAAGGAAAATGTATAAAAATTAAGCAGCCCAAAATAAAATTAACCACATGTGCTGAAGATCTTGGATTAGCATAAAAGGAAGTAGTATAGAATTCATGTTATCCACTATTCCACTTATAGGTTTCTGCCAAAAGGTAGGAAAAGAGTAGCAAGCACTAAGTCTCCTTAATTTTGTTCACAAGGATACTAACAAGGACTTTGGTTAAAATGACTATACATAAGTAATTATTTCCCACAAAGCAATGTTTTTTTTTAAACATATTCTTAAGATAGGGTATTCAGAATACAAACAAGCCCACTGATAAATTAGCTTGGAGAGAAAATAAAATATACTTGCAAACACAGACAGACCTCCATTTCTGTTATAATTTGCTCATATAAATTCTATCAAAAAAGGCTCATCTTAAAACATATTGTTCTCTTTCCACAGAAATAATATCATAGTTGGGGAGCTATATTCCTGAGCAGGACTTGGCATTGAATAAATCACAAATATGACAGGCAAGATATCACAAAAGCAAAGTTATAAAAACTATAAACTTTTGTGATCATCTAAAATAGTAAGATTATACTCTTTTATAGAATTTAGCAGATAGCAACAATATTAGAATATTGCTAAGTTCAACCTCTTTTCTTCAGAAGAAAAATATTCAGTGCTAGAAAATATGAGTGACATGTTCTTAATTTACCAAAGTGGTAATAGGCACTAAAACTGAACCACAACCTATTATTATCCCACTCACATATTCCAATGCTTCTCTTATAGTTCAGAAAATAAGGTTGTGCTTTAATTTCATAGTACTTATAAATAAAAATGTAGCTAACATAATGTATATAAAGCTATATTCAATTAATAGTTTTCCTATATTTACATTAAATTCATAAATTACTTCTTTATTATTTGACAATTCTGACAGGATTTGGGTAGGCCCATTTGAATTAGAAGAATTTTTTTAGAAAATTTGGACCATTAATTTTTTTTTTTGTCACTAACATTCTCCATAGAATGTAGATATATTCTGAAAGGTTAAATGTTTATTATCATTACTGTAGCTGAGTCATAATTATAAAATGGCTATTTTAGTATCTTGATATCTGATAGTACGTCTAAAGATTTTAAGAGGAATTGAAGAACTTGAACTTTATTGTATAACATACATTTATGTCTCTCTCTGGGGAAGCCCATAGTCACACACACACACACACACACACACAAATCATGAAGGACAGCTTTAAGAAAGCAAATTTACTTCTATCCATTCCCCCACCCCTCCATCCAAAAAAGGACAATAAAGCAAAAAGAGCTGCTGCTTTGTGTACAGGATGTACAAAATGTACACGTGTATGTACAGCATATATGCAGGATGAGGGAAAAAAGTTTTCTCTACAAACTGAATAACATTATGATTAAAAAGTAGCCCTTTCTTAAATATATCATTTAGGGAAATCATATACTTCCAAATCACAAACTGTACTTTAGACTAGAAACGGAACACATTGGGTATCTGGCAAATAAGTGAATGAAAGCATTCAGAAGTGACGTGTATATGTTATTTGGGAGAGAGACAATGCTGTAATACGAGAAAAAGGGCAGTTGCAGTTGAATCTTGAACATATCTTTTCTTCCTGAGAAAACTGGCATCTCTGTCCATTTAAAAGTGTTTATATTTGCATACTAAATCTGCATAATGTCATGTGCTTATAAATACATATGTAGAGTAGATTTTTATTAAACAAAGCCTGAATTAAATTTTTTTTAAAAACTATGCAACACAAGTGATTTGACAAATGAAATGCATCCAAATGTTTTAGTTGGCTTTTGCATACAGCCAGGTCAAATAACATTTAGGACATGACTTCATAACACAAGCCTTTGAAAATATTTTAGCTTAAACCACTTTACTATGTGGATTATCAAGGAAAGGGATAAACAAATTAGTGAAAATAAACACATAGTTTGATGAATGAATGTGCATATTAGTGAACTTCTAAGTCAATGCCTGAGGGGACAAACAGGAGTGATCATATCTCTGAGTATTTAGATCTCTTTCATCTTCTGGTTTTATACCTTCAAGGCTGATAACCCAACTGATAATCTATTCCTGTCTGTGTCACTTCTTGGATTTATCCCTTGATCCATTTCTTCCAACCCATGTTTTAATTTTGCCATTGTAGTCGTCATCATAATTGATAATCAATATTACGTATGTCTTATGTCTTTCTTCAGTGCTGAGGAAAATAAAAAAGATATGAAACAAAGACCCTAAACTAGTGGAGTTTAATATCCATATGTATAAAAATGTAAAAATAAAGAATATATGTATACTGTTCATATTGAGAGTCACCATTAACTTCCTGGCATAATCAAAGGATTACTATCTGGAGTACATGAACTGTTTTTATTAAATAAAAAAAAAAACTCAATTGAAATTAATAATGGACACAAGTTTTATCAGAAATTTACAGCACAGTTAAATATAAAAGCAAATGAAAGAATTAAGCCCTAGTAACTGTAAGGAAAATGAAAATAACAATGAGATAAATTTTCAGTCATAAATTTGGCAAAATCGAATAGATTCATAATCTACTAATAATAGGTTAATATTGAAAACTGAGATTGGTTTGTAAATTGGTAAAGTCTATTTGGAAGACAATTGACAATGTTGAATTGTAGTATTTCTTTGACACATTAATTCTAATGAGAGACATTTATTCAAGAAATTATCACACAGAAAGCCAACATATGCTAACAAGAATTTTCCCTTTTATCAGTTTAATGGTAAAAAAAAATTATGAACCCAACTGAATGTTCCACTGTAGGACTATTGTTTAAAAATGTATTGTTTCCATTATGTAATACTTAGAATTTGTTAAAAAGAGTGAGGTGGAGATATACTGTATGCATTACCATATAATCACCTATCAGGCATATGGCTAAATAAAGTACATCACAGAACAACACATATGGTTGTGTAAGTTAATGTATCTGTCTTTTCATATTGCATACATATGTATTTATGTAAATGCATAGATAGACGCTTGGAAAATGTATTCCAAATTTTTAAAATGTTTAGTCTCGGAAGGGGAATGAGTTAGAGGAAGTGAGGAGAGACCTGAAAGTTTTGTATAATTCTGTACTGCTTAGAATTTTGGAATTGAATATAGATTCATGTAAACTTGTATTTTGTAAGGCAAAATATGTTAACTATGACAGAAAATTCACAAAGTTAATAAATCATCCTCATTATATTTGGGGGCAAGAATAAGAGATTGATAGATTGTTCAGTGATAAAAAAAATAAAAGTTTACTAAGGTATTTAGAAATTTTAAGTATATCACAGATTTTAAGAATGAAGTTAAAGCAACATGGAATTTCATGAAATGCACACATTCTTTGAAAATTATGTAAACCACTTCTAGACTATAGTTCCTCAGTGGCAGAAAAAGATACGATAATTAAGATGAGCTATTTTGAGAACACATTTTATTACAGAGGAAGGAACCAGAATGAAAGGATGGTATGAAGTCATCAAGCCTGCAAAATACATACTGCAGCTCTTGCACCAAAGATATTTTCTAGGGCCTGAGAACATTTCTGTCCTAGAGTTTGAAAATTATAAACATAAACAAATGAGTGATAACTGGAGTGTGGCGAATAAATTCTCATTTCATATTTAGCAGGTTATCTACTACTGGTTTTCAGTGTCCTGAACAGCAATGCATGGCAGTTCCAGTGCTCATCTATTCCTACTACTAAGTGGATAGTAAGGGAAATCCTCAGTCTTAGCACCGGGTGTGTGTTTAATGGCTGACAACCGTAACTAGCAGAGTGTTAAACCTTCTGTTTTGAAGGTGTGAGGGGCAAGGCATAATGAGTTGCTGCCACTAAGGGAAGTTGACCAAGAAGTGCACCAAATGGAACTTTAGACAACATACACAGACACAAGCCACCTAATTGCACAGAGCTCATGTAGCCCAAGAAAGAAGAAACTATTGGGCGCATGTGTAAGTACCTGCCTACACTTTGAAGGCTTGTGCATACAGTGAATAAAAAAATACAAACCATATGTAAAGCTAACTTTAGGTAACAGTCGTATAGTATTAGCATACAGCATCAATGAAAGTAGAAAAATGTCAGAGTAGCAGGAACACAGCATGAATCAGAAATGAGTCTCTAATACAGCCATATTTCAAATATGTTTTTTTTTAAATTTCTGACTATTAACTAGAAATTAATACCAGGATCCTACAAGCATCTTCTTGAATCTCTGCACCTAGTTTTTGCTTGTCAAAAATAATAAAAATGCATATATGTATTTGTATATTATAGATATGCATTATCATTCTTAAATAATTCTTTTAACTTCATTAGATTTCCAGTTAAAGAATCCCTTCAGGATTATTGCTGAGAGACATCCTCTTCTTACCTGACTATTATCAAGATACAACCAAACGAACAATAAGAGGTAGGATTTTTTTTACAATAGTTTTTTTCCCCTCCTTCCTTTGTAAGATACGACTCTACGGGGCCAGTAAGATAGCTCAGTGGCATAAGCGCCTGCCTGGCAAGCGCGAGGTCCTGAGTTCGACTCCCGGAATCCACATACAAAAAAAGGGCCGGTGATATCACTCAGCGGCACGGGCGCCCGCTGGCGCTCAAGGTCCTGAGGTTGACCCCCGGTACCCACAAAAAAAAAAAAAAAAAAGATACGACACTGCTACAGACTTGTAGTCTAAGAGTCGCCTTAAAAGGATCACAAGCAGATGCATGAAAACAAAGAAAGAAAACATAATCATAGGTGCTAGCCTTGGAAAGTTGAAGTTTCACCTTGGAAATGATGACTCAGCAAGAGAAACTTGAACCCTGAACAGTAAGCTAATAATTATCATTACTTGTAATTGCTTAATAGGTCTTCAGCAGCACAATACCCAAAAATAGAAAACAAAGACTAATTCAGGCCCAGTAGCCACATTCCCTTTTGCTGTACCAAGCTTATTAAAGGTTTCCGTTATTTCCCTGATCAGTTGCTATGGATCATGATAATCGCAAGACAATCAAATACCCACAGATACCTAGATCTGGTACTAATATAAGTATTTTTTCTTTGAATCTGCTGAACCAACTTTGTTTTTATCTGACAAAAGTGTTAATACCCTGATGGGTGAAAACTGGACTTATGCAGGCTTTAGGAATCGAAATCTAATTTTCTCTTCATTCTTTGACCAGACTTGCCCTTTCTGCTTATCGTTCAGTTTGTGTCACATGGCACTTTCTTTAATTTTTACCTCAAAATACCTCAAACCACTGTTAATACAGTCAGAATGAATGCTTGTATTCCACTAGGTTTCCACAATATTTTTCAGATACCTGTGCTTCGCACTGAACATATTTAATCAGAAAGAGAATGTCTGGATAGTGGGGAGCTATTTATTTTTCTTGGTATCTTCAGGGTCTGGCACAGAGTAGTATATGCCCTATAAATGCTTGTTAAATTATTTGTTGCAATCAGAGTTGAAATTAGTTTACTAAATACCCACTGAGGCAAACAATTCCTATAAAGATTTTGCATGGAGGTATACATTACATTACTCATTAATTTTCAATTATCTTTTCTTCTTTTCTATTTAGAAAATTAAAGTCCCTGCAATATTTAAAATTCCATTTCTGTAAAGTGCCAACAATAATAATTGTATCATTAAATGTATTTAGTGAAATCTACTATATCTCATTATTTAACATGTGCATTCAAATATAGTGATTCTGTTTGTCCCTGGTGTCAACACACGCTAACAAGGTGTTATAAAATGGGTTTGACTATACGGTAATTAACTCTAAGAAATTAAACACTACACTGAATATTCATCTTATTTTCATTATAGGCTATGTAGTTCATATTTTAGATTAGTGGACTGCAGAATCTATTTTAAAACCTAATAAAGCTGGTTTTGAATTACTGATGCTCCCAAAACATTTTTAAACTCATTTTCAAGTCTTGAATGCAGTGCTATAATTCTACTAACCAATAGCAGCTAACTATCTTCCAAGAAGCTGCACCATAAAATGGTATTATAAAGGCTAATATTCCAGGGACATTTCTCATGTACATGTTATAGCCTGTAATATCAGACAATGAGAGATAATATGCCAGGGTGAAAAACATAAAAATCAGACTATTATCTTGACTCCTGAATGCTTCTGCAGTGGACATGTGAATAATGATTAATAACATTGTTTAATGATTTTAACATAGTAATTGTACATATTATTGTTGAAATTTTTTCTGGTTTGATTGAAATATTTAATTTCCTCATTTTAAACTAAAATTTTCATTTTAAACTAAAACCAGGTTCCAGTTACATCTCATCTTCAATTTGGAAGATTGTTTCAGCCAGCAGATACAGCACGTAAGCAAAAACCAACCAACCAGCCAACCAACCAACCACTAAAGTTGTATTTGAAGTCACAACAGGTTTCCCCTCTGACGATTACTTGTTACGTTAGTATAGATAATTCACTTAACCCTGTGAATCCGATTCCTCATCTATAAAATGACTCATCTATGAAATTATATATATATATATATATATATATGTATATATATGTATATATATGTATATATGTAAGTGGAAGCGCTTTCCAAACTGCAAGGGTCTGTACAAATTACCAGTCATATGAGCTTGAGTGTATAAGCTTTATGGGAAAAAATAAAACACAAAGGAAAGAGGGGGTAGTTTTCTGATTATCTACATGATGAGTTCTCAGCATAAGAAAATCACTGCAATTCTAATAGAAATGTCATGGAAAGAATATATAGACTTCCTTACATCACTTGGAAATGGATATTTTCTTGCTAGCATGATCCTGGGCAAGCTGTTTATTTTAGAAAGGAAAAATCAGGGAGGATATGAAGAAGAAGACAAATGGCATGTGGTGAGCTAAGAAAAATAAACAGTGAGTAAAGAGCATTATTGTTCCCACTTCATATAGGAAGATGAGCCATCCCCTTTTAGAAACAAAATAAGGCTTAGTGAAATGGAAGTGAAAATAGCAGATAATAAAACTGTTCTTAGAAAGATTAAAACGACAAGGTCCATTTTGTAGCAAGTCTATTTTACCTAAACTGAGTCAACTCTGGTTCATGCCAAACAAATGCTAAATAAATCAAGCAGTAAAAGCACCAATCACCAATACAATTAAAGCTTGAGTCGAGAACAATGTTAATGCCACAGTTAAAAGACAAACATAAGGGTCAAGTGATTGAAAAAGACATGAAAACTGTGATGAAAGAAAACTGTTAAGAGGAAAAAATGTCAATCTTAAATATATGGGAAAATTAAAAAGTAAGACATCAGAGAATTACTAATTAGCTGAGCAAAGCACTAGTCTATCTCTAATGTCTGCCACATTATTTGTGCTGTACTTGCAAGCATTACTAATCTGGAGCTCTGAGATCGCATGACTGGAAGGCTGTTCCTCTTTAAATCACTTTGATTTACTGGAAATGCAATAATTAAGGAAGCTGAATCACCCTCCTCAGTGTACAAACTCCAGAAAATTGTACTTCACCAGGATACATCTTACGGGTTGGCTAAGAGAAAGAAGTTAAGCAATAAAATATATTCCATTCACCTCTGTAAACTGCAGAATGCATGTATTTAAGAAAATGCAATAGTAGCCCTATATTTTAGAGTTAGAGTGAGGTCATTATGAAAATTCTATTAAACATTTTCAGAAATGCAGGTTGTTAGGAAAGCTGTCTCCATTCCATAACTTGTTCATTCTTTCACTGAGAGCCACACATCCTATATCCATAAGTGCAATCTACTGGAAATCATTACAAATTAGTACATTGGGGAAACTACAGTTTGCAAAGTCCTGTCCCACAAAGCTACCTAGGTAGAAGTGTGAGCTGAATAGGATCAAAAGGAAGTGCATTAGTCATTGAATACAAACAATTTACATCTCCGATGTAGTGGAATGAATACTACAAGGACACTTCTGGGTCCTCACTATTGTAAACATGTACCCATTACGTGACATTGAGAAAAATTACCTAACTTCTCTGATGCTTAATTTCATTGTGGGCAGAATGAGAACAATGACAAAAACCACTTCATAGAGCTATTGCAAGATTTAGAAGAGTTTTAGAATATTGAGTATATTTGTTTCCAGAGAAATTCATGTAACACAGAAAGGGATGAATAAATGTTTAGGTGGAACATATGTGTATGTATTATATTTGTAAAAGTGCATATAAAATTCTTGCTCAAAAACCTTGATTCCAGACTACAACTTTGTTCTTTCAACTATAAAATCACTACCCTATGCAAAGATGATTCTCCTATCAGCAATTTTTTCTTACCTACATTAAAATCACTGGGGAAATGTCACATACAGTACTTCAGTGTATTATTGTGTGGTATTTGGTGGTTATAACACAAAATGGTATTCACCTGGCCATTTTGCTTTTAATGGAAAAGACAGCTCTTCCTTAATCATATTCAGTACAGAATTGACCAGTTGTCTGACAAATAATTATTGTACACACACACACACACACACACACACACAATCCCTAGAAACTACTCTCGAAATATTTTCTTCTTATGCATCCATTAGCATTGTCTTTGGGCTCAGCATTTTCTTTCAGGACAATCGTTTAGAAATAGTATCAATTATAACAGAAAACATAGAGCCTTGGCTGGACTTATAAGGGAAAACAAATCTAGAGATGTATATGGACTTTGAAGAAATCTCAAAGGAATAAAATATATTCTGTCTGGAGAAGAGAGAATCTTCAAGTTAGTGATGTAATAACTACCCATGAAATAAATACAAGTGACTTCTTGACAGCTAACTAAACACCAAGGGTATAGACTTCAGCAGGGTTCTTTGGGGTGGGCCGTAAAGAAAGTGAAGGCTTTCTGAATTTGCCATGTTTCCAAGGAAGGAAATCTCCATTGCTGGGCAGTCTCTACGGTTAGAATCACTTCTCCCTGGACTTTCAGTGAGAATTTCCTGTGAGTTAGAGAAAGTTGAGCATAGAAAACTAGATGACCTTCAAAGTCCTAATACTCTTCAATTGGACTTCACACCACTCCTTATGAGAGGAAATATATTGCGGCATCACTAGGAGTCCTAGATCTCAGCATCATTGTGTCCTACTAAGTCTGAGGATGAGAAAGGAAAAGGACTCAGTAGTCAAAATGGGATTGTTAGGATTCTCCAGAGGAGACCAGGCTTTCCTCATGACTAAAATATTTTTTATTATCATTATTCTTTCCATTTCACCAAAAGTAGAGTGCAGTTTATTGGATTAAAAGCCTGATTTGAGACAACTAACATTTCAGAAGTCCAACAATACTGCCAAAATTATCATCATGTTTTCTCCTGTTTGATTAGGAAAATTCTTTGATTAACTGAGCATACTGCTACTGGTTTTATAGATAAGTCCTTAGATGCTTAAATGTTCTCACCATGTGAATTCCAGGACACTCTCCAAAGAGTGTGCAGTTTTTCAAAGAACCTCTAGGATGAATACAAAATATGTTGTATATACAGGCATCCACATGCATACAAATAATGATTAATAGCTTTTCTTTTGCTAAGATTTAGTGCATTTTGATCAAAAAGAAAGAAATTCTAACCTAGAAAATTGCCTGGAATTTGAATTTCTTATCAATTTTTTTAAAGCATTCAGTGACGCAGAATTGAAACACAGAAAGTTTCTGCCAGCATTCTATATACTTCATGCATTACACCCTGATTTAAGTTTTGATTGTGCTGATATCTTACATAATTAATTAAACACTGTCAACTAAAATTTCCAAAATTTCTTTTTCCATTTCAATTTGCATATTATTAGAATGGGAAATCAGGGTAGAGTTCCCAAGAGTTGCATCTCAGCTTTGTATTCATTTTGGTGAACTGTAGAACTCTGTGTTTGCATTGCAATTTGTGTGTATATTTGAAAATCAAATGTATACAATGTAGACAAATAAAATTCATTACAAATAAACTGAATTTAAGAAGCAAATAGAGCAATTAGAAAGTGCATTTAAGTCACAACTTATACATCTCCTACCATCAGTAATTTTTCATCTTGAAGTATTTAAAAAGAGAATTGTTCCATAAATGCTGAGAATCTGCAGCATACACAAGGTAAGTGGTTTGAAAGTAATTACATGTGTAAAATGACAAATTAATAAGTACATTTAATTAATGCCCAGTGAGCCTCTACATATCGAGCACTATGCTAGACATTGGGAATAGAAAAGTAAGTTGGACCAATTATAACCCACCAAGCTTGTAATTTAGTTGTGAAGAGAACTTACAGAAACATAGGCGACAATATACTGTACCAGTGATTAACTAGTAAAAACACAAATATTCAGGAGAATACAGAATGTAGTTCCTTCTCAGTTCTAAAACTCTTAGGAGGGCCGGTGAGACAGCTCAGCGGCATAAGCGCCTGCCTGGCAAGCACAAAGTCCTGAATTTGACTCCCAGTACCCACATACAAAAAAATGGCCGGTGATATTGCTCAGTGGCACAGGCACCTGCTGGTGTACGAGGTCCTGAGTTCGACCCCTGGTACCCACACAAAAAAAAAAAAAAAAAAAAAAAAAAACCTCTTAGGAAACCCAAACAAGCCTTTGAAGATGTGTTGATTTGTTTATGGGGTAAAAGAACTATCCTGATTAGAACATTAAAAGCCAGTAGATAATAGCTAGTGCATGATCATACAGCAGAAGTCAGAGTCGGGCCAGCAGCAGACAAAGGTACATCTTTGACGGAATAGTAGCAGTGGGGATAAAGAGAAAAGTTAGTGAGGATTCTGATTTTCAAGCTGTTTCTTCTCCTCTCTCTCCTCTCTCACTTCCCATCTTCCTCCTCCTCCTCCTCCTTTTCCTCTTCTTCCTCCTCATCCTTCGATTCCTCCTTCTTTGTCTTAATATTGGTAAATTTTCAAAAAGATTATGGAGGTCAGATTATAATAAATAAAAGTTGTAGGTGGGAGAAAAGGAGCCTAGATGAAATGAAAAATGAGTATAAGAAAAGTATGCATTGTATGTCATGGGCTTTAGGCCTCCATGTGGACTCGTGGAAGACATTGCCATTGGCTCTAGGTCTTCAGCTGGACTCATACAGGACATTGCTGTGGGATCCAGGCCCTCAGCTGGATTATTTGGGCCTCTAGTGTGTGGACAGATCTCCTGTACTCTTCTGCATTTGACCTTTTGGGTGAACATTATAAAATAATCCTATAAATTATATTCCCTGTATTAAATCTATTCTCTTGCAAACCCTGGCTACAACACTTACCTTGCAGTCAATATAGTAGGAATGTGTTGTGTTGCACTTTTAAAAATGTCCAAAGAAACTGTCAGTGCTCTTTGCCTTACTTGAGCAATACTGGAAGCCAAGGGATAATACAGCTGCAAGACAGAGGAAGCATGTCCCACCTGGAGAAACCTCTTATGGAGGTTGTTTCTACTACTTAGTGTCAACCTCATGGGCAGCAATGCTTCTCTAGTAAACTTGCTCACAAGATTCACAAATCTTGAATTTCATTCTAGAGCATAACTATGCTTGGTCAGTTTTGATAAGTCAGCATAAATACTCTAATCTTTGACTTCTATCGTCCACACTTTTGCTTTATAGTTGTTGTCATTATTCCCTTGAATTAAAAATAAATCTAACAATTCCTGATGACTACATTTGTATGAAAAGTTTAGAGAATTTGAGGACAGGGAATAAGATTTTCCTATTTTTAATAAGCAGGATGGATAGCCATCTGCTTATTTTAATTTTAATGGTAAAATTTATTGGTCATTTATTGGTTCTAAAAACTTAATATTCTTTCCCAGGAAGAAAAGTTTGAACCTTTCTAATGAAATGATCAAAATTTTAAATACTAAACTGACTTTAATATTTGAAGTGCATAAATAAGAGATCATGAAATAAATACAGGCAGGTCTCAGTTAAAAAAAAATCAGTTTTATTCCTCTATGCATAAAACAGAAAATTTAAATAAGTAAGATAAATAAATAATAAGTGCCTAAATAGAGACATGTGGAATTCTGGCAGAAGTTGTGAGAGACTTCTTATTTCATCTCTCACTTGGAAGATTTTATAGTAAGGCTAATTATGCAATAGAGGGGAAAACTGTACAGCCAGCAACTTCTAAATTAAACACGATCATCTTGAGTTTTGTGCTGAGAGGAAACATCCAGCTTGGGATGATATAAAGAGACTGGCCCTGCAATGAGTTCTTGAATGTACTCCACCACTAATAAAGCTTGTGACACTGTTCAACCCAATAATCTTACAGTATCTCACGATTTTTCATTTTTATCCTGTTTAAAGAATATAAAATTCTTGCCTTGTTGATTCTATGATACTGTTTATAGTATTCTCACATTCCTTTCCTATACCAGCCACACACTGTCTTTGAATTTATAATACAATTATCAACTGTTCCTTGCCCCTGACTGCTCTTTCTCTTTCAGGAAAAATTTATTTATGTCTCCTTTGGATGAAAGAATTTAAACATTTATGATAGTTTTCAACCATGCATTGTATTCTTACAGAGAAGTTTCTAGTTATAATACAAATTGGCAAGTTTCTACCTATATATTAATTTCCCATTTCATTCTGTTGAGTTTCTTGAGTTTAGGATCACATCTAGCTCTTGTTGTATTAGAAGTCCGTTGTACACACTTTAGCACCTGAAATGTGTTCAATAAAATTTTTGTCAGGTGAAAGAATAAATGTGTTCATGTAGATATTAGAAATGAGCAGGTAGGTTTGGCAGACAGATTAATTTGCAAGTAGAAACTGAGTGGAGAAACTTTGACAGAGCAAATATTGCCAGAGTCTCTAGGTACATCCTTCCTGGATGTGTACTGCATCTTTGGAACCATTCTGATCATGCCTGAATCTAAGTTAGAGACTGGAGGCCTGTATCTGCTTTCTTCTCTATCCAATTTTGCTAACAGCATTTAATCAATCTCTTTATTACTTTTTTTTTTGAGTCCTTGACAATGGAAATCAGACCACATAGCTTCCTGCTCTATCCAATTCTAGTAACAGAATCTAATCAGCCTTGCAATGCCTTTTTTTTTTCCCTTGACAAAGGAAATCAGACCATCTTTTGGTTTGGATCTGAAATGTTCCGTAAAAGACATTGCTAAAATCTTGGTTGCTAACTGATGGTATTATTGGCAGATGATTAAAACTTTAGGAGGTGGGGCCTCATTGGAAAAAGTAAGTTACACAGGGGTGCCTCTGGAGGTTTATCTTTTTTCCAGCCCCTCCTTCTCTCTCTCTACTACCTGGCTATCATGAGGTAAGCAGCTTTGCTCTATTACGGCCTGCACCATGATGTTCTGCCTTAGAATAGCACAGACACAATGTAGCCAAGGTGCCATGAACCAAAACCCCTGAAACTGTAAGCCAAAATAGATCTTACCTGCCTTAAGCTGTTTTTCTTAGGTGTTTTTGTCATAGCAATGGGAAGCAAAAACACGTAGAATTAAAAATTTAGTTCTAGGTAGTTGAAGCTAGTGAAGCTAGGGTAGACTAAAATCCTAATTTTGTCATCCAGGAGAGACTCTTCAACTCAGGACACACCCCTGAGTCAATTCATGATATAGAGAATTTAGGCATGTGCTTGCAGAGTTATCTTGTGGACAAGTGGGAGCCTGTTAAGATGAGGATGGGTTATGAAGGTGGTTGAGAGTACTCAAAGGGGATGTCTGAGGGTGGAGTTCTAGGACATTATTTTGCCCTTTCTTTTGCTCTATACCAGGTTTCCAGGTTTAAAAGTAAGATGATAAATTTGGATATTGAAAATGTTGAAAACAAAATTGATGAACAAAGGTTTCTTTTCATAAGGGGAGGCACTGGAATTACGTAGGCATGATAACACCTGGTTCAATGAATGGGCTATGAAAGTGGAAAGGAGAATGCTCTTAAAGATACAACTTCAGGTAAAGAAACATTAATACAATTTATGGTATCTTGAACATTTTTCTGAATAGAATTTGGGCTTCTGGGGGAAAGAATAGAAGGTGGGACAAATGGATTAGCTTTTTGTTAACAAAAAAAACATTGCATTTTCATGCTTTACTTCACTGTTCAGAATTTGCTTAGACCAATGAGGTTTTCAACATATAGTTCATACCAGCAGCATTACCATTACCTGGGAATTTATAAGAAAGGTAAATACTTAATGCATCAAACCAGGCCCATATTATTAGAAATTTGGTGATCCATGTTTTCTCAAGTAATCTAGGTATTTTGATGAATTGTTAAATTTGAGAACTACATGCCTAGACCAGGCAGAAAGTTAGTTGTGGGGGCTGGTGAGATGGCTTAGCAGCGTAAGCGCCTGCCTGGCAAGCGCGAGGTCCTCAGTTCGACTGCCGGTTCCCACATACAAAAAAAGGGCCAGTAATATCGCTCAGCAGCATGGGCACCTGCTGGCGCGCGAGGTCCTGAGGTCGACCCCTGGTACCCACAAAAAAAAAAAAAGAAAGAAAGTTGGTTGTAGGGAAGAAGATTATACATGCTTAAAGATTGCATACTGAGTGAGGTACAATCTGTCAAATAATCGACCAGGAGGTTTAATCTGAATTGGACAATAATCCAATGCAATCAAGTAGAACGATAAAATTCACTAAAGAAGAAAAGAACTTCAAAAGGCAAGATACAGTATCAGAGTAAAAGCTAGAGTAAGAATTGTATATATTCCTATCTAGATTCTAGGGCCAATAATATCTGTGGCCATTCCCTTGATTGCTGAAATCACTCCAGTAACAAATCTACAACATGAGAGTTTATGATTTGCCTGCTTTCTGTTGAGTGAGGCACTTCAGAGAGTTGGTTGTTGTGAGAGGAACACAGTGCAGAAAGGAAAATGTGCAGGTAATGTGTTTAGAGAGGAAGGTGGAACCAGTTGATTCAAGTTATGCTAGGTTAAGTCATGTTTGGATTTCATTCTAATAGGAAAAAAGGCATTGCAGGACTTTTAAGTTATAGTGACCTGATCATATTTGGATTTTTCAAACATTATGGTTGCCACCAATGTAACTGATTTGGATAGGAAAGTGGCAAGTGGGAACAGATTATTATGGCAGAAACCCGTTCAATTGTTCTGTCCTAGAAATTAATAAGAATGTAATGAATATTTGATGCTAGTACATATTTGAGTAACCCAATGGAGTCATGCATATTGAGATGAAGAAAATCATTTATGAGTTTCAAAAAGAGCTTATTTCAAAAAAAGAAAAAAAAAAACACTCATAAAACAAAATCCTCAATGACTTTTAGTGCTGTTATTCCCCTTACCAGTCTCTAATTTCTCCAAGTTATCTTTCATTCTATTCTAATTTAATTTATATTTTCAGCAAGAATTTATTGATATGAGTACTGATTATTTTACATTCTAGCTATGCAGATGTCTATCACTGTCAGAACACTCTTTTTCTATTAGTACATGTTTGCAGTACCTAACATTACATTTCTTGTGAGGAGATGGTACATGTTCATAGCACATCTTAATTCCTATTTTCATCCTTTTCCCCTCCCTTCCTCATTTTAACCCCTTCCTCCATCTCTTAATCACCTTCCAATTTGAGAAAGATCCATCAGCCTACTTTCTATTGTCTTTTATTTTGCTTTTTGTTTAAAATTGGAGTTTCTTACATAAGAGAAATCATGCAATATTTAAGTTTGTATGTCTGATTTATTACACTTAATATTATGGTCTCAAAGTGCATTTATTTTCCTACAAACAACTCAAGTTTATCTGTCTTTATGGCAGAATAGTTCACCATTGTGTGTAAATCCCACATTTCTTTATCCATTTGTTTGTCAATGGATATATAGGCTGATTCCAAGACTTAGCTATTATGAATCATGCTACTCTAAATATGGGTATGCATGTATGACTGTAATAATGTCTTTAACTCTTTCAGGAAGATACCTATAATTGGAATGTGTGGTTCAAATGGAATTTCTAATTTTAGGTTTTTGAGAAATCTCCATACTGATTTCCATAGTGGTCATACTAGCTTACATTCCGTCAACAATGTAGAAGTGTTCTCTTTTCTCCACAGCTTCACCAGCTTTTCTTATTATTTGATTTCTGGATGATGGCCATTCTTTCTGGGTTAAGATGGTTAAGATCTGTGAAGTGTCTATTCATTTGACTTATCCTTTATTTGTTTGATTAGGTCTTTTATTCTGAGGGGTCTGATTTTTTTGGTTCTTTTTATATTAAGAGCTTGGTAATTTCAACAATATACATTTAAATAACATTTATTGGTCAGACTTACCCATGCTTGATTTTACTACGGAGAAGTTAAATTGAAATTCATCAGTGCTATAAAACTTTATTTCTAAATACTTCTTTCTTGAAAACATAATGTCTTATTCATTTATTTCATTATGGTTCTTTAAAAGTATTCTGATTTTCAATAAGAAGTTTACTGGAGGGCCGGTGAGATGGCTCAGCGGCTTAAGCACCTGCCCGGCAAGCGCAAGGGCCCGAGTTCGACTCCCAGAACCCACATATGAAAAAGGGGCCGGTGATATCGCTCAGTGGCACGGGCGCCTGCTGGCCCACGAGGTCCTGAGGTCGACCCCCTGGTACCCACAAAAAAAAAAGAAGTTTACTGGAATTATAACATCAAAATAATATATAGTTCCTCAGATTATTATATACATAAATTAATAAAAACAAATTTAAAAAACTAAAGTATCTCTAAATATATAACAAGATTTGCCAGATAAAATATAGATCATCTACACAAATTTAAATCCCAGATATATAGCAAACATTTTAGCAGAAGAATATAAAAAAACTTTTGAGACTTGCTAAAAAATTACTTAATGATTGTCAATAATTCAGTTCTAACTGGACATCTTAGACTTTTATTTGTTGCATATTTTAACCCCAATTTAAGTATTTTACTAAAGATTCCCTTATATTACAATTCTTTATAACTTCTCATATTAAGCATGTTCCTGAAAAGTGGTACTGTGAAAGCAAAAATGGTTTTGTTTTGTTTTGTTTTTCTGTAGTACTAGGGATTGCACCTAAGACACTTACACTGAGTTATATCCTCAGCCCTATTTTATTTTATTTATTTATTTTTTATTAGGCAGGGTCTTGGTAAATCATTGAGTTGGCCAGGCTAGGCTCAAAATTGTGATTTTCCTGTTTCAGCCTTCCAGAGTGCTGGGATTATGGGTAGGTATGGACCACCATGCCCAGCTACAAAAATTATTTTTAATAAAACATTTTAAATTGTTTTGAGCATCTAAATTGTAACTCAGTAGAAATTTCCTACATATTTTAAAACAAAGTCCATAGATAATTCTTTTTATAAACATGCAATACTTCTATAGTAGTTTATAGTAACAGACTTGCATTAAAATAGTCCCTGCTCCCTTTTATATTTTAGCCAGTTTTATTCTCATTATATACTAAATATAGGTGGATCAGATCATAACACACAACTTCACTCAATTTTACTCGATACGAGTCTCCAGAGGACATCCTTCTTCCTATTCAATTTAAGCCCTACTTAGCATGATAGTGACATTATAAAATTCTTGACTACTGTCTCCTTGTGGAGCTGCCTTTAATGCTTTACCATTGAGAACATTTTCTTCCATTTCTTAAGGGAAATGTTAATAGGGGAACTTGGTTCTAGAAAACATACTCAATTTGTAATCTACTTCAGGCAAGTTTATGAAGAAAATTAAGCAGAGAAAGTAGTTATTTATCATAGGCTTTGTTTGGATACTATGATTTACTAAAACAACATTGTGTATGACTGCCTAAATGGAAATCAAAAGAGAAGTGAAGATTAACATAGTAAAGCACTTCTGTTTTAAGCCTCTAGTGAGGCTCAGCTGCACGGATGGGTAGGCTTCCAACTAACACAGGGTGTACAGGGCAGGGAAGGTAACAAAAGTTATTATGCCATTAGCATTGCTCTGTCTTCATTCTGACTCATTTACAGGATGTTATAAGGAGAGAAACCTAAAAACCACTGGATCTAACTCCTTCCTTTGAAGACAGCCAGTTTAAATACAGACACATACATACATATTTTAAAAACATATGACTGCCAGGTCGAATCCAAACTTGCCAAGCCCCAATCCATCATTTTCCCACTACTTCACAAACCTCACACTATCCATCTATTCTGTAATCAAATATATATCCTGAAAAGAACAGCTGCATATCAGGGTCATACACAAGGTGTCCTTGTCAGTTGACTTCCTGTAATTCCTTCAAAATCTAAAGAAATTTTACACAGAACACCTGGGGTGTCTGTGGGGAGGGAGAATTTAATTATTATAAGTAATGAGTTCTAGTGGTGTTTCTCTATTTTAACTTTCAACATTATGTTTGTATAATATAGACTTGGATGGGCTTAGTCAGAGGGGTACCATGTTATAACACGATCTCTTAATATCCCTGCTTTATGTAAGGAGAAGAGACTTGACGAATTTCTAAGGTTACTGAAAGTTCACATCAAAGCAGTACTATTAGTTATTGTTCTGAGACTTAAATTCCACCAATTGGATCTACAGCTTGGTGAGGACATTGCCGCTGACTTTTCCAAGCTGTGCCATTTTTCTCAATGCTGTAATTTAGAGGATTTATTACCAGACATGTTGCAAGATCATCGTGTGTAGAGTTCATGATGAAGCCTTCCAATAGGGACCAGAGACTGAACCAAATTGACAATTTATAATGGCCCAAGAAACAGCCCAGGCCAGAGAGATTGCATCAGTACCTGTCACAGAAATGAAAGCAGCAACTTCCAATACAAATTCTGTTCACAGCACATACAGAGTGTTCTTGGCAATAGAGCCAGTAGAATACTGTAAATACACATCCTTTATTATCTGTAGATCTAGTCAAACATAAATTCTTAGTTAAACTCTGGAAGCTCCACTTAACATATTCTAGCATACAGACAAAGGAATGGACCTCTGACATCACACTGGGAATTGGAATGAAACTGAAGCTGTCCCAGGCAGTTTGCTTAGCATCAGGTAATCTTGATTTGATGGTGGTGAATCAAAACTTAGATGGTTGAGTCTAAATTACCTGGGGTTACTACTGCACTTGATGGAGGATTTGGTCAGTCAATCAGTCAGTCAACACTGAGAATGCAAGGAGTGTGAGGCCTAGAAAGCAAGGTCCATTTACAGCAGTTGGGAATTATGATTTTTTTGAAAAGATACTCTCCAAAGTGCTTTTTGATAAGAATCTTTTCAACAGTTGTTAAGGCGACCATGTATTCTTCACCTTTACAGCAACTGTAGATTCGTTTTTGTTTTTGATAAGCATTGTGACCGCTTCCAGACACGGTTCTACACACAGTGGGGAAAATGAAGTCAGCCGAAGCACTCTTAGGAAAGAAGTCAAACACTGCTAAGAACTAGAACCATTCAACTATGAGAACTTGAATTGAAAATCCTGTGGTTAGTTTTGGAAGGACTCAGGAGGAGAGTTCAGAAAATTGAAAGTAAAAATAAAATTGCAAGGGTGATAAGGCAGATAAGACTTAACATTTTACTGTGAAAAAAAAATTTAACCTCGGTATATATTTGTAACGGAATATACAAATCAGACACTTTGTAAACAGTTTTACATGAAAGTGAATATTTGGGAAAGCTACACCGTCATTATAAATTCAAAGGACCAGTAGGCAGATATGACCTAAACTAGGGCACCTTGGGTTGAGAGATAACTGCAGCCTTCATTGAACTGCCCAAAGGTAAAGGAGAAATTTATTAGAAAGATGCGATGAGCAGGTGTGCTCTTGGCAGAGCAGGCTCGGGATCAGGAGGGGTCTAGCAATCCCGAGAAATTCTCTCTCCATCTGTCACATGTGCTGCCCTTGCTCATCTAGCTACATCTTCTATTTCACTTTTCTCCTCAAGAATATAACAGAGCAGGCCTTTCATTTGCATCTAGCTTTCCTCTTAGTCTGCAAGGACTGGGAAAGATGCTGTTAGTCCTCTCTTGTTCCAAAGTGGACCAAATATAACATACTCCTGGGGTCTACAGGTGACACAACTCTTTCTAAGACATATTTACAATTTGTTTTACAACAATTTTAAGGATATAAGTACTACATTAATTATGTCTGCCTGTAAATGGGGCTAGAAGAGCTTAACCAATCTTTAAGTTATCTTTATAGCAGGTTGTCTGTGTTTTACAAGTAATGGAAATAACATGGCATATGCTAAGGATATGTTTAAAGCTGATAATTTTATACTCTATAGCTTGTGTCATTTATCAGGGAAAATGTTGGACTGGAGATAAACTAGACTAGTTCTACACATATTAAATGTTTTTTTTACTTTCCATAATGTAGAAATGTTCCATTCTCATTTTACTAATACTCAACATTAACAATTCAAACTCTAAACCCATTGTATTAATAAATTTGGGAGACAGAAGGGGACTGATATAATCTATTGAGTAAAATTGACTTATCTGGAAATGTTAACACATTATCAAACTTTGATCTTCTAGGTAATTTTTTAAATGGTTTTATACTCAGATTTTTTATATCAAATAAATACAATACAATAAAGTCAGATACTTATAATACTTAATATCTTTTCCTTCCATTAAGTATACATAGTGAAATAATAAGAGGAGTGTTGTGGTTACAGCTAGGAGAAACTTTGTGTTTGATTTGGTGCTTCTTGATGCTATCAGACTAAGTTGAAAACTTTCTATTTGAGTTACAGGAATGATAATTCGAATCAAATCAACATATTGTTAAGCTCAGTTTTCAACCAATTAATCCATGCAATAGATGTGTCTGTTCATAGAATATGTGACATAAGAAAAATAAAAATACATATAATTATGCATATATTTCAATATTTTTATTATCAATTATCAAGGATAATCATAATGAATTATTAATTTGTTTCCATTTTCAGTTGAATGTTACTATAAAATGTTCTGTTTAATTCTAGCAGACTACATCTATGGTATCATACTTTTTTGAGGATATCACATAGAACAACTTGGCAGTTATGAAAACTGGAGAAAATATATTCAGAACTCTTAAGTGACTTGCCCAATATTATGTAGCCATTTGCTCTTAGCTTTCAGTACATATTTTGCTTAGTAGGAATATTTCTGAATATTGTGGCATGTATCAATATACATCTTTGATAATAATAACTGGTCTTGGGGGCCAGTGAGATGGCTCAGCAGCTTAAGCACCTGCCCGGCAAGCGTGAGGGCCCGAGTTCGACTCTTGGAACCCACATACAAAAAAAGGGCCGGTGATATCGCTCAGTGGCACGGGCACCTGCTGGCGCACGAGGTCCTGAGGTCGACCCCCCGGTACCCAAAAAAAAATAATAATAATAATAATAACTGGTCTTATTTACACTAATATAAATTACTGTTCATGAAACTCTTACACAGAGCTTTTAAGTATAAGGTACCATTCTAGGCATATATAAACACACATACACTCACAAATATGCATACACACAAATTTATATATATGTACATATGTATATCTACACACACATATATAAATACATACATATATATGTACTTATTTAATCCTTACAAAAACATATGAGGTAGATATAATCATTATACCTATCTTGTTAGTGGGGAAACTGGGGCAAAAGTAGCTACACGCCTTGTTAAAGTTGTATGGCCATTACAGAACTCCTTCAGACATTCTAGCTTCAGAAGCCAGACTCTTCAATACATGTTGTCCCTCTTAAAATTAAATAGCAGTTTTTAACTGTAATATGTGATTGGCATACAAATAAAGACACTCAGATATAAAACATCCTTTCTAAAACTGTCACAGCTTCTTCAAATTGAAGATTGAGGTGTCACTCAATTTACTTTCCATCTTATGAAGGAATTCCATATAGAATATTAAAGATAAATGTTTCTCCTATCTTGGAGGCATTCTCAAAAATATTGTAATAATCACTAAATATTATTTCTAAACAGCTAATTAATATAAGCTGAAACAGTGACCAATTTTAAACACATGTAGCTCAATACTGAAACCCGAATGTCAACTCGTAATGATATTAACAATAATCAAATGATGGATTTCAAAGCAAATAATGATTTTCTTTTGGCATTTGGTATTGACTTAAGTGTTCTTAGAAGAAGAGTTTTACCCTATTAGTAATTACCAAGTTGCACAGTGTAGAAGGCAGTACAGTTATTTGATGTCCCAGGTTTAAGTACTAACATTTTAAAATTGTGTATTTCAAAATTGTTCATAGTGTGCCAACCACCTAAATGATTAAAGTTTACATGGACTGAGAACTTTATAAAATCTACATGCACACAAAATATGTCTTACATAGGCATTCTATTTTGACAGGTCTTTTCTTTTTATCCAGCATGAGTCCTGTGCTCCAAACTCTATATTCTCCAATATTAGATAGTTTCAATACATATAAGAATGTATGAAGGCTTAGTAAAATATATAATTAAACACATGTATGAAGTACTACAGTGTAATAGAAAACCAATTGAAGTAAACATTACAAATTTTAATTCTAAGTTAGGATTTCCCAACCTTTTTGGAAATTAACTTAAAGTCTACAAATTTTTATATAAAACTATCATTTTAAAGATAGCTTACAAGGCAAATTTCTTATAGTTTTACTGATCCAAGAAGATAATAATTTGAAATCTCAAATGAATATATACCTACTCAGCTAAAAGGAAGCACCCATTATGTTTAATTAATAATAGAAATATTTGTACTGAACATTCTAGAAAATATAAAGTGTTTCACAACCAAAAGAAATATAAAGTTACAAATAACAAGACAAAGAATTCACTTTTGAAAGACCATTCATAATTTATTTTCTAGTGTAGATTTCATAACTGAACATTTAATTCTTGATGAAGTCTGTGTTACGGATCAAATAAATTTTATTCTTGGCTATGAATGTAGTTTAATTCAAATACCCAATTTTCATAAAAAGTTCAAATTATGAGTATCAATTTCCATCAAATGAATTATATTCTATAGGTAAAATGTTCCATTAGAATTCAAATTAACCAAATTTCAAGGGCCTCTGTTAAGTTATTCACATTATTAGTAAAAGCTTGTCAGTGTTCCAGATATATGTCCCTTTTGTTCAGTAATTTATAGCTAATTAATATAAGCTGAAACAGTGGCCAATTTTAAAGACATTTAAGAGTAAAACTTTGGTATCACTGGAGGTTGAACAGAAGTAGTATTGTTTCGGTGATTTTAGGAATTATCTAGTGGTGTGTATTATATGTTTTTGCTTTCCTTAGCAGCTAATCAATCTACAGCTGTTAAAGCACAACTTTCCCTGTATTTGGTCTTTCTAAAATGAGTTTTTGTTAACCAAAATATCCTCCTTTATTCAAATTAGTTTTCTACATGCACAGAAATGCATGCTCCCGTATTACCACCTGTGTCTGTGCTACTACTGACTGAAGAAAGTTTAAACAGTGCTGTAGAATGTTCTCTCATCCACAAATCTCCCTAGAAACTGGCTCAGTTACCATACAACAAATGGAAATATATTTGCCAAAACACTAAGATACTTCCTCTCGTGTAATTCTACTTTTACACAAGACCCAAAGAGCTGGTCAACGAAACATTTTATTGCATTTCATTTCATGGGGAGGTAAACTTCATAGGTAACATTTGAAAGAAAAACAAATGTCAAGCTCAACAAGCAACTTCTTACCTAGCAGTTCTTATGTCCTGTACATGCAAATTGGAGGAAATAATAAACTGCTAAAGGAATCCTATGTAGCAATGTTTCAACATTAGAGAATATGTTAATGTCAATATCTCCACAGGAATTAGTTTTCAAAACAGAAATTAAACATTCCAGGGCTTGCTAATCCAATGCTCACAGGGTCTCCACAGGTAGTATAAAGTAGGGTAGCCATCTTGTAATACAGCAGCACAGTAAGGAGGAGATGTGGACAGGATGTGTCCTTCCAAAAGGGTAGCTATTCTTAAATTCAAGCAAGTCAGTGAGCTAAAGGAATGTAGACACTCTCTTGCCAAATTTGTAGTATTTTACAGTCATTCAGAAATCCAAACTTGTATTTGATAACTCCTAGTTTTTTAAAAAAACTACTAACAATTAATTCATTAAAAATACATACAGGCAGATATGTCTTCATACTATACTTTGCCTGAAGACTGATTGTGTTCAATGTGTGATTCGAGTTGCTTATTTCACTTAGCATTATGCTCTCAAGCATCCATTTACCTACAAATGCGTCAATTTTTTTTTTTTTTTTGGTGGGTACCGGGGGTCGACCTCAGGACCTCGCGCGCCATCAGGCGCCCGTGCCGCTGAGCAATATCACCAGCCCCTTTTTCGTATGTGGGTTCTGGGAGTCGAACTCAGGACCTCACACTTGCCGGACAGGCGCTTAAGCCGCTGAGCCATCTCTCCGGCCCTGCGTCAATTTTTTTTATGGCAGTGCAGTACTCCGTTGTATATAAATACCACATTTTCTTATCCAATAAGTCAGGCATGTAAGCCCCAGATTATGTAGTTTCTCTTATATGAGAAATAATATGCGTGTGTGTGTATGTGTGTGTGTGTCTACGGAAAAACAGAAAGAGAGACAGAAAGAGAAAAAAACAGAGGAGAGATAAATAGGAAGTAGGGAGAAGTTACAAATTACATATGGTGTTGGTTTTAAAATTATTTATATGCTTAATTTATATGCTTAGTATTTATATTCTTAATTTATGTGCTAATTTGTTTCACTTATACTAATAGTTTATCTTAGTTCTCTGAAAAAAAATTTGTTTTAGCTGTTTGTTTCCTTTGTATAAGAACCTTTTTGGTTTATGTCTTGAACCAAGTTACTACTTGCAAGATAACAACATACAAATGTAATAACTTTTGTTATTCTCTTACTATTTGGTTATGAAAATTGGTTTTATTTTTTAATGTACTAAAAAGAGAAAAAGTTACTTATTCAACAAAATTTTAAAAGGTTTATAATTTTAATATTTTTCAACTCTTGAAGAAATTTAGAATTGCAGCCATTCACAAGTTCTTACCTGGAATTTTCCTCTTTCCCTTTGTTCTTTCTGTACTTGCCATTAGTTTGACAACAATTTGTCATATTCTTTCCTTTGTCATATCTATTTGTGTATAATTTTTCTCCACCTGGTAAAATGTACTTTCTAAAGAAGTAAATCTTTTCTTTCCATGTCTTTAGATTTGTATATTTGTGTGAATATATGTAAGTACACCTTTATTTTTTTCCACAACACATTAACTCATTGATACACACTCAAGAGATAGTACTTAATACACACTCAAGAGATAGTACTTAACAATATTAGCTGTGCTGAAATTTCCTGTGCATACTTAATATAACAGACAACAAGCACTTCAACCTTATAAAAGAAATGCTTTTTTGAGATCGATGTTGTTTAACAAGAAATCACCTTTATTTTTCTCAACACTAAGACATTATGACAGGTAAAACCGCAACTTCACCGCACCCATAATCCTATTCTATGTGCAAATGCTTTTGGTTTCATTTTGTTTCCTGTGATTTAAATAAAGTACAAAATCTTACCACCTGCCATCATCATATGTTATACATGCTAATAGAAAACTCACATAATTAGAAATTATTCTGCAAGAGGAATTGCAATTATTCTCATCTTGTTTTCAGAGTTTACATGTTTAGTGACATGTCCCCATTGGACTTCTTGCCCTGGTCATTTATAGTGCTCATGATGTCTTCAATAGAGGCCATTTTATGTTTTAAACATGCAAAATTTTGATTAAGATTAAACTATGTCCTGATTTTCTTCACAAGTAAGCAGAGAGACAGATGTATAGATAGGCAATACAACATGACGACTGTTGTGCTAGCTATGATGGTTACATCCTGTTGGAGAAGACAGATCCTGCTGTTGCGATGGCCAGAAATGGTCTCAGAGAGGTGCAGAAATTTTAAATAAATATTGAAAATTTCTTAAGATTTGGCACATATGACTAGAGAGAACAAGGTGAGAGAAAGAAAAAAAGTTCAAGGAAGAAGAATGAGCACAGGTATGAGTGAACAGAAGTATATGATATATTGAGAAACTTTGATTCAATAAGAGCTGGCAGCTCATAAAAGAAGGATGTTTTGTGGGATAAATCAGAGATGGAGTTGAAAACTCAAATCTGAATATAGATTGTGAAAGATAGTGAAAGGATTGTGAAAGGTTGCTAAGGCAGTACAGCAGATGGACATTGTTGGTTTACAGTGAATCATGCCTCCTGGCACTGTCACCTTTATAAGGTCTCCTCCCTGTTCTGAGGATCCTAGGCTTAGCCATGTGACTTACATTAGGTTTTGGGCCACCAAAAGTGATGTAACAGATGGCAAATGCATGTGCACTGGGGTTTGCCTCTAAAAACCAGTTTTAATTTAATATGCCCAGTATGATTCTCCTTGAAGATGTAGAAATAAAATGGAAAGAAAGACAAGGCCATCCTAGCATCTCAGCTGAGATAGTTCTGTTCTTATTTGTCCAATGAATATGACACATAAGTCTCACATTATAAGGAAAGCCTCAAAACTTTCCAATTGATCCCTAAATCTCACATTTTTGTAGTATATTATTATGCAACAATATACAACTAATATAGAGGTGAACCATTTTTCATGTGAGCAATGGGCAGACATCAAATCTTGTCATTTTTTTGTTTTTAAACTGAGGCTGTTGCATGACAAGAATTGAGTTTGTAAATATAAATGTTGGTAGATATGGTGGAGTTATTGGAGCTAGGGTGAATGGATACAGAGAGATAAAATGGAAAAATATCTTTGCATTGGGCCAGATAAAGGATAATGAGCACTTATGCTAGAGTAGTTGTCAATAAATGTTTCCTGCAAAGGGCCAAACTATAAATATTTTAGGCTTTTTGAGCCATCAGGTCTCCCTTGCAATCCCTCAGCTCTGCGGCTGTATCATGAAAGCAGCCATAGAAAATATGTAAATGAATGAATGCAGCTGCTTTCCAATAAAATTTTATTTACAAAATGGCCATTGAGTTGTATATGTACTAGAGCAAAGACAAAGGGAATAGAAATAGAGGACAGCTGGGGGTATAGCTCAGTGGCAGAGCATGTGGTTAGTAAGCGTGAGGCCCTGGGTTGTACTCCCTCCAAAAAATAGCAACGACAAAAAAATACAAGACAAAAAGATTTGTAGTTAGACAATGTGCTGTGGCCATTGATGGAAAGAGATGATTCAACCATGACTTACAATTTAACTAACTAAGCAGATTATACTGGAGGTTACTGCAACAGGAACTGCAGGGCAAAGTAGGCTTTTAGTGGATTTTATTTGCGGAAGCTTGAGTTTGAAGTGGGTCACTTGGAAGAGAGGTGTACTGTTTCTTTGGAATCATATGTCACAGTGGACTGCATCTGGGAAGCATGCATTTGGGAATCATTAGCACATAAGTAGAATTTAAAACCAGGGGTAGAAAGGATCGGATTGTTTTGCTAAGCTTATATTGCTTGTGACAGTACTCGGCATTCAGGAAGCACTCAATAAAATCCAACAGTGACGTTAAAAGCCATGCAAGGCAGCCTTACCTCTGATTTCAATTTTATTATCAGTAAAACAAAGTGATGGATAAGAAAATATGAGAGTCAAAAACAGCCCTGAAGGAAACTAGTATTTAAGAAGTAAAGGTATAGAAGAGAAATTAACAAGAGCTAAGAAGGGAAAATAGTATTAATTGGATTAAGAAGGGTGGATGGTTAGTCTTGAGTGTCAACTTGATTGGCTTGCGAGAGGCCTAAGAGATTAGGAAGGCCCCCCTTTTTTGTGGTGATTTTTCTCTCTGCTTCCCCCCCCCCAGGATGCTGTAAAGTGAGGAGCCCTGTTCCACCACACCCTTCCAGCACCATGTTCCTGCCTCAGAGTCAAAGCCAGCTGACCATGGATTGAAACGTCTGAGAAACTGTTAGGCAAATTAAACTTTCCTCCTTTAAAATGTGAGACTTAGGCATTTTGTCCCAGCAGCAGGAAAGCTGACTAAGGAGCTTTTGCAGTACCTCTTTATACACAGTTTCATTTTCCAGGGTTCAGTTATCTGTAGACAACTGTGGTCTCAACATACCAAAAGGAAAATTTCAGAAATAAACAATCCTTAAATTTGAAATTGCTTGTTGTTCTGATCAACATGATGAAATTAACCTTTTGTCCAACATATTCGCTCTGTATATGCTGCTACCTGTTATTCACTCAGTAGCCATCTCAGTTATCAGATTAACTATTGTACTGCGCGGCATGTGTTCAAGTAAACCTTGTACAGTAGCTGAAGTATATACTACAATGTCTGTATCACCTAATTTACTTCATTTCATCACATAGGTATTCTAATATCACATATCATCACGAGAATGGTGAGTATAGTACATTAACACATTTTGAGGGTAAGGTATGTTCCTATCACTTTTATTAAAGAATGTCATTATAATTTTTCTATTTTATTACAGTTTTTGTTGTTACTCTCTTACTATGCCTAATTTATAAATTAAAGTTAACTATAAGTACGTATTCATAGGAGAAAATATAGCATATGTAGGTTTGGTTACTAACTTCAGTTTCAGGAACACACTGGGGTCTTGGAACATAAATCCCATGGATAAGTGGAAAGTAGTGTGTTTCATAAAAGAGAAGGCATTCTTTGATGACTTCCCAGTAGGCTGACATCCGGAACAAGTCCTTGTAGGTAGCAATGTTATCTTATTCTTGCATGACGTGAACGAGACCGGAGCGAAGAGAAACGTGGGGTTTTGTTACTTTACAACAAGCACATACATTTAAAGCCCTTTGGTTTATCTGATGCAAAGTTTGCCTATAGTCCGCCTGGCTTTTCCTCCTTATGAGTTAACTTTACATAATGATTACTCCATGCAATCTTTTAATCTTTTTCGTTTAGTCTGCCAATATACCTCCATCACCTTCTACTATGGCACTCCCACTCCAAACTGAGACGAATCAGCTGGTGCAGACACGAAAGTGACCCAGATACCCCCGTTTAGCAGATATTTTCCTGAAACCACTGAGGATAATTATCATTCCTCATTCTTAAACTATTCTTAAACTGCACAAGGATGTTTCTGTCTCTTGAACTGACCTAACCATGACATATGCATGTCTAGAAAGACAGACTTTAGGAGGAACATGTTAACAGGCCATATGACGCATTTAGTGGTAAGCACTGAAACCATTGGCCCTCATGCAGTCTCCTTCATTAAATGCAATAGTGTTCCCAGATAGCTTTCTCATTGTTTAATGTCATTTGAAGTCTCACACTGACGTCCTCAGCTCATTTGTTTTATTTCTAGATTTTTTTTTTTTTTTACTGGGAGTGTTTCCTAGCTAGATTCATTAGTATGGATAAGGCTCAAAGTGTTAGAGAACTGAAGTTCCTGAGGGAAAGACACAGCTTCTAATTGTTCTTCATTATTTACATATTCTCTCCTATGTTTCTGAAGCCCTTAACCCAATTTACATCTTAATAAACTACCAAACCTTACCTACCAAATGCTTTCTGGGTCAATACTACAGGTCCCATTTTAGGAATCAGAAACAAGTAATAACCGGAATAAGAAAAAAACAGTATGTGCAAAACTGGCACAATGAGAAAAATCATCAAAGTTCAGTTAGGATTTCTACCATCTTCGTTGTATTCTTGTATTGTTACTTACTTGGTATATGCCTTTAAATTGGATCACTACGTTTGCTTAAATAGATGCATGCATTCAAAAAGAAAATAATAATAAAAACTGAAATTTTTAAAACAACAATATCATTTGACCAAAACAAAAGGTAAATTAAATACAGTTATTAAAACCAAGCTTCTTCCTGTAATAGATCCTTAAAATGGTCCTGGGCCTCCAGAAGGAAAGCACCTCATATTTGGGAAAAACATCACTTGTGGGAACTGAGTAATCACTGCATTATAAAATGTGAGCAGGATTTAGGCCCAGTAATTATGTGTTTAAATATCAGTTATACTTCTACCTGGACCTTATATTTCCACACAGTAGAACTCTCTACTTCCTTTTGATATATATCACATTTCAGTGAATTAGTTACTGAATATTAGTGTTTTATTCTAGAGCCTAAGCTCTGTGAGGAGAGAGTGTACCTATCATCTCACTTTTTATCACTGGCATCCAGTACCTGCATATGGGAGGTATCTAATAAATACTTTTTGA
Source organism: Erethizon dorsatum (assembly GCA_028451465.1). Lineage (NCBI taxonomy): Eukaryota > Metazoa > Chordata > Mammalia > Rodentia > Erethizontidae > Erethizon > Erethizon dorsatum. Next base: position 88,770,710 of record CM051826.1, read on the forward strand.
ATGAATGAATGGATGAATGAAAGGATGAATGATGGAACAAATTTTAATCTTCGATTCTTCCTATGATTAAAAATAAATTAGGGGCCGGTGAGATGGCTCAGCGGCTTAAGCGCCTGCCCGGCAAGCGCGAGGGCCCGAGTTAGACTCCTGGAACCTACATACGAAAAAGGGGCCGGTGATATCGCTCAGCGGCACGGGCGCCTGCTGGCGCGCGAGGTCCTGAGGTCGACCCCCCGGTACCCACCAAAAAAAAAAAAAAATTAATACATACTTTATATAACAGTACATAACCAATAGTTATGGTATGGTACTTAATACAAATGTGGTTGAACTGGTAGCTATAAAATACGGTAACCATTTCCAGTAAGTGATCAGACACAAAGGCTGATGTTATTTGTGGGAAAAAATCACTTATCTGAATTTCTAGGCTCTATCAGCCTTCAAATTTCATCATATCTAAACACATACATCCCTGCAGTTCTATTTATCTTTGTATAGTTTGTGGCTATTAATCTTTATGTGTTTTCTAACTTACAATTTCACATGAACATCATGCCTGTTAGAGGTTAACGTGTGTTCCCTAGATTTTCATATATTGAAATATTAACCCCCAATATCTCCGAATATGACTGCATTTGGAGACTGAATGTTTAAGGAGATAATTAACGTTAAATATTTCACTAGCATAGCCTCTCAGACAATTTGACTAGTCTTCATAAGAAGAAGAAATTAGAACACACACACACTGAGGGAAGACCATGAGAAGACAAAGATAAGAAGATGGTCACCAAACAGAAAGTCCTTTTAACAAACCAACACTACCAATTCCTTGGTGTCTGCCTACCTGCTTCGAGAAATACTAAAAAACAAATTTCTGTTGTTTAAGCCACTTGGACTATAGTGTTCTTAATGGCAGCCCAAGTGAACACTGCAAGTCCCAGATCAAGACTCTCCTCTGGGAAGCCTTCTCCCAGGCAAAGAAAATGTTCTGCTGGCTTTCTGGTCTTCCACCCATTATATCCCCGCTTCCTCAGTAAGACTTACGACATTTAACTGAAGCTATCCAATTTTTACTGTGCTGATCTGGCTGAGTTTTTCAGTAAGACTTGAGATTTAATTCCCTGAGGAAAGAAGGAAACTTGTTTCAAATTCACTACTTCTATATTATATTCCACATACTTATATTTGGCGGAATAATAAAAGACATTTTAATTGCCATCCCTTTGTTGAATAACATTAATAAGCCAATTTAAAAAATAATAAATTTATTTTCAATGAATAAATAACAAATGTGTAGTCTGCACATATTTTTTATTTTTCCTAATTTAGTCTGTGTGTTTATTTAAACATAATAGACTATAAGAGCATGAATTCCTTGAGGGTGGGCATTCGGTGTCACTCATCTCTTCAGCTCATCTCCTGCCATTGCAAGTACTCAAAGGTTATTTGTTATTGAATCAATCAGTTAATCAGAAAATGATTTTTTCTGCCACATATTCATTGTATATGAGAAAACAGAATACTTAAAAAATATCTAAAGCATCCATTATAACATAGAAAACTAGGTACATGGTTGAAAACAGAATTTCCTGAAACTTCATATAAAGGCATGATCATTTTCACTTGACCAAGGCCCGAGAAACGGGGATCACTGAGGGGACAGTTGCAAGCAGGCTAGTTATGTTGTTATCTAGTGTAACAATATGATTGGATGAAGAGCAGATTCATCTGATAAAATCAGAGACTACTGCAGACACTACTAAATAATAATCATTTTCTACTTAAAAGTACAGCTAGGCCAGGCAGTGGAATAAGAAATAAATTCCTTACGTTGTAACTTTTGGTCCTTAGCTTCCAATTGAAAATAAGTGAAATTTCTCAGCTCAGTCCTAACAGGTTATTTCTTTCTGTTACAGATTCACAAACTTGTCAGATTCCACTTACAACTGTGGTGGGGAGATGTCTGGAGTTTTACACTTTCATACTTTTTGAACATTATTACTGTTCAAATTTATAAAAACTTGGAGTCTTAAAAGATATCTCAATTAGATTCAAACTAATAGGTAATGTTACGGTAACACGTGCTGTGGTTAGGGCATATGGTTAGGGCAGCTTTTATTCCTCGTAAAAGTGTAAGACCTTTTCATTTCAGAAGAGATGAATTGTGATGAACTCTAATTCTGCAAAGACTAATTTCTGTAGAAATACTTGGGTTTTAAAGGAACCCTGATGGCACAGTGCCTGCCTGTTAAGTGCAAGGACCAGAGTTCAATTCCCAGTGCCAATAAATAAATAAATAAAATTAAAAAAAAAATAAAGGAACCATGAAACAATTATTGTGGTAAGGATTTTTTTTTTTTTTTTGGTGGGTACCGGGGAGTCGACCTCAGGACCTCATGCGCCAGCAGGCGCCCGTGCCGCTGAGCGATATCACCGGCCCTTTTTCGTATGTGGGTTCCGGGAGTCGAACTCGGGCCCTCGCGCTTGCCGGGCAGGCGCTTAAGCCGCTGAGCCATCTCACTGGCCCTGTGGTAAGGATTTAAAGGGTGAATTTAGTCGTTAAAATAATCCTTCAGAAGTAATAATTTTATTCATTTGCTGATTTCACAACAAGTGAATACAGGATAATCATCACAATATCAACATAGGAGAAAAAACGCTTAGGGTCAGTTTCTCTTAGAGCACAACATGAGATGAGGATCCACGTACAAGTGTTTTGTTGAGGAAGTTCTCCATTGGGCGACTAGTCAAGGAGAGGAATAGGAAGGGAGAAAATGCCAAACAAGGATGTGTCTTAGTACCATCCTGATCTCCCAGATGAACTCTGATGCGTAATTTAGACCTCAGTCAAAGAGTGATTTGGAGAATTTACTTGACCCTGAGCAGAGATAAGAATGGGTACCATGAGATACACTTGGAGGATGGGAGAAAGACTCATAAGGCACTTTGGAATGCTAAATAATTAAAAAGTAATGAACATCACCACACCATCATGTTCTTCTGAGATTCTTTTTAATACTAAATCTTACATGAAACCAGCACTCAGAGGGTACAAAAGCAAAGGCTTGTTTAACTCTGTGTTCTTAGCAATTATTGTAGATCCTGGCATCGACTAGGGTGCATAAATGAATTCTATCAGCAAACATATCCATACTTTCTTAGCTGATCCAACGTTTTTTTCACAAGCAACATTCTATTTACTCATTTGATAAATACTCATTGAATATTTATATCTATATCTCATATCACAGGAACTGGAATACATAACGGAATTATAGCATTAAACCAAACCAAGAATATCTGCTAACACAGAATACTCACTCTATCCAAGAAGACAGATCTTAAAATTATTTTCATATAAACAAATAATGAAATCTAGTGGTTATTAAGTGCTAAAAAAGAAAAGCATCAGTTGAAGCATATAGTGAACTAAGACTTAACTTTGTCTGGAAGTTTACATAAGGCTTTCATAAAATACTGAGAATATATTAACTCAATTTTCAATAATTCAAGTATTTCAGGGTCTGAGGCAGGTTCTACTATACACAACTAATTAAAAATAACTTTAAAAAAAAAGACTAACTAAAATTTCCTTGAGCAAAGGGGACTAGATTTGGCTGAGAAGAGTTCCACTCCTCATCACTGTAACCACCTGGTGACATTTCTGGTATGTTCAAAGAGCATGAGGATACCAAGGGCTTGTTGGGTAGCACAAAATGGCCACAAAGGCTACGAAGGTCATCCTGAGGTGGATGGAGGTGCAATGTGTGCAAATTTGGGCTGCACTATAATGTCATTTATAGTCCTCTGAACTCTTTCCTAAAATAGAAATTATGAAATTAGAGAGAATAAATACTTCATGATTGGAAGACTAAAATAATGTTTGGGTCTCATGAAAAGTTTGCTATACCTAGCTTTATATAATGTGCTTTGTAAAAGGACTCAGAATCAAGCATATCAATTCTGTTTTTTTCTAAATCCTAGAAGCCAGTAAAATATTCTAAAGGTGCCAGACCAATGAAATGAGTAGGGGGAAAAGCATTAAAACCAAGGCACAGGATAACTAACATAAGACAGGAAACTGAATCACAAACATCTTTTTTGTCCCTGAGGTTCAATGATGTTTTTGTAAAAAATCACAAAGTAAATAGGTTGTACATAATGGGAAGTGAGGACTTCAAAGTCATGTAATAAGAGACACAACAATGAATGAACATGTGTTCATCACGAAAGATTCCTACCTTGGAATTGCCTGTTTTCACCGGGTCAAGCAGAGTCAGAGTGTCATTCTACCCTAAAGCCCTAGTTTTGCAGTTACTCTAAAAGTTTTCTTGTAGGCATCACTGACTTTGGCCTTTCCTAAACACAATCTTATACATCACTGTAAGTTAAATACCCTTAAAACATGGGTGAGTGCTAGAATAAGTTCGATCTGGAAATCTTCTGCCTTCACAGTTTTGTTCTCTATTAAAAAATCAACAACAAACACCTTCTGATGTTTCAATAGCCCTGTCACCTCTCCCTTCAGTTCTCCTTCATTAGGAAAACCTTCCTTGTACCTCCAATTCTTTAATCTGTAAATGCATTTTTATATGCTGTCTGGACATATTTCAGTGAGTCAACATTTCTTTTAAAATATGCTGTCCAAAATGGCATACATTAATCTAAACACTGAAAAGAATGGTAAACTGGTAAAATAATGTGAGAATATTTTTATCAATTGCATCACAATTTGTGATCATGTTTTCTGTGTTTAATAATAGTTTTTCATATCAATGCATATTCCTGTACAATTGATATTTTAAACTACAATTGATATTTTAAACAGTTCCCTCTGTTAAATAGTGTATTGTTCATTGGAACTTAGTGCCTAACTTCTCCTATACAAGTTGTGAGACCTGCAAATTGGGGAATCACAACTTAAATACCTCCCCCAACTCTCTGATAAAAATTAAGTACAATATACTCAATGGTGGGAATTTTGCATAATCCATGGACAGATCTCAGTTTGACAGGAATCCAAAGTAACTCTCATATGTTTAAATTTTGTCTTTTCTGTTGTTAATGACACCTCTGAGATTCCACAGCACACTACTGCTCAGTCACATTCGATAATCTTATACACAAATATGGGAAATGTCAAGATTTTTTTCTGAAATAAAATAAACTATGTTTAAAAATGCCAAAGCAAAACTTAGGCAAAGCAACACTTTCTACTTTCATGTAGAAAGACTTTTTCTTGAAAACTTTGTATTGATCTCTAGTGTCTATGGCCTTCTTTTAAAGAAATAAAAGTACCTACTTAATAACCACTTTTAGACTCACATATTGAATAATACTAATTTTCTGAGTCTACACCCATTGCATATGTTAGCTTATTCACATAAGGAAGCATTTCCTCATCTCCTGTCTTCTGGGGATAAATTTGTTCACAGCAATTTTACAAAGATAATTGCAGTAATTCTGAGACTACATTAAATACTATTAATAGAAATAATTATGTTATAGTACAATAAACATTCTCTTAGATTTTCCTTCACATTTGAGACATGTCTATAGTATAATTAATAATTATCACAATATTTAACATTTATCAACTCCTAAATGTGTTAATTGCTTTGTATGCATGATTTCACTCAAGAACAACCCTGTGCAGTAATTTTGCTATTATTATCTTGTTTTTAGATGAGTAATTTGGGAGTAATCAAAGTGAGGACTTCCTGCAAGGGTTTATATGTTACAATGGTTTAGAAGATTGTTTTCTGAAACCAAAATCCTTACCCACTACCTGGTAATGAGTTGACTCCTAGAAGCCAACTTACTTTGATTGGTACTTAGAAATTGCTCTCCTAAGAGTAGAGCAATGCATGAACACACCAATAATGTACGTTATAGCCCTCAGTAACACTGGATACTACTATCACTTTGTTTTTGTTGGGAATATCTTTCTTGCTTTGATTTGTATTTTCACTCACTCATGACTTCGAGTATTTTCTAACATGCTTAGAAAACTTGTTTTAATTGTGAATTCTGTGACCTGGTGGGCTTGCCGTTTTGATTTTACTATTTTTAATATATTTTAACGTATGTAATATGTTACTATACATCTATAGTGAAATTATTACCATAGTCAAGCAAATTAACATACCAATTTTTCCTTTCCTATTTTTCTTAGCATAAATTTGTGTTGTTATTTATTTGTGGAGACTATTTGTATATGAATAGTATTAACATTTAAAACATAATCTTTGCAAATATTTCCTTTTATTTTTACATTTTTGTTTTATTATATTGAATGCACATTTCACGATAATGTACTTTCAAATATTTTTTGGAAATCACATTTATAAATTTTTACTTTGTAGCTGGTTCTTAAAATACATGGAAGTTTTAACCACCTGAAAGTTGTTAAACAATTCTTATAAGTGGTTTCTAATGTTATACTTTCAGTTCAACACTTACAGACTTTTGATCCAATCTGTATGGAGACTGTATAGTATTAAGAAATCATGTTCATAATTCAGAACACTTTGTTTCATGTCTTCATAAGGTGGGTTAATTTGAGAAAGCTAAGTAATCACTTAGTGTCTCAGTTCCTTGAACTTAAAATGGGAATAATTTTACTTAAATCCCTAAAAGCAAATGACCCTATTGAAAAATGGACAGATGAACTAAATAAATATTTTTAGCTAAGAACTTGACACAGCCTAGATGCCATCGACAGATGAATAAATAAAGAAAACATAGTATATATACTCAAGGAAATATTACTCAGCATAAAAAATTATGAAGTCATGTCATTTGCAGGATAATGGATAGAAATTGAGACCATCATGGTAAGTGGAATAAGCCACACTTAGAAAGTTAAATATCACATTTTATCTTATATGAATAACCTAAAATTTAAACAAATGAATGAATAAAATAAAGGAAACTAGAGATAGACTGGGAGATGGGAAAAAGGTTCAGGTGAAGAGGGAGGAAAGGGAAAATGTTGTAAAAGGATTGAAGATGAACAAGATATGCTATATTCATGCGCCAGTTCTCCAAAATGAACATCACTATTATTCATACAAACATGAACTAATAAAAAATTAAAGGAGAAAAGCAAAAATATCATAAGATTATTCCATTGCAAAGAAGTAAATTATCCACATACATTATGGATCTGAAAATCTTTAGAAGTTTTCTTGGAGGAGGAGCAGGCATTGAACCCAAGGTTTTTTTTACTGCACCATATTCCCAGCCTTTTTTATTTTGAGACAGGTTCTTGCTAATTAGCTAAGTTAACCAGTATCTTCATACTGAGCTACACTCGCGCCCTTTTTATTTTTATTTTTTATCTTGAAAGAGGGTCTTGTTAAGTCATTAAGCTGTCCAGGTGGGATTTGAACTCCTGCCTCAACACCCCAGAATTTGGGAATTATAGGCATGTATCACCATACCAGACTTAAGGAAACACTTTCAAATCAAAATAATTTGATGAAACTCAGGGATTTATGAGTTTCACAAAAAAGGCTGTGATTAAAAAAAAAATGCTCCTAGGAAGAAAAAATGGGCTTAATTTTAGACTGCTTCTTATATGTATTTTGCAGGTTTACATGAGTTAATATACATGGTAAACTTAAAAATGCCTGACTTGTTGTATACACTAAAATACAAACTTTTAATTATTTTAAATTTATCCGATGTATCTATATTTGTTTTAGAAGTTAGGAATCTGAGTATTTTTTCCAAAGTGAAGAAGCATTTGTCCTTGGGTATTTGGCTAAAATTTTGTATAGTTTCTTCACTCAGTCATGTCAATTATATACTTAGATTTCAATTCTATATTAATTTGTTTCCAACATTTATAATTTTATGTTACATTACAGAAATGATAAATTCTTATGTTAACCATTTATTTTATTTTTAAAACATAAAATATCTGAAGTGTGGAGAGGTGACATAAAGAAATAAATTTAGCCACATTATAAATGATCTGGAATTAACATCCATCTCTCTCCAAAAATGGCTAAATTCCTTGAAGTGTCACACTTCTTCAAAGGATATTTATAAGCCAAATGTGGTTGCACACACCTTAATCTCAGCACTCAGGAGGTGAAGCAGGAGAATTGCTGTCAGTTCCAGGCCACCCTGGGCTACACAGTGAGTGCAAGGCCAGCCTGAAGTATAAAATGAGACCCTTTCCAAAAAAACATAAACAAAACAAAAAAGGATGTATATAAACATCATTATTCTACCTTATAATACTGCCTTTTATAATGAAATAGTGGGCCGGTGAGATGGCTCAGCGGCTTAAGCGCCTGCCTGGCAAGCGCAAGGGCCCGAGTTCGACTCCCGGATCCCACATACGAAAAAGGGGCCGGTGATATCGCTCAGCGGCACGGGCGCCTGCTGGCGCGCGAGGTCCTGAGGTCGACCCCCCGGTACCCACAAAAAAAAAATATATATATAATGAAATAGTTAAGAATGTGGGGCTGGTGAGATAGCTCAGCAGCATAAGTGCCTGCCCGAGGTCCTGAGTTCGACTCCCATTACCCACATACAAAAAAAGAGTCAGTGATATCGCTCAGCTGCATGGGCGCCCACTGGCATGTAAGGTCCTGAGTTCAACCCCTGGTACCCACAAAAAAAAAAAAAGAAAACAAGAATGTGTATTTTAGTTAATATGTATTCCCTTTGCATTCATTCGTAATATAATAATTACCCGTTTTACGGATTGTCACACTACTTTTGTGGCATACAGAGGAAGGGTTTACATTCCATTCATGATTTTATCCTTGTGCTTAATAGTGCCCATCATATAGCTAAAAATAAATGCATGTTTAAGGATTTAAAATATTTTATTTTAAAGATAAGGTGCATCACTGTTTGAAATCCCACAATGTCTTGTGGTTATTCTCCGATCAGTTCTACAGATTTGTCCTCATTTCTAGGGACCTTAGAGAACAGCTTGCAATTTGACTCTCCCACTAAAACTCCAAATCTTACTAATTCACAATGCTAATATGGATTTCTATTTTTTCTACTAATTGTAGCATATATCACCAAAACTTTACAAAAGTTTTGTCAAATACTTGGGAGCACATTGATTTCATTTTCTTCCTGAGCCAGCACTTAGAAGTATTTAATTTTAGATGTACAAATGATCTTTGACTTGATCTAGGTTAAACCCTCCATTTAGTAATGAAGAAAGGATGGCTAGTGAGGTTGCGAAACTTTCCCTCAGAGTATTCTTAATGACCATGGCTAACATTTTAGTTTTCAATTTTATATTTCTCTTTAAATTTGTACCAATGGGATTAAAAGCCCCTCTAGAGCTAGAACTTGCAATAGATTCAGCAATTTATTAATTAAGTGCCAGATATGAGTCAAACAAAAGTATAGATTCTGGGAAGGCAAAAATACCATAAATGAGAGCCTTGCCTATATATAACCATAGTCTGTGGGATCAAGCAGATATTAACCAAATTAGTTTAAAATAACTATAAATAATTATATAAGTAAAATTGTATTAACTGTTATGAAGGGAAACTAAATAATACAATGCAAATGAACACTAGAATATGTAGTAACTCCTGGAGGGGCAAGGAAGACTTTCTCAAGAAAATGATATATCAACTGGAATCAGAATGAAAACATATAGGAAAGGCAAAGGGGGATTTCCTCATATTGAAATACTTGTGGGTTCCAAAAAAACTGACCATGAAAGAAGTTTGGAACTTTCAAGAAAAAGGGAGAAACGGTGTAGCTAGACACCAGGGAAGAGATAACCGAGACTGTACCTACAGGGAATATGTTAAACACTGTTGGGCAAATTTTATCATTGACTATTTAAACTGTTACCTTAAATGCTATAGGAATGTTTTGAAAAAAATTTACAGGATGTGTTGTTATTACTTTTGTAGATTACTTAAGACTGTGGAGGCATAAGCAAAATGAAAATAAAAGACTATGATTTAGGGCTGGTGAGATGCCTCAGCGGCATAAGCACCTGCCTGACAAGCGCGAGGTCCTGAGTTTGACTCCCGGTACCCACATACAAAGGAAAAACAGGGCTGGTGATATCGCTCAGCAGCATGAGGTCCTGAGTTCAACTCCCGGTACCCACATAAAAAAAAAAAAAAAAAAAAGACTCTGATTTAGTTTTAGGGCAATAAGGCAGTAGCTTGGCTAGTTGTTATTTGCAGAGATGAAATGGTCCCTATGAATAGGAGGGATCTAAGTAGGTAGTATATGCAGGAACTAGTAATTACAGGGACAAAGAGATGCCAGAGGTAATTCCTAATTTTCTAGTATTTCCAACTAAATAAAAGAGGATGGCATTTATGATCATCATGCAATCCAGGAGAAAGGATGATTGAAGTTTCAGACTTAGATCTGAAACTTAATTTGTAAGGCTTGTGAGAAAACCAAATGAACACATTGTGTAGAATACTGGTGGAATGGTTTTAGAAAAAAAAAATTTTAAGAATAGTTATGTTAGCATAATAACAGTGAATGCAATCACTAAGAAGATAACCCTAATAACCTTAAACTTTCTTCTTCTTCGTACCCTCTTTTTCTTCCTACCTGCTTCTTCTCCTTCTCTCTCTCTTATTCAGCAGTGGCGTTTGAACTCAAGGAAGAATGAACTACATATACAACTCTGTTTTACAGTTCAAAAAAAAAAATTGAGACAGGATCTCACTAAGCTGCCTAGTCTAGCTTCAAATTTATAAGCTTCCTGCTTCACCTTCCTGGACAGGTGGAATTACAGGCATGCACCACCATGCCCAGCCTGAGTTTGAACATTTTGAGATGAAATAGTACCAGAAAAACCAACAAAAGTCTGACAAGTAGCAGTTACTATATAAGGTAAAAAACAATATATGACAGTTGTGACAAAACTCAAGAACAAATAGTATGCTTGACAAAGAGTTGAAACTCAAAAATATTTTCCAAGATAAATGAATGAAATTATTCACCTATCTTTAATGCTGCCAACAAATCACTTAGCAAGCATCTGAAAAGCATTCATCAAATTTAACAATATGAAAATCAATGATGAACTTACAGGAATGAATTTGGCAACTATGGCAATGAAAGTTGGTCAAAACAGATATCAGATTAAAGTGGTTTTAGAGTGAATGGGCTCCAATTTGTGAGACTAATTAAAATTACTATTCAGGATATAGATATATATACACACACACATATACATATACTTATATATATATATAATGTAAAAAACAAAACAAATATATCACTCAATAGAAAATTGGGAAAATATTAAAGAGTAATTCACAAAGTGGGAGTCTTAATGCCAACAATGTGAAAAGATGTCCAATACTGATCAGGAAAATGTGACCTAAGAATATCCATGTAATGATGATGGATGTGTATACTGGCTCTGCCTCTTCAAAAACCTGTGTGACTCTACCTAGTATAATTGAAGCAGCTCTACACATTGGCTACCAACATATCTTTGGAGAGATTAGTTTTATGTGAGCAAAGAAATATAGACAAACATGAATATCACAGAATTATTTATAAGAGTGAAAACTGAACATGTCCATTGATATGAGAATGGGTAAATAAATTTTGATATATTCATGTTATAGAACCTCATACAATTGGTAACATAAGAGAAATGCATGTAGAGTATTAGCATGGATTCTGTGGAGATGGGAACTGGTTCTGAGCATTGTAGGAGACGAGGGAGAGGAGGAGAAGGTGAAGTAAAATAGATAAAGATGCGATAATTATATGTGCCAATTCCCAACAATGAATGTTTATAATATGTATCACACATATATGCAAATAAAAAAGAAAAGAAAATGAAAAAAAATTGAAATAATTCTATAAGTACATAATCACTCCATGTAATTTATATAGATATAAAATGTATAATGAATACTATCAGTTTTATGGATAGGTACAAATATAAGATAAAAATTTATGATGGAAATGATAAAGGCCAATCTTAGGACAACGGTCAACCTCTGGAATGAAAAAATGAACTTACATGATGTGTGCTTCAACTGAATGTATAATATTTCTTTGAAAAAAGATTCAAAACAAATATAACAAAATATCAACAGTAAATAAATCTGGGGCGGGTGGATGCATGGCTATGGATTACGTTATTCTCTGTGTTTTCTAGTGTATTTGAAATATTTCATACTATTTTAAACTTTAGGAATTGTGAATCAGAATCAGGAGTGATAGTGTTCTAGCAAACACATGAGGTTTGATTACAAAACACAAAGAAAAGTAAAATTAGCTGAAGAATTGTGAAGACAAGGAAGAAGTTATTGCCATTATTTCCCTTATTACATTTTAAATGGAAGTAACTATAATATGTGAGAATGATAGTGGGAATAATTTGTCTTGACATAGACAGAGAAAATCCAGAAAATAAACTGGATGTAGAAGAGCACGTATCCCCTGAGAACAGAGCAAGCAATGGGTTGTAAAATTAGTCATCATGGAGTACACATTTCTCCACTGTCACTCAAGATGGAAAGATAGGATGAGTACAGAGGCAGAAAAGGCATTTCCATCTTAGGACTGTATGACAAATTGGAAGAATGAGGCACATCCCCAAAAATAAAGGGATCAGAAAAAAAAGTTTGCAATCAAAGGATGATAGATAAGCCGTCAAGCAGTATTTGCAAAGAATGAGCCCCAGAACTTATTAGAGACAAGATAAAAGGAAACTTTCACAATCTTAAAATGTTTAAATTTTTAAACTTTCTAGGTGAGTTTTTGTCAAAATTTTAATCTACAGGTCTCAGGTTAATCACTAAAGCTTATTTGTTTAAATAATTTTGTTTTAAATAATGTTATGACATAGTTTACACACATATTTATGGGATAAAATGTGGTGTTTTAATTCATGTACACATTGTGTAAGGATTGAATCAGGGTATTTCATAGATATAATCTTAAAATGTTGTAATTTCTTTATAATGAATACATTCAAAATCCTCTCTTCTAGCTATTTTGAGACATGTAATTATGATTAACTGTATCTATCCTACTCTGCCACAGACACGGAACTCACTCCTCCAGTGGTCTTGTAACATTGTAGCTGTTACAAACTCTCCTTCTGCCCCCTCCCACCTACTCTTCCCTGCTTCTGGTAATCACTGTCACCTTTTAAAAGTAACACATGTGTGTGATCATGAGTTGTTTGTCATTCTGTACCTGGCTTTTTTACTTACTATAATGCCCCCTACATTTATTCTTATTGCCAAAATCTATTAATCTGACAAGAGATAACATCCAGAAGGAACTCAACAGCAAAAACAAAAAAACAAAAAACAAAACAAAACACATAAAACCTTCAAATAACAGAATTCAAAAATGGGCAGAAGAGATAATAGGCATTTCTTAAAAGATGACATAAAAAATGATAACAGATAATTGAGAAAATGCTATCAGAAAAATGCAAATCAAAACCGCAAAGAACAATATACTTTTCAGAACCTGGCTAATACAATAATAACTCAACCCTAGATTTTTTCAGTTATGTAGAAGAAAAAATATTGATTTTAATAATTTATGATTTTACTATTAAATGATTACTTTTACCATTTACTTTATGTGTGTTTCATTTTATATTATTGAGATTTGTCACTAAATAAATTTTGCTATTATACATGATTTGTATATCTTAAAGGCATGATTTAGGAAATAAATCATCCAAGATGGCAAGATGGACAGTCAGAATAAAATTTATTTTACTCTTAACTTGACTAAGGATGTAGTATGTGGTGGAAAGAATTTTTGATTATGTCTTTAAGCTAAAAATTCCAGTCTGGACATTACCTTGAGTCCCTGAATTCCTCTGGAATTTATTGTCTATAAAAGCATAAGATTAAATTAAATGTTCTCCCAAATCCTATTTTTAAATTTCCTACTCTTGCCCAACTCAATAGAATTTTGGAGGAAAAAAAAGACCCAATAAACTCAGCTATTTCCAGTTTTCAACTATACAATAAGACAAGGCGGCAACACAGCCAGGCTGTGAGGAGGCTTAACAATGGCTCTTTGATATCAGTGTCTTTGTACTCTCAATTCCAGCTTGCCGTAACCAGGTTACTTCTCTTCAGGTTCAGAGACAGACTATAGAAGCAAAAGTGGATAGAAGTGAAAATTAGAATGATGTAATAGGAAAAAGAATGTGTATGTTTGATGTGGTGCCTTGAGAGTACTGAGTGCTTCCTCAAATTAGAGCAAAGTAGAGATCATGATGGACTACAGCTGGGAGACAAGGGATTTAGATCAGAGGGAAAATGCAATGTATCTGCCACCTATTTAGGCCTAGTTTTTATTAAGTAATATTGCTTATGTGTACAACTTAATCTATGTAGAAAATGATTTTAGAAAAATGAGAGAAAATGTCAGTAAAATCAAAAGTAGAAAGTATAAAAACATATTATAAGGAGCTCAATAAACAATTGATCCTCTAATTACATAGCTGTTAGATAATACTAACAATTGACAATCAAAAATTAAATGATGTATACAAAAACAATATATGAATACAGTAATCCTAATTTGGTTCACCTCTTGATATTCCCTTTTTTAAAAAATTCTTCGCTGAATAGTGCAAAACTTTGCGTCAATCTTCATATAACCAGGATTGATATCAACACTGGAAAAAGCCAATGATTTAGAAATTTTCAAGCATATATGTACTTTTAAAATGGTAAGTAAAATCAAACTAACTTGCTTAGGATGTTGAGGGTAGAAGCATTTTCTTACACATATTATTTGATTAGAAAATATATTCAAAGGAAAATATAACAGAAGAATTGCTTATCTCTAACTTGAGTAATGTTAGACTACTTTAAGTATGAAATTTTTTGAGAGATTTTGTATGTAGAAATATCATCTGTATTTAAAATACATTACTTAAATAATGATAAACTAGATTTTAGAGCCTCCCCCATTCATTTTGTGGTCATACTCTGTTATTGGTGCATATTGTCTTTTTAAAATTATTTCTAATGTGTATAGATAGCTTTTGCTGGTTTTGTACTTTGCCTGTGTACATGTCCAGATACTAGCAGGCAAAAGAAGCTGAAAATAACAGGTTAAATTTCTACCTTGGAGCATCGAGAAGAAACTAGTTCCCAATGCACCTTTAGTTTATCTCCAGCAAAGGGAATACAGATTTCAGAACCTGGAAATACGGTGCTGCTATACCAAATACGTAAAAATGAGAAAATAGCTTTATAATTCAGTAATGGACAGAAGGTGAACAAAGCTTAAGGAACATGATTTAAAAAAAAAAGAACTAATTTCTTAGAGCAGACTGTTAGTAGAAATATAGATGGTAAAGGCACTAGTTGGAAAGGCTCAGAAAGAAGTGAAGAACATGCTAGGGAAACATGCATTCTCTCAGGGAATGCCTAAATCATCACAAACAGAGGGGACTCTGGAGAGATTAGGCATGTGGCTGATATAATTTTCAGCCCTCTCAGCAGAAGTCAGGAAGTGAGAGTAGATTATTTAGGGAATCTCCTTGTCTAATGGAGCAGTCTCTGTGATACACGTGGAAGACCTACACGATTCTTCAGGATGTTACATCAGTAGCCACACTGTCAGCTTGAACGGAAAAGGACAGAGACAGGACAGTATGAAAGAAGGCTGTCAGACTCCCAAACTCTGCAAAATGGAAAAGGGCAGGCAGAACTACTCAGACACAATACAGTATACCTAGTGTTTAGGAAAAAAGGGGATGATGACTGATGGCAGAACTTCAAGCCAGATGGAGAGCCAAGAGCTACAGAGGATTCTTCCCAGGTCTTGAAATTTAATGGAGTTTGCCATGTTGAAGTTCTACATTTTCCTGGGGCTGACAACTTCATTTTATTCTTTCACTTTCTTCCTTTTTAAGGAAGTCTATAGTCTGCTTGCCATTCTCATCACACAGTTGTACTTTGGATGCAAACAATTTGTTTTCTGGTGTCATTAGTCTATAGATCCAAAGGAATTTTTCCACAAGATATATGATGTAGGAATTGCAACTACATCTGTGTTAGGTGATTTAGGTGCTCATATTTGGGACTATTCTGATCACATTTAGGTGAGAATTTGGAATTGAGTTGGTAGTGTAATAGGTTGAGACTTTTTGGAAAGTTGCTCTGGTTTGAATGTATTTTGCATATAAATGGAGGTAAATTGTGGGAGGCCAGAGGGTGGACTCTCTGGGCTGCATAGAGTTGATCACCAAACATGTTCATGTTTAATCTCTGGAGCCTGTGAATATTATTTAATTGAAAAAAAGGATTTTGCAGCTGGAATTAAGTTAAAGATGTTACTATGGAGAGATTACCTTGGATTTCCTGGATGGATTAATATAATCACAAGGACCTTTATAATAGGGGTACAGGAAGGCCAGACAGAGGAGAACCAATACGATATCAAAATCAGACACTGGAGTAATGTGGTCATAAACTAAGGGAAGCTGACAGCCTCTTGGAGCCAGACAACACAAGGAATAGATGCTTCAACGGAGAGTCTAGATGGAATCATGATACTAACACCTTGATTTCAGCCCCAGTGACAGAAAACTAATGTATTTTTGTCTTGATTCATAAATTCTTCAGTGTTTATATTCCCATGTAAGGGAATATAGCATGCAGTATACTCCATTTAGAATAACACTTAAACACTGAAGTAAGCACAATGTATTTATACAAACAATTTCTCAGGTAAGCATCACATGTTTCCATATGGAAAAATAAATGTGAAATAATTCACTTAAATCTAAAATCAGGTAAGACTTACTAGGATATTAAAACAAAATTCATATTAGATTTGTGATTCTGAATTGTCATCTGAAGGAGAGTTAATGGTATTTATTTTTCTCAATAATCTCTTGCAGAAGTTATGCAATATATCTGTTTTTCAGCTGTTAACTGATATATCAAAATAATGATATACAAATTTGTCACACAATTTTAAGAATACACTTTTAAAAATATGAAAATCCGCTCCACATTTGATTAAATGCAATAACTATTTTTTCCAATGCTCATTTTCATTTTAATCTAGAATATTATGGGCAAGTGGAAAGAACAATAATACACAGTCTTAAATGTTTGCGTTATTTGGTCTTAGAGAGGTCATAGATGGGATAATACAGCCCATCAAATTAAAAACTAGATAAAAATCAATAGGAATGGACATTACAATCATTTACTGTACTAAATTTCATCACAAGTTGATACAACTAGTAAGTCAAACATCCTGATTTTAAAGATAAATGAATGATTCCTAAATTCGTGAGAACAAAATTCCAGTACATTCCTATTTAATTTTCTACATAGCCACATCTTCATCTTCCAGCTTTCAGCTGAAAAAAATGTACCACATTATATTTCACTTTTACCTTTTCTTAATATTTCACAGTTGTTGACCACTGACCACATAAAGTAAGTTGAGTAATTATTTTTTTAAGAAGGAAAAGTAAAGTGTCAACAGATTGATAGCATACTTCTGTTCTGCTTCCATTTCATCCCTGAAAATATAATTTCATTTCAACCCTTGAGATATAAACCAAGAAATGTCTTTTTTCCATGTAAAGCATTTTGCCAGTTCTCCAGGCTAGAAGACAGTGTGAAATGATCAATTCTATGAATTAAACTTCAATAGTAAGACCTCTGGTTTAGATCTGAACTGGCATGTTTACGGCTTTCGGTCTAGAGACTTAAAGCTTGATCAGGAAATGATTCAGAAATTTAGACATTTTTAAATAAAACCACTTATCTTCTGAGTACTCTGCTTGGGCAAATTCTCTATCAGAACACTGTGATACAAACGTAATTTAGGGATTCAAAATTTTATCCTGTCACTTTTCTTTCTGAAGCAAATATTTTATTTCTAATCTGTGAAAATTATTATATATACATATACACACAGCCACACACATCCACGCACTCCTAGATATTCTCACCTATGTATGTAATACACATAATTTATGATTGCACTGTAGTAAAAATAATGTTAATAACTAGTCGCTATCAAGTATAAAACACCTAACACCAGTCTCAGTACTTTACATGAAACTGCAGAACATCTGATCTTTACCACAATCCCATAAAGTATAAGGTGTGATTGAAAGATATAGGATGTTTAAATACAAAAAATTATTACAGTAAAAGACATGCTTTCCTTAATCCCAAGGAAAATGCTTTCTCCTGCTTCTAATGCACTTATCTCTTCATTCTTTCCACTTTCAGAAGCTAGAAGGTCACTTACTTATCTTTCATTGCATTGTCATGGTTGCATCCAAGTCCAAATTATTTCAAAATGTTAAACTATTATGGTCATGTTGACTTTGGGGAAGAGGTAGAATTTGCATTTGGCAAATCTAGTAAATAAGGTGGACAAGGACACAATGTAATGTTTTTATATGCCTGCTCTTCCATTAAATGGCACCTGGCAGCGGCTTTCCCCAGATAACCGTGAAAGAGGACTCAGAGAACTGCTTAGGAAAGTGACAAGAGCTATGGGATAAGTGCGTCTTAAGGGAATATTTTGAGAGGCATTAATGGCAATATGTATTTTACTGTAATAAATTTAAGAAATTTAACCATACATCATATTTTTCAATCACCCCTTGTATGTTCTATCACTATTTATATTTTATAGATGAAACAAACCCAAAATATAGATATTAAGTCACTTTTTCAAAGTCAAAAGCAAAGTAATAATGTTACAGATTTGAATTAATGAATCCAAGGTGAGAAGTTATTATTCAATCCTCAAAATAATAATGAAAATAAATCATATACCTCATATCATAGTTAATGTAACAAAGGCACAGAAAGGTTACATAATTTATGAAGAGTCAAACAATTGGTAAGTAGTACTGTGAGAATTTCAACCCATGCAATCTGACTCCAGAAACCTTTCTTGCCCACTTTAATACACAGCCATTGTGTTAAGATATTTACCTTCATAGAATCATTAAACACAACAAAATTATTATGCATACATATCAAAAGTGTTTCAACTGAGAAGTGATAGAAAGAAATAATGCCATATACCAAATATCTTTCTTTACTTAAAAAGCATAGATAATGATAAAATACTAATATACTAAATGATTATTAATTTATTCCCTTCTTACCCAAACTGTAATCAAGTATATATATAATTCAAGATCACCTCTGGCTTTTTGATTATTTCTAATGTCTTTGTTCCTTGACAATCAATTTTCACAATAAAATGATAGAATAAAAATATACCACAGATACTATAAATTAAAGTACTGCCTTAATCTTTTCACGATGTGAGTCTTCCTTAAGGAAATTCCTGGCAGAATCACAGAGAGATTTTAGAATATATATATATATATATATATATATATATATATGTCATAAATATTAATCAACATCCTAGACATTTTGCATTTCACTTACATTAGTTCTATCCTTCACAACGGAGTCTAACCAAAGAAGTATTCTTTTTTATAGATAAAGAAAATTTAAAAGAATAGGTCATTTATCTAAGATAAACTGACTGATCAAGGGAAAACTCAAGACTATACTTTGGGTCAGTCTGCCTTAAAGATTATTCTGTATTCACTTAGTGACACAACCACACAAGACACAAACACACTCCATTTTGACATGTAGATAAGGGTGAATGTACATAATCTATGTATATTAATAAAATCATACACAATATATATCCTTTGGTATGTAATTGCCTTTAGTATGTATTACTATTTATTGTGCTAGATGTATATAAGGGAAATTATCTGGAGAAAAAGAACATAAAATATTGTTAAACTGCTGAATAAAATTAAAATCTAGATCTAAAACAAGACAATAAATTATTTTCTTCTTTTTTATTGTATGAATGACTACAATAATTGGAAAGTTGTTTTTCATAATAACTAAGAACACTTTTCTGATGAAAGTTGTTCAATTTAGTACATGTTAAAATTTTAAGGCAACAATTTTTCTACTTCATAAATGTCTAGTTTGGCAATAGAGTGAGTATGACTCATCTGATGTATTTTTAAACCACGTATGGAAATTTATTGTAAAAGTGTCATTTCTGTCTCCAATATAAAAAGACTGGTTAAAATGTAAATTTTCTGCAAGATTTCTGATAACCACAATAAATATAAAATGTGGAGATAATAAAAGCATTATCTGGTTTTGTAAACACTTGGAAGACTTTAATTTTAAAAGGTTATGCATTTCACAATGCAAGTAGAGTAAAGCAATAGAAAAATGGCATTTCTGCCATTGTTATTTAACTACATGCTTTCTATTTTATACATTTGATTTATGTCTTTACAAGAATTGCATTATCAATCAATTTCAATATATAGCTTGAAGGCAACAGTTTGAAATCCAACTGTTTTTCTGGTCATCTTCATCTTTCAAATATTTAGAATATAAATTAGGTAAAATTATCACCTCAAATTTTCCTATGATTGTAAAAGCATGCTGTTTCTTAGTATTCCAATTAATCATGTCCATTTGAATTTTTAGTCCACGCTGAGACATAAGTGTCCCATATGTTCAAGTTAACTGTATTTTTAGAAGAAAAAAAGCCAAATCCAGAAAGCAGATTACACTCTCAATTTATGTGTGCATATGTGCACAAACACTGATACATATGCACACATAAAAATGAAAATATAAATTGGTCATAATGGACTCTATCTATTTTCAAAATTAATTTGTGTTCAAATTTAAAACCTATTTTTTATGGAAGATGATCAGATAAATAAACACCAAATAAACTGGAATACTAGATAACAGTGGCATAGATTTGGGTAGCTGGCATCAATAACTGGGGATTTTGCTGTTATCCTTGTAAATATCATAATTGTTTTGCAGCCTAAAATTGGCTGTACTCTAACTCCAATGCCAAACTCTGAAACTGAATTAGTGTCAAATTTTGATATAAAATTAACTTCTATAGACAAGTTTTAGTCACCAAGTAAGAATAAATAAATCTGTCCTGGTGGTTGCAGAGTACATTTGCATTCAGCTGACTTCCCTCCTACAGAGTGAGAGAGAGGGTTTTTTTTTTTCCTCTTGCAGGGTGTCTCCCCTCTATCACAGTAAATTTTTTTTTGAAGTGTATCATAAGGAGACCATGTGCAACATACAGAGAAACAAAA
The DNA here is from genome assembly GCA_028451465.1 of Erethizon dorsatum. Classification (NCBI taxonomy): domain Eukaryota; kingdom Metazoa; phylum Chordata; class Mammalia; order Rodentia; family Erethizontidae; genus Erethizon; species Erethizon dorsatum. The sequence continues at coordinate 88,791,861 of CM051826.1, forward strand.
GATGCATAAGAGTGAATGAAATATAACTTATGTTTTTCAGGAGAAATCCAAAACTTTTTGATGTTAAGACATTTCTAAGGGTGGAGTATTAGATTTGAACTCACTTCTTAAATAAAAGATGGTGAGACTTACAGTTTGAGGACTAGATACTAAATAACTGCTGTTCACGTTCCAAATAGATGCCCAATACTTATTAACTTGGTCCATTTATATTCATAATAGATGGTAACTGAAAAGTATCAGGCACATAAAATGACTCTTGTATATTAGTAGGAAATGCACTTCTGTAATGACTATTCAGTACAGGAGGACAGGAAACTTGAAATATCCTCTTGTTTCCCTCTGGTTTATTCCCAGAATTTATGGCGCTGTACTAAAGCAATTTTAATCTGAACTGTTCCAGTGACCAAATGGAAACAGAATTCCTATTTTGCTTGTCAGAGGAAAAAGAAAATCAATAAAGCAATCAGCCAACACACACACACACACACAGAGCAAGGCATACCTGGAGGTTTACCATACAATAATATGGTATGATTCCAGATCTGAAGATCTTACACACTGAAGATAAGTGCAATAATCAATTAACTTTTTTCTTACCTGATACTGATTCTAGGTACGACACAGTGCACTTGGATACTTAGTATTTGACACACTTGATTACTCTTGATTACTCTGTTCTTTAAAACATTTTATTTTTTGGGTTGCTTTCAAAGTTTTATTTTTATTTTTAGGCAATTTGGACAAACTTCTCCACTTACATGGCTTTTATTTTCAACCCTGTTATTTTCTGTTCTCTTCCAGAATCCTTTGTCCATCTGTCCTGGACCTCTTCATGAGGATAACATATGGATAATTTCAATTCACCATTTCTAACTAGGAAATTGAGGCTTTCTAAATAAGCATGCTACCTGTCTTGTAGCTTGTGTTTCATCAAATATCATGAATACACGTGCATTATCCCAACCAAAACTACAGTTTTAATCCCTGACTACCTATCCTTTCCATCAGAAATCTCATCAGTCAGTACACTGTCCGAATTCTAAGCCCTGTCTCTTAGACTCTTGGTTCAAGTCATCTTTCCTTGCTTTACATCAATAAGAGCACTACTCCACTACTCCTTCCTTCGATTTTTCTACAAAGTAACCAAGACAATTCTTACTTCTTATCTTTATTCTGAAATTCAGGTGCACTGAATGACTGTGATTTCTCCATCCTTATGTGCACCATGGAGACTGCATAAACTGCTCCCTCTCAGGCAGGCAACATGGCTCAGTGGCACAGCGTCTGCCTGGCAAGCACAAGGTCCTGAGTTCGATTCCTGGTGCCAAAATAAAGACTGTTCCCTCTCCCTGCAAGATTTTTCTGCCATCCTGTCTTCTCCATGACTAATTCCTATTCATTATTTCATCATGAGTTTGTCACTGTTTCATGGCAGAGACCTTTTCTGACAGTCAGTTCCAGGTTCTCCACAGTCAGCTCATTATTTCCACTTTTAAGAGCTCCCATTGCTGCCTGTCTTTACTCTTTTGCAGTACTTATAGAGTGCTTGGGGCTGATGACACAGTTTGCTGGGGCACCAACACAAGTGAGAAACCCTTTGCTCAAAAATGATTAAGAATTTTAAAAGTGTGACAGTAAAGCATTAACCACTTTGCCTCAGTGTATGCCACAACTTCATGGAACTCACTGAAAATACATTTTGTTGCTTTTATCTTATCTCTATTTTTCACTAAATCATAAGCTCCTGGAAAGCATAGTCTAAGAAATTGTCCTACCTCCAATTATTCTTTTAGAATTTTGCAGTTTTTCTTGTCCATAACAGGTACTCAAAAATAAAAAATCTGTTGATTTAATTCTCCATTCTGAGAAAGGAAATCTCAATATGGGCATTAGTTATCTGGCAACGCCTGTAAAATGAGAGGATTTGGCTAGATGGTTTAATTGGCTACTTCCAGGGCAAGGATTAATTTTAAACTTCTTTTAATCTATAACCATTTCCAAAATCATTCAGGACAGTGATTAAGGGTATAGGTGATAAATTGATGCTATTTTTAAGAATTATTATTATGAAAATACAAATATATGATTTTCCTGTAAACATACACATTTATATAAATATAATATGTATTATTATCCCTCCAGTATTTTATTGAAATATGGAAGTTAATGTATTATCCAGTGACCTTCAGTGACCTTAATCAGGATAGTGATTTTCATAGATTGTATGTAAAATTTCAAGGAATACTACATCTAGCTTTACATAGGTAAGTACTTTGTTCTCAAAATATTTTGTCTGAATTCCATCTCTAATTTATTGTTTTACGTAAAGAAGTTGATCCTAAAGGACTCATATCAACATTCCCTTCTAAGTCCATCTAGGATTCTGGATTGACTCTGACATCCTGTTCTGCCCAAATACTGTACCAAGTAATTTAACAAAGAGGACTTGAACAAATGTTGCATGCAGCCCAAAACTATGAGATGTTAATTCCTGTATTAGATAGCCCAAGTCCCCTCCTTCTCCTTCCCTCTATCTCTTCCCTTCCTCTCCTCACTTCCCTGATCCTTAGTATTTTTTTCTGTAGAATGAAAGATTGGGATACTATGACTTTTAGTGCTCTTTTCTGGCTCACCATTTCATCACATGCCCTTCAGAGTAGAAAAGTCTGGACCTTGGAAGTAGCAGAACTCAGCTAAATGGAAGGAGAAGAGAAAGGACACTCAGTGAGCCCTGGATGAAATGGGCATCCTGCCCACAGGCGCTGCAAATGCATCTGCCCCACAGAGTCAGCTCTATTACAGCGGACATCACCTGAGTGCTCAGTGCTAATCTCTGTGGTAAGGGTTTCTGGTATTCTAGTCCTTTCTTATCTCAACAATCCTACTCTCATCCTTATTCTATAGATATGGAAAACTAAATCCCATGACTAGCTAGTGATTCATTCAGGATCTTGAAATCATTTTGTTTGATCTCATGTTTGCCTTGGGTCCATAGAATTAGGAAATCTCTAAAACTGCATCCTGAAAAATTTGAGCTCATTACAACTGGATTGTTAGGGAAAAAAATAGAGAAGAAAACAGCATAATCTTCCCTTTTAGAGATCTTCAAGGAACAAGTGGTGCTCTTTAGGAACCACAATGAACATAAAGATATAATTCTCACAAAATTTGAACAGGAAAGGAGATATCAAATGACAATGGATCAGATCATCTTTTTACTTCTTTCTGGGCTTCATATTTCTGCAGATGATGACATCGCATTTCTGTCTTTTATTTTTCTTGCTGAGTATATTTGCACAGGTTGTATTCTGCACACTCATCATCACTGGTATTTCTTTTCACAGCTTCTTTTTAAATCCCCAACATCTATTTTCAGCACACTGAATAACTAAAATAGTGGCATTACTGTAAGTCTGTCACTCAATAATACTTTAAGAAAAGGTAGGTGATTGTTTAATGACATTGTCATAATATGACATTGTCATATTGTGGAATGATTGTCCACCACGAATATGGACTCTTCATTTACACCCATATACTGTCCCCCTTTTGCTTGTGAATTATTTTTTCCCGTATTTATCATTATTGATTGTAACACTCTACAGCTGCTCTGTTTACTATTTAACTTTCCTTAGATATAGACCTTCTTCCTCATTGGAGAAGGTTCATAAAAAATACAATGCAATTTGACATTTTTCTGATGCCTTATGGCATGGGGTAAATTTATAGTATTTCTACAGAGATGTAGAAAAGATGACCATTTTTTAGCACTTTGGGAAATTCCCCAGTATTCAGACATAGAGTATGTTTGATCACCTTTATAAATAGTATTGCAACGTGTTGTAATATTAGTAAAAATAATAATAATGTTATCAGCTTCTGTTATACACTCATTACATAGATTAACCTACTTCTTCACAACAAATTTATGGAGTAGGTATTATTAGCTCTGCTTTTAAGACCTGGGAAACTAAAGGTTAGATATTATATGACTTGGAATTATCATGCCTTTTATATGTGATAGAACTATAATTTGAACTATATCTGTCTGATTTCATCTGGATTTTATTATAAATAAAAGCAGCTGGCCTAAACAATAACCACCTCCTCAATCATCCTCATCACAAAAATACATTTATCCACTTGATAACTGTTGTAATTCCATTGATATATATACGTATATATATATATATAGTGGAAGTCCCAAATAACACTAATATACAATGCGTGAGGGCCAAGATCTGCTGTCACTTACTTTGTACTATGAATAGTGTAACCCCCGTTTTATGGATGAGAATTTGGTTATAGATTGAAATAACTAATACAATAGTGTGCTTCTCTTTCAACTACTTGAATTTCCACTTCGTGAAAAAAAACCTTACATAGACCATCTCAAAATTCTATTCTTTATGAATCTGTAATTCACAAATACCCTCTGATATAATTTTTTTTTCTTTCTTTCAGTGTTTTGGAGTCAACCCAAGCCTTTCACATGGCAGACAAGTACTTTCCTACTCAGCTATAACTTCAGCCCATTTTTATTTTTTTTTATTTTTAATTTTTTAACCCATTTTTAAAATAAGAGAACTCAACACAAGTCCTACTTGTGGAAGTGTCCCAAATACAATTTTATAATTTTTTCTTCCCCTCTCTTCTTATATTTTTAACAGACTTAGCACAACCCACAGAAAAGACAAAATTTCAATTTAAATTAGACATAGAGTAGAAGTACAATATTTCCAAAATAAATTCAGATCAAATATAAGGTGCTTATTTTGATATTTAGAATGGAAATGTAAATGCTTAATATAGAAATCTAAAAAAGAATTGCATGAAACCAAATAGTCATGATAAAAATGGAAACTTTATCAGTTGCTTTTTTTTTTTTTTAATGTGGGTACCCGGAGTCGAACTCAGGATCTTGCAATTGCCAGGCAGGAGCTTATGCCGCTGAGCTATCTCACTGGCCCTCAGTTGCTTTTCATAACTGAAAAAAAAAATTTTCCAATAACAGTTCTCTTGTGTTCCTGTTTGAAGCTCATTTTTTATTGTCTTTTAATTACGAATTTCATCTCAGTATTATTAACTGAGTTCACTATGCTGGGTATTTTAACTGATTAATATGGAGGGGTAACTAGAGACTCAGAGCAACTCAGAACAACAGATGTTTCACATATATATATATATATATATATATATATATATATATATATATAGCTGTACAGTCTTGCTACAACTTTCCATTTTGAAAGTTTAGAAGACAATCAAGATATAATACATCCGTCCTCCCCTCATCATTTCTCAGTAGACAAATTGGATGAACCACTACAATAATTAAGCAGCTGGTGAGATTCAATTATGAGCAAAGGTTAAGGAACTAAATATGTATAACCTTGCTTAGAGAAAACTGAGAAGGGATATGAGTAAATATTGTCATATTTCAATGATACCTTCAAGTATGGAAATTAAATGTTTACCATGTAGTAATTGGCAATAGAATTGAAAGAAAGCATTCAGGAAAAAATCAGTAATAATAGTAAAATAATTTAGTGATAACTTTGTGTGTTGTAGAAATGTCCTTATATAATACAACATTCAGACCTGAGCCAGTGTTCTTAATTTCAAGGGCAACTACTTTTATAAATGAACCTATAATGTTCTTTCCTTCTTTCCAGTAACCAGAGATTTTTTTTAAATTATGCATCACACATTTTACTATTTTGGTTTGTCACATTATTTTTAAGATCACATTTTTTATCATTGTTTTAAGATTAGCAATTTGTAGTTAATAAAAACTCATGCAGGGCCGGTGAGATGGCTCAGTGGCGTAAATGCCTGCATGGCAAGCGTGAGGACCCGAGTTCGACTCCTGAAACCCACATACGAAAAAAGGGCCGGTGATATCCCTCAGCGACACGGACGCCTGCTGGCGCGAGGTCCTGAGGTCGACCCCCGGTATCCACAAAAAAAAAAAAAAAAAAAAGAAAAGAAAACTCGGGCAGTTTTTTTTTCTACATGATTTTAGTGATCTAAAAATAAACATAGTGATCAGCATAAAACTCATCACCCTATGTATTTAACTTAAAAATGAATGTGTACTAGCTGGACAATTAGCTAATGGTTTGTAAACCAAGGTTCATAAAACACAGTAAGTCACCGAGTCAGTACAGCGTTCCTAGCTCACAGGTATAAGACTGTTGTTAGGTTCAATCTCATTTATTGTCTCTATTAATGTTCTGGAAAGAGATACTAAATATAACATTTGTTACTTTCATATTGTAGTAAAATGTGTGTAAGGAATAAGATGTATTTTAGAAAAAAAAAATTGACCACCTGAAGTAATGGAAAGTAAAATATATAGAGCTAAATGTGAAAATAAACAAATATTAGGCTATATTTCATATAAAGTGCTGGAAAAAATTAGTAACATAGGACTTGCATTTCAGTTACTTCTAAGATCTTTCAAGACCCACTGGTAATGCTGCATTTGGTACCATTCAGGCAGCTGAACATCAAATATACCTCAAAAAAGAGTGAGGAGTCAGCAAGACTACAAAGGACAAATTCTTCTGTACAAGAAATGCTTGGTGCCATTCGCATACAACTGGCTACAAATGGCATTCAGAACCATATTCTGACAAACCCCACGATACTCCACCAGAGGGAAAGTACGATACCTAGCACTGTTACAGTCCTTTAACATGGATGGTTTCTGATTACAGTGCTTCTGCCTTTGTCCTGTAGCTCGTGACTACTCTCCGATCCTGAGCCATGCAGGAGAGGTGAGAAAGCAGCACAGTATTAGATGTATCTGCTGTAAGAACAGGGCTGCTTGTGTCTGCTCCAAGGACAGGTGCTGCTTCTTCAGAGAAAACCTTAAAAGTCAGTGAATGCAGGAAAATATTTTTACTTTGTGTCTTCATTCCTAAACATATTCCAACTCTTTTCCCCATTGCGGGGAGCATTTTTAATTCACTCAAGTTGTGTCCCTGTGGTGTTTGGAACCTGCTAGGTGTTAGAAAAACGGTGGTGAGAGAGACAAACAAGGATCCCGCTGTCACCTATCTTTCTGCCTAGTGGAAAGTTTGAACAATTAAATAAAGAAAACAAAGCATGGTGAGTGAAATACTGGATACTGGGAAAACCTATACAAGCTGGCTTGATGAATCCAAGTGTCAGGAAAAATCTTTCCTAAGAAAGTGTGGCAATGAAGTAGAAACCTTTTAAAGTCTGACTTCAGACATAAAATCAGTTATGCTAATTACAAAAAAAAAAAGCTTGACTCCATTATTGCTTTTTGACAGATTTAACCAGTTAGCCTAAACCAAGTGAGTTATAAAATATACTTCTCTTTAAGCTTTGTTTTATAGCCAAAAGATTTCCATAGTCTATAAAACTCTTTCTCTGAGCACTTGACAGACCTGTAGCATTTTACATATAGAGATAATTTAATAACAAGTGCAATATCTGTTCCCAAACAATAGTTCAGGCGAGCATAAATTTAAGAAAAAATAAATTAGAGGGAGAGTTAACTTGGAACAGCGATTCTCAAATTTTGGGTATATGAAATTCTTCAGGCTGCTTAATAAAAACTTGGATTTTTGCCTATATAGCACTCTCACTGAAACAGCAATCCTGGAGCTCTGGAGCTGGGCTTAATGCCCTGTGTTCTTAATCAACTATTTTGATGGAAATGTTTCCAATCTACACCTTGAGAAACACTAATTTGGAATATGTGCTAAGAACGGAGTTAGTAGTTCTTAGTTGGGGACAACAGAAATCATTTGCTCTTTTCTCTCATTCTCTCCTTGCTATTTCTCCTTCATAAAAATCCTGTCAAACCCACAGTACTTGAAAGAGCTTTCTCTGTACATATCCCAATATCGATCATAAGCAGGAAAAGAGAACAGTACTTCCTACCCAGTTGCACATTAGAATCATAGGGTGAGCTTTAAGAAGTTACGATATTCATTCAGCTACCATCACAAGAGTCACTAGTTGGTCATGGGGGTCCCCCCACCAACACCAGGTAAATGTAATATTCATTAGGTTCAAAAACCACAGGCAAAAGGAAAGAAAAACTATCTAGCTTTCAATATTACAGTTCCTTTCTTAGATGCTTTCATATCTATATGTCTCTATTAAGATATATTTTAATACTCAGGTTATTTATAAATATTGATAGTAAACCTAATGGTTGTCACTCCAAGGACACAGAGTCAGAATAACCATTTTAAGCTTCTTAACTCAATTCCTGTATTTATGTTTCATTTGTTATTTTAATATTCATCTCCAATAAAACTGTTCATCATTTTCCTATTTAACCTGTACTCTGTTACAATTCTAGATCCCTCCTCAATGCTGAGATAAACTTTTACACATGGTATGTTTTTTTGAGCCAAAAGCTCTATTTCAGATATGTTATAACTCCTCCAGTGCAGAATATTCTTCATACAGTGTATACTCAATAATATCAGGTTTTAAATGGCCTTTCTAATAGTGTTTTCAAACAAGGGAATATTTATTATATTTCGAACTTTGTGATCTTCTGAAAATATTAAAATTGGAAAATGAAAGTGTTGAAACAAGAGGTGGTAAAATTGAAGGAAGGGTGGCATTATTAGGTAAGCCACAAGAAATCCGTCTGTCTCTAGGGCAAGTTACTTTGACATCTGCTAATTTACTTTATGTTAAGGAAACTGTTACGAGAAAAGGTAAAATCAAAGAATATACATAATATTATAGAACAACAAAGTTGAGCTGGTACCTAAATGTGGGATTCAGTGTGAGAAGAAATAGAACTTTAGATATTACTTTAAACAAATTTTCCTGCAATCTACACTCTTCCTGTCCACCAGATTTCTGATAATTATAGTTTACTGAGGAAATACTAATCAAGAGTAGTGTGGTAATTAGATTTCTATTCCTATTTGAAAAAAAAATCAACCTGATAATTTACCATCATTTCTACATTATTGGAACACTCTTCTCAAACCCTTGGAGAAAAACGAAAAACAGAAACAAAAAACAAAAAACAAAAAGCAAAAAACTAGTATTTGTTGCCTGTCTTCACTAGCAGACTTTAAACGCCATGAAAACAGGTAACTTGTGCATTTTATTCAACATCTAGAACAGGTCTTACCACAGACCATGTGCTTAACACACATTTTTCAAAAATAAAGGAAGACAGGGGAGGAAGAATCATACTCAATGTTAAAATTTGATTCTTCTTCTAAATGTTCAACTTCAAATAATCTAAGAGAATAATATCCTGAACTAAAGTTTTTCTTAAAAAATTTATTCTTGGAGAGAAATAGTAAGTAAAAATGTTTAAGATGTGATATAAATATGTACCCATTACCCAAGATAAAATGTAATTATTATGTATCACAAACACACTAATTAAAAAAAGACATTTATTCTAGGTTTTACATTCAACTCATGCTCCTATTGTATCTATACATGTTGTAAAAGTAATACCATAATTGAAGTTGGTTAAATTTTTTTTATGCTGAATCACTTGGTATAAAGTACTTATATTACTAAACTTTTGGACATTTGATTTTATAAACATTTTATGGGATATATTAGATAATAAGAAAGGACAACTTCTATTCCCCATTGTTCTCCAAAAATAAAATTGGTAAAAATCTCTCATAAGATACTGGCAACAACCTTCATAGTGGGTTAAATGAAATAAATGTGTTATCAGTTTTGTAGTATGTAAGATTATTAAGAGATATTTCTGAACTATAAACATGTGCAGATGGGCATTTGGAGAACACTTTAAGTGGCTCTGATATGAAAATAAAATTAATTGATGCAGGGAGTTTGACAGTCTTTAAGGGGAACTTATATTTGATACCAAAAAGAACTGGAAATTTCTTAGAGAGTTGCTGCTATATATAAAAGGGGAAAAATCAGATAAGGAATCTGAGAAGGTTTTTAAAAGTCTCCTCTCGATCTCTCACCACTTTAAATTTCCTACTCCTGACTTTTCCTTACTTCTATTAAGGTCTTCAGCAACTGAGTTGGAAATTTTGATGTCGTAACTCTGAGTCTCTTAATTCTCTGATTGATATCTGAATGGATGGTGCTGTTCACACCTTCAGTAAGTGTGATTTGGACTCCTGCCTTCCTTGTGTACCCTGGGCCTAATACATCATCCAAGCCACTTCAGACATTAATATCTGGTTAAAATGGATCTGATCAAACTCTTACTTATAACATCCAGTGTTTCCTACCACCCACGAAAAAACGTGCACATGCCTTAGCACTTTTTCAGTCCACTCTGCCACATCCAGTGTTCTAATTACACTTAGGCGCTTACTAAACCCTGGACACATCATGTACTTTCCTCCTACCATGTCTTTAATCTCTCTGTTCATACAACTTCTAGCATGCTTTACTCTTCATATAATGGAACCCCGAGCATCACAAGACGTGATCCTTTCTAGGAAGTCAGCCTAGGCACTGAGAGACGTCTTCACTCCATTCTTATGACGCTTACCCAGAATACCTGGTTTTACATCTTGACACTATCACTTATAATTTAGACATCCTCTGAAAGTATCTAACATCATCATTTCCCTAAGAATCTGCCTCAAACAATGGTTGTATTACACAAACTAATACAAGAAAATACTCAGAATAGTGCCTAGAAGATACATAATAAATCACACAAATTTTATTCTCAAATCTAATCTCTAGGCTTTTTCACATAATATTGCCCTGTAAAAGAGTCTTTCCATTCTAGACTATAAACTAACATGGGAAAAGGCAATGTTGTTTTGTTTTAGATATCTAGTGTCCAAAATAGTACCTGGATAATTCCATTTTCAATATTCATTATTCAATATCTTTTATTTACATAATTTGGTGCTGCACCTGTATTTACAAAGAAATAAAGGTGATCATTCTAATACTCTAGGAGCTTGTAATGTATTTTGGAAACTGAATTTTATAGAAAACACTGAAAATTATGCTAATTGTTTTCAAACCAACAGCCAAATACCAAGAGTTCCACATACCAAGGACTGTACGAGATGTAGTGGCCGGCACAACCCCAGAGGATGGGAGAAACTGGGGAATCTTTGGAATCAGGAGGATTGAATGGGCTGTTGAAATGATGATGTATTTTGCAGTTGGTATGTTAGGTAGGTGACAGACGTCAGTGTATAAAGTGGCATGATCATGGTTTGATTGAATTGGCTAGGCAGAGGGTTTTTGTACAACAATATTATAAAAGAGGCATTTCGAACTATAGCACTTCAAGGCAGATGAAATCCATGAGAGAAGCAGGTCAGTTATATGGCAGCAAACTAGAGGGGTTAGTCCGTAATGGGAGCAGTTTCCCCTTAGCTTTAATACAACTTTTGTACCATGGAAATGAATTCTTGTGCTTTGAAAAAACAAGACCTCATCTGATTTTCAAATAGGAATAATCACTTTCAATGTTAAGAAAAAAGAAAAAAGAAACACTTTATAGATGACACAACCCATCCTTGCCAAAAATTGTTGTCACTGGCTGCCAATTTGTATCCATTGGGAAAATTTTCAGGAGGCTAAGTGTATGTCTCATTGGTAGCTGAGACATTCATAATTCCTTTGTCAGTAGGGAGACATTGAAGGTTTTTGAGGAAAAGCATCACATGATCGGGAATGATTTAAACAGTTTTTTTCCAGGAAATTGTTTGCAGGATAGATTAATGGCAAAACATTGACAACTGGGCTGGTGAGATAGCTCAGCAGCATAAGCGCCTGCCTGGTAAGTGTGTGGTCCTGAGTTCAACTCCCGGTACCCACATACGCAAAAAGGGCCAGTGATATTGCTCAGCAGCATAGGCGCCTGCCTGGTAAGTGTGTGGTCCTGAGGTTGACCCCCGGTACCCACAAAAAAAAAAAAAAAGAAAGAAAGAAAAACATTGACAACCAAAATGTCCAGTTTGCAAATAATTATTTGGATTCAGGTCTGAGGTATTAAAGCCCAAACCAAGATATTAGTTGTAAAATTATAAAGGGAGTGACCTAAGGTTCACAGTGAACCACTTGTGTCTCTCTAATTTTAGCTGACTCAAATCAGTTTTTTGTATGCCCAAGTTGTGTTAATTGCTCCCATTTCTGTTATTTCTCTTTTAATCAAAGGATTGACATAAGTGAGCTCATTAAAAAAAAAATAAAGTCATGCCTCACCAAATGAACATTGCCATTTTGTGTAATAATTATGGCACGAAAAGAAAGGTTAATTTGATTATGGATAATTGGATAAACGGAACATTTTCAACATCTGAACTAAGTAGTTCTCAGTGTTTCTTACATGTCCCCCAAGAAGTCCATCATATGTGATTTTCAGTAAAGTCATCTTTGCACCTCACGTTTTAAAAATTAGAAGAGTAAAAGTAAGCAGTTACCATTTCCATCCTAAAGACAGAATACCACAGTGTAAAGTGTGCAGAGGCTATGGAGGTCCTCTTGGCTGAAGTTTTTGCATGCTGTTACACAACCAGGAAAGACAAATCTGTGCTTCCTGTATGGTGATAAAGCATAATTACCTGGCTTTTTCTCTCTAGGGTGTTAAATTAAAAAGCAATGGTTAATCTATGGCTCATATGAGTCTGTTTTTATGTATTAATAACAATGATTATGGATAATTTTCTTTCGTATGAAATTAAAAGCTTTTACAGGAACATCATTTGACTTAGCAATGGCTCGCATTACTCCTAACACAGAGAGAAAAACCATTATGGATGTGCGCCAAGGCATTTTAGATTGTCGGCCCATTTGCTGAGTTTTAGAGGGATGTTATTTTTAATTTTGAGGTTCTTTCATTCAACTCCCACACAGAAATCCCTGTCTTGAACTTTCTGAAATGAATCCCACAGCCAGCAAAATCAGCTAAAGACACTTCATCCCTAAATCAAGCACCCTGAGTTTGCATCTCCCACAGGGGCATTGCTGAGGATACAGAACAGAAAGCCAGGTGTGGGGGCAGGGAATGCTGGACTAACTTGCTTTGCTCATTTGAAAATTAGCTTGGTCTGTCAATGCCACCTAGCAGTGTACTTTTCCCAGTGAGTTTTCCTAAGCCACACTGAAATACTCTGATGTAAGAAAATCCCTCATTTGAAAGGATGTTTGAAGTTGCCACTCCCGTTCTATTACTTTTTACATTTTCTCAATATTTCACTGATTTCTCAATACTTCCCAGATCCCTGGTAATGTTGAGAGATTTTGCATATAGTTTAATGAGAGAAAAAGCAGGGCTCAATTAAAAATAAGCCAAGTAAGTAGTCCATTTTAATAAGGAAAAGATAAAAAATGGTGAACTCGAAGGATTGTTAAGTAATATAATGTTCTTGGTGAATGACTTATTTGCATTAATGCTTAGATCAGGAATATTTTTCAAAGTACAGGCAGTGTCATGACGCCCTCGGATTTCATTCCATTGTGTTTCTCTTCTGTTGCATTTACTAACCCTTCTCTTATTCAAAATGACATCAGTTAAAATGCTTTATTAACCAGAACTTCTCTACTTATCACATAAAGACAGTTTAAAAGGTCTATTTAAAACACCACACAGCATTTTGAAGTACCTTGGTTTTTTTTTTTGTTTTGTTTTGTTTTGGTTTTTTTTTGGAATTGGGAATCCATTGAAGTACATTCTTAATCATCAAGGAATTAAATACACTTTTGTTATCTCATTCATTTTGTTCAACATAACACATAAAACCCTCCAGATTCTTGAATTTGAAATTTAAAATTTCAACTTTCCTTAAAGCCCTTAGAGAACTGCATAAGTTCTATTACTTCTTGCTCCCTGCTGCTCCCTGCTACACCCCTACCTCTTCATCCCCTAGGTGTTGTGCAGAAAGCGTAATGCCTCTGAGGCTGCACTTCATCTCCCTTGTTAAAAATAGGCTTAGCACTCATCTCAGGTAGATGCCTGAAAACATCTAATTGATACTTTCTTCCTGACATCATGGGTGTCCTGGCAGAAGTTTCTTCTCACCACATGCTTTCTTTTCAAGGATTTACTCATATCTGCCATGTCTCAAGCCATTATCTGGTATAAAGGGCTATAACTCTATTTCAGGATTCTCGGAACCAATTTTCTGATTTCAGTCTCTATTGATATGGTCATCTGTTTGAACCCATCTGATGGTTCAAACTCTAATGGCATAAAATCAGCCCTTTGTAACCCCTGATCTTTAAACTATCTTGTACATTACCAGGTATATAGTAGTATGCTAACACACCCACATTTTTGGAAATTTGCCATGTGATGTGTATTGACCCACACTCCTTATATAACCTGGGTTTCATAGTCCTTACATTACTTATAAGAAAAATGCATGATTAATTGTGTTTTATAGGGCAAACTAAGGTGTGAATATTAAATGACATTCTATAAGCAATATAATCTGGTCAAACTTAGTGCTAGTATTTATCTCAAGTAGGTTGATTCTGGAATCCATATATTTATACACTTTGCTTCTCTGTGATTGGCAGAATCTAGGATTGAATACCAATATCTATTGGTTTTTAGCAGGTGTCTTTTAAGAAAATGACCTTATTGTCGGACTTCAGTTGCTTCATTTGTGCAATAAATAATCAGATTTCCTCACAGAAAATAGAGTGTGAATAATCCATCCCAGTTTATCAAAGACTTGCTCATTTTCAGTACTGAAAATTTAATGTCCCAGTAGCCTCCCAAGTTCTGGACAAATCTATGTATTAGGCCATTATCGCTTTATATTCAGGTAGGTCTTTTTTTTTTTTTTTTTTTTTTTTTGTGGGTACCGGGGGGTCGACCTCAGGACCTCGCGCGCCAACAGGCACCCGTGCCGCTGAGCGATATCACCGGCCCCTTTTCCGTATGTGGGATCCGGGAGTCGAACTCGGGCCCTCGCGCTTGCAAGGCAGGTGCTTACGCCGCTGAGCCATCTCACCGGCCCTCAGGTAGGTCTTAATGAACGTTTTTCCCAATTAATTCCATTTTCTTTCTTTTTTTTTTTTTTTTTAATATGGGTGCCGGGAACCAAACTCAGGACCTTGCACTTGCCAGGCAGGCGCCTGTGCCGCTAAGCTATATCACCGGCCAATTCCATTTTCTTAACATATTATGTTAATGCTACTTTCATAAAAGTTCTTGTACCAATTTTCTTCATCCCCATAGTTATATTTCTAGGGAGAATAACTCTAAATGGAGCTATCATTTAGTGAGTGTTTACTATGTTCCAGACTCTGTTCATGGATATAGATGTTATCTTCACTCAAAGATGAGCTGTAAAGGTTTGAAGAACTAATGTGTCTCTTCCAACCATAAATATCAAGGAAGTAGACAAACAGCTATTGAACTGTGGGTCTATTTGATGCCAAACATGCTCTGTGCTTTTGAAAAATCTCCAGAGTTACATATTTCTGTTGAACAGATCATGACACTTCTGTCCATAAAAAACACATTGGTTTCATAAATTTTATAGAATGTCATTCAAGGCGTGTCATAATTTGTCCCCAGCCCATAGTTCCAGCTTCACTTTCTTTTTGTAGTAATGGATTCAAATTTCCCATTTTCTAAAAATCTTTTCTTTTTTAAATTAAATAGGATACCACGAAGCATATATTAGGAAGCATACCTGCCTTCTATCTCATAAATCTATCTTGATATTTAGATAAGCTTGCATGAACAAAGTCTAAACTTTTTTTAGTGACCCTCAAAGGCCCTTCATATTATTACACCTCACTAGAATGCAATTTTTTCAAAAGCATGCAATCTTTCATTCTCGGTGGAATACTTATTTTACCCCAGTGCTGAGGGAGGAATAAATTAGGACACTTTCAAGTCTTTATGACCTTGTTCAAGCTGTGCCTTTTGATTGGATTGTCTTCTTTGCCATGCAAATTGCTCACATCCTTTAAGACAGCAAATAATGAGGCACAGAAGAGCAACTCTATCTCATCCATCTTTACATTTTCAGTGCCTAGCACTATACTAGATGTGTAGTAAACCCTCAGTAAACATATCTTGAGTTCAATTAAGTGAATTGTTTATAGTCATTAAACAGTGACAAGACTGAACTAAATTTCATAACTGGATTCCTAAAGTGGTGCACTTCCTTTATACCAACTTGCTTCCACATCATTTGGCAGATTGCAGAAAATTAATTAAACGCTATTTTTTTAAATTTCTTACTGAAAATCACTATAGCTAATCCCTGGAACTGCTGTATGAAAGAAAAACATTCAAGTTGAGAAAGCAATGAGATCCAAAGAAAACAGCAACATAATTTTTCAATTCTTTGATGTTGTCTCTTAATATACCCTTTGGCTAAGAAAAGTAATATGTAAAATTGTCATAACATCAAAAATTAAGAAACAAATTTTAATTACTTCTAAAGCTACTATAAATAAAAATTATACCATTTAATTCCAATCACTGATTAAGAACTCATGATGCTGGTTTGTACAGTATTTGGTTCTTGACAACTTCCAATTCTTATGTTAGGCAATAAATATCCTTTATCAGCAGACTTTTTATCAGCTAAGCTATATTCTGCACATATTTTACTTAAATGTCTTTTTTCCCATTCTCTTATCAACAGACAATCAAATTACCAAAACACGGGCAACAAATAAAATATCAAGATCTAACAAACATGAGTAAGCAATAAGCTATAGACCTCTGAATACATACCAACCTTAGGAAAATCAGTGAAACTTTAAGTGCATTTATGTCAATGATGAACGACCTGCACACTACATCTTTATTTACTGGAATGGTAGCTGTTTTGCTTATTGTTCACTATCTCTTGTATATGTCAATGCTAGACTTTATCCAGGCTAAACCTGATAGTAACAGTGAGACAGGAAAAGCACAAGATTTACTGGAGCTTTCTTCTTTCTACTTCTCATCCTGAACACCCACTAATCAGGCAGAAAAGGTTCAACTGTTTTCATCATCCCCAATTCAGCCATTAAAATCCATTTTTAGAAAGTATCTACTACCAACTGTCCATATTGTATTGTGAATTTACATTATAGCATTATCATTTCTGGAAACATTGGATCCTTGAGGCTGATCTGCAATGTTAGAAATAACTGATTAAGGGATGAGGGGCCTCCAGAAAATGTTGTGGCCAATTTTTGCAATCACTGTACACACAGGACCATGAAAACCTAGTTACATCAGCATTGACGTTAAAACATAAAGTTTTTTTATATCCTATGGTCAAGACATTTTTATGCTGTGTCTGTCATGTGCCACTGACTGCGTTACGTCCTTCCAAATACAGAAATGAGCTGTGTGCAGAGTGGTTGAGGTGACTAACATCTGAATGCACGCTGATTGTGTAGTGTAATGTGTACTATTACAGAGGCAGGTGCACAGTGCCGTGGAAAGACAGGAGACTGCCCCATTCACTCAACCACAAGTATTTATTAAGATCCAACAAAATGACAGGCATTGTTCTAGGTGTTAAATTTTCATACTAAGAATAATTTTAAATTAGAAAGTGAAAATTTTCCAATATTTTACCACAGTTTTTTTTTTTTAATTTACATTCATAACAATCTTTGTGTGCTTCAATCAGCAGTTTCGGGATATTGAAAAATAAGTACCTTCTAATTGGCATGTTAGTTTAAGCAAAGTTCAGAACTCCAAAGTTGAGAAAATGTGTGTGGCAAAGGAAGGAAAAAGTTTCACATAATGATTGTTTTCCACGTGTGCCTGCTGATATTTCACAGAATAAGCAAGCACCCCCAACTCAAAATTTAATATGTTAAATACATCAGCTCTGCAGTCTGTGATGCCTTCCTTTATTAATGTCATAGGAGAAACACTACAACAGACATCTCTTCAGGATGTGAGAAAAACCCCATTCTCACAGGCTACTTTTAACAGGGGTCAGATCAGCTGCAGGCAGAGGGCTCTCCCTTAAGGGATAACAGACCCTGAGGGTCCACGGGGCAAAAGATGTCATCACCTTTAACCAGTGTAAGTGCACATGTAATACAAACACACTTAATAAAAATAGCAAAAGTATGCAGTTCTTAGGCTTTGCTTCCAAAATTTCTGTTTTCCAGGTTAGATTTTACTTACACTCACTGTACTGCTTTTTCTAATGTGTTTTCCTCATAGTCTTAATGATTATCTATAATAGGATGAACTGTCTTCCCAAAATTCACATGTTATAGTCCAATTTACTTGAACTATAATTGGAGATAGAGACTTTAAGGGCGTCATTAATTCAAATGAGACCTTTAGGGTATGCAGTAATCCAATCTAACAATTTCCTTATAAAAATAGATTTGGACATAGTGAGAGACACGAGTTGATGCACGCGTACAAAAAAAAAAAAAAAAATACTCAGAGGACATAGGGAAAAGACAGCCATCTCTAAAGCAAGGAGAGAGACCACAGAATAATCTAAACCAGCCAACACCTCTGCCCTGAATTTCAGCATCTTGAACTTTGTGAAAATAAATTTCCATTTTTGAGCCACCCCGTGTGTGGTATTGTGTTATGGCCACCTTAGTAAACTAATACCTCATCCTACCAACATATAGCCATTAAACACTGTTGAAAAGTGACCCGTTCAAGGAAGGTGCTTGGGAACTCATTATTCTCATCCCACCCATACTTCTAGCTTCTGGATATAAGTGGCCAGCAATATTTTTTGGAGACACCAAGAAAGTATCTATGAAGCTTTGAAGTACTTATTGGACACCAAGCCTAGAATTTCTTTGTTTGACTTAAGGTCTACATTGGGATGGCTAAAAGTATGAAGACTTGTCACTAGCCAAGCATGGTTACACATGCCTGTAATCTCAGCACTCCAGGGGGTGAGGTAGGACGATGGAAATTTTGTGCCCAGTCTGGACAATGTAGAGAATGAGCAAGATTCTATCTCAAAAAAATGTATGTATCAGATTTTCATAGCCTATTTTGAGAGTAGATTAGTGAAAAGAGGACTGAAGGAAAGATATAGAGAAGCATAAAGCCATCGTTATACGTGGTCGGTTGAGGTAAGAAGCCCAAAGAAGAAAAGGGATGGCTAAGGGGTAGAAGGCAAATTTGACTACATGTTTTGGTCCCTATAACAGAATACCATGCAGTGGGTGACTTATATACAATGAAAATTTATTTTTCTCTGTTTTGTAGGCTAGGAAGTTCAAGATAAAGTTGCTGGCACACTTAGTTTCTGGTAAGGATTAGTTTCATACACAGATGTCATCTTACTGTTTCTTCACACGGTCAAAGCGAGGATGAGCTTGCTGGGGTCTCATCTGTAAGGGCATCAGTCTCACTCATGAAATTGTTACCCTAATGATCTGTTCGCCTCCCAGAGGCTGCAACTCTCAATACCTTCACACAGGGTACTGGGCTTCAGCCCATGGATTTTGAAAGTTACATTCAGTTTATAGCAGCCAGCTTCGCTCTTACATTTTTCAATTGAACATTATCCTTCTTATATTGCAATCACAGTCATGTGTAAACTATTGGATATTTTCCTAATCTTACTTTCAAAATAAGCCATTTTTCCAAATTCTCTTTTGATACAGTTTTTTAAATAGAATTATTAGGAGGAATACTGATTATTCATTGGGAAAACCTAAAAGGAACTGTTTTGTCAGAAATTACTAAACATTATCTTTATTTCTTTTAACAGAATACCTTTAGTGGTTAAAAGCAAAGAACAGCTACCATGTGATCATCAAGGCAAATTATAGAAATCCAGTGGGCTTCTAAGCAAGGAAATGTTGAACATTTTAGCATTAGTTTTTTTTAACTCAAATCTATTACCTATTGTTATATCTATAAGGTTAAAATAATTTAGCTCTAAAACATCCAGCAAATGAGCCATTCTGAGCATTGTAAAAGAGGTCTTCGCATAACTGATGCTGTTTTTCAGAACAGAGCTTAACTGGACACTAATGTCATAGATTATGATATAAGCATAAAAATAAAATACAGTGAAAAGATTCTACTGCTCAGATGTAGAACAACAAATACAGGTTACAACAGTTTATTTATACATAGCTGGTCTCATCAATTTTTGCTGCCAGGGTGATCTGGGAATTATTCTCAACCTTTCATTGCTGGTCTTTAGGACAATTACATTGTCTGTTGATTCCTCTAATTTTGTCATCTCCTATTTATTCTCATGATTCGACTAAGATATTAACCCCAATGAAAAGCAGCCCTTGTACAATTGGTTTCCAACCCTTTGTGGATGGTCCCTCGCAGCACCGACATTGTTGTGCCACCTTGATCAGAGCTAATTTAGCAAGTAGCATCCATCCGACCCCAGCTAACCAACCACATTCTGTCCAGGAATATTAGAGAGAGGTTAAATAGTTTAACTAGACAAATAATGAATTATGCTAGTTAATTGGTTTGGCTATCAAATGTGCAAATGCAGAGAAAACCAAACTGCAGAGTAAGAAGAAGGGAGCAGAACTGCGGAGAGAAGCACAGGGGAGATGCCATGTGGAGGCAGACTAAGAGAGCCAGAGAGTGAAAGTGAGAGAGCAAGACCCAGAGAGAAAGTCCTGTCTCAGCTAATGACATTTCCCTAGCTGCTCTTAGGCTACCCAGATAAATATCTGTTCTTCTTTGCCTTTCTTGCACTATTCCTTGAGCTTTAAATTAAAATGCCTCTTAAAATAGAACTTAAACTTAAATAATATAACTTCTACAAAAGTTCTCAGAGATGTTCACAGGCTCCTTTTCTATCAGGCACTAAAAAGTCCCATTCACACTTGCTGATTTCCCATTTAGATTTTCCCATTCAGATACCCAGGTGTATTTATAATGATATAAGATATCATTGTGTGTGTGTGTATATATATATATATATATATATATATATATATATATATATATGGCAAAGCTCAACTTTTCTCCATTCAAAACACACTCCATACACAATCATATATACCTTAGTGTGACTTTAAGCTAACTTCGTCTGTCTCAAGGGCATTTATATTTTGAAATATACAGTTTCATCCCCTCCACACACACACACACACACACACACACACACACACACACAAAACCACATATACACAACATACATACACACAACTACATACATACTTTCGGAGCTGTGAGAAAAATGGACTCTAATTAGAGTCCTTTGGATCCATATAATGCACAAAATCGCTTATGCCACCCACTCAAAAAACTTAGTCTGCCAATTTCATTTGAAAACTAAATGCATATGAATGGTGTTTATTTTCAATTTGTTATAGTTAATGTGAAGATTAACTCTCCTTATTTGAGAACATTAACATTCAGTGTAACACCAAATGGAACTCAAAATCTGTGCCAGAATATTTGTGATTCTGTGAAATCATATAAGTGGGAAACTACCTTAAAATAGCACCTTTTTAGTTAACAAAATGTCTGAAAATGCCACAGACCCAGTTACTACTCATGAAGCATGTAATTATAGTGAATATAGGTCATGTTACGCTCGGTATGAAGAACTGACTGTGTGATCCTGAGTATGTCAAGATTGTCCTCCCCTCATCTATCACTGCTCTCACGTAAAATCGGAATAACAACGGTACCTACCTCACTCTAATGTACAAAGATTAAAAAAGACAGTGGGTGTCAATCACATAACAGAATCGCTTTCCCATAGTAAGTGCTCAGTGTTACTCAGTCAATGGTTAACATTGCAGATTCTCACAGCGTCCGTGCATAGGTACACTCTTCAGGTTTTATTGTAATCACCAATGCTCACATAAAAATAAGTCCCACTATACACATTCTTTTAAAATAGTTTAATTATTAATTTTAAAAGCCTTTCTAAATATCAAATAGGGCAGAGAAATGATTAGCACCAAAAAGAAGGTTAGGTTTCCAGAAATGTGGCTAAACAGACGAAGAAGGTTAAAATTGCCAGTAAATAGGGAACTCTTTATGGTGTCTCCCTCAGGAAAATAGTTAATTAAACTGATGTCAGCCACCATTTCAAGTACTATTGCTCTTTCTGCTGTAAAACGAAGAGAAGAGCCAAGTGGTGGGGATATGGCACCGTGGGTTCTGCAAGAAACAGTGCTGGATGCTTAAACCTACAACATCCCTTCCCTTCATCCCTGTCAAGTGGCCACTGAGAGATGGAAGGAATTGAAAGATCAGTAAGAGTTCTACTTTTGGATACAACCCTAGCCCGTGATAAATGGGTACATTTGAGTAGTAGCAACAACCACAAAAAGAGGCTAAATCTAATGTAGCTTTTAATTGATTCTGAATTTTTTTCAGGTCCAAAAACCAATGTACAAACTAGCCAAGACATTTTTAAGTTTATGCATGTCACAAGATTTAGTTTAAATTCAGTGACAAAGCTATTAATGAAATAAACATACATTTTATCCAAGTGAATACTTCTTTAAATATTTTTCCAAAGTGCATTTGAGGAAATCGTAGGGCTAATGCTCAAGCAATGAGGATAATACGGCATAATAAATGCTATATCTGTTAAACAGCAATGTTAATGCCAGACCAGGTTCAAATTCAATAAAACTGAACTCTAATGTAAAAAGCCTTTTGTGAGCAGTTATTAGTTAAAATGAATTTTTTTATTACCCTAGTAAATTTCCAAACTGCTGGAATAAATCCGCCCAAATAGCATTTAAATTAAAATTGAATACAATGAGATATTACAACATAAAAATGGAGTAAAATACGTATTTGTTTCAGGTGTTTTATAGTGTATTGTATAATATTATTATTTTCTTATGAATCACTGGGAAATAATTTTAATGATCTGAAGCATTTTTTAACCTATGTTTGACCATCCACCAAATTATCAATTAATTGATCTTTCTCAGCCACATACCATGTTTTCATCTTAGCATCATAAGGTATAAGGAAATTTTAGTTCCCAGATTTGCTGAACTTTTTCAGTCATGGTGATTTCCTATCTGATTTACTATGGTGCAGGGATATTGGTCTGCTGAGTGTTGCAGCCATTTTTTTCCTAGTCATTTCCTCAAACTTATTCCAGTTCCTTTTCCTTCATTTTTAGTCTGCAACTTTTTGTGAACTTAGGGAATCACCAAAGATTGGGATAAAATTGAGATTAAAGGAGCTAAAATGTAGATTAAATACAGTGCAACCCTCACTATGAACAACTATACTACGCGATCTTTGTTTTCTGGATCTAAGTTTAACTTGTTACATTTGCAAGTACTAAATGAAATATCAGAACTTGTTCTTAATGAGCGTCTGTTGGATGAACAGATGAGTGGAAGGATGGATGAATGTTATCGCTAATGAGCACTAATATTCAAAATAATATGTGCTATGTTAAGTGGTGCCATTTAATTTGCATCCGTCGCTTTAAAAAGTTAATTTTTAAGTAGCTTGACTGGAGTCAATTCATTTTTATATTTTCAGTATTTCAGTTTGGAATGTTCGTACAGATTAAAAGGCAAAATGGCCTTTTCTCTGCCAACTCCTACTTTTTTGTTATCTGAATGCTGGTATGTATTTATACTTTTCTTTCTTCAGTGAAACCTCTGAGTTTTCGCTTTAGGTTTCATAGGTAAGCAGAGACTGTCAGAAACCCAGTACCTGGCTGGAATTAAGGTTCAGAGCTGGGACAGTGGAAACTAGGGACTGCTTTCAGACAGGGAACTACATTTGTTTTCCTAAATCAGAGTAAGATTGGACAGATGTAGAATAATGGATGGATTCACATGTATATGGAAAAAGGTAATTTTTAAATTTTTTTTTCTTTTAGAGAGGGCAACTAGAAGCACTAACAACCTTGAATAGAAGAAAAGATCTTGCCAAAATAACCAAAGCATTTTAATTTTGATTATGATTTTTGTTTTATGGTGAGTTTTTGAGGGGAAGGGGCATCAGGCATCTTTCACTAACTGCTTCAATAAGATCAATGAATCCAGAGAAGAATGACCCAAGTTTGTTTTGAATCATCCTCTCCTTATATTAGAAACCAAAGTGGGCAAGCAGATTACTTCACAGGAATTATTCTTTTTTGACTCCCAGTGAGCATCAAAATTAGCAATTTCCAAGGTTTCTTCCTTTTTACAAAAACACTCTCAGAGTTGTAAGAACAGAAAGAACCAGTTACTGCTTGAAAAATTATTACAGTAGCCTACCAAGAATGTGGCAAATTTCCCTTTTTGTGTGAGACTATAGGAGTAGCCACGTCAAAGTCAAGAAACTGGAATTCATGTAGAACTCAGTAGTTTGCCTTCCGCAATGAGGACTTCAGTTAGAATCATTTACAGATACCTCAACCACTGCAAGTAAAGCACCTATGTCTTCAGAGTAGAACACAGAATAATAAAAGATGAAGTTCACAAAGCTCTCCATAATCTTGCAAAGCCAACTAGCACTTTTTAACACTTCTAAGAGCGTGCTCTCACCAGAGAACAGTGTTTCTGCATTCAGCACAGAAGCTATAAAGGGGATTAGAAGCACTCCTTAAAATGTTCAACAGCCTCAGCAGCAAAATTGTAGTGCTTTAGTCCTGTAATTTGGAGAACAGGTATTTTTATGCCTTAGCAAGCATTATACTTTATTTCACTTTGGAGAGTCACAGATGCTAGAGTTTTAATGAAAATTCTTTTTGCAAAAGTGACAATATGTATGTTTTTTTTCCCCCAGAGAAATGACTACTAATGCTAGAACTCCAGTATCAATATGATGCTTGGTGAGAAATACATCATTTAAAGTAATGAAGGAGTTTTAGGATCAGGAAGAAAGTAAACTATTTCAGCAACAAAGTTTTTAGTTGTAATTTAAGGTGATCAACTAACAGAAACTTGCTTCAAAGTAAGGCTACAGCTCTGCATATGTTTTTGTCATTTGCAAAAGCTAAAAAAATTCTGCCGAAGCCAAGCAGCTTTGGTGGCCTGCAATCTTTCTATAGCATGCTGTGCTCAGTTACGTTCAGTGACTAAAAGCAATAACACTCTGATTCTAGACTAATATGTCTAGCTCTGCAATTGATTGTAAGCCACTTTCTGAGACAGTCTGAAATCCTTCCTGTGTCTACTAGTCTTGATGAGCTTCTTAGCAATATAAATTAGCAATTTTGAACCTTCCCTTCTCCCCCACTTGTCTGTCGCCAAGATTTTCTAAATAAACCCTCTGTGCTTTCTCCCTCAGCATGATTCACAGGTGGGGTTACAATTCAGAGTTGCTTGTGTTTAATTTAGGTTTAGTTGTTCTCCTGCAGTTCTCAGCAATATCTCCTCAGTTGTACTCACTTGACCTGATTTGATTCCATTTTTATTTTTCTAAAGCTCAGAGGTATGATATAAATGTCAACAAAAATTAATCTTTGGCCAGGACTAATCTCTGGCCAGCACTAACCCCAGAGGACCTTCTCTAACTTAATAGCCCTAAAAGCAATTTTCTCTCAGCAACTAATTTACAACTATTTATTAACAACGTATTAATATTCTCCTGGACCAAGGCAGCCCTTTTTTATTTGAGTTGCTGGAAAAGTCAAATGCTATGGGCAGTACTAGTGTACATGAATGGTTATCGTATGCCAAATAATGGCTCTATACTGTTGAAAATGTGTTTTTACTCTAGAGCATTTCAAGCTGATCAGTAGTGTTGGATTCACTAACAGGGAACAGAATTCCTGTGCTTTTTAAATATCAGGTGCTGCATTTAGAGGCAGTCTTGGCACATGTTACCTTGGTTTGCCAATAGAACTCAGTGTATCTTGAATGAAAACCATAGTTACAGCTGCTTCGGTCTAGGGCCAGTCTTCTGAGACTGTCAGTAAAGGAATCTGCTCATCTAAATATCACTTTGGTTTAGTCCTGAGGACAGCTGCTCTCTGTGAAGGAGCAGCATAGCAACATAATTCCCCCAGGTCACAGGACACATATTCAATGCTTTCCTGGCATATTGGTACACTATTACTTATAAGCAAAATAATACAATGGCTTGACAACATTAAAATTAATGATAATTGATTTAAATTTTGAAGTAAGTAAAAGGTTCAAGGGAGGATATAATGCTGACTAATGTTGACCATGGTAAACTGATCTATCTCTTTCTATGACATATAAGTGGACAAGTACTTTTTAGCCTCTTTGAACAACTGTCCAAATGTAGCTGACAGTGAAGAAGATGAAGAAAAAAGAGAGTAGGGAAATAAATGGTGACATTGTTAGCTGTATGACTAGATCTAGGACTATGTGTAGACAGTGGCCACCATGACAACGGCTACCACATGGGAGAGAAGTTAGTCCAAGTAATTCTTTGAGCTTTTAAGTCACAAGTTAGCTATGCATCTGTAGGGGAGGAGAACAAATGAGTAGAGAAAGGAGTGGCACTTTGCACACTTGCTGGAGCTTTCCAGGTAGAGGGAGAAATGGTGTGCACCACTGACAGCAAAGCTACACATCACCAAGGGCTAGTCTCTCTCTCTCTCTCTCTCTCTCTCAGTCTCTCTCTCTCTCTTTCCTTCCAATACCTCAAGTTGATTGCAATTCTTTCATGATCTACCTGGCTATTCTTTTCCCTTGACTGACTGCTTTTGGTGCTAGTTTCAACTATGTTTGTCAGGCACAGAATCACCTATCTACTGTGTTCAGCCTAGTGCATTCCACTAAATACACTTTCAAAAAGGGTGATTTCTTCTCCCTGCCTCTAAACTTTAAAGTCGCCTTGTGTCGTGTCAGATTCCATATAGGAATGACACAGCACAATTGTAGCACTTCTAAAATCTTTGAAGATTTTATTTCTACTCTAAGATGCTCAGTGATATTTATTAAAACTATTTGTTTACTTTCAATTCAGTGGTAAGAGCTGAACTGTTGGAATATAAAGCACAAAGTTGCAGACAGGGAATGTCCAAAATGCCATAACTGTGTTGTAAGTGCTGCCGTAATGATACGAGTCAGATATATAAAAAAAGTCTTCCTCTCAGGCATTCATGTATCAGTCTGGGCACATCATTTTTCTGGCAGAAGAAGAGAAGTCTCCAGCATTACAAGAACTGAACAAAAATGTTTCACATTTCCACTGGTTCTAGGAAAAAAATTAAGTATTTGCCTATCGTCTGCAGAGGAAAGTGAGGAGAAAATTAATAAAAACACAAAAACAAACAATGAAGGTTAATCTTAGCAGCGACTAAAGAGTAAATATTTCTACTATATTGAAAATACTCGAAGTCACTACTGAGAGTTTCGCCTGAGGTTCTAAAGAAATGAATGGAAATGTAATGGAAGTTTAAAAGTGAGCTAAAAGGCCGGTGAGATGGCTCAGTGGCGTAAGCGCCTGCCTTGCAAGCGCGAGGGCCCAAGTTCGACTCCTGGATCCCACATACGAAAAAGGGGCCGGTGATATCGCTCAGCGGCACGGGTGCCTGTTGGCGTGCGAGGTCCTGAGGTCGACCCCCCGGTACCCACAAAAAAAAAAAAAAAAAAAAAGTGAGCTAAAAAAAAAAAAAGGAGAAGTTCTCATTCCTTTTCCTACAAGTTTCTTGAATGTTTGGAACAGACATGTCAGTCAGAGAGGGAGCTTGCTGAATGTTACTTCCGACAGACATTATTATTCTCTCTAATATTAGATCTAGTGATATTCTTACAGACTTGCATAGCTCTAAAGTTGATTTAGAAGCAACACTTTCAACAACCGACTAACCATAACACAATCTTATTTATTTCTTTCTGGTTTTTGGTACATTACTCATTACTTAATACTTCTTTGTTTTAGCTTGACTTTTTTTTGATGGTACACAAAGATTTACCAGTTACTACAAATGTTAAGGAGAAAAGAGAATTGGAAAATTGCAATATAATGGAAAACTCAATAAGGTTAGTTAACACATAGTAGGCTTTTAACTTAGCAACTAGTTAATTATATGAACAAATCAGTCCCTTTGCTTCTATGTGTTTCACTTTGCTCATTCCCAGATGGTAACATAAGAAGTACAATAATATTTTTCAAGCATTTCTATTAATATATCCTTAATGGGATAAAAGAACCAGAGATCTTAGGAGAGGAGAAAGGTCTACCCAGACAGACAGACATAGATAATATTTAATATCTTCACATAAAATATTTATTTTATCTACTGACCATATTTGTGTAAAGACATTGTCTCTAAAAGATTATAACCTAAATGTGCTGAATACGTCAATTCTAAAAAATTGTTCTAGATTAAAGAGACCTGTACCCAAAGATTAGAGCCAATATTTAGACAATTTTTCTACTTTGTTTTACTTTTTGAAAACTTTTGTTTACATAAATACAGGGACACAAGTGGAAACAAGGCAGTTTAAAAACTTCCTTGCAACATATGCCATGGAGGAGAGATGACCTGAGTTTTGGAGGAAACTATATGGTACAATATTTTTCAGGACTAGTGTTGTTGGGACTTTTAAGTATTTGCTTACTGAGCAGCAAGGTGATTGCTGTCATATAGTGGATATAAAATGTATCTAATCTACCATCTAGCACCATTTATAGCTCCAGGGAGTATTTCATCAAAAGACTCTTCCTTCAGAATGAGGAGATGGCTATTTTTTTCTTACTTTAAGAATCTCACTAATTCTAATCACATGTAAATGACTGATATCACATGACTTATAATATCCCCAGCCCCTCCACCCACCACTCAAGCTTCATTTCCTTTGCTGTCTTTTCCTCCTCAGAGTTTTGGCTAGAAGTTGATTTATCTGTGGTTATCCTGACAAACTATCAACTAAATGAGCCAAATTTATCATGAACTACAAATGTATTACTTATACAAGGTTGTAAATACATATAATCCTCCCCTTCCCCACAAGGGAAGGAATAAATGGACCGTGAGTTAGAAGACAATTTCCAGTACATTTCTCCTGCTTGGTAATGCAAACTTGTGAACTTATAATTTTAATTATCACATTAAGATCCCTGAACGATAATCAGGAGGATGTTCTTTCTGACACATTCCCTCTAGTGAAAACACACTACAGGCTCAATCACTCAGGGTATAGACTGGTTTTTATTTCCAGAGTTTCCCCTGAAAGAAATACACCCATCCATATGCAAGTTTATATCATGCTTACAAAAATAAAACTCTTTATATATTTTATCATTATAATAAAGAGAAATAAGTTTGTTGAATTTATCACTATAAGATAAAGAACAAGATTATACCCTAGCTTCCATTTGAATATCCAGGTACAGTTGTGAAGTATATGGATCATGTTGTCTGAAAAGAATATGTTTTTGTTTTGTGCTAGCTTAGTTGCCCACTTCTAAAAGTTGCAAACATTTTCAACATATAGATGGCATTAGGAAACACTCAGTATTGACCTGTAATACTTCAAAAGCAAAGGGGATATTGAAATTAACTATAAATGAGTTATCCTGGAATATGTTTCATGTATTTTCTACATCATATTCCATTATTTACAAAAAATTTTGTTTTTATTCCAAAATTTGTCAGATTGGTTTTCAAACATGTCAAAACAATCATTTAATGTTGTTATTTATCTGTATTTTCTTCTTAATTATTTAAGAAGCATCTAAGTACTCCTAGTTCTAGACAAACTGTTGTTGCTTTTGTTGCTCTCCTATTAATGGTTGCCTTAGTGCTACTGGGCTCTTAATTAATTATAAGGCAGATTGTAAAAAGCCCCTGGAATGAGACCAAATTAATCACATATCTTCAAGATATTAGATTTTCAACATTCCTCTCAATATGTTGCATATTTTCATTGCTTTCTAGCTAATTTTTTAAAAAATAATTTTCTTTTAAAATTCAGATTAATGTATATTTCATTTAGACTAAAATAATTTTTTCTATTTAAAATAATATAAAAATTCTTGATAAATCTTTAAAACACATAATTTTAAAACACAGAATCCTTTCCAAAATTGTGTTTGTCTAAGATTGGAAAATGTTGGTTTTTGGGAAGAATAACAAGGCAAAACCATATTTTATTTTAAGGAAAGGGATATGTACCTAATTTATTATGAAAAGACTAATCTGATTTGAAGTTATACAGTTGTTTTTTTTTTTTTTTGGTACAAATAACTTTTGAAAAACGTGCCGGTATGGTGACGAAATAATCCGTGCACCATGTCCTTCATCTAGACAACCAATGCCACCAAATTAGAGTCCTCAGTCCCTGTCTCAGCAGACCAGTAGCAAGTCTCTAATGGAGCAGAGTGCCCTCCTGTCTGTTCTCGTGGTTTTACATTCTCTCTCTCTCTCATATCTATATCTACCTAGATATCTATATATCTATCTATCTATCTATAGATAGATATAAATATCTATATCTATCTATCTATAGATAGATAGATATAAATATCTATCTATCTATCTATAGATAGATATAAATATCTATCTATCTATCTATAGATAGATAGATATAAATATCTATCTATCTATATATATATTTTTAACCTCTTATCTTTAGGCAAAACTCAGATTCTAAAGGATACTCAGACTCCTGTGACTTTCCACGAACACTGGAATATCATGCTTTCCCTGAAGAAGTGAGTGACTTCATGATTTCAGTCCCTTTGTACACTAAACTACAGCTCTTGATATCTTTAGTGCCTAACTTAGGACACATTAATACAACTAATTTAGACTTGGTTGGTGGTGTGTGCATGTGTGTGTATACATATGTGTGTATTAGTTTAGTAGTGATATTTCTGATTTTATTAGAATAATTCATGTATAACTGGTATAACAATGTAAAAATTTGTTAAGCAAATCTTAACA
The DNA here is from genome assembly GCA_028451465.1 of Erethizon dorsatum. Classification (NCBI taxonomy): domain Eukaryota; kingdom Metazoa; phylum Chordata; class Mammalia; order Rodentia; family Erethizontidae; genus Erethizon; species Erethizon dorsatum. The sequence continues at coordinate 88,822,595 of CM051826.1, forward strand.
ATCTTCCTCACCCTTCCCTCTCCCATTCCGCACTGCCACATCATGTCTGTGTCAATCTTTCCTTTCCCCTATTTCTACAAATGTATTTACATGTGTAAGAATAGAGTTCTTTGTTGGTTTTTGTATTATTGCCTTTTTTTTATATTATTGACATATTCCTCCAAATCAATGCATATGGTAGTGCTTTTTGGCATTCTCTTTGCTTTGCTGTGCTTTGTTTTGCTTTGCTTTTCAAGGTCTTGTTGTGTTGCCAATGCTGGTCTTTAATTCCTGTATTCAAGTAATCCTTCTGCTTTGGTTTCCCAAGTAGCTGGAACCACAGGATTTTGCCACCATACAAATGTTTTCTACTGTATCTTTTTATTATTTTATTTTATTTTATTTTATTTTATTTTATTTTACTTTATTTTATTTGTGACAAGGTCTTACCACATAGTTCAGGTTGAACTTGAACTCACTATGTAGCACAAGCTGGCCTTGAACTTGTGCCCTTCCTCCTGTTTCTTCTTCCTGAGTGCAGGGATTATAGGAACATGTTACCACACCTGGCCTAATACTTTACTTTTGGTAGCTGCATAATAGCCAACATACGGATTCCTGTATTTACTTCTCTTGGTGTATATTTTGTTGGCTTGTATGTTTTTGCCAATCTAAACAGTATTATAATGTATAAACAGGGCACATATGTTCTTGCCTGCTTGGATTTTTATTTATGTAGTAGAGCTGTCACAAAGTTGGTTACAGATTTTAAACATTTATAGTTTTACAGGTGTTGCCAAAACGTTTTACCAAATGTTTTCTGCCCTTCAGCTTGTACAGTAGTACTTCCCCCAGTCTAAGGGGAGAAAACTTGATTATTATAGTTCATATTCCCTGTCAACTAGTAAGAGTGGCAATTTTTTCGTAGGTTCCCTGATCATTTTTAGGTGAACTCCCATTAATATCATTTCTTCATTTTACTATTGAGTTATTTGTAGCTCTACAGATCTCAGTCTATGAGACTTTTAAGAAAGACTATTTAAAAAGGAAAAAGTACAGATTACTCACATATTGCAAAGAAGGCAAATTGGTTTAACTCTTTGGGTTCAATAGGCTATATTTGTATAACCAAGTAAGTAATATCTTTCAGAAATGGATATAAGAAGTGTTCCAACTGAAATGAAGTATTAATTCATAAGCACCAGAGACCAAAGAGAAAAGACAAAGTAAATATAATTTAGGCTAATTCTATATGTTTCTGCCTCTTATGTTAAGGATGACCTTTCCATTTTTAATGCTTTGCATTTCTTTGGAGTATTACTAGCTGAATGGCTTGCAGAAAGATGTATTAACAAAGATCGATATGATTCTTCAACTCTTTGGTAGACAAAACTGTATTTTTCCATAATTGTATTTCATGACCTAGTATCTCTCTTCAAATTATCACCTTCGGGCCATTCCAGAAAATGTTCTAAAATATAAATGAGCACTAGAAGAAAACTACTACATATTCTCACACAATCTACTTAAAATTCACCAAAAATGTCAACACTAATCAGGCCAAGTGACACAGTAGGCTTATCTTACTTTATAATGATTCCAGTTATGGCCTGTCCTCATTTCCCAGAAAGACAAAAGAAAGAAAAGGTCAAATGATTACTGGAAAAATTCACTATTGATAGAACCTTTACCAGATAAAATCATTACATAAATAAATAAATCTGCACCTTATGACTTGACTATAATTTTCAACTGAGCCAAATCTTTCTTGTAAATATATATAAGATAAAATAGTATATATCTTAATTTTCACTTAAATAATGGATCTGCAGTTATATACAAGCAGAAAACAAATTACCTGTAAGTACTCATTTGTCTTAAAGTTAGTGACTAAATTACTTTTATTTTTGTTTGGAAACATAATGTGTTCTTATCAATGGCCTTTTGGAAGCTTTGACTTGGTTTAATTTCTAGCATAATACAATTCTTGGTAAGAGTAGAAAATAATACATGAATTGCATCTTTAAGGATGAGAGGTATGTGGAACTTAGAAGACCAAAGATGAAAATAAGTGAAAGTATTAATTTGTTCACTATATTATATTGATTCAGTATTTATCTTGTGGCTTCTGTATGAGAAAACACCAAAACCAATTACATAATAAGGATAATATCTAAAGCTTATATATGGGTACTCTATTCTAAGCAAATTTGAGCCACATTCACACTTTGATGTTTTATCCTGACAGGATAAGGCTGATAGTTTTTGCCTTGTGAAAAAGATTGGCTACGCAGGATTTTTTTAAATGCAATACCTTATTAAATGTGCTAGTCTGGATAAAATAAAGGCAGTAGGAGTATGGGGAGAAATTGAGAAAACTAAAGAAACAAAGAAATGAAAATAAGATGTGATAGAAAGTATGAGGGGAAGCCAGGTGGAAAGAAAATTTCTGGTTTGGAAAGAGTCAATGTGTTTAGGCTATTAAATGTCACCACTGCAGTCAACCTTTGTTCCATCCATTTTTTCTTTTAGAACATTTCTCCATAGAATGCAGAAAGAGGAAAGAAAAGGATTACAAAATAAATATGATGTTAATGATTGCCATTGACTAAAGCGAATGCATATTAAAATTAAACTCCCTTTCTTAAGGAAGAAGGAGAAATAGAAAAAAGGCTGAAAAAATTTCAGCATCTCACATTGTTCCAAGATGAAAGTGTCTATGAGGAGGTGGGACAAGGTTCCTTTTAATTTAGAAAGTGCCAAGAGTTAGCAGTGGAGGGACAAGAATACTAGGGTAAGATATAGCAGATCAAGTCTAAGAACTAATGTGAAATTGAAGATAGATAGCTATTTTCCAAAAAGCTTCAAAACTTGTGTTATGAATATGGCTCTGTTCTTGATGGTAGTTAGAATTAATATAGAAGTTGCTTTAATTTTATTAAAGAAGTACTTTAGCAAAAAGTATATTCGTGCATTAAATTATGCTAAATACTACTTCAGTGTTCCTGAACAGGAGTATCTTTTAGGCTGCTGAAGGAATCACAGCATTGAAAATTTAAACTTACCTGTTTATAAGCCAGGTCGCTTTGTCCAAGTAAAAAAATATTCTCTCTGGATTTTCTTTTTGTATTTAAAACATTAAAGGGTAGGCTCATAGGGAAAGGGGGAGTCAAAAGTGACAAAGAGGAGGAAAAAGTTCCAGTTATTCTAAACTGTTTTGTCCTGTGTTATCAGAACAATACCTTGAATCTGTAAAAATATGTTAAGTTATGCATTTGTTGATTTCCATACAGAAGTGTCTTTCTTTTCAATTGAATTCAAATTAAATGACATTTAAATCTAAAGCTCTCATTTAATAATTATGTTTCTAAGTACTATAGGTAGATATTGCATAGCTATAGGAACTGCCACTCCTGCCCTCATTTTATGTCTTCTAGTTCTCTTTTATAGAAACTAAAACTAGGTTAAATTAAGTGTCAGTAAAAGATAATTCTGAAAGGAAATTGACACATATATAATAGAACTGGTTCCTAAGTTAAATACATGTGACTGGAAATTCTTCAGCTTCCCGATGTACCATTTACTTGCATTGGTACAGCTAGGTGGAAGTTGACACTGTTGGTAAGAAGCTGGCCAAAGTCTGTCACATTCCATCTTACAACATTCTTTTCTGTGAGGCTGAACATAGGCTTTTAAACTAACCATGGTTCAGCTTTCCAAACACTTAACTTTTCCAAATTTAAGAGAAGTCTCATGAACTGTCATGTCTTGCATCGATAATTGTGCAAGTATTAATCAGTGCAAAATGCTGGTGGATTCAAAGGTTATCAGAGAGCTGAATGGTAGACATTTCAGAAGTATCATCAATCAAGAGAAAATGTTCTTCAGAAATTAGTATAATGTGGTTAATTGTTAGAAGAAGAAATAATACCAAAATTTTGGATTTTATTAGTCGTAAGTATTGTGCAATTTGGTAAGGATTTTTTTTCAAGTAATTCTTTTGAGTACAGATAACATAAACAGCCTTTTTGGTTCACATGATATAGCAAAAACATTGAAAATGGGTTTTCCTTTTGAAAGTCATTATTATACTTCAAGATATTTAACCTATGGAATAATAAGATGAACCAAAAAGGATGTAGGCTTTGGCATTAGGCTATCCACTTCATTAGGCAATAAAATTGACTACGATATTTTCTAGGTGTTTAGCATTTATCAATTTGAAAAAAAAGCATTTGTCTGTCATAAGTTTTCTTGTTATAATAAGACAAAAATAATTCCTATTTTGTAAATTGAGGAATATATGTAAAATAAGGAACATGTTGCCTCGTATATAACAAGTGTTCAACCAAAGGAAATTATTATTATTTTTCTGTACTTGGACTGCAATTTGTTGTTTATTATAAATAGTGGAGATTTATAGAAGAAAAATTAGAAAATATAAATCTTCAAAGTAAGTACTACTTCTGTAACATAAAATATTATTTAGCCACAAGAATAATGTCATAGAATTTGATGGCATGGAAATATAGTCATGATACATTGTTAGGCAAAAAATGATACAAATATATGTTTAGTATGATGCCATTCTCATCTAAAAATAAAAATGTGCATACATATGTACTTGAAAGGATATTAGCCAAAAATATTATTTATGACTCTCTCTGGGCAAGAGATGATTTTTGAACATTTTTATTATTTAAATTTTCCCAATTATGATTTAAAGATCTATTACTTTGTATTGGGAAAATATCACAAATGCTGTTCTGTTGTTTTCTCAAATTCTAGGATGCAAGATAGCTGCTTAATTTAGAAATACTATTCATTATTCTTGAAGTTATAGCAAATTAGGATAATAGCTAAGGCAAAACATTGTAATCTATTTTAAACAGAAAGGACTTCTCAGTAATATCTTTCCATAGTATATTAATACATTTTACTAGAAAGGGCTTCTCAGTAATATCTATCCATAGTATATTAATAAACATATGGCATAGAGAAAAATCTGATTGGATTTGAAAACATAGTAGTGTGGCTTATGAAAAATAAATCCAACCAGTCAGACTGCATAAGTATATCCCCCTAGTGGAATAAGAAAATTAGTGGATTACACAAACATAGTTAAATACAGCATGAGATAGGGTAAAATATGAGGTTTGCTCACAGAATTGATTCAAGTTGAAATGCTTGCCATCCTTTGCCTGACAAATGGAAGACGGAACGTCATAAAACTTGAAACTGTTTACAAGGACGAGAAGGTATTCAGCAGAAGTAGTTTGTACTGTAAATTGTACTCTGACTTTTCATCTGGTTTGTGATCTAGATTTGGGTAATCAGTAGTGCATTTAGAAAAACCAGTTTATACTAATTTGAAAATCCTTACAACTGACAAGAAAACAAAACAACTTCTGCAAAGAGTGTTAATCTCTACTCCTGTAGATAGAGGATGAAATGGGCTAAATTTCACTATTCTGAAGAAGCAGAACAGATCATATGGAAAATGTTTTGCGCTAATACTTAGAGAAAGGTAGTAATAGGAAATACATGAGTGCCCTAAGAATCATAATGTAAAGAGACCCATTAGTCCTCAGAGTGACCCTATGAGGTAACTTTTATTCTCTCCATTTCACAGATAAGGACCTTGAGCAACAGAAATATATTAAATAACTGGCCCAAGATCACACTTGAGAGGCAAAGCTAAAATTTGGACTCTGTTATATCAAATTTCTGTAACCCATGGCTCTGAACTGCAATAAGTTGCTGAGGGTTTGCAATATCACTCCAAAGCCAACAGCTCACCACCCTTCCAGGGCAAATTAAGAAGATCTATTAAGAATTATGATTTAAGGAGACTGACACTAAACTTGGATTCTGATTCTGATTATTCATCTTCAAATTATGTGATTTCCACCAAGCCACTTAAGCTGCAATTGTCATTTCCAAATCCTTAAAATAAAGAGAATGAAATAATCTCTCCTATTTTTTCCAAGTCTAATATATAACTTTCATCAGAAAGCCACTGTTCAGTATATATTTGAGCAACTCTTGAAGTGTGTAATGTGAGCTCTGGGGAAGGTTATTAAAAAGAAAAAAGGTCTGCATTGAATTTGACAAGATACTGTGATATGGGTGGGACAAGAGAATTTCTGTTGAGAGACTCATCATGTTGTGCAAAAAACCACCAAGTTATCATAGCAAAGTGGCCTGAAGGTGAGCAGCGTTCAGCAATTTCTGTAAATTTTTGTTATTCTGAAACTTCTACTCTGTGATTTTTACACTGAAAATAGTACTTTTAGCACTGTAATAGAGGGAAAGAAAAGCCCATATTCTAGAGGACAGCAGTATTTTTCAAGAGGCATAACATAGCTTCTGAAAGTGACATGTTCAGCTGAGGGTAAGAGGAACTCGCAAAGAAATGTGTGGAGAGAAAGGAGAAAAGGACTTGTAAAATAAAGGTCAACTCAGTTGTCTAGCAATTATGTCCACAGTATTCTGTTTAAGATTCTCTCATTCTTCAAAAGCGTTTGAGTGTGAGGCAATGGCTGAGATAACTGCACGGCCTATTTTATCCAGAGCATGTGAATCCCAGAGTAGCTGGGCCTCCCCTGCACACAATTGCACCCTCCACCTGTGACCCCGCCTTGAATCAATAAAAGATCGGAGTCTAGGGAGTCCCTTTTTATTTCTCTCTTCTTAAGCAAATAGAAATCCAAAGTTTTGAGGAGTAATGATAAACGCCAAGTGCAGCTAACTGGTCTTGTTATCTAAAGAATAACTGTAGACGGAATCACCATGGGACTGTATCAGAGATACACAAACTTACTCCTCAAATCTGCCTTTTGCATCCAGTTACTACTCGAAAGTTCATTTGACAGTAGCAGCACTTTATAGGTAGAAGGCAAATTTACCATTTTTGGCTACCAACTGCATCACTACTAAAAGATTATCCCTGGTCAGCATTTTAAATTCACACTTAGAATATTGTAAATATTTTGCTAACTTTTATTTTGCTCAGTTCTGGAAAGACCAGCAATCCCCATAGGCTGTGGCCAAGCAGCATTCTTCATTGATTGGCTCTATCTTTTCTAACTTCATGCTTGGCTTAACAAATGTGTTCTTTGACGCTATTTCTTTAAAGAATCATCTCTCTTCCTGCCTCCCTTCTGTCTGAATTTGCTGGGTGGGGTTGCCAGGAATGCTGTGTCTCCAACAGGTGGCCAGAAACTAGATCAGTTTCTTCCAATCAGCAAGTACCCATCTGCCAGCTGGAATCTCCATGTGTTCATTCTGTTTATTGTAGCAGCTGAGCCTCAAACTGGGTTCTTTGTGGGCTACAAGCAGGTGCTTAACAAGGTGAGCCAAAGGGAGCCTAGCCATTAGGAGCTGTGTTAAGACGGCCTCAGCTGGAATCTATTTTTCCCATGTTTTTCAAGTGCTTATCTACAGCTTCCCCTGATAGCTTTACCACAGGATATCATTGGGGCATCAACCAGACATGGCGACGATGCTTGCAACTTCAAACCAAAATGCTTCTGCCATGCTATTTTTTAGTCTTTGTGTCTTATTTTGAATTGAAAAATATTTTAGAGATTATCAATGCTCTGGCTTGAGCATTATTGGTTTTTGAAGGATAGTCTTATTAGGAAGACTTTAAAGATAAGCACATTGCACCAAGAAAAGCCCATATAACTTCAGTGAAGTATGTGTGCGGAGAGCTAGAATCAAAAATCACAGGATATAGGCTTAGATGATACAGTAATGGCAGCAGAGAGACTCAGGATGTGTTACATACTGGTTAGCAATAATTCCAAGAATGCCTAAAGGACAAGCAGGTCAATGGTGAGAAAGATACATTTTGTAAAGGCTTGATGTAGACTAGCCTGTTCCAACCAATAAAATTATAATCCAAATTACTTCATTATTTTATCTTGGTTTTCAACATTTGTCGAAAGTGGGTTTATGTTTTTAAAATGTTGTATAAGCACATCTTATTTCTTTTATTTTCTACTATTGCTTTATTAATGCTTGGACAATACTAAAAAAGAACCTATTTTTATAGAAATAATAATTAGAAACTCTTTATATAGGTTCCAATTGAGCAAGAGTCTGATATCCAGCAAAGAGCTGAGTGGTCCCAAGTCATGTCCTTTCACAGAATAAGCAGAAAGGTCTGCCTGATAGTGTGCATTAAAGGAAAGCAGTATTTGTAATTGCGGTTTGAAGTCTTTGGAGGCTCCAGGCAGACACAAAGGCAAAGCTATCTCAGGGAACTGAGGACAGGCATTTGTAAAACTGTGAAAAGCAATTTCCAGCTGAGGCAATTTTTGTCAAACATCATGTGACTTGGCCAGTTTTGGATTTTCTAGTAGAATCTGAAGCCCGAGGAACCCATTCTCAGCCCCACCTGAGCTGCCACGCTGCGCAGGAGACAGGGAACAGGGAGTCCAGTCACCAGATGGGAGAGACTTTTAATTGGCTGAGTGTGGACCAGGGTCTGGACCCAGAATGTCAGACTTCCTTGCTGGCATTATCCTTACTGGTTCAAACTGCATCAGAAGTACTGAGGTGCTGCCAAGGGAAAAAGCTGAGCCGGTCTGCAGATCTGAATCACATCAGAACACCAGGGAGGAAAAGCAAGAGTGCTTTTCTTGTTAAACTCCTTGAAAACGGTGCTCTAACTCACCAAATACCACAATGCATGTTTTCTGGTCCACATTTTAAGGCTACTCCGTTTTGAATTTCTTTTTCAATTTGAATATTTCCAGTATTCTTTTTTGTCCCTCCATCTCAACTATCTCTTTTACTAGTTGTAAATCAGTTTTTATAGGCAAATCAGTTTTGTGTGCCGAACATGTAGTCAGCCTTAAATAATATTATTAATTATAGTATTAATGAACCAGAAGAAACTTTTGATTCATGATTAAAGGCTATGAAAACTTTACCCTTTTTATAGTTGGCTATGCAGTTTAGATTCAGAAATTAATCCCCTGAAGTCATTGCAGTGGGTGCTGCTGTACCCTATGATATGAGGTGAAAGGCTACTCTTTTTCTGAGTAAAATAGGGTACCATTCACTTCACAGAAGTTTTTGTTTTGTTTTGTTTCATTTTTTTTTTGGTGGGGAAGGGAACCTACATGTTTTCCTAAACATGAGGACTCCTTTTTTTTGACATGTAAATATTCCTGGAGGAGAGTCAAGCATTAACCTATGACTTACAGCCTGCTAGGAATTAGAAAACAATTATCTGAAGGAAGAACCCGGTTCAGGGTAGGCACTACACAGCAGGACATGGAAAAAAATATAAGAGAAACAGGAGATCAGGCTCCTTTGGAAAAGTGTAACATTACTCCAAATACAGCTAATTTGCATAAAAGTCCTTATTTTACCATAACAGAAATTCTATCTCTTTAATTATGCATACAGTGATTTTTAAAAATTCTTCAGTATTATCTGGAGAACTTCCCCGAATTCAAATTTTCTGAATCTTGCGTCACACTGACTAAGAATTTCCAAGGATGTGTTGAATATGCTTGAGTACTTTGAAAAAGCTTTCAGGAGGTTCCGAGGCACATTCCTGGCTGAGAAGCATGGCGTAGCTGCTCTCTTAGGCCTATCTGAGCGTCTCCTGTCCCTCCTCAGCTCTCTTCTGTGATTCCTGTTCAGCCTGTCTTCTACTTAGGTGTAAAAATTGGAGCTGCCAGATGAAAATTACCTCCATTCCTGCTCCATTTTGTTCCTTCAGAATTTTTTTTAGTATCAGCATAGAAAGCCACCTATTTTTACTGTAAAGCCAACAGGAAAAGAGACGTGGGAAATCTTCACCTTTATTTTCTTAGTAGCCAAGTCCATTACTTCTTTGATCTGAGACACAGTGTCACATACTAGTCTCTAGACTCTCGAGCTAGACTAATTCAGATTCCAGATCTACCACTTACTAAATTTATGACCTCAGACAAAATTACTTAAATATTCTATATCTTAGTTCTCTCATCTGTGAAATAGGGACATGAACCTCACTGGGCTATTGTAAGAAAGAGTTATTACATGTAAAACATTTAGTGTCTGAAGATACTATAATTTTTTCTCACAATTCTTTTTAAAGGAGGATTTTGGCTCTTTTATGGCATTTGACAACACCTTCGATACTATTTCTGAAAGACTGTACTTGTCTACTTTTTGACAATACTTTACCCTGGCTCATCTCTCAGCTTTCTCAGTATTTGTTATTAATGTTTTTGAGGAGAAGGCTTTTCCATCTCCCACTGAATGTGGTGTTCTATCAGGTAATCTCATTGACATCTAAATGGTAATGCCTTTCTTATGTCATGTGAATCACACTTAACTACACATTTTATCAGATAATTTATGAAATTATTATCTTGTCCTCTGACTCTGTTTCTATTTTGTATCTCAAGGAAAAGTTGGCATTCCATCTTACCACAGTAGAAATGGCTATCATCAAGAATACAAAAGAGAGTAAATGCTGGCAAGGGTACAGGAAAAAAAGAATTCATGTAAGAATGTAAATTAGTACAGCCACTATAGAAATCAATATGGAGGTTCCTTAAAAAACTAAAAGTAGGGGCCGGTGAGACGGCTCAGCGGCTTAAGCGCCTGCCTTGCAAGCGCGAAGGCCCGAGTTCGACTCCCGGAACCCACATACGAAAAAGGGGCCGGTGATATCGCTCAGTGGCACGGGCGCCTTCTGGCGCGCGAGGTCCTGAGGTCGTCCCCCCGGTACCCACAAAAAAAAAAAAAAAAAAAAAAAAAAAAAAAAACTAAAAGTAGAACTATTATATGACCCAGCTATGTCACCTCTTTCTATATACCAAAGGAATTAAAGTCAGCATACTATCAAGATAGTGGCATACCCATCTTCACTGCGGCATAATTTACAATAACAATGTTATTGAATCAAGCTAGGTGCCATTCAATAAATAAGTGGGAAAGAAAATGTCATACATATATACAGTGGAGTATTATTCAGCCACAAAGAAGAAGAAAGTCCTGTCATTTGCATGCAAATGGGTGCATCTGGAGGTCAGCATGTTAAATAAAATAAGTCCAACTGAGAAAGACAAACATCAATTATTTCTCTTTTATGTTGAATCTAGGAGAAAAAAAAAAGCAGACACATGGAAATAAAAGGGACTCTATTAGAGAGGAGGAGGGGAACAGGGGTAGAGGAAGGAGAAGGTAAGGGAGGGTAATGGGGGGTGGATATGGTCATACATGTTATGTACATGTACGAAAACGCCACAGTGAAACCCCTTATTCTCTATAATCAATATGTACTAATTTTTTTAAAAATTGAGAGATGCAACATTGGGGAATTACTTCTAAATGTAATTTTTAAAAACTTGTAGCTCTTTTTTCTGGAGTAAATATTTGGATGCAGGAATTACCCAGAATCTTAAAATAAATTAGCCTTTATGAAATTATGTTTTTTCATGTGGAAGAGATACGTTCCTGGTTCATTTAACATAATAATGAATCCATTAGATGATGCTAAAATTAGGGTGGGCAAATTTTCGTCTGATTCATCAAAAGCCTGATGCTGCCAACATTTTGCTTTTTTTTTTTTTAAGTCTGTGGATTTTGGGCACTCATCTCCTTAAGTATCATTAACTCAGACTTTGTATATCGTTCGAGTACCTTACCACTATAACTACTTTCTGCTTACAGAGTCAGTCTATAGAAATATCAGAAGAGACAGCAGGAAATAATAGTGAATAAGTTAACAGGATTTGAAGAGGAAAATAGAATGATAGACATAAAAGAGATTATTGCAGAAAATTTATGCTTTCAGAGATATATAAAGTCACTTTAACGAGCTATTTAGATTATGACTTTGGAAAATTTGATGGTTGGTTAACTATTAAGGTAACTGAAGAAAATTTTGACCATTATAAAATATGTTAAGGACCAGTGGAAACAGAGAAAAAAGTCCAAGTGACAAATCTTAGCTTCACTAACCCACAAACTGTTCAAAACCAAGAGCCTCATCTGATGGCCTTAGAATATCTTATATTTCAATTCCAGTGGCAAAGCCATACCTAATGTGAAGATGGATGGTGGGGTTTAGCCAAGAACCTTAAGTATTCTGATACCTTTGGCAAGACCAGGCCTATTAAAAATGATCATATACAGCTGTGCTTGCCTGAAGCTAGTAAACATTCTGTTACTGTATCTTCTCTTATTCTGCTTCCACAGCAACAGTGTAACTGTGATTTGTCTCTTCTATTATGGCAAGGAAATGGTTTGGTTAAAAAAAAATAAGATTCCAGTTTCCTAAAATGCATTTAGTTGTAAATTAATATTTGAATTATTATTTCTCTTCCAGTAAAGTTCTGCCCACAGCAAGAAATGCACTGGTCCTGTAGACTACCTTCACATATCACAAAACTCCCAGTTCCATCTCCTGGACAGTTTCAGTTCTGGACTTCAGTATCTCTTTCCTGGACTATACTAACAGCCTTCTAGCTTCTTGTCTGTGTTCCTACTCCTCCCAATCCATCATCCAGTATGTTTTCAGATGACTTGCAAAACTTATCATTTTATTCACTTAAATTCCTTTGATGGCTTCCAATACCTCCAGAATAAAGTTTAAACTGTTTGATTGGGCTCAAGGCACTTCCTTGTCCATCTATTGGTTACACTGCAGTTGCATCTCTTGAGATAAGCCCTACACTATCATAGTTGTGTTCCTTGGAGATATTAAAGTAGGTTATACAATTCAGAAGGCCATGCTTTCGAGTATGCAGTCCCTATCGCCTGAAATGCCCTTCCTTTCCTCATTGCTTTCCTAAAACTACCTCAGTATTCGTGTTTGGTGCAATAGTTAAAAGGACTATCAGGTAGTCTTTTAATATACCACATCAGATCATTCTTTTATATGTCACTGCTGCAGGTACATGTGTACATCATCACCACAGAACCTAAAACATTTATTTGATCTATTACTGCATATTCCTGCCTTTCTTTTACCATGACCTCAAAGTTTAGCCCCCACTCCTCACTCACCATCACAGAGTCAGTACCTCTCATTATATTTTGCCTAAAGTAGGTATTTTGTATTTATTCACTACAACAACCAAGGAGGTTAGCACAATGGCCCTGAAATTTTGAAAAACAGAAAAATTAATTAAAAAACCCTGTTTTAACTGCTTACAGTAGGCCAGGGGCAACAGTTAATCCATTTTAATTAATCAATGAATTAATCTCCAGATTACTGAGAGGCAAACAGAAGTAGAAAGTAAATGCAGTAATAAAAATACCAATAATATAATAAACTTTGGAAATCTAGTAAATTGAAATAAACACTAACAAGAGAGAAATAAATTAAGTTAAATAAATGTTTGAATTATATAAGGTATACAGATTCTTTACTCCGTATTTAGCAGTCATATTTGATATCAGAATCTCTTTCTATATAAAATATGTTTAAAATATTCAACTGGAAACAGAGAGAGAGAGCAAGAATGTAGGATAAAAAATATAGGGAAAATAGTTAAAAGGCAATATGTATTGTTAATATGCATTAGCCTAGCAATTATTTTTAATGAGATCATGATTCTATTATTTAATGACAATTATTTTCCTTTTGGTTTCCGGGCACTTGTATTTGAGGTAAGTTTCAATTCTTGTGTTTTTTAAAAATATTTTGTAAGGGCCCCTCTCTCTGTCTCCTTGGTATTATCAAGGCTCTAGAGAGCTGTTTGGATGATAACAAGCGCTGCAAACCGCAGGTGAATGGGTCTTAGAACTGCACAAACAGCAAAGTAAAGCACTTTGTAATAACAAAGATAGAGGCTGGGGAGTCCTTATGAATATGTTATTAAGCACCTGCACTCTAGTTTCTAAACTGGAGCTGTTTGAAAAGAAGAGATGCTAACTTTTTGCCAGGACTAAATTCTGCCCCCAAAATTTGTTTGTTTGTTTGTTTGTTGTAAAATTAAATTAATTTACATGACTATTGAACTGTGGTATTTTTCCCTGTCACCCACTTGAATGTTGAAATCTCATCATATATTTACTCCTATTCCAGACATATACCTTTGTAGGTAGGAAGAGTTTGACCTTGGAGAAGCATTAAAAATAATTTTCTATGCTGAGAGTGCTTCTTTAAAGAAATGAAAATGATCTATCTGAAAGACAAAGACTAGTACAGAGATAGGTCTATGGGGGCGTATTATTCAGAAGAAAGAATGTGTCAAGGAGATGCAAGTGGTGTGGCATAAGAGATGAATAGTAAACTATCAAGATGTTGGGATAGGGAGACTAATAAGGACACAACTTCAGTGGGCATTTTCCCAGTCTCAAAGTTTACAGAGAATATCTGCATAAGAGAAAAGGAAAAGGTCTGTCAACTAGATTCACATATCTTTGAGTTAGAAAATAGTGTTGTAAGTAAATCACCACAAGGACTCAAGTAGGACCAGAAACAGTGTTTTTGAATAGGCTGTTTTAAAACATAAGAAATGCCATTGAGAGAAAGCACTCACTGAGAGCACTCCATTATCTCCAAAGGAAGATCAGTACAATGTGGTCCTTATTATACTAATTCAATTAGAATTTTGTATAGCTGGATATGTAGTGAGGTAGAATTATTTTTTCTTCTTCAGAGCTTGCTTCATAATTTATGAATAACTTATGGATATATTCAGAAGCCCTAATTTCTATTCCCTTTCCAGAGTTATAGAAACCAAGCAGGATCAGCGTGTCAGTTTGGTTCAGACTTCGTCGCTCTGAAGGACAGCATGACACTAAACAAAAGAGCTGTTTGAAAAGAAGAGATGCTAACTTTTGCCTCGAATCAATGTCTGTAGAAAAATAGCATTCATTGTTTGTAAGATGAAAGTAAGTTAAGTTACATGATGGTAGAAAGAGACAGGAATTATGTATGCGCTACTACTCTAAGTCAAAGTCTCAACTGGAACAAGACCTCTGGGTTTGTGATTCTGAAGACGCTAAGAGACCTCCTCACCCAACCTCCCCATGGGCAGGCTGTTCCCAGAAGGGAGTCTGAGTGACTTAAAGTCCAGAATAATGGAAACCCAGACATAAGTGGTTCAGTTTCCCAGGGTCAGTACAAAACTGTCTCCCTGCCTTCGTATAATTCTGGATGGGCTTGTAATATGCGCTGGTGACAATAATAAATGGAAGTCAGCTTTGGTGTTATTTGTGTCTCTTGACAGATATATTAAAATTTGAATCCTTGTTACCCTTGAATGTGACTTTATTAGGAAATAAGGTCCTTACGGTTTTAATCAAGTTGAGATGGGTCATCATGGCAAGACCTGATCCAATATGATTAATGTCCTTATAAGAGGGCAATTTGGACAGAGCGACACACAAAGATGATAAAATCATGTGAGAACGTAGACACAAAGGGTGCTGTCCATACAAAAACAGAGGTAGAAGACTGATTCCACCACAAGCTGCAAGGTGCGCTCTCACTAGACCTTTGGGAGTTGGAAGACACAAGGTAGGGTGCTCTTGTGGAAACTTTAGAGAAATATGGCTCTGCCAACATGTGGATTTCAGACTTCCAACCTCCAGAACTGTGAGACAATAAATTTCTGTTGATTTTAAGCCATCCAAATTGCGGTACTACGTTATGGGAGCCCTAGGAAAGTAACACAGACGCCGACCTCATGACAGGACCAATAGCAAGTCCTGGCAGGCAGGCGAGATCAGCACAGAATCTTGTCTGAACCTGCACTTTCCCGGAGTCACAGTCATCTGCATCACTTTCTCTCAGGTAAGCTGCCTGCTCCATTCAAAGGAGTCTCCCGAATCCCAGAGACCCCAGGGGATGTATTGCAATTATCTTTGCGGGGGAGACATCCAGTAGGAGATTGTTTCTAATACATTGTTTCTAATAAAGATTTAAGAAGTTCAGAACAGTTAAGAGCAGCTTGAATAGGAGACTTAGACATTTTCTGGTCTCTCACAGGGTTGCTAACCTAATTTTAGCAAAGTCCATTCTCCTGGACAGACTTCTAGAATCGGAAGTTGCTGCAGGCCAGTTACAACTTAGTTAACATTAGGGTGTATTAGGATGTAGAGCTTCTTTTTTTTTTTTGTGGGTACCGGAGGGGTCGACCTCAGGACCTCGCGCGCCAACAGGCACCCGTGCCACTGAGCGACATCACCGGCCCCTTTTTCGTATGTGGGATCCGGGAGTTGAACTCGGGCCCTCGCGCTTGCAAGGCAGGCGCTTAGGCCGCTGAGCCATCTCACCGGCCCTAGAGCTTCTTAAATAAAAGCAAAAGAGGAAAGGGAAGAGGAGGCAGGAAGGGAGGGAGGGAAGGAGGGAGGAAGAAAAGAAGAGAGGGAAGAGAAGGAGCAGAAAGGGAAAGGGGAGAAGGGGAACCACTGCTATCAACACTAATGTCATTGGCATCACCACACTCCCAATGTGGGCCCTAGGGAGGGAGTCTCAAAATACAAAATACAATCTTTATACAAACTTTAATGCAGTAGATTATTGGTTTAAAGTAAATAGGTGCTTGTAATATAGTGCTGGCAGACACTTAGGTTGATGTTGTTTACCCACCATGTTAGAGATAAGAAAACTAAGAGTGGTGGGATTATGTAATTTTTTGGCAAACTGAGTTTATGTCTCTTGCTTTTTCATATTCATAGAACAAGGTATCATTTGCAACTTGGGTAAGTTATAGTTCTTTTGGCTGATGACCACGTTGCTCTGGTCATTGATTGTTGGGAGCCTTTTTCTTACTGCGCCACCAACATGGCGCCGGATAGCCTGCTTCCTAGCAGCTGATCAGCCTATGTTCCGCATTTCTATGTTCCCTTATTAGGGAAGGTTTTGGGCAGCGGGCGGATCCCTGCGGCGGCGCCCAATGGGTGTGCTATTCGTGGCAGAGGGTGATTGGAGATGGATTCCTATATAGGGGAGTGCCCGGGGGAGAAAAGAAGAGGAAGAAGAAGAAGCCGGAAGAAGCTAGCTTAGCTTGAGAACCAGCTTGGGTGCGACTTCGGTCCCTGTACAGCGTTAATAAATTGTTAATAACAAGTTCCACTTTCGTGTGTTCCTTGCTGGCAAGGGCGCGCAACAATTGATTTGACTCATGTTAAGTCATGCTGAGAAGGGAACTTTGTTTTTCCAGCAATTCACTAAGACTTCAGAGTATGAAGTACCTATTTTAAAATCTAATTTTTTTCATAGCAGTCCCGCTGTTTTGTTGATAGAGTTTGGAGATAGAGTTTACTGTCCTATCAGTATCTCTTAGTTTGTTCAATCTAGTCTTAAAATTCAATTAGAAAAACTGTTGAATCATCTTCATCAGTTCATCTTCTCTTAATATAGGCTCACAAAATTTCCAGTAAAAAATTATACTGAGCATAACATTGTGCGTATCATAATATGCTTCAGAAAATACAAAATTATACTGTACACATGTGAAAAAATTACAGATTTCAATAATATTAGTCAGGAGAATAGATATCTAACAGTAGTAAAATGAAAGGAAAATGTTACAGTGTGCAAAGTTAAGGAAAATTTTTATTTCTGGATCTCCTTCCAATTTTCATTATTACCAATTCATATAAAAACATTAAATGGTGTGATCCAATGAAATCAGAAACCTTATTTGTGTAACTCACACACACAGACACACACACACAATGTGAAACCTCTGAACAGCTGAATAAGTTATAGAAGGCACAACTCCAGGATGTCATTCCCATCAGTCAATTGAAAACATTACCACATTCTGTCAGGCAGGACTGAAAAGAACATGCAGTATCCAGTGGCCTCATTCAATACATAAGTGAACAACACAAAAAACCTCCGACATGTCTTACCTTTTTTGCAGAACTGACAGGAATTTATGGCACATTTAAAGTTAATAGCTATATAATTTTTCAAGTTACATTTAAGTATTAGAAAAACTATTCCCAACCAGAAGAAGTATATTTGACAGTTTTTCTACTTCTAATTTTTTAATCTAAACTTGATACGCAATCTTTTTCATGTCAAGCTTTTAAATGACTCGAACTACAAAAATAGCTAATGAAAAATATTGCCATTCTCCCCCTGTTAATATCCAATTCAATTCAAGTTGCATGCGATTAGAAACACCTATTTGCGAACAGAGGAAAAGTGAAATATGTAAAGTCCAAGATGGTATGCTCTTAAATTTTTTTTGAAATTCAGACCAAAGTACTATACCATGCTAAATATATATATATATTTACATACACTGGACACATGCACACTCTCGTACATAACATAGGAATGTAAATAAATTCTACGTCCTGCTCAGAGATCTGAAGGACAAAAATTTTTTAAAAAGCTGAAATATAATTTGTTACCTTGGTTCAAAATGGTGGAAAATATCCCTTTAGGGAAGGATTAAAATAACATTAATATTTTTCACAGTATCTGAAGGCAATAATAATGTGTTGTTTCAGAATTTGTGTTTTCACTCTGCTATCCTTTTCTTCTTTAAATGTGAGTCAGATCAATAATCTCCCAGGAGGTTAGCAGTGCAGTTCTTATCCTACTTTGCTGAAAATTTTATTAAAGAAAACCTAAAGTACTGAAAAACTAAATAATACCTAAACTCAAAATAAATAAATGAATACACCAACACTTGCAGACACAATCCTACCAAAAGGAAGATGCTGTCTTCATCACCCTGTTTCAGAAGACTAAAACTTTGACACTGTTTTGTGGCAACAAGGGCAGCAAGCAAGGCGCGGGGAGTTGGCAGTGGGTTTCCATTCTGGTTCTAGTCTATTTTACCAGTTGTGACTCCCAGAAAACCGTGCCCCCAACTATATCTCATTTCAAAAATGAGATAAAATATTTTCTTTACGTGTGAAGTTGAGTAAAAAACTAAACATAATATAATTAGTGTTTCTGGCATATTCAGATAATGGCTATTAATGTTGTTATTGTTTCTACTGCTGATAAAACATTATTAAAGAATAAAGTTATATAGAAGTTACTCTAGATCAGTTTATTCACTCACATATCTGGACCCCCCAATGCTATACTGATGACCACTTTTCCTACTGGGCTTAGTAAACCATGTTTCTGTTCCTCCTCAAAACTTAAATTCATCTCCATCATGGAGACTGTCCAGATTAAACACTGTATGTCAAGTCATTAGGGCACCATTTCCAGAATTTATACAAACAGCTGTCCTGTTTTTTTTTTTTTTTTTTGTGGGTACCGGGGGTCGACCTCAGGACCTCGTGCGCCAGCAGGCGCCCGTGCTGATGAGCGATATCACCGGCCCCTTTTTCTTATGTGGGTTCCAGGAGTTGAACTCGGGCCCTTGCGCTTGCCAGGCAGGCGTTCAGGCCGCTGAGCCATCTCACCGGCCCCAAACAGCTGTCTTTTAAAATTTATCACAATTCAATTTGGGAAGTAGCTAAAGTATAATTTAAAAAAATAATTTTTTAAATGACCATGTGAAAACTTGCAGGACAGTTTTAGCTTTTTTTTTGTGTGTGTGTAGTTTTAGCTTTTAAAACTATCGCTTTTTATTAATTGGCATTAGGTTGATCTAATACCATCTTCTTTCCGATGCACAATTACATTGGAAGATTATGGACATGACCGTTTTGTTATATTTTTATTTTCATAAAGCAGTCAATGAAATCATTATTATAAATTTAATGTTGATGAATAGCCAATAGTACAGGATGAAGAAAATAGGGATGAGAGATCTCCCTCCAAGGTGCACTTCATGGCTTTATATCTCATGCTAATCAGTATAATGCACTTATTAAAAACATGATTGGAGATACAGAAAATATGCTGATTAAATTTGCAAATAATATAATACTGGGGCATGAGCCAGTATACTGAGTCACATAATTAAGATTTTTAAAAATGTCAAAAAATCAAAATTAAAGTCCAATACAATTCAATATGATACAGTAATTACATACATAAAAATATAGCATGAATATGAGATTTAATACCCATAAGGTACGGCTGCCAAAATATGTATGGATATAAATGGTACCCTCGCTACTCCCTCCTTGCAAATAACAATAACTTGAATTCCATCATACTTTTCTTAAATACTGAAAATAAATTTTGATGAGCATCATTCTTGTTGAAAAAAATGCCATAATATTGTAAAGGGTTTTATTAAATAGTAAGTAGAGTTGAACCGAAATAGTATTGAAGAAAATACAAAGAAAAAAAAACCCATATAAACAGAAGTCTTAAGATTAATTTCCAAAACTTGATACAATGTCAAAGAAAAACTAAATTCTAAATACAAAAAAACTTAATGCACAAATATAAATATAAAAAATATATATATATATATATATTTTTTTTTTTTTTTTTGAGACAGGGTCTCCCTGTGAAATTCAGGATGGTCCAGAACTCACTATGTAGCCCAGGCTGGCCCTAAACTGACTGCAATCCCCCTGCTTCAGCCTCCTGTGTTCTAGGATAACAGGTATAAGCCACCATGCCCAGCTTGCGTTGTATACTAAAAATAAAGATCCACCTCCATAAACGGAGCAAAATTTTTTTACCCAGTCTAATATTTTGTAGTGAATCAAATGGAAATTTTGAAAGTGATATAAGAAATGACAAAATCCTCAGGTAGAAAAAATGATTGTAAATTGGTAGTAAACTTTAAATGTAACTATGATTATAACTCTGCAAAAAGTAAATTTTCTAGATTTTTTTTCAAAAGGAGGTATTACAAATCCTTCAAAAGACTGTGTGTGAGTGATACACAGAGTGACTGTTCTCTTTATTTCATTTTCATGTGTTTTAAAAATTATTCTTCATCATTCAATAACAATATATTTACTGATATCTATTGTATGTAATATAGTTACCACTCTACTTGTCCTCTGTCTCATTTCATGGCAAAGAGATCATGAAGTAGTTCTCATATTATCCATTTTTGTAGGTGAGGAAACCACAGCAGGTGAAACGATCCCGATCAGTGACTGTGAATATTAGGTGCTATTATTAACAGCAGTACCACCTCATCCCGGACCCACAAAGACAGATAATTTACTCATAAAGTCCAAATTCTTAATCGTCATGCAATATAAAAAGGAGCACAGCATGGTCTGGGTTATAAATCAAAAATGTGAAGTTATACCATAATTAATGTATAAAACTAATGTCCCCATGTATACTCATAGTCTCAGATAGTTACACAACACTTTTCCCAAGGTACTGGTACAATTCCAGCATGTGACTTTGGAGAGATTAAATATTTTATCAATACATTTTAATCCTTCATCTAAAATATTAGTAATGAGTTTGTGTAGTCTTAATGATAATTAGAAATAATAAACACAAAAGCCAAAGGTCAATGGCTATAAGCAATTAGTTTTATTGCTTTAATATTTTGTGAGAGGGTTCTTTTCTTATAACAAATTTATTTATTTATTTATTTATTTTTTAATTTTTGAGGCAGGGTGTCACTGTGTAGTACAGGCTGGCCTTGAACTCGCTTATGTAGCCCAGGCTGGCCTCAAACTCACGGGATCCTCCTGTCTCAGCCTCCTGAGTGCTGGGATTACAAGCATGTGCCACATGCGCTGCCCTATAACAATTTTCTAACACAAATTTCCTTATTTATTTGTTCCTCTATTATAGGACATGGATAGACAATATTTTAATGAGTGGAGTTTTGTATATCAGACATCACTGTTCAATCCTGATGTTGGACCAAATCTCAATGCATGCTCCTATAGATGGTATGCAGTACAAGGAACACTGTGTTCTCACCTTCCTCACTGCAGGCAATATAATTTTAATATCATTCTGGAATTTAGCCTTTCTACTTTGGCTTTCTGTAGCATCCTTGGAGCAAGATCACACGTGATTGTGATTTCATTTTGCATATCCTGCTTTATTGGGAAAAGAGAGGTTACACAAGGCTTCCATGGTAGAACTGCTCTGTCCTCTTCCAAGGAAGACAGCCTTAGGCTACAGACCTCCAAATAGAAACAAACATACAGAGGTTCTGAAGGCCCTGACTTCTGGGAATGGAACAAATTACTGAAATCACTTCTGCCTGGATCCAACAATTCATTATCTCCCAGAAACAATGGCTTTTATTTCTGCTAAGGGGCTGCTGTCCTGTTCTAGAAAGAAAAAATAATTACAACACAGACATAAATGCTTAAGCCCTTATACTTAGATCTTTTGGCTTAATTTTATTCTCTAACACTGTAATCAATCTGAACTAGGAGGGAGATATTTTTATAGAAGAAGTTTAGAAAAAAGCTAAATTTTATATGAAAAATACTATAGCTCTTTATAGGAAGCTGTCCAAATATTACAGAGAAATAATTTTTATATTCCTTCATTTTACAATTGGGACATTTTTTAAATGAATGTGAAAACCTTGATTTCAATTCATTCTTGATGTGAGAAACTGCCTTTTAAACTTCTAACCAGATTTGGTAATGTATAAATGTGTATACTCAATTATAAAAGATTGATAAAGGGCATCCTGTTGTCCTAGATTAATTCTCAATCTTGTCATAAAGTAATTTAAGAAAGAACATTGACCTCTCAACCCCCTTCCTTCATTTATTTATTTTTGCTGTTGTTTTTTGCTTGTTTGTTTGTTTGTTTTTGATTTTTTTGAAACAGGGCCTCACTGTGTATTTCACTAGGTACCCCAGGCTGGCCCCAAACTTCTTGTCATCCTCCTGCCTCAGCCTCATCTATACTGAGATTACAGGCATGTGTCACTAAGTCTGCCTAACACCCATTTTAGAGATGAAAACAATACAACTTTGGATTGTTAGTTGTGTTACCTGTTATTCCTAAGGCTTACTTTCACATTACAAAGAATGGCATATTTGTGAGTACACAGCACATAAACAGCTATGCAGAAAAACAACTGTGGATCTTATCTGGATCTAAGGTAAGAGCACATCTGTCCCACCTAAACTTAATGACAGCATTCCACAAAATAAGTAGCTATAAACAACATAGGTGACTTTATTTGTGATGCATGTGTGTGTCACCAATCCGTTTCCACAAGACAGTTTTACTTAGACCAGTGAGGTGAAGGGAGCGGGGAGGAGAGGACACTGTGGAGAATGGAACTGGACCAGACCCATGGAGGGTGGAGCCTAGGAAGGGAACTTCAGCATACACGTATGAAACCAGAAAAATTCATTCTACTTGAGGCACTACTTTGGGAACCTTGTATAAGGCATAGTTTGCTTTATGGTAAATTATATTGGGCAGTGGAAGCAACAATAAAATGCCTGAATCTCTCCAAAACACATCACTATCTAAACCAAGGCAGGACATGAAGGTACTGTACAACAATCACGGTCATGATTGGTAACGTGAAGGAGCCTAAGCTCTCCAAACTAAAGGACTGGTTTAGCAAGTCAACAGCCACCAAAGACTCAGGGACATGACGGTAATGCTGTAATGGGACCGTACTGATTCTAAGACACACTTATCCCTGTCTAGTACATTTCTCGCCAGAGATGCAGTGTTACTTACTAATTTCCCAAGTGCAGTACTAACTGTTTTCACGGAATACCCATATGTACAATAATTTGGGGATATTTTTGCTATGAGATTCTTTTCCATAATTCCTATATTCATGTCCTGATAAAATTGAAAATCTCCCAGCTCCACCTGTGGTGATATTTACCCTTCTATTTCTATAAATATGCTTTTGATTAAAAATAAATTTCAGGTGACATCAGGAATCCCTGTAATTTCAAGTTGCTTCTGTTCCTCAAGGGCAGAATTTGGGTACTAATTCTCACTCCAATTTTTCTATTGCCTCTTTGCTCAGAAACCAAAGCTGGGGGTGTTTTATCCCTTCTCCCTCTGGATACCCTGCTGGGCCCCTCCTGAAGTCTTGCTACATCTTTCTGGGTTTTATTACTGCATTCACACTGCAAAAGAAGTAAAACAAAAGAATACCTGCACACCTTCTTAATATATCTGCCAGATAAATATGATGTTAGACATACGTTTATGATTAACGCAATTTTATGAATTTTGTAATTTTTCTTTTATTTTCTTTACAGAAAATATAACCAGACATCAGTGTTATTGTGAAATATTCATTAGAAAGGCAAAATTAGGGGATTATAATAAACAGCCATGTAGAGCTTAACAATTAATTACTAAAAGATATTTTCTAATTTAATTCCATGATAAAAATTTAGAGTGTATATTTGTTTGATCCAGTAATTACTACATCTTAGTATAATTATTATCTTCAAGATTATTCACAAGTTATTAAAATTTTAGCTAGGTGTGGTGGCATATGCCTATAACACTAGCTATTCAGGAGGCTGAGGCAGGAGGACTGCAAGATGGCGGTCTGTTTGGGGCAACTTAATGAGACTCTGTCACAAAACAAAAATAAAAAAGGGCTAGAGGGGTAACTCAGTGGTAGAGTGATTCCCTAGCATGCTTAAGGTACTAGAGTCTATCCTCAGTAATGAGTAGGGAAAAAATTAAGTAGATGTATTAAAATTACATTTTCTTTTTACTCTCCTTTTCTATAAGGATGAAATATTTATTTTTGGCCTTCTATATAAAAGAGCAGAACATATTTGGAGGAGTTAATGAAAATAATAGCATTATACTGATATTTGTGTTTTTTCTTTTGGGAATTACATTAATAAAGAGGTTTTGTGATTATTTCCTACAGTTACTGAGTTTGTACCATTTAAAATGTTCAGATTAAGAAAGTCAAATGTAGAAGATACAATTGAATAGTTAAGCTTAAAGTAGTAAAAATAAAAAATTTAAACATATTTGCTATATACTCATCTTCTTTTCTACAAATTTTTCCTAAGACTTATTTTTAATCAACAGAATCTTAGAATATGTTGAATATCAAGAAAAACATGGTGTTACTGTAAAGTTACCAACTGCAGGAAGGTATATTGTGTATGTCTAAAGACTGGAGGCTATGCATGACTTTCACACAATTGGAAGTGTATTTCATAAACTCATCAATGGAACAAACTACAGGTGGTAGAACTGAAATATATCTGCATCACATAAAATGTTTTCTGTCTTTGTTCACCCTCCCCCTACCCCTCCAGAGTGTTTTCATGGACAATTACTCCTGAACAGACTATCCAGAAGAGAGAAATATATTGCTATTTATTCAAAAGTTCATCTTAAAAACACACATAAATAATTTAAGAGGAGGAAAAGGATTTGAATATGTTGTGCTAGGTAGCATCTACACTCAGCTACTTCCACAGCCTTGAAAATTAGGAATGGGAGAGTTTCATATATTAAACATCAAACACTAGTGAATCTTTCATTTAAAGAGCAGCTTCTTGTATGAGATTTTAAATTGTTTCAAATTAAATTTTATATTTAGAACATGGTCATCTTTGTTCCGATATTTGAAATTCCACAATAAACAGTAATCTTTGTAACTGTAAAATGGGCTCCATAAATTTTGAAGAAACTAAATTACAGATTATGATATTTAGCCAATATACATTAATCTCGGTAAAAATCAGATACAGCTTGTATTTTATTTGTAATAGAGGAAAATAATTTGTTTTTATATTAGTCCTACTCTTGACCTAAGTATTTACAAATCAATACTAATTCTATATTTAATGGCATCCATAAATGTCTTTATGCAGGAAGTTTAATACTTGTGCTGTAGTTACAAATGCATTTTTAAGTACATGGAGAATTTTAAAAGGGCAAAAGAGAATTTAAAGGTGTTATTTACATAAATGTAAAAGATGTCTCTCTACAGTGGAGAAATCTTTTGTAAGTAGCTGCAAACATTTGCTTTATTCTGGAGGCCTGGTATACTCAGAAATTGTGGCTAGATTTGAAGTTACACATCCAGAGGGTGTCTTGAAAAAGTTTAATCCCTGGATGAAACTCTTTTGGGCAGCCCTACCCAGATCCTCCTTTAACTTGCTTCCCTTTCCTTCTCAATCGCTACACCCATGGGGCCTATTCTGGGTTCTAACTAAAGCAGAGTTTTTCAGAGATAACTGTAGATTTGAATGACCTGGGTAGGTTCTATGAACTCACTATAGAGAACATGATTCCAAACAAATTGGAAACTTGGTCTGTGTGTTTGTGTGTGTTGTTGGAAGTGGGCAGCCATCAGTATTTTTAAAAATATCCCTTATGATTCCACATGTGGCCAAAGTTCAGAATCGCAGCCCTAGACAATACAATTTTGTATTTGCTTTTCATTTCTGCTGTTCAAATTCTACTCTGAAAAGGCCCCAAAACCTGCTTTCATCTACAACAACATTTGTCTATCACCATTCATCTGAATGCTCTTATTGTCCACATCCTGTGGTCACATGTAGATCAAGCCTGGCTCACCCTTGCTTATCAAACCCACAAGAGCAGCTGATTTCCTTCTCATTAGAGCTGTTTTCTTTGAACTTCTGCAATAAGGTAATAACTTGTCTTCTTAGATCATTTCCTATAGTGCAGCTAGAGTAATATTTTAATATGGAAACACCAACAAGTCACTTCCTTACTGAATCCCTGTCTTAGTTACTTTTGTCTCATTGCCGAGACAAAATACCTGACGCCCAAAGTTAAAGGGGGGAAGTTTTATTTAGCTCACAGTTTGTAGAGGCTTCAGTCCATAATCAGTTGGCTGCAAGGTAGGGTGGCTTGGCAGAGGGGCATCGCAGAGAACAATCCATGGTGCCCACAAGATAGCAAAAAAAAAACAAAGTGGGGGAGGGAGAAGCCTCTTTCTGACTCCTATATAGTATGCAGGCTACCCGCCCTAGGGCAGGTGTAACACTCACATCCCTAATCCTAGCCAGAACTATGCCAAACCAATCAGTGGACTGATTTACTAATCACCACCCTTGATCCCAGCACCACACAGGATAGATCCAGCCACCTCAGAAAAGCCACCCCCATGACTGCACGAGGCTTTGGGAGGACACCTAGACACAAACCATAACACCTCCCCGTGAGTTACTATTTGTAATCTCAATTAAACAACCCCCACAGTGATACTTTCTCTGACCTGCTGGTAAAAGTTGTCTCTCAGCTGCAATTACTGTATATAAAATCAGCCTGTTTTATTTTTTTTCTTAAGACTTATTGCTAAATAAATTTTTATTCATTTGCTTTTTATCAGTATTATCAACAGAAACTCAGAAAAGTTGTTCATTTCCTTTAACTCTGTAACCCTCATACCCAGTTCTTTGCATTTACTTTATAGGTATTTTGTTAATTGCTGAATGGAAGAAAAATCACTTTGATTTTAGATTTTCCCATGGCAGGCTACAGCTGTCTAGTTGTAGCCCCTCTAGGGTGACCTGTACTATTGCAACCTTCCTTACCGGTTGGTCCCCTGAGAAAATATATCCAGACTGTCATTGCTTCTTATTCCCATCCATGAATGTAAAAATAAGAGACCAAATTCATATAGCATATCCCTAGAGTCTCCCTGAGAATCTCATTTCCTGAAGACTGTCCCCAGGCTCCTTCATTTTTGACCTCTAACATTTCTATGGCAATGAAAAAAAAAAAGTCCTCAGATAGATAACTTTCCATTGCCATGGATAATTGTGAGTTAACAATGTACTATTATCTTCCCAGGTGAGCAAGTTACTTCCCTTTAAGCAATTTCTAAAATGTTATAGGTTTGAAAACACATAGATTCTTTTAGTCAGCCAGCTGTAATTCAAGAAACTAAAATTTTAGGGAATTGATTTATAACTACATAAGCAGGAGACATATATGTAGCTCTCAAAATACCTAACCAATGCATACTAATACATATTTAGGATACCATAAATTAGAACTCTTTCCAGATTATCAGTGGCAATATATATATATATATATATATATATATATATATATATATATATATGCAGACATGTATGTAATGACATGCATGTAATTTCTAAATATATACCCTCCTTTTTACTTCAAAAATATCCCTTTTGACATTGTTTACCAATATTCCTCCCGAGATATGACCCCAACCATATCCCCTCCCTTTATTGGTATTAAACAGAACTTCTTTTTCCTGATAACTATGATAAAATTAGACCACACCAAAATGTAAGAACCTCTAGCATACATTAGTTTGTTTGTATGAAAATCATTAAGAAATTCAACTTTCTTTAACTACCTTCCTTGAAGAGCTATATGGTTTTATCCCATTTGTCAGTCTTCATATAAAAACCTGAAACAGGTCTAGACCAGTGATGTTCTACTGGACTGCTATCTATTGTTCTTCTAGCTATTCAGCTTTAATGGGGTGGAATTTAAGAAAATAAAATATGAAGTCATATATTTTGGCAGATAGTAAATTAAATATTGTAGGAGGCTTTTGATTCTATTTTTTAAAGTCTTATAAAATTTCCTCCAATATATCCAATTTTCAAGATGAACTATAAATCTGCAGAAGTTTTGGATTATACTTTATTCAAGGTAACCACATTGAACACTGCTATCCTCTTACAGGAATAAGGGAGTGGAGTGGACTTGACAGGAAGTTAACTGTCCTCCATTTCAAAGCAGTTCAATAACTGCACTTGCATTGTTCCTCATACTGAATATTTCAGGTGCTTATGTTTGAAAGAGGAAAGATATCATTATGGAGCAGATTGGTGTTTACTTCATGTGGTTTTATAATATGGCATGTTAAAACACCATAAACTGCTTTTAAAAGCAAATGATATACAGGATACATAATATAGGTGTTTAGAAGAAATGATAGTTAATCTCTTTGTATGTGTAACAGGTGCTTATAAACCGGTAACGTAATATAAACATCGAAATTTAAATATCTCAGTTTAAATTGTCCAAAATCTTAAGTCAAAAGAAGTACAAGTGAATTGCCCACCTACCCTAAAATATTTAGTGTAAGTAATGAAAGGAATGAAAATTAATGAAATCGTATGTTATCATTTCAAATATCATAGTGGCAAAATTTCGTTAAAAAGCCTATATTCCATACTACTATGGAGGGGGCCGGTGAGATAGCTCAGCGGCATAAGCGCCTGCTTGGCAAGCGCAAGGTCCTGAGTTCAACTCCCGGAACCCACATACGAAAAAAAGGGCCGGGCATATCGCTCAGTGACACGGGCGCCTGATGGTGCACGAGGTCCTGAGGTCAACCCCCGGTACACACACACACACAAAAAATACTATTATGGAGTTTTGCCAAGGATATAGAGAAATCTTATTCACTGCTAATAAGCAGGTCTCAAGATAAAAATTTCCTGAGGGAAACAACTGAGAAAAAAATATGCTTAATAAAGCTTAAAATGTTTATAGTCTTAAATTATAAATTTTCTTTTTCAGATTTTACTTTAAATATCCAGGTATTTTTGAAAGGATGGTGTACAATAATGTTTATTGTAGCATTGTTCATAATAAATATATGAACAAATATAAATATTCAAAAGTGAATAATTGGCTAAATAATTCTATTCCATCTAAAATAATTCTATTCCCTGTAGTGTAATTGAAACCGTGGATATCTAAATTTATGTATTTATTACATTTATTATTTATATATTCATTAATTTCTCAATAATGTATTAATATGGAAAATATCATAAGGCTAAATTAAAAAGCAATATATAAACATAATGTGAGATTAGTTTTTAAATATATAAAATTGTGATATATGTTTACATAGATAAAAGACATTCAACATAAAAATTTTTATCATGACTAAATTTTTAGTTCAAAATTACTTTCTTTTCATCTGCTTATTGATAATCCAAACAAACAGCTGTTTGTTAACCAGACACAATCACCTCCAAAAATCTTTTAATTAATGATTGTTTCCTTTTGCCCTTTTTCTATATGCCTTTTACCAGAATCTTTAGGACAATTAAAGCCTCCATGAATGTCAAGTGTTTCAATCAGTATGTTGGTATTTGAAACAAGTTTAGCTAAATTATTAAAATCTAGCTATTTAAGCTTGCTCTCATTACCTAACAACCCGAACAGGCAGATTTCCCCAATACAAGGGTCCTTGACTTTACTAAGTTCAAATTAACTGATTTGACCAGCACCATGCAATTGAAAAATTGGTTGAACTCAACAGCAATTAAGCTCAATCTCCCAAAAGCATACATCTAGAACTTTAAATTTAAATTTACTTAAAATAAGCATTTAAAATAGGCAAAGGTATGGAATTAAATATTTTACTAAATAATTATTAAACTCTCAAAATAGACATATACACACATATATACCCATACATTACCCATAATATATATATAATACATATACGCATTTCATATATATCTATATCTATCTATCTATCTATCTATCTATCTATCTATATATATATATATATTACACATATACCAATACATTTATTCATCGGTGTAGATAGGAGAAGAAAACTATTATTTTTACCACTTAGAAGTATTTGGTGTTTAATACTTGCACATTTTCTTGCCTCCATTTTATAGGTGCAAACTTTTAAGATAAAAGTCATGCTAAGCTTCACACTGATGAAATGATAGACCAAAAGTAGTGACAATTATCAGTAGAAATTTGTTTTAAAAATGTCGATTTAAGTATATTAAAATACCTTTCCAAAGTTTTTATTATCAACTTAAAATAAAAATGACTTACATGTCCTGGGTGATATCATATGACATTTTACTTGACCTACAACCTAAATATTCTGAGTGTGGCCCCTTTTTCAGTAACATCAGAGGAGCTGGGATCTTGTTAAAGATGTCCAGTCCTGGGGCCTTACCTCTGACCTATTTGATAAAAACCTACATTTTACAAGGTCCTTAGGAGAAAAACTCCATACTGAAGTTTCAGAAGTGCCAAATAAGAAGGTATAATAACATTGCTAGTAAATAAAATTTAACACCAAGAAATACATGATAAATTTATTAGTGGAGAAAAAAAATCGTTCTTTAATTTTGTCTTCCCCCTAGACATTTCCTCATAGATTATTAGTCATTTATTTTTTATTTCAATGTTTTCCAAGTCCTTGCAATATATACAAGAAAGACAATGAGTACAAAAAATATAAGAAGAAAAATTCAAAGAATGACAAATTTGATTTGAGAAAATAAACAAAAGAAGCCACTGCTTTACTTATAAATTAAGCAAAACCAATAGCTGCAGCACATGAAAAACAAGTACAAGTCCTTAACTATGTCATCAACCTATATAAGTCCCCTGGGAAATATCAAATATAGACAAGAGTACAATTTCTCCTTTTTTCTCTCGCTGCCCCTGTACAACACAAATATTAAATTTGCAATAATCAGTATGTTTTGTAGTATTCCTTTTAGGTTAAAAATTTCACATCCTACATTGTATCATTGATCTTATTAACTCGTGACATTTTGGTCTCAATAATCCCTATAATTCTGGTATTACATTTGAAAATCTGGAAGTTGGTGAGACGCCCAAAGCTTAATATCAAAATCTCTTCTTAACCAAGTCTTAGGTTCTTCACAAGTCCATCCTAAACTTCTTTCCTTAATGTATTAATAAATCAATATATATGTATGTATGATAAAAGTGTTCAAATTATTATAAAGGAATGCATAAAATTTGATATGTCATTGCTGACCAATATTCAACCAATAAATTCAAGAATAATTTAGCAAAGTATATATTTACTAATAGCTTAGGTGATTGACTTTTATAGATATACAGGTACTCTACTAGGTATAAGACATATAAAAAAGATAAAGATAAGAACTGTCTGATAACTGTATAATCTACTGGAACATAAATTTGTGTTTTATTTAATGTTTGATATTTGTTTTTATTTAATTATTCTTCCCTTTTTTGTGTGTATGATGATTAAATAGTATGTTATTTGGTACATTTCTTCAAGAGTAGATAAATACACCCTAGACAATTGATTGTAATTGAGAGCTTAGAAAATCATTTTGCCCTTACCATTCAACTTTCAATCTAGGAAATGAAAGGGCATTTTCATCAATCAAATGTTCAGAGAGTGGAGTTTAGATCAAACCTCTGTTGTGGAAAGCTAAATCATAATATTTAAATGTGTTGATAAAAATGGAAAGAGAAGGTTTTTTAAAAAAGAAACATAAATGTCATACAAAGGAAAATACCATCACTCTGAACAACTAATAATTTTTAAAAATCCTTGGAGAAATTCTTGTAATACTTAACAGAATAAAAGAACTCATGAGTCCTTGGACTGTAGCAAGCCACCAGAAAAAGAAGAGGTTGAAATGAAAATGTAATCAAAACGATGAAAATTAATACAAATAATACTTTGAATAGTGCAAGGAAACTCTAGAATTATTAGTAGCATTCAAAAAATCCTAATGGATGGGCAAATCTCATATTAAAATATAAAAAAAATGATAGATAATAGTTGTGAATAAAAGGGAAAGAGGATATGACTTGTGGATTACAATAAGTCCACAATTCACAAGCTTCCTTCCGGAAGAATGTTCATAAGTCCAACAAAGTGAGCCTTATACAGCTTTGACACAAATATACAATGTAAAACAAAGAAAATACACACACATACAAAAATACTGCATTGTACTGCACTACTGTACACTATCACACTGTACAGTATGCACATTAGCACAACTGTGACAATGTCTGGCAGACATTGAGCTACTTCTAACATTTGTTCACATCTACCGAAGTGTGTAAGGTGAGGTCCATTCCTACCTGTGAAAGCTCAAAATTTGGATGATAGTAAGTCAGGGACCAACCCTACTAGTGTTTATAAAAATACAATTGGATATGTTGGACACTGGTAATATTCAAAGATGTACTAGGGAAAACTTAACAGTTTTGTTTTTAATCTGATTGAGCACAAAATGGAATAAACAAAGTCACTAAATGGAGGACCAATTTAAGACACGACATAGGAAATATTTTTTAAAAATCTAGCTAGAAAAAATGAGCAAGGAAATAATCAAGTTAAGAGGAAAAATAACATATTATTGAAATATAATGAAAACACACTTTTGATTTTTATGGGGGAGTCATGGAAGAACTTCAGAGATTGACAACATCTATCACTACCTGTAAAGATTTGCTTTTGTTTGACAGAGTGATCCTATTTTTTAGACTTTTTTTCAAAAGTTGCAATGAGTTAATGCAAAATCCATCTCTTATGATTGTCATTAAAGCCGATAGTCATAGTTGAACTAAAAATCAGTGTCCATCCCTATGAAAATAAGTGCTGTTACAACCATTTAAGAGAATTCTAACTAAATATCAAAAGTGGTATGAAAGACTGTATAACCACAGAGTAAAATGTTTCTGGTTTGGGGGCCGGTGAGATGGCTCAGTGGCGTAAGCGCCTGCCTGGCAAGTGCGAGGGCCTGAGTTCGACTCCTGGAACCCACATACAAAAAAAGGACCGGTGATATCACTCAGTGGCACGGGCGCCTCCTGGCGCACGAGGTCCTGAGGTCGACCCCAGGTACCCATCAAAAACAAAAAAATGTTTCTGGTTTGAGTCATTGTTTGTAGCAATCCTTCTTTTATGAAAAATATGTCATTATATATATATATACATATATATATATATATACACACATGTTTATATATATGTATATATATAAATGCTACTAGTGTTGATTTATCGATGGGAGATTTTGGCTAACCTTTTCAGTTTATGTCTTTTTTACTAGTATATGTTTGTGATACACACTAATCACATTTATTTTGGGGAATTGGTACATATACATAATACTGTAACCTTGATCACTTTCAGTCTCCCACTTGCTCCATTGCCTCTTCCTCATTCCCCAGCTCATCTTCACATCTCCACAGTCTCCCTCTCTGTTTCCTACCTCTCTTATTATGGTTTTTAAATTATTTATATCTGCTGGAAGAAAAAATTAAAGGGAAAAAAATGAAACCTTGAAAGCATACTCACAGGCAAGACCATCCTCAACAGAGCCCCAATTGCATGAGAACAATAACAAAAATCAACAAATTGAATTATATCTAATTAAACACTTCTGTACAGCCAAGGAAATGACCACAACAGAGTGAAGAGAAAAACCTACAGAACAGGAAGAAATCTGCCAGCTACTCATAGGAAAGAGGACTAAGATCTTAGACTATATAAAGAATTTAAAAATATTAGACACCTCCAAAATAAAAGACACAATCAAAAAATAGGCAATTGAAATGAATAGGCATTTCTTAAGTGAAGAAGTACAAATGGTTGATAAGTACATGAAAAGATGTTCAGCATCTTTAGCCACAAGAGAAATACAAATCAAAGCAACACCAAGACTCCATCTTATCCCAGTGAGAATAGCTATTATCAAAACCAACAATGCCAGTAAGGTTATGGGGAATAAAGAACGCTTCCATATTGTTGGTGGGAATGTAAAGTAGCACACTCATTACAGAAATCAGCATGGAGATTTCTCAAAAAAAATTTTGAAATTCCATTTGACCCAGCTCTACCACCCTGGGATGTCTTCTAAAAAGAGTTAAAGTCATCACATTACAGTGATACATTCATACACATGCTTTTAGCAGCACAACTCACAATAAAGTATGGAAGTGACCTATATGTCCAGCAAGTGGATAAAGAAAATGTAGTATATATACACAAAGAAGTACTAGTTAGCCATGAAGAATGAAAAATTTGAGTTATTTGTAAGAAAATGGATGGGTCTAAGTGAAATAAATCAGACATGGAAGGTTAAATATCATATTTTTCTCTAATATGAAAGAACCAAAATATAAATAACTTTTTTCTTTACTGTAAAAACTTATGTTTCATTTTATAGCAATATATCATGATCGACAAAATATTTTAAAAAGGACTGGAACTTCATATTTTCCAATGGCCTATTCTAATCCACTTGCCAAGCAGGTACTTCTGACAAAACAAATTAGAATGCAGATGTTGAGCGATATAAATGCATTTTCTTTCAGATTGTATATTGTACATTTCTTTCTGATTATACATTCAGAAGTAAAGCCTCTTTAAGTTAACTTATGAACTTGTTATGTTATTCATCTTTCAATGTCATAAATATTCTGTATTGTTTCAAAGAAGACCACTATATATTGACACATTAGAAGCAAAATAGTTTAAAGATATTCATAAAATCAACATAGTGTACAGAACGGTTTGATGATTGTTTCTGTTAAGCTACGGATAACATAGTAAAATAATAATAACTTGTCACATGATGCCTTCATAGCCTTTACTCAAAAGACTAACTGTGCAACTTTCAGAAAATGACCACTCTAAACTGTTCTTGTAAAAAAGGTAGCTTTCAATCACACCAAACGTGTTCAAGAGAGCTGTATTTCTGGAAATTTTTATTATTGTTTGCTGCATAAAACTACTGTTCCTCTTCTATTTTTATGAGTATAGTGTTGACAGTCCTTGAATCTGTCACATAGGCACATGCATTTTATAATGGCTAAATATAAATTAGGAATATAGAGTAGGTTATCTTCAATGTTAGGAAACACATTAATTGCAGTAATATTTGCATTTCATTAAGAAGACAGTATTTATTGGTTGATTCTCTTCTGTGTAGCAAAGTGAAAATATTTTTTTTTATTAATGTGAATGAAGTGTGTTTGGGAAGAAACTATAGCAGACTGCCCAGAGGTTCCAGAAATATCTTTGTACCTATAACCTGAAATGCTTCAGGAAGTTTTCCAATGTACTTCTAGGTCAAAAGAAATACATTGCAGTCCTGCTAATTAATCAGAAGTTCAGACAATTTAATGAGTGTTTATATTTAACAACTTAGGAATCATTTCAAAAGCAATACATATAAATTGAAAGAAAAATATTTTTATTTTAGTCTCACATGCCAGAGTTACTTTGTAATAGTATGTGCACACATGCCCTGTGTGTCAATCCTTAGCATCAGACTAGACTAGGTCACTGTATTCCTAATCCACATTTTTATATACCATGTGTTTTTTTTTTTTTTAATCATAGAAAATGCCTCAAACCTAGTTTACAAAGATAAGATGTCAGCAACAGGAACTGACTAATGTTCCAACCGTGAACAACCTCAATGTAGTACTGCACAGTGTCTGACAGATGTCTACTATCACTGTTTTCCTTAAAAAAATTAAAATATCCCAGAGCATCTCCATGGCTTTGCTAAATGCTCCAGGGTTCCTTAATACGAAATTTAGGATTCATTGCAATTGACAGTATTCTCAGCTCCCTAAAATTGAATTGCCTGATAAATGATTTTTCCTGGTAATCCCTACTTCACATCAAAAGCACTTTGATAAAGTACAATATTGCTTAATTCTTTCCCTTCTTTCTTTCTTTCTTTGGTTTTTTTTTGTTTGTTTGTTTTTTGTTTTGTTTGTTTGTTTTGTTTTTTTGCTTTTTATGTCTAAATTCACTACTGACTTAGTGAAGGTGATAACAATCACATGAGAAAAAAGTAATAAAAATGAAATTCTTTTCCTAGTGAGCTGTACATTTACAAGTCTTTCAAACCTAATAAACTGCCCACTATGGAGGTGTGAGTATTTCATGAACCAAGGGATATAATAGGGCAGGAAAAGAAAACCATAGATTCTGGAAAACATGGTTGATGCCACATGACTAGTCAAAGGAAGAATGAGAAGTCCAATCCCCTCAAAAAGTGGAGGAAATATTAATAGGGTGACTTTCTTTTCCAGAATTTTGTATATGCTATCTATATCACTGATAGTTGTGCACATGTTGAAATGATAAAAATGTAGATATAGATGAAAACATAAATGTGATAATATGAAACATGAAAAGCATAAAGGTCTGATACAGATGTTAAAATACATAGGGTGGCTATATTTTTGATACCATGTAAGTTCTGTATATACATGAGAAGGCATGGAGGATAGCCTGAGGGGAAATATGCAAACAACAGATTCCAAACAGGTTTGACAGAAAGTCTGTCAGGGGTGTGCCCTTGTGCATGTAAGGTGAAGGTTAAAGATTTGAAGGATAATATGATGTGAATGTGATGTTTTTAGTTTAAGTATTCTCCAGAAATTTAATTAATCTGACATTTATAGGAGAAATATACTAATGTTAGCAAATGTGGATGATTGCTTTGAAGAAAGCTGTGTAGCTTAATGCTCTATAGAAGGTGTACACTTTGGAGTAAAACCAGAAAAAGTAAATAAAAAAAAAAAACTCAGAACAACATTATCTCAGTTAAATTATTGTAAAGTTTTCATTTGTTTTGCTTGCTGGTTTTTATGAAATAATAACATGGTACCTGGACATAGTATGGTGCATAGCATTATGTATTGATGGAGAACTATCCTAAAATCAATGAAGTTCAAAATATATTCATTACAGTTTCATGTGTAATAACAAAAAGAATTTTTAAAAATCTAAACATTTATTATTATGGATAAATATTACATCATGGTAAAATATAGGATAGAATGCCCATAATTAGGTAAAATGATTTGAATTGTATAATGCTGAGGACCAGCTTGATGCAGTGCAGAACAGGCAATTATTAATATTTAAAAATCGGCACAAAAATAAATTAAGAGTCTGTCCAAAGCCCAAATGAATTGTGGTGAAACCCGTGGCTGGCTTACAAACAGGTTAATCTTTAAGTCAATGGCCAGAGCTGAGACTAACAAATAGTCTGTGAAGTCCTGGTGCTTCAAAGCAAGAAAAAATGGCAGCTGTGGACTTTGGCTTACCCAAAGTCCTTCTAGCTCAGTAGTCACAGTTAGCAGAAAATCAGGTTACCAGTTAACCATGATCTGTTCCTGTGTGCTTTTCCAAAAATGCATTTTCCTCAGTTCTTAAACCTTGACCACATCAGCCATTCACCCCCACTGCTTCCCGCAACCCACCAGCACCACCCCTCATCAAGCTGTGCACCTAATCAAAGCCAAGGACACCGAGCCTTGGGGTCATAGTCCTTATTGGGCTTTGACCATCGTGGTGCCCCTTGTAACTAAAACATATATCTTGTCTGTGTTTTATTCTGTCGTTGTACCCCTGAGCAGGAGAGCAGTGGTCCTATGCCAGGGCCCCAGTAGTATAATAATTGAATGTACACGAAAGTCGAGAGGAATATGGAATGCAGTGGTATTTTGGTTCAAGAATTTTGTTCTTTCCATGATTCTGCTGGCAAAATGAATTGGATTAGAACCAAATCAAATTCCGCATTTAGGTTCAATGTTGACCTTATGAGGAAATTTCATTTGCTTCTCCTCAGTGGTGATGGTATTATAGAGCATTCTAATCTGTATGAGCATTCAACTCAAGATTTCTGAAATTTTCTATCCCCAGCATGTGATACTTTTTAACTTATATTTAAGTTAGTGCTAGGGACTGAAATGTGTCCTCCAAAAATTCTTATATTGAAGCTATAATCTATAGCAGTGGTGGCAAACTTATGGCACTCACATTATTGTGTTTTTCTTTTAAGACAAAAGTTGTTAATGTGAGTTGTTTTTCTAAACTAAAACCTCAATATTCAGCTTTAACTGCAGTGTCAGCATTTTGCCATAAATAAGTGGGTTCTGCATTGCAGTTTGGCACTCAATCTCGGAAAGGTTCACAATTACTGGTATATAGTTTGGATTTTAAATGACCCCCAAAAGGCTAGATGCTAAATGCTTGGTCCCCAGCTTGTGAAGCTGTAGGGAGGTGAAAGAAGCTTTAAAATACAGGGTCAGGGGCTAGGATGTTAGGTTACTGGGAGTGCCCTCAAAGGGGACACTGGGACATTAGCCCCTTTCTCTCTATATTTGCTGTCTAGGGTGGTTATCACACACTGAATAGGCCTCCATGGCCATAAATGCCTGCCATGATGTACACCCCAAGCTCAAGCAACATGGGTAATGAATCATTGACTAAAACCTCAGAAACCATGAGCCAAAATAAATCTTACCTCCTTGTGAGTTTTTTCTCAGGTTTTTTGTCACAGTGATAAGGAGTTAACACACCATAACCTCCAATATGACAGTGTTTGGTGATAGGACCTTTAAGAAGATAATTAAGGTTAAATGATGTCTAAGAGTGATTCCCTAATAAGACAGGACTAGCTTGCTTGTAAGTCAAGGGAGAGATACCAGAGACATCTCTCTTTTCTCTCCCTGAGTGCTCACTGCAAGAAGGAAGCCCTCCACAAGCTGAGAAGAGAGGCCTTGCCCAAAGCTAATCCTGTTGGCACCTAGATCCTAGACATTCAGTCTTGAAAACTCTGAGAAAATGAATGTCTATTGGTAAGCTATATAGCCTGTGATGTTTTGTTATGGTAGCATAAGCACTCTAATGCAGTTCACCAAAATGTTTGTAATCACGCATAAACACGAAAATGTTATAATCAGCTTGAGAGAAAAATCACAAAATAGTACACATATTTATCACTACAACTCTACAAGATTAAGAAAGTGATTAAATAATAGAAAATAGTTACTGGATCAGGTCACTTTTCTATTTTTTTTTTTTTTTGCTTACCGTTTTTGTTTTATCAATAATATTTTAAGAGATTGGAGCCCAGGGAGTAACTAATACCACTGAATTTAGCTACAGGCTATCCTAATGCTATTAGAAAATGATAAAATGAGCATCTTGGGAGACTTTTGAATAATTGGAGACATGAATCCTGCTTGAGAGAATGAGGTCAAGATTGCCATTTCATGCAAAAAAATGAGAAAGAATTCATAGGTAGTTTTTTACCCCCAAGAGGGCAAAATAATTTAGTATAACATCTAGAAACTGAGATTGGAAAATAGTGTCTAGTAATAAATAAATACCTGAAAAACCACACGAGAATGTATTTAAAATATTTTAAAAGTACATTATCCAACTTTAAAAATACAGATGCACTAATTAGCAGTTACAATCTAATCATTTCACATTATTCTCATTCCTTAATTACAGTTGTTTTAGACAAAAAGTTTGCAATGCCAAACAAGTAGTTTAATTATTTTTAAGTTACAGATATTGTCTCTAATTGTCTCTGCTTAATTCACTAATAATTCTCAAGCTTAATCAAAGCCAGATTGCACAATATTGGCTTTCAAAACACCTGGAAATTGCTGGCAGCAGGTGGCAGCAATACCAAGAGTCCCGGTAAAAATCTACGTGACATACGGAAAAAATATTAGCTAAGAACTTTAGAACACAACCTTAGAACTAATTAAACGTGAGAACAATGTATACAATCAGCCTTTCAGCGAGAA
Source organism: Erethizon dorsatum (assembly GCA_028451465.1). Taxonomy (NCBI): domain Eukaryota; kingdom Metazoa; phylum Chordata; class Mammalia; order Rodentia; family Erethizontidae; genus Erethizon; species Erethizon dorsatum. The sequence goes on from CM051826.1 coordinate 88,862,721, forward strand.
AGTTGCCATTTTGGCAAGAAAGAAATATCTACGCATATAATTTCTTTTCCAGTACTATTCATATTATTTCCAAATGCACCCAAAGCCACTTGAGGTGGAACATCTTCTGTAGTTGCAATTGATTGTAATTGGTGATGATTCTTTTGCTCCTCATTTCAGTGATTTCCAATGTTAGTTTTCACCTCCAGCAACAACATCTCCTAGGAACTTTTTCCAAACGTATTTAGTGGTACCCTCCCACCTCTGATTTATAGAATTAGAAACTCTTGGGGTGGGGCTTGTCATTCCACGTTTTAACAAGACATCCAGGTGACTTTGATCTGCACTCATGTTTGAGAAGTACTGCCTTGACTGAATTTTCAGGGAGCTAAATGTCTTTGGTTAAGGAGCTTGTGGAAAAAAGATCACCCCATTGTTTCTCTCTGTCCATTTCTATGCCACTCCCTTAGTTGCTTAGTGATCTCTACCCTGTTGCTTATGAGCACAGAATTACAATTTGCATAATTAGCTAGGGCATTTTTCACCAAATAAAAATGAGGATAGAAAGGAATGTCAAGCAACAAAAACAAAATAAATTTGAGAGAAGCGCAGATTTTCAGGCAGCTTAATCTTGATCAGACAACTATGTGGACTGAAGATAAGAATAAGAAAGGTTTAGGATTACCAGCATACTTAAAGAAATTGACTGTATGTGGTATTATATATATACATGTATATATATATATATATATACACACATATATTATCAATATATAGCTATATATCAATATATATCAATACATATATACATATATTAATCCATATATATCCATATATGTATGATATATATACATTTCAAAATATATGTTATTTTAGTCCACATATAGCGCACCAAAGGCAGTTTTCCATGTGTCTAGGGTTACATGAAATCTCCAGTAATTTTCTCATCACAAAGAAAGCTGCTCTGTAATATACACTGCCTTTAAATGGGTACAGATTTTCAAGGGAAGGACAGTATTGCATTATAGCTAATGTTCTCATCACTGAAAATCATCTGGAGTGGTTAGGTGAGGAGCAGAAAGTAAGAACTAGCTTGCTAGAGAACTTCATTTATAAACTCATCTTCCTGGCAAGAATGATGATAGTCTTTCAGTATTTCTTCAAGAGTCCTCAAGAATAGAGATGCTTCTCTCCATCAGAAAATGGAGACAGAAAAATCAAAACTAATGTACAATAGGACACGGAAAGTAGCTTTCCAAAGACCTGCTCGGGTGTTTACAAGGAGCCTCCATCACGGTACAGAAAATCCTTTTGGCACTTTGTGAATGTCTTTCTCTGTTTTTTGTCCATTAATAGGAAAGCCATTATTCCTTTTTCTTACAATATCCTAGCCACATATCAACTACTATGACAACAAGAAGACGTATAGCTTTGTACACCTAATAAATTTGATTCTCATTTCCAGTATAGCTTGGTGGTTGAGAATATAAGGAAGAAAACAATGCTTTGAATACAGATTATTTACCTCTTTATACAAATCTGACCCGCAAAGTGAAAACAGAATGATTTTTGTTATCGTGAATTAGAGTTAACCTACGAGAAAATGATGGACAGAAATTCTTGTAGAGAGAATTTTATAAGCTATAGAAACGATAGAATTTTGAGACAAAAAGCCTTCATAGAACAAAGCACGGCACGTGCACAGGCCCGTGAACAGCAAACCAATAACCACCAGCATTTAGCTCGTGGAGAGGGCTGACCACAAAATGGGGGTACCCGTACCTTTGTCTGTAAAATCTGACTAGACTGTGAGGGAAAGCAAGACAAGAGAACTTAATAGGCTACAGTAATAAGCAAAGCTGCATAAGTCACCAATTTTTATTTTAAGACGGAGGTTGCATAAGCACTTTCATTCAAAAACCTGTAGATTTTGTCTACAACCACTTTTCATCTAATCAAGAGAAAGGATGTAACTGCTGATGTTGTTAGGTATTTTCAGGTGAAATTATCTACGTCCCTTAAGCCACCTCAAGTGATTTTACATTTTTATCTTAAGACTTAATTGTCAGATCTGTTAAATATACTGCTCATTTTCTTTCCTTCAGAGTTTGCTATACTTTCTATCTTCCCTTTAGTTTTATAGTTTTATTCTATCACTCACTCTTCTCCTAAGGTCACTAAATATAAAATAAAGAGCCGAACTTTGTGATTTTGGGAATGTTCTGTTTGGATAACATGTTAGCCAATATGATCCAAACAGATTGGTACGTTTCGATCAACAAATGGACAGGCAAGTCTGACATTAAACCAATGGCCTATGGGAGGAAAAAAATTGAGAAAAACAGAGTTCTTGATATTTTTCCTTTTTTAAGTTAAATCCACAGTGGCAAGAAGATTAAACAAGTGGAAGGAATGCTCGTCTCTGGATACAGACATGCCCCATTTTTCTCCTCCATGGCAATGTCCATCCAATCAAAAGAAGCTAATTTGTTAAACATCTGTGGGACACAAACTGGCACATTTTCAGAAATCACTTGCATGGCTGGTTACTCTATTCGTAAAATTAAAAGAAGACAAAACCCAACAGCCAGGGAACAGAGGGAAAGTAGGATTTGGGGACAATATAAATTTCTGTTCTCCTTGAGATGCTTATCCTAGTGTATTAATGAAACTGCTTGTAAATAATCCAATAAATGTCAATTACGTTGTCTCAGCATGAATAAATCTCAAAATAAGATTATACACATTTGTGTCAATGACATGTTTAAAAACATTCTACATATTCTACAATCATTAAATATTCTTTACATGTGCTTCTGTCTGCAGTAGATTGTCATATAGACCTGTTTTGTTGTATTTTTCTGTAGAGATTATCCAGGCATTTCTTTTTATCCTTGAACTTGATTTTTCTGTTTTTCTCATACTGTGTCTCTTATCTCTCATCAATTTACATATGCAATTCAGAATCTCATTTTATTTTCCATTCATTTTTAATAGATGGCATTTTCAGCAAAAACTTTATAGAGAACTTACTGTCCATCTTTCATCTATTTGCACTTAGATATTTTAATTAGTTGATTTCCAGTGGTCCAAAAATGAGGAGAAATTAAATTATTGCTCTGTATTAAAGATGACTGCCATTTTGCTTCCACTGCAAACCAGCTATGTCTAACATGACTGTGCTTAGTCAATTGGCTTTTTCTGCCATAAGAAAATATAAAATTGAAGCTATGCAATTCATAGAGGAAAGATTCCTTCATAATTTTTGTTCTTAATTGAAATTAAATTCTAAGATTTGTATTATATATTGGTTACACTAATAATCATATTAATTATTAGGGTTATAGCACTTATCACTAAGTGATACACATTTTTTCATTATATTTCATTTAATTCTCCCCCCAGGAGATAAAATTGTTAATATCAGCATTATATAGATGACAAATGACTGAAGTATTGCACAGGTGAGAGACTGCAACCATACTTAGTCCAAGAGCACACAACTATGATACATGAAGATGGTGTTAAAAAGCCACAGTATCTTATCCCATTGCCCACATTTCATCTATTTGGTTTTGCCAGGTAATTCATATCTCATGTGCTAAAATTTAGTCGTCCTATGGAACATAGACAGAGTCGCTAGTCATTTAATCTTTACAAATAAAAGAGCAGAGCAGAGGTCTCTGCCTGCATGGCTACACCAGCCATTACTGTACTATTCTGTGGTGCTAATTCAAAGTCCCACCATAATGCCGTGACACCCCTTAAGACACTGTCTCTAAAAGCAGCATGCACTATTTTCTTGGAGAGGTTACACAGGGAGAGAATCAACAGATACTTGCTTCTGTGATTCTGTTGCTCCTAGCAGGCAAGAGCAGACCAGGGTTTTAAAGAAATGGCACATACAAGGGTTTGCTTTGAGATTTGACCAGAGAACATTAGGGCAGATGTGCAACTGGCAATTTTCACTCTAGCATTTCAGGTCCCAGATAGACTACAACAATAGGTGGGTTTGGATGTTTAAGGCGTTTGAAGTTAGAAATGCTGTTGGGCTATCCGTGAAGTAACTCTCAAATTTTGCACTCAATACTGGGAAGTTGAAATTGATTTTTTTTTTCATAGCTACATAATGGGCACTTTCCACCAATGATCTTTCAATTAGAACTACACTTTGCATTTGTTTTGCCACACTTTATACCTCTTGGTTATTATTTTATGTCTCTAAGTTTGTTTGCCATAAAGGGAGTTATTGAGGCAGGGACTGTTAAAGCAAAATGGAACCTTAAAAAACATCTGGTCTTTATCCTTTAATGGATGGGACACTGAAATTAATGCCATCATTGATTAAGTGATGACTCCCAAGTCACCACTGGCAAAACACTGTACATATATCCATTTCCTCTCTACTGAATACCAATGGCAAACAAGGAGTTGGCATAATATTTTAAAGTACAGAATAAAAATCAGGAGGGACAAAATGTAGTTTAGTCCTTAAATATCAAAATGATTCAGTTGGTGATTTCTAATTGGTTTTGATACTCCCCACAGAACAATTTGAATTTTGTTACTTTCCATAGAACTATTTATTTTTCTTTTTTTTCACAATGCTGTGCACATGTAGACATGTATTCCTTTTGTATTTTGTGTTTGTACATTCTTCTATGTACTTCCCTTGTTCACTTTGATCAAAACAATGGGTCATCTCATTCTGATTTCAAATACTCATTTCTCAAAATCTGTCAGGTAAGTACACAGAAATATTATTTCCACCTCTTCAATGATCCATCAGAAGTAATTGGACACTATGTTAATTCTTTCTTTATTTTTTTTTGTGGGTACTGGGGGTCGACCTCAGGACCTCGCGCGCCAGCAGGCGCCCATGCCGCTGAGCGGTATCACCAGCCCTTTTTTTCGTATGTAGGACCCGGGAGTCGAACTCAGGCCCTCGCGCTTGCCAGGCAGGCGCGTACGCCGCTGAGCCACCTCACAGGCCTGACTACGTTAATTCTAAGATGAGACCGGAGAATACTTTTTATATCTCACGATTGATAAGCTCCTCTGAGTACTGGATAATTGTGAACTGACTCTGACCTATGAAGGTCATAGCCTGAGCCATCTCACTAGCATCTAGACTGCTAGCTACAAACTCAGCATCATAACTGACTGCCACATCTATAAATATAGAGAATTGTTATTTTTTATCCCAGAAATGCATTTTGTCTTGGTCTGAACATACTTTCTTTCAAAGTGGGTCTGAAAGCTTTTAGTCTCAGGCCATTATTTCACAACTGTCAGGCTCTTCCACCCTCTTGGAAGCTGACTGCGGAGCTCAGTGGGAAATGCAGCGTGGTGCCCTCTCTTAGGCTGTCTTTCAACTGCTGGGAGAGGTCAGTGAGACACACTGGACTCGCAACCCCTGTCGATATGTATTCAAGTGTGGAAATGAGTTGCCAGCTAATAAGGTAGATACTTTTATTTATCTTAATGTTTTTCAGTCTTCACAGATAGTTGCAAGAATAGCCCTCAGCTTCTCCAACTGGTTGTTAGCAACTAAGGGAAGGCTGACACGCAGGTCATTGTTGCTTAATTATAAACATAGTAAAATCTTGAATAATATCATGAGCCCTTGAATGGACTTCTGGTCTTATGTTTTGATTCTAAATTACATTATTAGAAAAAAATGAACAAAATATTATCCACTCAAACCAAAATAGGCCTTATTTCCTCTAATTATATTCTTTTGTCAATTATAACCAGATTCCCTAAGAGTTACTAACTGAATCGAAGAGATAATAGACAATGGAACAAATAAGAAGTAGCTATTCTCAACTGGTCATTAATTCTTGAATACCTTGAATATTTTCATTATTACTTAATTAGCCTACAAACTAGTTAGATCTATACAAGACAAGTTCCTAACCTCACAGAGTGCCAGAAAACAATAGTGTTGCTAAAATTTTTACATGAACTTAATTGGCCTTTACTCATGTTAAATCCACCCATGTCAGTTGTTTTGTTTACCTACTAACAAATATTTTATTCAATATTAATATTCAATGTAAGTTTCTCCAGTGGGGATTCCAATACTGCAAAAAAAACTCATTACTGAAATATATGGGAAGTCTAACCAAGTTAGAAAATGAACTAAATCTTTGTTTAGTTTTACATCAGAAACAATCAGGGAATATAAACATTGTTTGAAAAGAGGTTATGTTATTAGTATTTTTAAAGAAATTGATCATATTCACTTTTTCTATCAGCTGAATATATGTGTACCTCCTCAAACTCATGTTAAATCCCTGATCTGCAATATGATGTGATTTGGGAGTGAGCTTTTGGGAGGCAATTAGATGATGAATGTGGAGCCATCAGGAATGGGACTCTTGCTTTTCTGTGCAGAGACACAAGAGAGATGAACTCTTTCTCTGCCATGTGGAGAATACAATAAGAAGACAGCTGTCTGCAAATTAGGAAGAGGGTCTTTATCTGATAGTGTACTGAATTTGTGTAAGCCCTTATTTTGCACTTCTCAGCCTCTAGTACTATGAGAAACATGTTTGTTTTTTAAGCTACCCAGCGCATGGAATCTTGTTATAGCATCCCAAACTGACTGAAACAACTGTTAATTTTCATTTGTACATATTTCTCAACTAAAAGTAATATACTTTCAAAAATTTGTATATAAGTATGTATAAGGTTCTCTATTTGTACAAGAATAAATTTGATAAAATTACTGCTTTCCTATACCCAACTGTGATTGCTTCATTCATATCATTAGCACCACTTAGATTTTGTTTAAAGTGAAAAATATCAGGCTTTACCCTTGACCCAGGAAATCAGTAAGGCTGAGGTGGAGTAAAGCAATAGTGCTTAAACAAGATGCTCAGTTCCTAACACTGCATGTTAAAATGTGAAAATCGTGGGGGTGGGATGTAATTCAACGGGAGAGGACCTATTTAGTACATGTGAGGTTTTGAGTTCAAAATCTGCTCTTCATAGGTAAAATGTTAGAATAATCTGTGTTTCTCAACCTGTAGTACAAAGAAGAGTTTCCTTCTAAGTACATAAAGATCTAAGTTATTTAGTGGTTTCCTCAGAATAAACTGCCAGACACCTTGAGCATATTTATCCACATTTATTTTTGCTGCTAGATCTTTTTACATGAAAGAGTTCAGAAGGATCTCTCAGTTTCTCATTCTGATTCCTGACTTAATAAAACTCACAATTCTCCATGTCTCCACATATTTTCTCACTCTTCCTCTTTTGCCAAATGATGTCTTTGATGTAACTTTGAAAATTTACTACTGAAATACAATTGCTAATTTTGTGAGGGTAACGCATTAAACCAAAAATTAGGAAAAATTAGAAAATAGATTTTATACCAAATGAATTTTTATTTAACATAATGAGCATTTTCATTGTGTTTTTTTTTTTTTGTGTGTGTGTGTGTGTGTGGGTACTGGGGGTCGACCTCAGGACCTCGTGTGCCAGCAGGCGCCCGTGCTACTGAGCAATATCACCGGCCCTTCTTTCGTATGTGGGTTCCAGGAGTCGAACTCGGGCCCTCGCGCTTGCCAGGAAGGTGCTTACGCCACTGAGCCATCTCACCGGCCCCCTTCATTGTGTTTTTTAATTGTAAGTTTAGATGAAGTCTTTTTCCATGTGTTTAATAGTACTTTACAGTGTGATACACTGAGTATAGCACAATTTAGGGTTGATTTTATTTTACATTTATGTACTAACTTGATACAATTAAAAGTAGACTATCTTCTACCTTTACCCCAGATTTTATATTTTGAATGTAACTTGTACATGAAATCCAAAAATTTGCAAAATACATCATTGAATTCTTAGTGCCCGAGATTTACTTGGTCTATCCAGAGGGAGCTAATGGCAGAGCCAGATGCCACAAAAGCAGAAGCAAGATCACATATGCTTTTCTGGAATAAAAGTCAAGAAATTTTAAGCTCTAAAGAACCCCAAATATGGAAGGCTATTCATCAACAAAGAAGGAAAGGATCAGAAAAGAAGGTGAGCACATAAGGATAACTGAGGAATGAGAAAGGTTGGTGCAAAGGCGGGGCGGGGCATCTCTCTTAGGAAGTCTCTTAAGCTTCCAACTCTGTTCAATCTATCAGCCAGAGAGCGTTCGATTGTAGGGTGTTAAAACTCTTCTTTGTGACCTTACTCTATGTAGGATCTAAACAAGTTCATCTCATGGGACTGGAGGACAGAACAGTGATTATCAGAGGCTGTGGCATTAGGGAGTAGGGAGGAATGGGGAAATATTGAGCAGTGAGTACTAAGTTACAGTTAGATAGGAGTAAAGTACTCTGGTGTGGTATTGTACAGTAGGTGAGCAAAGACAATGATAATGTACTGTTCATTTCAAAACTCTAGAAAAAGAATTTTGAAAGTTTTCAACATCAATAAATGATAAACGCTTAAGAAGACAAATACGCTTAATATGACAAACATTATGCAATATGTACAGCAATCACAACATGACTTGGTATTCATTAAATATGTATATTTATGTTTTTATGTACAACTTAAAAATAAATTGAATAAAAAAGTAAATAAAATTATTCTTTTTACTGAACTATTGAGGAAAACAGAAAAATCACATAACTATAGAGGAAAAGGATTTTTAAAGAATACATAAAACACAAAGGCATGATGGTAGCTTATGAGTGTGCACTCAAGTAGAAACAGAGAATATTGAAAACAAAACAAAGGGAATAGTTTAGGCTTTGCTGACTTAAATCCAAACAGAAAAATATAAACCCAGTACCAGTGTTTAGGTCCAGAACTCTAAGCCTTTCGCTAGTGTCGAAAATGTGTTAAAAAAACATAGCATTTAAAAACTACAAAAAATACAGAAATTGTTGGCTTATATAAATTTTACCATATATCACCTTGTTTCAAGAACTCACAGCATTCCCACAACACTTTAGCAGATATAATGTAAACCATATTTTGAAAATCTAATAATCTTCACTCATACGGATGAAAAAATTGCTCAAAACGAAAACTGAAACAGTAAATCATGAAATTTTCTTCAGGATAACTGTAATGTACCAATCTTTTTGCAAGAGGAAACTCTCAAAAACACTGTCTTTTCAAAGCTACCTTACTTAAAATATGTTGACATTAATTCATCCAAGTTCCCGTGAGGTAGTAACACCTTATAGATCTTATGTAGAACACATTGTAGGTGTTATAAGAATCTTCCACTGAAAACCAAGGCACAGCTCTGATCCTTACTCTTACATTGCCTTCCCCTTAGCCACAGTCATGGGGAATTAGGGACACTCCTTCTCTTTTGTTCTCTTGGTGGAAAGAAACCTAAGGTACCTTACGTATATCACATCCTTAAGTCATATTTTCTTCTTCAGTTTTACCACCTTTTAAAAATGATTTGATACTAATAGATGAAAAATGTTCAGAAGTGACCTTCAGTTCAGTTTGTGTTGGTTTAATGTCACTTTAATGATAATTTTAACACCTCTGTTCTGTAAAAAATACATTACATGTAGAAAAATTTTCCCACCACTTTTATAGGAGAAAAATGTTAATACATTATAATACACCAAAAAGAAAAGATCACTGGATATTCTACTTAGTACTTACTTGTGGGTTATCTGAACTTTTTACTGTCTTTGAATTATTTCATAGCTCCTTAAATTGTAGAAGATTAACGCAAATTAGTTGTGTGGAATGAAATTGATTTTTTTGCTTTGTCAATAGACTTACTTTGCATATAGTTGTAAATTCATTTTAGCATTCTTTATTTACATACATGTATGTGTGACCTTTTGACTTTTCCTTGAACTCATTTTAACATTTTACTGATTACCTCATTAACTAATAAGCTAAACAAAATCTCTGACATATGTTCATGATTTATCAATATGAGAATAACAATTATATTTTTTTAAAAAGCCTTTAACACTCCGTTCACAAAGTCAGGTAACACAAAAATCATAGCGTCAAGGACAGAAATTATGAATGAATTTGATGCTTACTACCTGGTGGTGGAGACTGGGGAACTCATGCAAATGAATGGCACTGATGCTAAAGACAGAGAAGATGTTAGAAAGTACAGGAATCTAGAAAAGAACTAATTATTTTTCTTCCTAATTATACAATTGCCCTTTGGGATGTTGTGACTATTGATCCTGATAAGTCAACTTGGATTGAGAAATGCTTAGTAGATTGCCATACACCTAGGTGTAAAGGGCTAGGTCACAGAGGCATGGCCTTGAGTTCTGTATATGGTTCCTTGTCTGCTCATCTCTACCACTGTTTCCCTGCTGCTTCCCAGCCTTCAACTCAACAGCTCTGTCCCACCATGCCTTTCCACCATGATGTTCCTGCCTTGAACCCAGTTGACTATGGACTGATTCTCCCTAAACTATCTTTCCTTTAAATTCTGAGTGTCATGAAATGTGTCTAGCAATGGGAATGCTGAATAATACACATATCCTGATAACTGCTTTCTAAAAATTATATGGATTTTTAAATAATATACAACCAAAATGTTTATCATACAGTTCATCTAACTGTGTAATCTTTGCTCCATTTGCAATCAAAGGTTTAATATTTAACTTCAACATTCTTAGTTATCAGGTAAAAAAATGTTGTTATACATCAATGTTGTTTTCATTTCCAAAGAATTGTGTCAGATAGTTCTGTGAAGGAAAAGTATGGAGATGGACTATTAATTTGGTTTCTCTCCCAAGTGCACATTACCGAACCTGACGTTATTTAAAGCATTTGGCAATAGCCACTCTACATATCTATGCTAAGTTCTTTAAGAGTTAGAGAGTTCATACATAGAATGAATCAGGCCTTGCAAATTACGTTTTTTTTTACTAGGCTGCTATTATTCTGTGCTTATCCCACAGCCCCAGTAGGCTCCATGATCCAAAACAGTGGAAGAAATACCATCTTTTTTGTAATTTATACAAGACCAAACATAAAAGGTGACCACCAATAGCTGACTGAGGGGCAAATTAGTGGTATCAGTACAGGCACAGCAATGCTGGCTTCATAAGAAAGAACATTGTATTATTTGTACTTTAAGAATAAGAAAGATTGCCTGATATTTATCAGTTATGTGACTCAAGTATCGCCTCTTTAAACAGTATATGTTTCAGGAGAATGGTTAGAAGACTAAATTAAATACTGTACAATCAAATGTATTTCTGTGTATGAAATGGGTGGAGAAAAGTAGGAGCTAAACAATGATAACTAATAGAAAGTTATAACAGAAAACTCCAATTATTGGTTATTTACTACATGTCCAATGTCATTCCTCATTGCTATTAAATTATCATGTATTATATTCTTATTATTATTTAAAATGTGTGAACACTATGACTGAAACTGTTTTTGCATGGATTGTTGTGGACAGTTTTTTTTAGCACTAAAACCAAGAATGGAGTTCTAAATGTTCAGAAAAGTCCAACTGGAGTGATACGTGAAGTGGAGGAGAGGTTAGCACTGTATTATAACAACAGAATAAAATGACTAAAAACTGACAGAAAGACTGCAATAGCAGAGGGTAAAAGAAGACATGATTGACATCTATTTAATCACAAATGGTACAGATATGGTGAACATGAATTTATTCATTAAATCCTGAACTACTAGGATGAGGGGTGCCTTTTGACATACAGGCAAGGTAATTTAAAAATGAATAAAGAAAATCCAACTTCAAATAGCAGATAGAGAAGCTATTAAATATGTTATGCTGAGATATGGGGAGGTAGGAAATAAGAGTAGAACAAAATGAGTTGGGTCTAATTTATAGAAGAAAAGTCTACAAATGACTTTCAAAAACAGGTAAGGATGAGTTTCAAAGACAACTACAGCCTTCCAAAATTTTACTGAGTTATTACCACAACAAAATATTTGACTATTGAGGTTAAAGTATTGCAATCCAACATAAGGAAGTTACTTTAGTTTTATGACTGAATTCTTTCTTGAAATTAATTTTCAAAATTTCCAATGAACCAAATTTGAATCTATTAATAGAACATACATAAAAATAAATGTATGCAAATGTATGTGTTCTGTTTGTATAGATGTAGCATAACACATTCAACTAAACAGTTCTATGAAATAATAAGCTGAATACAAATTAGTTCAAGGAGAGTTAGAAGTGAGATCTTTTTGAGAAAACAAATAGCATGGGGATAGTTGGGAACTATAACATTCTTTATTCAATATTTAAATTTGTTCTTTTTAATAATGATATCATTAGTAGACTTTAAAGGGATCAAGTAGAAATCCTTTCAGCATGAATTAAGAGAGATTATTAAATTATATGCTTGGATTCACTTTCATTTTTATATGTACGATTAAACATGACTGAATTCTCAGCCATATGAAACATGATCTAGACCTGTTCATAAACTATTTCAGAGATTCTAAGGATTTCAGAAATTCCAAAGGGTCAGGAAAGCAGCTGTTATGCTTCTGAAATCTTTGCTTTAAAACGGTCCTATTTCCAGCAGTGTCTTTGTGAGCTAGACAGTGCATCTGAGCATCTCACTCCGCTGTGTGCCGCTCAGAGATTGGCAGAAAGCAGTTGAACTAATGGGAGTAGCGCTTCACAGAGTGGAAACTAGCTGTATTTATTCACAACTTTGTGGCTAGTCACAGTCGTTTCCTATCTCAGAACACCAAAGAGTGCACTAGTTTTCTACCATGGTGTGTGTAGCAAATGTGTGCTATGGCCATGAACTAAAAATCATAATGGGGCAGAAAATGCAGACATACATTATTTTGCCTCCTACGCACCTGGAACCCTCTTCCTTGCTCTAGCAGCTTTGGAAGCTGGTGACGACAGATATTTGTTTTTCTGTACCACAGAAAACAGTGCACAGAGAGAGATAGGAGCTATATTTAGATCAACATCATCCATCATCACTTATAGGAATTCTTTCACTACTTAATGCTTTGGAAGTAAATTATTATGTACAAGTTCCAGAAACTATAGAACAACTAAAGTTGCCTACAAGTGGATGGGCACGTAGGGGAAATATTTGGTGTTCTTCATTTCTTATTGTGTCTCAGTATTCCAGAACCTCAGGACTCTGATTGTTACTTGTTATTGTCTATATCTAAATGTCCCACAAAGCCTCACGTGTTTGTAGGTGGGGCCTCTGAAAGGTGATTGAATCATTGGAGTGCTGTAGCTAATTGTGATGCTAGGAGTTGAGGCCTGGTCAGAAGATGCCCATAGGGCCACAACCTAGAGGGTATATTTCCCTCCCTCGCTCCCTTCTTTGCTCTCTCTCCTGGCCAGTATGAGGTGAGCAGTTTTCCTCTGCCCAGTTCCTTCTGCCATGTTGCTGACTAAGCAAAGAATGAAACTTTTAAAATGTGAGTGAAAATAACCCATTCCTCCTTTAAGTTACGGATGTTGGGTATTTGACCCAGTGACCAGAAAAGTGATAATATACTATTTGGCCACTTGTATTTTCTCATTTAGTCTGAGGTATAAATCAGCACTGTAAAGACTATTTCCCTTTTATTAAATATGCAATGGAATTAAAGAGGTTACATAACATTCTGAAAGTTCAATCACTTGACCTAAATCTGTAGTATTTACCTGGATTAATTCATTACCTCTTGGTTCTTTATATGTCAAAGGAGTTGACAGAATTAATTCATTTTTATGAATCCTTCCAGTTCCCAGTTTGTGAGCCAGGCAGTGTTGTATGTTTTAGCTTCATATTCACTGTGTTCAGCTATTTCCCTCCAAAAAAACATTTAAATAAAATACTCCAGTCTTCAAATGTGATGTGTTTGCACATGCACATTCACACAAATACACAAACTCATAAAATTATTTTACAACATTACATAGCTATTGCATTATTACACAATAGTAGGCACTTTTCCTACTTAATACGAGAAACAAACTAGTGAAGTAGGCATTGTTTCTACTACAGATGAGAAAAGTGAACCTCAGCAAGGATAAATAACTTGACTGAAATCACAGAACTAGTTTGTCAAGATATCTATTTCTAAATCAGATGTCTCAGACTCCAAAGGTCCTTGATATCTTCACTATGTCACACTGCTGTCCCTTGGTGCCACCTCTTATTTACCCGGACAGACCATTTTACATTATATCCCTACTTTTTTTAAATTTTTTTATGTGGGTACTGGGAGTCGAACTCAGGACCTCATGCTTGCCAGGCAGGCGCTTATGCTGCTGAGCCATATCACCTACCCTAAATCCCTACTTTTGCCCTCTTGGCATTCATTCCACAATTTAGTCTTTGGCCATACTTCACAATATTTCCATAAAATAAAGATGGCAAGACTAGAACTATTCTCTAACAACAGTAGTTTGTATGTAAATAAAAGGACAAGTGGCTTTAAAAATGTAATGTAATAAAAGCATATATATATACTGATTAAATGTTAACAAACTTCTAGAGACAATATAAGAAAAGTTAGAACTTTCCAAAAGTCACATAGCAGAAGTATTACTTACAGGGAATACAGTGTAGGAATAATTTTTCATGAATGTTAACACTCTGGAAGGCTAAGGCAGGATGACAGCAAGTTTGAGCCCAGACTGGGCAACTCAGTGAGTTAGTGAGAGACGGGCTCAAAATAAAAATAACAATAACAAAATGGTGCTGGGGTGGTGGCTTAGTGCAAAGTCCCTGCATTTGATTCTCCTACAAAAGGAGCAGTGGCTTTCACACTTTTTCTTTGTAGCATATTTTTAAAAATAGACTCATTTGCACATTGAACGTGCTTACTTGTGATAGATTTGGTGAGTAGCTCTTCCCTTTATTCTTTGTTAGCACTCCAATATTCTCTCAAAAATGTGAAAATGTACCATATTATTCAATTCACTCAGTGATTTACTGGATATTGTGCTGTAAACTGACAGTGATTTAGAATTCTCTGAGTTCCATGGTGTAAATTCCCCTCAAAAGGCCACATCAAGCTACAAAATGAAGCCACTGAGCCGGCGCAGGGAGGAGCTGCACGCAGTCCCGTTTCCTACATCACTGTGAGCCAGCAGTGATCACTACTGACTTCCTGATGAAGGGAAAGAGTTGCTGAGATGGAGCTGACCTTGCAATTCTTTCTTATTCTCTCAACTACGTTCAGGATTGACTTGAATTAGCAAAGAACAGTAACATAAATGAAATATTTTGAGATGTTATTTTTATTATTCATTTTACTTTATTATAGTTACTTTTCAGATATCAAAGTCATTTTACTGCACATCAGTGGGCTATTAATGTAGGCATTATTACTTTGTATTAGCATATCTGGTAAGGAGCATTTAAAATATGTTCTTTTGAACTGCAGCCCTCCATGGAAAGACTGGCAAGAATGAAGAAATGAGAAGTAGGGATGAGGATGGGATGAGAAGAATACAGAGTTTCGGGGAAGAAAATACTACAAGGATGGTAAAAAAAGGAAGTGTTTAACATTAAAAAAATTTCCTCTCTACTTTTCAAGGTTTCCTAGAATTTGAGCTCCTATGCTCAGGTCTTCTTCATCCACATGACAACAGTTGCCAAGCATTGAAATAAACTAACACCGTATTTTAAAAAGTTCACTTTTGAAGTAAGGCGATTAGATGCACAAGGTAATTGTCTCACAGGCTGATTAGATATTATATTATGAATAGAATGCGGTCAAAAATAAATGAATTTCATCCTTATATTAAACAACTTTGAAGAAATGACATTTAATGTTTCCCTGATATTTACCCACTTAACTACTACTGCTGTTTACTCAGACAATGAATTTTCTGTAGTGATTTCTATGAATAGCATATTCTATGGCCAGAATTGAAATCCAATTCAAAAGTAAAGGAAGGCGAATTCTAACTACTGCTCAAAATATGGCAAGTCTCTTTCTAAACTCGTGACAGGTTTGATCAGTAAAGAAATATAGAAACCGTAAAAGAAAATGGAAAGTGACATTTGTTTGAAAGAACTTGGAGAAGGAGTATGCCATTCGTGGAAATGTGAGTAGGTTCTCTTATTTGAATGGCCCTTTTTGTGGGTTACAGATATTATGTGTTGGATTTATTCAGAACTCAGGAAGATTCTGTGGCTACCCTGAAAAAGATAACAGATAACTATACCTACTTTTGAAGAAGAATTCTCTAAGAGAGCTAGGAGCCATTTTTGCTCACAAAATGACTAAGTTGCTCAGTAAGCTGTTTTCACTGGGATGGTGGTGGTTCTTTTTTGGGTGTTTTGTTTTGTTTTTGAGACAGGGTCTTGCTACATAGTTCTAGGTGGTCTTGAATTCACATTTACCCCAAGCTGGCCTCGAACTCCGAGAAATCCTCCTGCCTCAGCCTCCCAAGTGCTGGAATTACAGATGTACGCCACCACACCCAGCATGATGGTGATTCTTCATCTGATTTCTTAAACTACTTTTTTGCATGGATCTTTAAAAAGAAAATAGTGGGCTGGTGATATAGCTCAGCAGCATAAGCACCTGCCTAGCAAGCTCAAGGTCCTGAGTTCGACTCCTGGTACCCACATATTAAAAAAAAGAAAGAAAAGAAAATAGTAGTTTATTTGTTCCTGTCTGAGCAACTATTTCCCTGGCTTTCATGTTCATAACCTGTGCTGCTGCAAGTTGGCTGATAAATCGTATTGTAATACAAAAACAAAAACAAAAAACAAAAAAAACTCTCAAGGTTGGTAAATAATTATCATTTGAGGGTAGATGGAAAGGTATAGTTTTGGATTCGTGGTTTGGTAATTGTGGATTGAATTTTTTAGCCAGAAAAAATGCTGTCGTGAGTTATATAACTCTTACTTCCCTCTCACTGGGTTATTCAGAATCATAATCTACCTGACAGACATGATTAGAAGATATTGATAATATAGTAGGTGAAGGTGGTCTTTTTGAAGTGTATCATTTAAAACTGTCTCAAAATTTATGAGGATACAGTTTCAGGGTGAATTCGCCCTACTTCCAAGTAACAGTAATATACTTTTATCTCATATACATTATTTTCAATTAATAAAACTGTACTTCAGTTTCTACTTATGCACTATGACAAAATGACACTATCCTTTATGCATTTAATCTCCATTACCTAAGACCATCATTAATCCCATTTATCCTTTAGAAGTTCAGTTGCCATGCTCACATTTCTTGTCATGTCCTACTCCTCATTTTATTTTTTCTCTAAAATACTGCTCCCAAATAATATTCAGCTCTGTAACTGGAGTAATAAAAATTCCAAAGAAGAATTATAGTGTTGTAGACACTGTTCATATGGGCTTTGTGCAAAATTCACCATTGTGGAGTAGTTATAGAGCAAAATTACTAAAAAACCTAACATAACATATGTCTGTGAACATCGAGCATATGGCCAACGAGGAATGCGTGATGTAGGTAAAATAATTGCAATGTCAGCTTCTCACAGAAGCTTTGCTTTTCCATTCCGGTTCAGATAAACAAATCTGAGTGTATGTTTCTTCTATGTAAGGGACTGTGTTAAAAATGCCTTTGTGATGAAAACTGGAGGAGACTTTCTCTTGTAAAGAACCAGAAATCAGGCAGATGAGCATGGAGTAGGAGACCTTGTAGCAGTCAGTGCTCTTTCTCAAGCAATCACTGAATCAGAGAATGTTAAACCCATGGGAGAAATGCAGGTGGAACTTTGTTCACTTCTCCATTCATTAATTCACCTATGAATGCAATGGATATTTATTGTGCATCGTTTATGTGTCAGGGTGTGTGCTAAGCAAATGGTAGAACAGTAGTGAACAGCTATAGCATATTCTCAGTCCCTGCCACAGAGAAGCAAAGGAGTCCCTCTATCCTCAGCCACACAACAGTACTCTTTTGCTCCGAGGTGCACAACACAGAGTGTGTTCTCTTAAGGTAGGAATTTCTGTGAATGGAGATATTACTACAATGGAAAGTCAGAAAGAGAGTTCATTTCTGGGCTGTCTGGGTAGAATCAATGTAAAAAGAAGAAAGACTGCTATAATCCTATACTCTGCAATATCCAAAGATCTTCACGGCAAAACATTTGAACTCGAGCTGCCTCATCACACTGGAATTTTCCTTGATTGTGTAGCTCGAACCACTGAATTTTCAGGCTGAAAAATTTTAAAAATATATCTGAATCTATGCTGAAGAGTAAGTTGTACAGTTTCTTCTCACAATAATGATTCAATGTATAGCTACCAAATTATATTTATATGGAAGGAAAAAGCAAAGTAGGTTAAACAAGTCATACTTATCATACTAATCTTTAAATGAATATATTTCAATTTTTCCATAATTCTGCAATAAAAAAGAAATAGGGATGTGGTTATAACTTAGAGGAAAGCATTTGCCTAGAGTATGTGTGGCCCTGGGTACAATCCCAGGTACTTTAAAAATATCAGTATCAACTACTAACTTATCATTATACTTTTGGATTTTGCTGAACTGTGTATGGATACTTGTGCTATGGGGATTGCAAGGAAGTGCAAAAAAGATGAAAAGCTAAGCCCACTATAATTTTAAAACCAGTTTAAATATAGAAATGTAATTGATTTTGGTATCATATGTAAAATTCATAAATTCATTTATAAGAACTACTGTATTTTTCTGTAATGTCTTTTTTTTTTAATACTGAGAACATGTTTTCTTAAAATCAAGCAGTTTTTTTCCCCTCAACCTATTTGTTTTAATTTTACTGTCTTCTCTTATTACATAGGCTAGGACTTCCCACATGGGATTGAAATGGATTGAGCAGAATGGATATTTCTATCTTTTTCCTCTTCATCCAGGGAAAGCATTCAACCTTTCATGATTAAAAATTATGTAATCCAAGCCCTCTGGGGGAGGCTGATGCAGGAGAATCATAAATTCATGCCCAGGCTGGGCAACTTGGTGACTTACCCGAACATGTCTCAAATTTTTAAAAAAACACTTTGTGTTTTCTTTTAGGGAATTCTGTTTAGTTTTTAACTTTTGTGGAGTTGTCACAAATACATACTGACTTTTGTGAAGTTCCTTTGTTGCATAGATGTTTGTCCAGGTTTTCTTCTTTATTCTTTTTATAGTGTGAATTATATTCATTTTGCATATTAAAACAACCTACTACATCCAGTGTCAGCATCATTTGATCATGATTATTATTAATTTTATATATTGATAGATTTAATTTTTTGATATACTGTTGATGACTTTCTCAATTTTGTTTATAACAGATAATATAAACTGTTGTTGGGGATGAAAAGCAACTGAAACCCTCACATATTGATAGTGGGAACAGAAATTGTACAAGTACTTTGGAAAACACTTAGGAAGTTATCATACATTGAAGTATTTGCTTATGTTGCCCATAAATACCACTGCTAGAAATATAACTAGGAGCAAGGTAAATTTATGTTAATGTAAAGTATGTTCAGGAAATTATAGAGCACCTGTATTCATGGTTATCCAAAATTGGAAATAGCACAAATATCTTTCAGTGATTGAACTGGTAAACAAACTATGATACATGTACACAAAGGAATACTACTTAGCAATCAAAAGACTGAGGCATTGATACCCAAAACGCCATTGGTCAATATCAAGTGAATTAAACTGGGTGAAAGAAGCCAAACACTAAAGGTTATATACTATGGGAGTCCACTTAACATCATATTAGAAATTAAAAAAAAATAGTAAGGACAAAAGACAGATCAGTTTTAGAGGCCAAAGTTGAGGGAAGGAATTTATAAGTAGTAAAAAGGAATTACTTAGGATGATTAAAATGTTCTAAGTATGGATTGAATTGATGTTACACAATGGGATGTTTTTGTTAAATTTTACTGTACATGGAAGCATAGGTTTTACTGTATTTCAATTATACCTCAGTCACCCTGACCAAAACAAAAAATGTTTTTTCTGAATGATGTCCATAGCATTTGTGGCTACATATTTTAAGAATATTGCTCATAATTAAACTATTGATTTATAATAAAAATTAGTAGTCTTTCTTATTAAAGTTTGTCCTTATACATGTATTCTTATGTTGTAATACATTTACTTAAAGCTATTATTCTAACCATTTTCATTATATTTTAATGGAACACTCAGATATGTATAAAGGATAGAATGTTCACAATCTGAGCTATCAAATACCTGTTCTTTGTTTAGATTTTCATAGCTGCTCAGAAGTAGCAGACCTCTAAGATAGAAATATGCTTTCTTTTGACAAATATTGTTCAATATAACACACCTGCCTCTACAAGATTTATGTGACAAGACCCTGTATACAATTCTGCAAAGGAAGATAAAACTAGTATCCTTTCGTTGTTCATAACAAGCCCAAGATTTGAGCTACCTAACATCTAAAGTCATTTTACAGAAACCTTCTTGAAATTGCTTTGTTCTAATAATCAGTTTGTCTAAGATTGAAGTGAGGATTCCTGACCTGGGAAATTTTTCTGAGAAGTTCTACTACTTGTTTCTGCTGGAGCCTCATAAACTGGATTGGTTGAAATAAGGAATTATAGTAGTATTGCTGATGTCTAATGCTCTTTATATATTAAAAATTAAATAACATCATTGGAAACTTTGTAAAATATTAGAATAACATTCAAGTATTAGCACTCAAGAAATTATGGCTCCTAAGTGTAGTACTATTCTTTAGAAACAGTTAATATACAACTTCTAGATAAGGACTGATAAAAAGAATTAGTTGTTTTACAGGACTGGCTGTCTGACTCTCTAAATAGGATTGAATTGTTACTTATCTCTTCTGTTCTTACAAAAGGACACCACAATTAAGTGGCTCACTTAGTGCAGTATCTGCATATAGTGAGTACTCAGTAAATTTTAGCTACTTATAGTAATAGTAATAACATTAACCATACACCAACAATAAGAATGGCTTATACACCACCATCAAGAATGATAAAAGCAGTAGCTATGTTGTTGTTTTGACACTGTTATCAACAATAAGCAGGCCTGTCGTTGATTGCAAGTCTTAGGTTTAAATTTACAAGAAACCAAGATGATCTGATAAAAACATGGTTGGGATTAATAAAAAACACACCAGTTTTATAATTTCTCCTTTTTAGAAGTGTGTATTCATTTCAGTGGTTAATTTTTGATCGGGTCTTTTGTTGCTTGGGAACTCATTTTTCTTTAAGATAACTTTGTATTTTAGGTATTAGTCCTCTGTCTGAGTTGAAAATGGAAAACACTTTTTTTATCATTCTGTAGGTTGTCTCTTCACTCTGTTGCCTGTTTCCTTTATTGTTTAGAAGCTTTTTCATTTGATAAAATCACATTTGATGATTTTTGGCTATAATATAGCCACAAATCTCTAATCCTTGAAGCTGAGTGGCTAAGATCCATTAAACAATTCAGGTTAGGAATAAAGAAATAGTTTAAGCCTAGTGGTTTTCCACATTAACGATATCTTCCAATTGCTTCTTCAGATTCATTTTTCAGGTGTTAATAGCTTGGACACACACAGTTTGAATCATAGTCTCATTGTTATTGATGTGATGTTTGTCTCTGGAGAAAAACCTTGCATTTATCTTCATGTATATTTTATCATGAAAAATTACCCATGAAAGACTCCAGGAGAGATTCAGTTATTTAATTAAAATAAATGTATTCTGATAATGAATAGAATTAAGCCTATAATACACATTCTTAGATTTTATTTATATTCAAGACTTTTTTCTTAATTTCCCCAAAGAGTTAATTATCCTACATATAATTCTTCTTATCTCAGTTACACTTCAGAGCAGTTGATTCAAGCTGAGTTCTAATATGTCCTGGGAATTCTGGACTGGCTCCCAGGGGCAGTGGTGGGCTGCAGCCTGGGTAGGTGGCAAGTGAGCAAGGACCCTTCTTTCTACCCAGCATGAACAACAGTAGTCAAGTGCCCGTCTAATTTGCATAATGTAATCACAATTACAAAGTCAAAGAAAAATGCTTCTTGACTAGAAGAACAAAAGCAAAAAAAAACCTCACATTATTCTGGAACCTGAGACTCTTGCAACAAGGCACAATTCTCCCTCATTAATTGCCTTTCGTACAGAAAAAATATTTTACAAAATGTGATAACAAGTTCCTTGGTAACAAAGTGTTTCATATTTTATTCATTGCATATAAAGTAGCTCCACAAAAATGTAAAGATACTCATTTTATGTGGTTTGTAATTAGAGTTAAACATAAGAATAGATAAATTGACTCAGTTTGCATTATACAGGTAAATTTTCCTAAAGTTTTATAATTGGTATAAAATTATTAGTAAGAGTTTTGTTTCTTAAAAAGTAATCTTTTAATTGTTTTGACATTATTTTCTCTATTAAGGATATAATTGTACTGAAGTGATTTTGAAGCATTTTGGTTTAAAAATTCACAATATCCTAAGGAACAAAGTGTTCTAAACTAAAACTCTTCTGAGAAAAAGAGCAAACTGAGAGAATTACCTTAAAAACATTAGAAAAGTAGAAAAATGCACTGAATAATATATATATTTATATATGTAGGTAAGTATGGTGTTTATTCATCTTTTTGAATGATAACATACAAATTAACAAAAACAGATTTAACCACATATACTGAAAAATAATTTTTCCAACTCTGTCAGTGCTCTATTTGTATTCCTTGATGCTATATAGTCATGGAAAACCTGGGTACCTATTTACAAAAAATGTGATAGGGACTTAAATATTTTCCTTAATTTTTTTCATGATAAACATTATGAAAAAGCAAATATCAACTATGATACTTTTATTTTTGCTGGAATTTTAGATTATCAACCAACAAGTGCAGATCAGACTTTAGTTTATGCCTGACATTTACAATTATTCTCATATTTTCAATTTAATTGCATACATTATCAGAAAAAAATTCCCAATTGGTATTGAAGATGCAACACTTCTGGCTTCACTCCATGGGTGATTGCAGAATTGACAACTAAAGTGCTTCAGGAATATATGAGATGGATATAAAGAACAGAGAGACTCAAAACAATTGCAGCATCCAAAGCATACTGTCCAAAAGGCATTTTTCCATTCTCCTGTTCTGTTTTAAATTTTTAATGGTTTATTAATTCATTATATTATGTTCCAAGATGGTTATACCTAGCTACAAAAGACTACCCAGCTAATCAATGAACATTATGCCTAAAAAGCACCACATTCTCGCATCCCATTTTCTTTTCCCATAGAGGACACAGGTATGTATAAGTGACAATAATCACTTAATAAAGCTATTTAATGTACCTGGCTATTACATTCAGTTGTTTTCCACAATAATAGTTATTTTAATGTTCTGTTTATTTTGAATTTTCTTAGGTATTGATGCTAATTTCCAAGACTTAAAAACAAACAAACCAGAAACCCAGTTCCTCACAAGTTCCATTTTTATCATGTATATTTAGTTTGTTTATATTGTTTGAAAAAGGTTTGAAAACCATGAATGCGACATAAGAAATGTTTTTGGCAATAAATAGGCAAGGCAATAAGAGCATAGAATAAGAAGAAAAATCAACCAAGGACAATTAAAATTAGGATCCATTTATAATTATAAAACTTGCTTTTAAAAGTTTTTAAAAAAATCATTTACTTGCCTTCTATTGTAGATGTGTACTAGCTGCCTGGTTATACATACTAAATACACTTTGGTTGATTTCATTGCTGGTTGCAGCAAGATACTGAAGGCTGTCGTGGTTATTATACACTACATTGTGTTAGCAATCTTTTTCCTTCCTGTGTTCATAGACATGTGTCTTTTTGATGATTAAAATAGCTTCATATTGCATGCTTTATGGAATCTCTGAATACTTGTTTTAAATCACAACTTTCCTTTTTCAAAAAGAGTGATGTAATTTTCCTCCTAAAGCACCATCTGTTTTCAAATAACAATGGGTTTCATGAGTAATGCTAAGGAGAAGTACTGCTACACATTAACACTTTTTGGTGCAGTAATGGTAATTCTCAACTGAAGTTCAACATATTGAGCACTTTCTTGTGTAGTACCTAAAGGCAAAATACGTCTTTCCACAAACAAGAGTTTTATAACAAATTTCTCTGTTCCCAGGTTCCAAGATTAGACAGCAGAATTATGACACTTCAGGAAAGAACAACCATGTAGATTATAAATTAAAAATCATTCACTGTTATCAGAATTAATTTCATATAAAAACTAATGTTGCCAAATTTGAAAATTGTATTTTCATTTTTTTTTTTTTTGTGGGTACCGGGGGGTCGACCTCAGGACCTCGTGCACCAGCAGGCGCCCGTGCCGCTGAGCGATATCACTGGCCCCTTTTTCGTATGTGGGTTCCGGGAGTCGAACTCGGGCCCTCGCGCTTGCCAGGCAGGCGCTTAAGCCGCTGAGCCATCTCACCGGCCCTCATTTGTTTTTTAGAGATAAAAATAAAGCTGTCTATTACACAATTGCAAGTTTTTGAAAATATATGAGTAATTTGTTGAAATATATATATATTATCTTTCTCTTGATATTACACTTTTTGAGTCTTTTAAGAAATTTAAGATTCTTTATTTATATTTGTATTAACATTGCATCAAGTGTAAATAAATTTTTAGAGAAGCTTTTTCACATTTAGATTCATTTATCTCCTTGTCCTCTTTTTTTATTCTATATAAAGATAAGGCAGGATTTTTTATACTTATTGATTCCCATTAATTTGGAATATTATTGAAATAAAAATAGTTCTTGATTAAGTAGATTTGATTTCTTTGTTATGGTAATTATATTATTTAAGATAGGTACAAGGTAACACAAAAGAACATAATAAATGAAAAGTTGATAAAACAAAATGCATTCAAAGAAATAAATTATGATTAAGAAATTTACAACAACAGATGGGGCTGACTCAGTCATAGAGAATTGCTTAGCATGAGCACAACCTATCCCAAGCTCCACAGAAAAATAAATACACAAATAAAATAAGCGAGCAAGTTGGAGCTAGAAACAAGTCCAGAGATAAGACAGAAAAAAATTAAATACTTTAATAATGTACCCAAAAAAGGAGAATACTAAGATAGGTGTTATGTTTGGCATGAGGACTAAAAGAATAGTTAGGAACAAAATGATAGGCGAGAGAAATAAGAGTTAGTAATTCAAATGTAGAAAAAACAGAAATGAAAGAAGACATGGAATTAAAACAAGCTAATGATATTACCAAATATATGTGGCAAATAATAATACAAAACTATATATTAAAATACCTATACTGAGCTCTTCTTGTCTAAATTTTGTGTCATCTAAACATTGCCCTTCTCTATTTCCATCTTAAGAATGAATAATTGAGTCTGGAGAGAAAGAAGGTGTCACTGTTCATCTTGGACGTTGGTATGGTATCATGGGTGGCTTTAACCATGACTGACAGGATTCTCAGAGAGGACCACGGGTGGGCCACATGAATCACTGATTGAAACTTTTCCCTTTTGCATCTCCACATCTCTGAATTTACAAGATACTATAGAATCCAATGGCCACCTATTCAGGCTCCTTATATCAAGATAATAGCTCAACATTTTGTAAAATTTAAACTCCTTTTATAATCATCTGGTCACAAATTTCAAATTAAATAGAACAAGGTGAAGCTGTTTTGCTGTCAGATTTGACTAAAGTCTGTTCAGATTAGAAGGCCACAGTCCTTGCCAAAATCTACCCTAGGCAGCTCTTGAAGTGTGAATTTCACCAAATGTACATACCCATTAAAAAATACAGTTTATAAAAATTTACACTGTGTAACGTAGCAGATAATGAGGGTATGGTTGAAGCAAATCACTATTCTCAATAACCACGTAGCCATCTTTTAATACATCCTTCCTGTAACAACATATATATTTTAGTAAAGTACATAATTTATATTTTATGGTTTTAGAATACCAGCAAATGAAGTCCTCAGATCAAAGGTAAAATAACTGTTCTTAAAATAGCTCGCAGGAAATAATTATTCAAAACTTCAGTTACTTTCTTTTCAATATGTAAGAAACATTCCATTTGGGGCAGGTATGCATAACTATATTTAGCA
Organism: Erethizon dorsatum; assembly: GCA_028451465.1. NCBI lineage: Eukaryota > Metazoa > Chordata > Mammalia > Rodentia > Erethizontidae > Erethizon > Erethizon dorsatum. Next base: position 88,888,738 of record CM051826.1, read on the forward strand.
GCATTATTCTTCTCAAGAGTGTGGAAATATTCTCCTTAGAGTCCATAGATATTTCTAGCACAGATTTGTTTTTTCATAAAAATAGTAGAGATGTAAAAGTATTGCTTTGTGTAACAAACTAACAATGAGGCCTTGGGTTAGATGTAAATTAGTTTTTATAGATTTTTCAAAAAAATTAATATAGTTACTTTTTAGATTATTGAAAAAAAAACAGAAGAAAAACTAACTGGTCTACAGTAATTTTCTGAGTATTATTTGTAAGTTTAGAATAGCCTGAAAGGATATTTGAGAAGTATAGTGTGACCTAATTTCCTATTGAACATATATTTATTCCTTGTATATAGATGTCTTTCTGGAAGTTAAACAAGGTGAGAAACAATTTTAGATATATTTTTTCTATTGATTATAATCTTTTCTTTTTCATATGATTACAGAAAAAAAATGCCACACATATATGAAGGGAACCAATCATATTTCTTTTACAGAAAATACTACCATGTCTATGTGTGTGTATACGTATGTACATTGTAAATTGACCCTTGATGGAAAATAGAAGAAATTGCCGGGATAACTTAGGAATACACTCCTAATTTGTATCTTAAATTTAGCAATTAGTTAAAAATTATTATTTCAAAGTCTGTTTTTTGTGTGTTTTGCTGTGATTACTTTGATAAATGGTGGCAGGCTTTTATCAAAACAGTACAGAAGGGTGTAGACCCACCTTGCTGGCTGCCACACACGTAAATGAGAACAAAAAAGGGGGTGCAAGTCAACGAGATCTGAATTCCAGTCCCAGTTCTAATGTTTATTAACTATTTGTACATAGTTCAGTTGCTTTAATTTACTGAATTTTGAAGTTTGAATTTTTTTCAGCTGCTGTTTATGTAGCTTGAACCTCTTTTGGTTCATAGCATCTACTAGTGACCTACAAATCAGTGGAGGAGCAAGAAATCTATTCTGAAGCAAAATTTAACATGAACCTGGCAGTCTGACTTCTCATCACAATAAGTGTGGCTCATGGTCCTACCCTCAGTCATTTGAGCATGTATCATAGACAGCCAATCCATTTGATTTCTTGAATCTAGAATTAATTTTGTATTTATTTTGTTAAATCTAATTCATTTTTGATAAATTAGAAATTCTTCCACTATGTCAACTTGTTAAGACAAAGAATAATCATAATGCATACACTTTCATATCATATATTTATATCCTTATTTATCTATGGAAGAAATACTTCAAGATTATCAAGAAACAAGTGATTGGTTAAATAAACAAAATTATGTGATTGCAACCAAAGAATAGCAATTCACCATTCATAACTGCAAAAATCCACTTAACCGCATCAAAGGTCAACTATTTCCACACACACATGCATTTCTTGGTAAGAAAGATGTCATTAATACCTTGTGAAATTTATAAACTGCCTTCTGGTTCAGCATTGTACTTACACTGCTTCGTCTGCATGATATCATAGTTAGGTTTATTGTAACTAGGAATGGTGTGAATTTTTTGTACCCTCAGTATCAATCTAAACATATAGAAACAATTTTAGTCTTCATTTCCTTTTTGAAAAATTTGGGTGACATGTGAAAAGCTTTCAGATAGAAGGCTGTAGTCCTGATAATGCCAAACATTACAGAGGTAGCTATATCACAAGTTCCCCCAATTGCAAATGTTTTCTCCTGCCTTTGTAGCTATAAATTAGATTCAAATAATTTCTTTCACTATTACCAATGAGTAGTGTCTAAAATAATGACCAACCTTGGGAGGAAAGGTGTGCTTCTGTGTGTGTATGTGTGTGTAAAATGATCAGATATTGTTGAGGGTCTACTGTCCCTCTTAAAATAGTACATTCAATGGTTCCCATTGTGCAAGGATTAAATGAATATAGAAAAATGTGTTGCCAGTAATATAAAGAATATTGGAGGAAATAATTCTAAACAATAGACTGTTCCTGCCTCAAGGACATGTTTCTCATTTATATGAAGAAAGCAGTTCATGTGGGTTTCTTAAGACACATTGCATATATTTCTATCATTAATAAATTCTATAACGAACGTTCCTAGTCAAATGGACTGCCAATTGACCTTGAAAATAAAAATATATGTAGTTATTATATATATTTAAAAATAACCATATGTGTGTTATTACATAATAGTATATATTCAGAGAGTACTTGGAAAAGAATAAAACCATTTTCAAATACACTGCATCACATCTTAAACTGCTTACTTATTCATGTTTCAAATCTCAGATGGATAAAGAATATGTGGGGTGCTCACTGTGTGCAGAAGAATGTATGGCTATACAGTGAGTGGGACAAGTACTTGTCCTGAATGATCATGGCAATGTCATGAAGCGCATGGGCTATTTGTTGCTAGAAACAAACTGGCAGCAGAGCTATGTTTCATGTTTAGCTGTAGAGCAACTACAAAAGTCAATATTCACTGTGGGGCAGGAGAAGGAGGGAGGTGAGTAATATAATTCAAGAGGTACAAAGTTCAAATTTAATAGCCTCACTGTTCTTTCTGTTTGCATTTTTAAATCCCTATCCTATATGTTATGGGAATTATAACCTCCCAAAATGCCTATGTTGAAGACCTAACCCCCATACCTCGCAGCCTGACTGTAACTGGAGATAGGCCTTCTACACATAATTAAGGTAAAATACAGGTGCCACTAATTTGATATAACTGGTGTCTTCATGAGAAGCAAGGTCAGGGCACAGATACACTTATGGCGACAACCATGCTAAGACACTGGGAAAAGACTGTCATCTACAAACCAAGGAGAAAGGTTACAGAATAAAACAATCCATGCCAACACTTTGATCTTAGAATTCCAACCTCGAGAACTGTGAGGAAATAAGTTTTTGTTGTTCAAGCCATCTACTCTGGGATATTTTTAATGGCAGTTCTAGCACACAAATATTTGGTGTCAGAATTCTAAGAATGTCTCCCAATATCTTTCACCCTTATATAACCCCCTCTTTCTCTAATGTGGTTAGAATCTATGATGATGATGAGATATCACTCTTCAGGTTATGTTGCATTTAACAACAAAAACGTTATGCAACTGTCCTCAGTGTAATCCAGTGAGTCTTTAAAGCAGAGGGTTTACTCTATCAGGTGGCAAAAGAGGAAGTCGAGGCTGTGAAGGATGAAGCATGAAGGAGTTTTGAAACACCACTGTTGGCTTTAGGCATAGAGGAGGGTCACACACTAATGAAAGTGCTGGCTTTTAATTGCTGAGAGTAATACAGCTGACAGCCAGCAAGAAAACGTGGCCGCAGACCTACAACCCCAAGCAACTGCATCTGCTAACGATCTAAAATGGACTTGAAGCAGATTCTTTCTCAGACCTCCAGATAAGAGCCCAACTTGACTAACACCTTGATCTCAACCATGTGCACAGCTTTATGCAGATAACCCATTTGTTCCTGTCTGGTATTCAGAACAACAGAACTGTGAGATCATAAGTGATTGATATTTTTAGTGATAATTTTTCCTTTTTCATTTGTGGTGCTTTACTACAACTCCACAGAAAATTAATGTAAAAGTCCCTTTATAATTTACAGTGATGACCCGCCATTTGTTTCTTTAATAAGGGGGCATATGCATTTGTGTGTCCGTATGTGTGCGTGCATGTAGTTTGTGTGCGTGAATACGGCTAATATGACTTTTTTCTATTTTCAATTTGTTCATATACCTATACATAAGGTTCATAGGTGTACACATAGAAACACTAAAGCATATACCTTTTATAACTATTAACATAACCACAAACACACATTCTTAAACATATCCCTTCCAATTGCAAAAAATAATTAAAATCCTCTCTCCAGATGTTACCATCTTTCATCAAGATAACTGTATTTTATCATTAGTGTCTATTTTGTTGTTACTTCCAACATCTATGCCTGGAGTGGTCACATATTCATCACTCAATTAAAATCTGTTGTGTAGACATTGAATACACTCATCTAAGTAGAGGATGGCCATGGAGTTGTGTGAAAAATGGTAAGAATGCTGACTTAAATAAATTACAACACAGGCATGGATGTAAGTCTTGTATCCACTGAGTCAAGATTTTCAACCTGGAATCCTTTATCACCTCTGAGCCTGATTTGCCTTATCTGGGAGGCATATAGCATGACACAGTGTCAAACTGTAGTTCTGTCATTAGTTTCTTTAAGATATGTAGCAAGTAACCTCCATCCGCCTTTATTTTTGTCATTTATGAGAAAACAACAAATAGTGTCACTGGAAAGGCCATCATGAGCTCCTATAGTACCATCACACAAATTAGAAAATATTGATCCATTCTCAAAAATATTTATAGCCATTTGTGGGAAGATATATGCACTCATGCTATCTTGGATATTTATGTCACATTGATACCCTGAACAACTGTACCTGATATCATGCTCAAAGCTGCTCTCTGGATGGAAGGAGATAATCTAGTTGAATCTTCTGGCACAGTATCTGGCTCATAATAACTATTTTGTGTCAGTAATCATCATCGTTATCAACTTTATCATGACCATTGTCTTATTTTACATGGAAAGCATAGCTTTTCACCAGGATAGATAAAATGAGGAATAGCCTGGCACAAATTAAAACTCCCGCTCACAGGAGGGAAGGGGTATAGAGTTGGTCTTTTTAAGTACTTGAAACAGCTATGCCTGGTAAGCACTTTCAACACAGTAGTCCCTCAGTAAAGAGGTAGTGATAAATTGAATGGATTCTAGTTTTCTTGAAGAAAATGCATCTAGACACTAAGAAATCTAGACATTGAATTGTCTAATATATGCACATTTAGAAGAAAAATGTAACAAAATTTCCCAAGTGCCCATGTAGAGAAATAAGCATTTCTCTTATTGTCAAATTACTTATTATTTAATGCTTTACCTAATGCTCAATTCAAAATAAAAAATTACAATAATATAACATAGATTATAAAAACTTTATTAGTATGAATGTTATGACTATTATACACTAGCTACATTCCTAGTGTTTTCTCAGAAAATAATGGCGCTTAGGCCAAGTATCTGAGTTTCAGTTCTGATTATAAGAAGACTACCAACTGCACCTGTAAATGCTTATCCCAAACCACAATTAGAAGGTTCAGGCAAACCCATTTTTTAAGATCTTGGAACAGCCCATCATCAATCAACTTTTGACAAAAATAAATCTGTAGTATATTACCTACTGACTTTCACTAAGAGCTATTTTTCATTTGTACAATAATAACACTGTATAGTTAAACTAGATATTCTTACAGTTCAGAACCAACAGTGTAGAGGCGAGTCGTTTAGTCCATCAGAAACCGAGGGAATTTCATTTCACATATGTTTAGCAGGCCTATAGTGCCTATAATATATACTCTAGTGAGAATTAGTGTCTCTTCATACACTGAGTGCCTTAAATACAGAAACTTATTTTCTCACAATTCTGGGGACAGAGCTTTTTCAGCAGAGCTGGTTTCCTCTGAGGCCTCTCTCTGTGACATGCAGATGGTATCCTTGCCTTCTAGTCCCACTGTCATCTCTCTGTGTCTGTGCTCTCCTGGTAACTTTTAGTATGTCCACATTTCTTCTTACAAGAACACCAGTGAAATTGTATTAAAACCTCGCAAAACCTTATTTTAACTTAGTTACCTCTTTAAACATCCTATCTCCAGTAGAGTTATAGCCTGAGATGCTGGGGCGAGGGATTTAGCACATGAATTTGGAAGGGACAGAGTTCAGTTCATAAACTATGCTGCAGCAGGAAGTGAAGGAAAAGACTTTCTGGATCCCACGTCAGCCTTGTTTGTTACCCATTATCTGTGAGCCTCTTGACTAACCAACCTCTGTGACTCATCTTTCCTTCTTTCTCTCATAGGAGGAAATCCTGCAGGCTGAATGGAATGCTAAAACCCATTTTCCCTGAATCGTACCATCCCATGGAAGTCTGTCCTTGCATGATCTTTTCGCCTTTGTGAGCAATTTCTGCCATTCCCCAAATCAGGGAAGCTAGTGTTACAAAGTTTTCAGGAAAAAAAGACCCAATGACAATTGTACTACTTGAACTTGTCCAGGTCAAATACAGCAATTAGTAGAATGATATCCAGTGCTCTACTGCAAATTACATAGATGTATATCGGGTTTGATGCCTTTCTTTCAGGGTGGATGATGGACGACATGGGGGAAGGGGAAGAGAGAAAATGACATTGCCATTAAAAACAAGTTCCTAGAACACAACATCCCATAGTGCTTCATTTAGCAAAATATGTCATTTTAGAAGCACTTCTGAGTGAAAGTCGAATGTAAATTTTATACACTGACTATAAAGAATAAAATGTCCTCTGGGAACAAATGTGCTCACCCATGAAAGGTAAGAAGCCTTCATCCCCAAGTCCAAAGGCTAGATTACTTGTGGATAAATGATGGATTGAATAGTTTCTGAGAAGACAGCGGGTGCAGCCTTCAGCTTTGTCCCTGTAGAGCCCTGCAAGAGCGTTTGTTTACAGTACCTCATCCTTTAAGCTAAGGAGATTTTATCAGAGTTGTCTCTAGAATTCACCTATTTCATTTCACCCCCTTTACTTTACAACCTTTCAAAGTTTCATTTCCTGTCGTTTCCAATCCTGGCTGAGGGACATGTGTCTTTTTGTATTGTGTGACCTATGATCTTGGATCAGAAGACCAAAGAACACTGACTTTGTCAGTGGAAAGGTGAGACATTTTGTCATCCCTGAGCCTGTTCTGCGTGTGCGAGCGGTGGACAGTGTGTGCTATCACCTATGCCGCCAATTAACCTTTCTTAGAATTGCAAAGGCAGACTTTCAGAGACCCATTAGCACATTGCTGTGTAAAATGAGGAGAAATGTCACCCTCTTCATTCCTACTGTGCTAGGGAAGTGAACCAACATAAGACAGACCCTTTTGATTCACAATTACACTTTTCCCACCCTTCTAATATTGTCCCTTCAAATCAATGTTTTTGTGGGAGGTTTTATTTTTGTTGTTATTAAAGAAGGGTCAATATTTTTGGCCTCTCTACTGCTAAGGAGAGAAACCTCAGAATAAAATGAACAAAACAAAAAGAATTGGAAGAGACATAAACTGTCCTCATGGGTCTCATATACTTTCTCTTCAATCTGTAACATCATTTCAGATTCTCTACTTAAAGAAAAGCTTAGCTCTGTTGCTCTCATATATTAGCTCAATGCAAAGTGGCCTCTAAATCACTATTACTTAGAAACAAGAACAATATTTTCATCCATTTTATTTTCCCTAGGCTGTCTTCAGTGTCTTATTCTCCTATATATCTTTAAAGGGCAATATCTATTTGCTAATAATCTCCCGCCTGAATTCCATTTTACTTCTCTGACCTGTGTCAAAGAAAAAAAAGTTTAAAAGGAAATTATAAAAGGATTTCTACCTTATAGCCTTAGGGCAAAGTTCAGCATATGAATATAAGAAATTCATTAACATTCCACTATCTAAATGAAGTTTAAAATCCCACAACAAGGGAAACATAATAGAAGCAACAGTCAATTCATTGTGTCACATCTAACCTAATGACTTACAGCTATTCTCATTTTTCATAAATGCTTCTCTGCCTATCACCCAGGAGACTTGTTATTTTCACTGAATTGTTCAATTAGAACTGATCACTCCCAAATCCAATGTGAAATAACCCTGGTGGGATGGCATTCTGTCTTTTCAAATGATACTATACTTTAAAATTAGGTGGCTTGAGAGGTCATCTTAGGATTTGAACCTTTCTTTACCTCAATCTTTCAAAACTGGAGGGCAATTTCAAAGAAATGCAAACTCTGCTTTCAATAATAATGGCCAATTTAGAAGGGTACAGAAGAACGTAAACTGAATTTCTCCATTTTTACAAAGGAGATAATAAAGGCTACATTTCAGGATTACAGCATCAATTAATAATATTTTCCTCTGATGTACTTTTTAGTCCATTATTTTTAACTTAGCCTAAGCATAATGTTTTTGGAAGAGTTATCACAAATAATTAGCACAAATAATTCCTAGAACAAATTTGTCTTAATACATGCATAAAATACCTAGTGATCAAAAACTTTACAATTAAATTCAAATTAGTATATATGATATATCTCTTCTTAGACATATCCTTAAGGAATGAAACAAATTTTCAGTTAGGTATTGAGTAAGCACAAGAGAGAACCTACCCCGAGGGGCAGCTGATGCTCTTTCAAAAGATCTTCTAGATAAGATGCTTCTCTAAAGCTCTGGACACAAGGAAAGCAGACAGAGTTTCAGGTAGAGAGGAGATTTTTCTATGAAACAAGCGCTATTCTAAGGATTTTTCTGCAAACTAAATACTGTTATTTCCTTTGCACAGAGGGGACAAAGAAGACACAGAAAGGTTAGGTGCAGGCCAAGATTAAAGATATCCCTGGAGAAACTGAGCTTTAGTACTAAGCTGTTGGCGTTCAGAAGCCCTTTTCCTGCAGTGTGCATTGCACTTCCCATGCGGTGGATGGAGAAGAGAAGGGAGAGTCAAGGGCACTATGGTACATGCTACCAGGTGCCTTGGCCTACCCAGTGATTTTTCTCCCTTTTTTCACTACTAGCAGAATCCCAAATATTTTTTGAAAATGATGGGCAACATTGAGCATATTTATTGTCCCACATACCATATGATCAGTTCTGGCCAAGGAAATCTAAGCAAAAATCTACTGGGATTAGTTTTTATAAAACCCATTGTTTGTCTGATGAAGACAATCAGCCTTGTCTTTTTCCTTTTTTCTTTCCTTTCTCTCTGCTGAAAATAGAATTAACTACCAGGGCAGGTAGAACAAGCATGATGGCTACTTGCTAAGAATGGCAGAGGAGAAGGTGGACGCAGTCATTGTCATTCTGCAGTTGTCATCTCCAATTTTTTTTTTATGTGGGTACTGGGAGTCGAACTCAGGACCTCACGTTTGCCAGCAGGCACTTGTGCTGCTGAGCCATCTCACCAGCCCGCCATCTCCATTCTTAATTGTCCACTTTTGTAACTTTTTGTATGAGAAAAGCAAACATCTGTTTAGTTAAGCTAATGGCTCTGTAACATATAGCCAAGTGCAATCCTAACCAAAAAAGAACTATGCAGAAATAGAAGGAATAAAAACAGATTTTGCACATAACACCATAATGCCCCAGTCTGGCAGCATGTGTAGCCCAGTGGGTACATGAACAGCTCCATGAAGAATACTGCCACTATGTGGATTATGCCACTCCATGCAGAACCTGGGTGCAGACCTGCCTCTACAATGGAACAGCATACACGGTTCAGCTACAACACTTTAGTAGGGATTTGGCAAACTATATCCTATAGACAATACCTCACCAATAGCCCATTGTTGTGGAGTATAAGCTGTGACATGTAGTTTTTCTTCCATTTATCAAAGCATTTTATACATAAAAATGAAAAACAAACAAAAACAAAACAGAATATTCAATAGTGTTCCCATAAGCCTGTGAAACCTAAATGTTTACTGTCTGGTCCTTTACAGAAAAAGTGTATCGACCCCAGCAAAAGTGCAAAATAGAGCAACATCAACGTGCAAATTATCACAGTAACTATCCAGATTGCAAATGGTATCCAGCCATAAGACTATTTTCATTGTCCTTTATTGGACAATGAGTCACTATGTCCAAAACATGACCTGTAATTAAAGAAAAATCTGAATGGTTTTCTGCAGAGGGATTGTTCAAGGCAATAGGAAAGAAGGAAAATAGCATGGTTATTACATTCCTGGCTTAAAAAAGAAGAATCTAGTTTTAAGTATAATAACACCAGATTTCCAGAAAATATTAAACGTCAGCTGGAATTGTTTGTTGGAAAGAAAGTATCATCAAGCATTCAACAGAATAATCTTATTAGGGATTAAAATTTGAATACCTCAGAGTAAAATTGCCTTTCAAGAAGACTTCTTTGCTACAGATAGTACCAAGCTTTCATTTCACGAATAAACATTTCTACTATTTACTTCCATTCTGGTTGCATACTACACCAACTAACAACAGCGGGTTGAAAACAATAAGTAAAAAGAGGGGATTTTCTTGATTTGCTATTTTCATTGACTCATTGGAACAAAAGATGGCATTGATAATTATTTAGACACTTGAAAAACTATATCAAATACTGTGCAGAAATCAAAACTTTTATTTTTATGGATAAAAATAATTTTTCATACCCAGTAATAATAAGGTGATAATTTTAAAATTTTCCAATTTTATATTCTAGATAATTCACCCCTCAAAATAACACCAAATCAATCTTGCATAACAGTGTTCTTGCACGTATCTGTGTTCTTAAAATCTAATTCCTGCTTCATGTATACTAGAAATACCTCCAAAGAAACACAGAAGAGGAGGCAAATATCCTCTAAACTTTCAGTTCCTATAATATATGTAAATGTCATTGACGTTCCAGGATTTCATGTTTTTCTTTATGTATGTCTTTCTCCTAAAACATTTTAGTAATCACAGTTTTAAAGTAAAGCTTTTTCTCTTCCTTGAAAATATCCATTTATTTCCTGTTAGAATTTTGTCACTTTAGAGCTTTCATAGTGTCACAATAAATACTATGCTGGATTGGACATTCCTCTCACTTTAAAAACAAAGTAGATTTAGGAAAAATAAATATATTGCATCAACTGTTTTCATCTAATATTTTACAGATACAACATACTTTGTCTTCAAATCAAAGATGATAACACACTTTTGTTCATATACAGAGTGCAAAATTACCCTAAGAATCAGTATTCAAGATTTTTCATTTCTACTATTTACCTTTTACATTGAATGCATGTATTCATATAATTATAAAATTATACCTTTATGTAGATCAGTGATGACTGCATTTGAATATCATAAAACCACACATTATAATGCACTATGATTAGAGAAAATGGAAACTGTGAACATCTGGAATGAGAAATTTGAATTTGAAAGTCTGAAATTTTTCATAATTTTTTTTCTATGCTTGTCCATATTTCAATTAGTACTGACTGTAACCATTTATCTGGAACTGCTTAATTCAATATAAATGTAAATGTAATTGCACAGATTAAGTACCCAGTTAGACTAATAGCTATTCCTAAATGTTTGTTAGGTGAGTACATGGAGTATATAGTTTCTTACGCCACCTCTAGACCACAAAACCTCTCTACTCATATTCTCTTACTGACTTCCCTCTTTAGCAAGAAGGGAACGTTATTGCTCCCTGTTCTTCACCGACATGAAGGGAACTCTTGCCTAGGATATGCCATACAACCATTGCTCTATGCTTTGCTATGTGCCAGATATAGATCCACAGCATTTCCTCTTCAACCTAATCTTTCTACATGTAGATCTCACAAATCTATCTCATGTCTCTGTCTTTTTTTCAGTCCCAGAACTGGTGGTAGGATAGAGGCAGAATGCAAGTCTCTACTACTGAATGGAAGAATTCATTACTCTGATTCTGCCATGAGAGACGTTCCTTGTAGTTAGTGAGGAGATGGCACTTACATAGAAGAGGGCTAAAGCTTAGAAGGAGCCAGTTGAAATATTGTCCCAATACTTACATAATTCATGTTCAAAGTACTTATTATTGTTATTTTTTCACATTACCATCTGCACCTACATGCACAACATCAAGATTCTCCCCCTTTAATACACATTTATTAAGATATAATTCACATTCCACCCATTTAAAATTTATAATTGCGTGCTTTCAACACATTCAGAGCTGTGAAACCATCAACAGCACAACCTAAATTTAAAACATTTTCTTCACCCCCCCAAAAAAGGAACCTCATATTAATTGTTCCTCCTTCATTTCTCAACCATGACTTTACATTCTATCACTATAGATTTGCCTATATGGTATCTGTCATATAACATATGTGCTCTTTTCTTACTAGTTCTTTCCTCTTAGCATCTATATCATCTTTAAGGTTCACCAGTGTTATAGCATGCATGAGTTCATTGTTACTTTATATTGCCAAATAATATTCCTTCATAAGGATTTACAACATTTATTCACCCATTAGAATTGTCTATGCTATAAGGAACTTAATGAAGATTTTTAGAATTAAACTGGTAAAATCACTGAAAATTAGCAATGTAGTAAATAACTACAACCTTTTCTTGTGGAGAAATTGACCCATTCAAGAAAAGTGAAGTAAGTAAGTTAATATAAATGATTCAAGTACTTGCATATTCAGAAAATTTAAGAAACCAGCAAACATAATGACAATAAGCACTACTTGTTTTCAAATGACAAGATTTTCATCAAAAAGCATATTTTGGGTCCTGTCTAAAAATGTGCAAACAAGTTGATAAAAATGGAAAATGGTACTAAAATTTTTATATCTACAATGTCAAACATAATGATGATGGAAGTTTTCTTATTAACTTCATGGAACTATGTCGTTGCTTTGGGGACAGTGTTAATATACTGGCATATCTGGCTACATGAGGAGTACAGACTGATACTGGAAATGCTAGAAATACTATACCTGCATCAAAATTTAGGGAGCAAATTGTGGGAATGCATATGCATTAAAAAAGGGTGATCTATTTTGCTTTGGTCATATTATTAATTTAGTATTTTGTCATAGCAGAATTTCTAATGTGGGCAAAACTCTCAGTGGACTCTTAAGTTACAATTGCTATTAGGATCTACATACAATAAGGACTTTAGTGTCACATATTATAAAGGTAAAGATCTCCACTCACAGATGAATAAAGTTTCTGTTTTCAGAGTCAAAAGAAAAGAAGTTTAATAACATGTGTAGTGCCATTAGATATTAATGTATATCACATGGGAGCTAAAGTTTGATTTCCATATTATTATTTTTATATGTTCCAGTGTCTCAACTATACGAGATACATTATTGATGAAGATTCCTTTTATTGCTGTGTTTTAAAGGATTTAACACAATCACATTGAAATAATTAACCTCCTATTTTCTTCCCGTCACACTACAAAGCTGCATCTTACACTCTCAATCATTTTCAAGGAAACACAAACAAAAGGTTTCAAGTTTCTTAGGTTATTTGAAAAAAAGAATCAGCTAGAACAGGAGTCATCCATGAAAACAACTGACATTTCATTTCACATGAAGGTAAATCCAAATGGTATGAGAACCTTTCTACTCACAGGTATCTAAAGATTCGTCTGAATCATCAGGGCAGTCAGGGTCCCCATCGCACAGCCAGCTCTGGGAGACACAAGTCACATGATCGTGGCAAAGAAATTCACCAGGATCACACAACTGCTGATCTGAAAATGAAAATGTTTCAAAATAAAATATGAATGACCTGAACATGAACACAAGAGCAGTACAAAGATGAAATGTGAGAATGTAATATATAAAAAGTGCATGAATATGATCCATATTTTCTGTTCAACAGCAAAGCTAAACCAATTATTTTTCTTAATTTTAGCTACTCAGATCAAGCACGCAATTTTGAAATGTATGACTTTGTTATAGATTTGCACAAGCTGTTCTGGAGATAGTTAAGAATTCTGTTTCTGTTTGCTACTAAGGGCTTTATCACATCAAATACGCGTTATAGATGTTCCAGCCAGTGAGTTTTGTAGAACATGTTGACTCAAAGCAAAGCAGACACTCTTATGCATAGAAATTTTAGTTTCTTTTCTGCTCCAAGAAAAATAAAAATCTGTAGTAAGTATTGTAATTAAACTTCATCTCTGAGTATTCAGTCCTACCCATCCATCTACATTCTCTACATGAATTGGATATGCTATAGTATGAAACTTTCTTTCTTTTTCGTGACATACAAGTGGGTAGCTTCTGCTACCAGATAGCAAAAGTGATAAACTTCTGTAAAGCATTTTTTTTCTATTTTGAGTTTTCTAGAGTTGATTTTGTCTAAAATATCTGTAATTTTTCTTCCCTGATTCAGAAATATTTGGAATTTGCAGCTGTTCTTCATGTTTTAGTAAACTCACTAGATATCAGATTTTCACAGTATATTTATTTATATCTTGGTAGTCAATTTTTAAAAATAATTCTTTCTCAAATGTTTGAACATGTACTAAATAAGAATGTTTCATATAATTGATGATCTTTGAATGTGAAGGAGTGTTAGAAATACTTTACCCACTTGACTTCACTTGTAATTTTGAAACCCATATACTACATCGACAGATACACACACACACACACACACACACACTTGAATGACTTGAGAGAAATCATTATTAAAAAGGTTTAAATGAGCTCCATCAGTAAATTCCAAATAAAATTTTAAGTGATACATGAAAGCATTAGGCCATCACTTAATTGGCATTTTCCTCCTGCAATATATAAAATAATCATATATCTTATACTAAAAGTTACTTTTGATTTAATAAAAGAGAGTATAGTATATCTTTCTCTCAACCTCACCTGTTCCCCTAACACCAACAGCATAATTTTCAGTAAAAATGTATTACAAACTCACAAAAACACGAATCTTGAATCTATAGAAGTGGGTACAATGATAACTTTTGCTATTCTTAAATTACAGATATCTCCTGAAATCTCATATCTTACCCCCTTATATTTTCCAAAAGTTAACATCAACACCACATTCATCTCTACTGCTATTATAATTGTCTTTTTTTTCCTATTAAGCTGCTTGAGCATCTTCTTTATTTGACTCTAGGCTTGATGCTACAAAATCAAAAATGTAGAAGTCAGTCTTTTTCTTCAAGGATCTAAAAGACCACTTGTGTTAATACACCAAAAAAAAAAAAAAAAAAAGGATGCCAGGGTTAAAAGGGGTGATGATAGAGAGAGGGAGATAAATACATAAATACGTAAAGGCTAGTTTGGAGCTGGGGTAACCCCTTGCCCGGCATATGTAAGGCCTTAGGTTCCATCCTCAACACACACACACACACACACACACACACACACACGACGTGCACATGCACACACACACAGAATTATTTGGTGATATAAGAATTTTTTAAAAGGGGCCGGTGAGATGGCTCAACGTCGTAAGCGCCTGCCTTGCAAGCGCGAGGGCCCGAGTTCAACTCCCGGATCCCACAAACGGAAAAGGGGCTGGTGATATCGCTCAGCGGCACGGGTGCCTGTTGGTGCGCGAGGTCCTGAGGTTGACCCCCCGGTACCCACAAAAAAAAAAAAAAAAAAAGATGGACAGGCCTTGAATAAATAAAATATCGGACAACTCAGGCAGAGTGAAGATTAATCAAAGTTGCAAAGGCAATGTTATTACAATGCATTTAAGAGAGAAATTCTACCGAAATTAAAATGTATTTTAGGTTATAATAAGACTTAGGTTTTCTCCACCAAAGAGTGGTGCATGATATTTAGAAGTATACGCCAGTGCTAGTGGAGGGGGCTTACATTTTGCTTAAAGCAGCACAAAACATTTGGATTTGATATAAGGAAAAAACATGGGATGCAATTCAGTTTATTTTACTTACACACCAAGCGATCTATAATTTATCAGCAAATAATAAATACTAATAAATATATAATAATTTCCCAGAGTGAAATAATGCTTACTAATAATTACACTATGGCAACAAGTATAAAGCAAATCTATACCAGGAAATTCAGGAGCTTGAGATGACAATTTTTTCCTTCTTTCATTCCTCCAAAATGATAAAAAATGGGTACGATAAGTTGAAAAGAAATGGTTCCTTTGCAAATATCATTGTATAGTGTGTGGCAATAAACAATCAGTACTTGCTAAAAATATAAAGAATTAGAGAAGACCATAAAGAACCATTTAGAGTGCTGGAGTAGTTTCTCAAAAGAGGTCAGAGACAGTAAGACCTTAATTACTGTGGGAAACATTTCACTTAAAGTTGTAAGAAAGAATATTTAATGGTAAAACATGCTACATAGTTACTGTTGTTAGAGTTGCAGTTCTCTAGAGAAGCATTCAAGAGGACTGTGCTTCAGTAGTAAGGACTTGGAGACTGATACAAATGATACAATATGAATTAAGAATTATCACTAGTTGAAAGACTTAAACATGTCTGCAAGTAAATAGCTTAGAAATTTGTTGGAATAAACAAGAAAGAATATAAATATAGGAAAATAAAAAGATTGTGTGTGTGTACATGCACATGTGACCTAGTTAAAGTGGGGAGTGAGATATTAATAATAGGAATTAATAGGATATTAATAAAGGCAATAGCCTTTTGTAGCTACATTATCTCAAAACACTTTTCTTCATATCTTAATTTGTTCATTATTTATTTCTACAAAAATTTATCAAACTTCTACTGTGTTGTACGCTTTAGAGAAGAAATAATGGATAAAAAAGCAGAAATCCCTCTCATCATGTGGCTTACATTATACTGGGAACAACAAAATAAATTAGTTGATTTTATATTAGAAGGTAAACCTTATGGAGAAATATGATTCAATTATATAACAGAAATGGCGATTCAATTAAGGGGTGGAGAACAAGAGGTGATATACAGTTTTAGACAGGGTAGTCAGAGGACATGTCACAGAGAATGTACTGGAATGAGAATACAGGCTTACAGGTGGTGAGAGTGACATGCATTTGAATAAAGGTCATGTGGTAAGGATCATGGGCTAAAGATTAGAGGCAGAAAAGTGTTCAACAAATTTAAGGAACACTAAAGATGTAAGTATAACTAGAGAAAAACGACTTAAGAGATGGCCAGCAGGATGTGGTGCTGAGGGGGGCAGAAAACTTTAAGTTTTATTCAAAAACAAGATAGCACGGTGAATCAAAAAGAAACTGGTCAATAGGAAAGAGAGACTGGAATAGGGAAAAGAAAGAAGGGAAAGGGAAAAAAATTGTATATATATATAAGATGGTTAAGATAGATACACTACCAATTTTACTTAGTTCATTGAAGAGTAAGGTTTGAGCCAATAATGTTTGGACAATTGAATGCTAATGTCTGGTATCCTGAATAACTAACTTAAAGATAATAATACGTAATGCATTGACCATTGTTACCCTCATATTATGTTGTTTTGAAAATTTGTTCTTTTTTTGATTTGTTTTGTTTTTTCTTCTCTTTAAAATTAAAATAAAATAAAATAAAATAAAAAGCAGACATGTGGAAGAGTCTGAGTGACACAACCTGACTTACATTTTTTCTTCATTAATGTGGATTGAACTCAGGACCTTCCACTGAGCTATATACTCATTCTTTAAAAAAAAATTATATGTATTTTTTATTTTGAAACAATGTCTTGCAAAGTCACACAATTGCCCAGGGTGGGCTCAAACATGCAATCCGCCTGCATCAGCTTCCAGAGTGCAGGGATCACAAGGTGTCTGTCACCAGGCCTGTCCTGATTTACTCTGTTAAAGGATTTCTATGGCTACGGTGCTGAGAACAGTGAAGTGAATTTGGAAGTAGAGAACTCAAGAAGGATGCTACTGGAATAAACTTAGTGAATGGAAGTGGTTGCGTGGATAAAGATGTTGATGAAATAGAGTTTCGAGACTAAATTTTATGAGGACACTGAAGCCAAATATTTTCACTGTCTCATTAACCATCAGAAGTTTGATTTGTCATTTCTGAATCCAAATATTATACTTTTTAATCAGTTTTTAAACATACTGAGTTAGGGGTAGTTGGCGACATCCAAGAAGGAATACAAAATAGGCAGTGAAATATTAAAGTCTGTCATTCCAAATGATCATAACAGGAAACAGAACTAGCACCCTAGAAGACAATGAAAAGCTATAGGAATTGGTGATGTAGCTAAAGTTAAAATGAAGAGAGGTATGAGGAGGATCAATAGGTCGTCCAGAGAAAAAAGCCCTGAAAGAAGAGTAGGTCAGGCAGAAAGAAGGGACAAACTTAGCTGCAGATAAAGAAGGAAATGGCAAAGCGAAATGACATTTACCAAAGCTATGTGGAATTTCAAGAACTGAATTGAGAAGGAGTCACTAATGACAAAATTCCAGTGCAATAACTTCCGGAAAGATGAAATAGCCGTACGTACTAAAGGAAAGGTACCAGTGGAGCAAAAAGACCAAAAAGGAGATGAAAGTAGAAGTTGTTACCCAAGAAAAACTCATGGGGATGAAATAAGAACCTAGAATATAGTAAGAATATTGGCTCTGAGGAAAAAGAACAAAAAAATGAAGTGAGACAAAATTATTACTTAATAAGGAAGAAAGTGATAGTATTTTTGCCTGCCTGAGTTTACTCAGAGAACTGAGAAGCAGAATTCATTTTTGAAATGCGAGAAAGGTAGAATAGGAAAAGATGGCAAGTTAGAATAACTGCCTTGGGAATTGTAAAGGGATCATCTAGCAACTTGGGAAAGGATTACTTCCCAATAACGATGAAGATACAGCTAACATTTAAAGCAGACTTTTGACAACTGAGTGTTCATTTTATTTTGTTTTAATGTCCAAATGTTCTATGTTAAGCCATAAATACAGAATAATCCTTGGGAAAATCCCAGAAGAAAAATCACTTAGGAAAACAAGCAAACCATCCACTCTCAGTATGTACTTAGACATATAAATAAATCCATTCTGATTCAAAAATAACTTTTTCTGCCCCAGGAGTAAGGTATTCTTAAGGCAATTTACCTAATGAGCCTGCGTTATCAGCTTGCAAAGCAAAATCTAATCTTTAGACACAATTTACATTATTGCAGTTTGGGGGACAGTTTTCTATAACCCATCTGTTCATTTTTCAACTGGATATTTCATTTCAAGGTCAGTTTTCAAAAGCACTGATTTTAGTTTTAAAATGAGCAAATTTTCAGTTTTTCTGAGATGATTATTTAAAAAATATACATACTGCCTTTAGGTCCTTGAATCAAAAGCAAAATATATTATATGTATGTGTGTTTTTCATTTATCCTATTTAATGCTTAAACCCAGAATTCTGAGATAGTTAGACTAATCTCATTTCAAATGTCTTTCTATTGTATGCAACATAATATTTTACACTGTAATAAAAACAAGAAGCTTATGAGCATGAAGGAAGTTTTACTTACATGCTAAGGAAGAAGATCAAAGCTAGAATTATGTATTTCTCTTTATAATAATAGACTTTCTCTATCAAAAACATGAAAAGATTAGGACAATCATAGCCTATAGAGTTTATGGGTTTGAATTCATTCTATCATAATCAAAACTTAGTATGATACTCTTTCTATACTTACATGAAAACATCCAATTACTGATGGTACTTGTCATTAGTAATATTTTCTGCAAGTTTAACGTAGTCTTAGCTGAAAATTTTATATACATAAATTGCCCACTTCCTTATTTTAATATCTGAATTAAACTGCTACTTTTGGTTTTTTGGTAAAACAAGAAATATCAAAGTATATCAATAGGGATCTATTAAATAAATGTATTTGCCATATCCTTGAATATTTCACCATGATTAATTTTCAATGATTTTATGTCATTTCACTTAAGAGTTGACTTGTTATATATGAATAATTAGAATGAAAGTTTACTAAAAAATTATCTGCCTTTTCAATCATAGCAGGGCATTATCGGGAAATTTAAACAAAATAATGAGCTCTGGTTCATTGTTACAGATAAAGGTAAAGGAGGAATGCATATTCATTCAATGACTAAATTCCTAGAGATTCAGATAAATATGTTAAAAATAGGTTTAAAAACAGGTACCGAGTGAAATATTAGGAATGTGCTGAGACTTAAGTTTTCGACATTTGTTACTATCAGTACTATTATACTTGTATCTCATTGTTAGTTTTGTTATTTTGTAGGTCCGGAGTGATAAGCTCTCAAAGGGCAGGGATTTCTGTCTTTGACTTCATATTTCCACTAAAAAAAAAAGACTTCAGTGAGACAGCTGCACGTCCATGCTTATTGCAGCACTATTTACAATAGCATACCCTAGGTATGGCATCAGCATAAATATACATGAATGGGTAAAGGAGAGAAGAAACTTGATACATATGGACACAATATACTACTATTCAGACATAACAACAATGAGGACATTATGTTAAGTGAAATAAGACACACAAAGGAAAATAGTACATGATCTGATGTATATGTGAAATCTGCAAAAGCTTTATCTCACAGAAGTGTAGAATGGTGGTTACCTCAGGGTAGGGAAACTGGGGATGAGGGGGGATGAAAGGGAGAATTTGATAACAATCACAATACTGTCAGACTGAAGAAATAAGTTGTGATATTCTACTGCACAGTAAGGTGAATATAATTAGCAAAAGGGCATTGACATTTTAAAATAGCTGTAAGAGAGGATTCTGAATATTCTTATCCCCAAAATGATAAATGTTTAAGGTTATTTATATGCTATTTACCCTGATTTGATCATTATATAATGTATATGTGAATCAAAATGTCATATTATGCGCCATCAATATGCAAAATTTTATGTCAATCAAAAATATTTGAAAAGAAGACTTTAACAGAAAAAAAGAAAGTTTTCTGAAGATAATTCTACATCACTTTTGCATTGAGAGGATTTAAAAAAAAAGTCTAAAGCAGTAACAGTATTCTGTGTTTTATTGCCAAATGATAAATACCTTTATTTAGTTAATCACTAAAACAAAACTAAGTTCTCCCATGGTTAAAATAAAAGACCCTGAATAGTAAAGATTATACTCTATAAAATTAAAGCTTTGGTGAAAACTAAAAATCAAATATGAGAGAGATTCAATATTATCCTCCAGGGACTTTTAAAGACTATATAGAAAATTAGGTTTTACGATAGCTGGTGTGCAATGGTAATTTAACCAAATATATTAATGATAATTTTTTTCAATAAAGATATTCCTTTAGGAATATCCTAATTGTAAGTGTAAGATAAAATGCAATACACCTTTTCAAGTTACACTGGAATTTTCTACATTTGTTTATTAAGGTGGGGGGAGGTAGATCATAATGGCTGAACTTCAGCAGTTTCATTTTGCTAAGGATGTGCATCTCCTTCCAAAATGAGTGGTTGATTGACAAATAAAACTTATTATACCCTATAAGATTTATAATAGTTGGTGTCATTTATCTATGTTAAATTCATCCTGAAAAATCTGCATAGGCGTAAATTAGAAAAGCTCTGTATAATGAAAAGTATCCATATTTCAATAGTGTAATTTTAATCAATAATTCTCATTGTCATGCCAGGATATTATTGATAATTTAGACTTAATTACTCAAGAGACATATGTGCACACCCACTCACATAAAATGTACACATGTTCTTGTGTTTTAAAATTGGCATACAAATCTGTCTCTTGCTCAGTCATTTTTCAAACTAAAACAGATACACCAATCATGTAAGAAATTGAATAAGAGCCTTGTGGTAGGCTGAGTAATGTCATCACCCCAGTACAATGACACACCACATACTGACTCCTAAACCTGTCATGTCAGTAACAGGAACTTTGCAGATGTGATTAAGGTGAGGACCTAGAGGAAGGGGAGATTGGCTCAGATTATGTAGTTGGTCCAGTGTAATCACGAGGGCTGTTGTAAGAGGGAAGTTAGAAAGGAGACAAGTAGATGTTCCATGGAAGCAGAGGTTACAGGGATCTGGGAAAAGAGCGAGAGGCAAGGAATTTTGGCAGATACCAGGTGCTATAAAAGGGAAGGAAACAGAGTCACCTAAAACCTGCAGAATTCAACCCTAACAACACTGTCTAGAATTCCGATCTTTAGAAATGTGAAGATAGTATATATGTATGGCTCTGAGCCACTACATTTGTGATAATTTGTTATAACAAAACAAGTTCCCAGTTTCATTTCATAGCCAAGACACAACATGTGAGTCCGACCAAATGAATAACTAACAAATGACAAGTTATGTTACCATTAATTTAAAGGCCTTTTTTTATAGGCCTTTTTTTTTATAAGTTAATTTATCTTAGTTTCAACACTAAAATAAAATGCCTATTCTCTTTGATATCAAATATCAGAGAAAATACATTGACAGAGGACAAAAGCCATCAATAATGACTAAAAGAATAATACAGAATTTTATGAAAAACATAAATGTTCAAATAACTGTTTGAAAAATATATGAATTGGGAAGTACGTGCATGTATGTGTGTATGTGCATGTAGGTACATGTTTTCTTCTAAAATGAGAAAATTCAAAGGTTTCATAATCCATTATGAAAATTATAATTAATTGAACATCTTTATACTTTCTACTGGTATTACCAAATTCTCAATCAATCATTCTGCGCCCTATTAAGCAACAAGTGTTTTTGGAGCTGCAAATGGCAGGGCATAGTTCGAAAAACATTTTATATAAAACTAAGACTAAATTGAAAATTTAAAGAAGTTATTATTCCCAGGAGGAAGCGTTGCTCATTTATCATTTCAATCATTATGATCAAATGAGCAGTACCTCTCTAAACGTTTCAAATCCAATTTGATATTTAATTTTCAAGGAGAAAGTCAATTTTTCTTCCTTGATTTTTTGAGCAATTGTTAGTTTTTCCAGTTTTTTAGACAGTGATATGGAAAATCACAATGCATTCAGTATGGCCCTGTTTTAAACTGCTTCTTTACCAAGAAACACACACACACACACACACACACACCCCAGAGTAAAAGCCTTCTTTCTTTTTTGCATGAGAGAAAGGATATGTATTCAGTAGAAAAAAGCTGATACATTCAATGTGATTCTCTCCTGTTTTTATCATTAAATCAACACTATCCAGTTCTGTGTACTTTTCCAAAATTTAGGTAAAAATACTTACTTCTTTTTCATCTGCCCTTTCTCAAAAACTCACTGAAATAAATTGGCAGACTTATTTCATTTGCCACACTATTAAGATAAAATTTTGACATGTCTTATTTGGAAATATAAAAGAAAAAGCCTAAAGTATTGACATTTCCTTGTAAGCTCTGTTCCCTAAATCTTGTATGATCCTCATCCAATTTCCCAAGGGGTACCAACATCCACATCGTTTTTCTCATCTCTAGATTTGGTGAGATGTGAAGCAGATGGTTAGGCTTTGCTCCTTCAAGAATGATGCAATATCTCCTATCCACTATGCTCTATTTTAACCACTACAATTTTAAGTACTACGAGTTTTGGTTTTGATTTTAAAATATCATGTTCCATCATAATTTTTTGTTCTCTGTTTTAATAGGCTTTAAAAATATTCACTTATTTAACTTTCACTTACTACGAATCAAAGTAAGCACTGAGAACCCGATGAAGACAATGGGAATCTCTTCCCACGGTTTTTGATGGTTTATCATAGAAGTAAGCAAAATTTCAATAGTACATTCAAAGTACATTAATGTGATGTAAGTAGTAAATATAGGTGTGTTTGTGTGTTCCTGAAAGAATATCAAATGGAACAAGCTGTACTGTGGACACAGCTAGATTTAGGAGTTGACATGTAGATGACAGGCAAAAGAGAGTGTTAATTGCCCACCCAAAAGCTATTTTTGTCATTTTGGGAAATCGTATTCCCTACCTTGAAGGCAGAGAAGTCCACAAGCCTGCTTTCTCTTGCAGGCAGGCCACAGACATGGGGTTTTTAGCGCTGTCTAGCTACAACTGAAGGATAACATCTGCCGGATTCTCCTAGGGAGAGTTTTCCTTTCTACTAAAAATAGGACAGCGAGTAGGAGCTCTCCCATTCGGCTACAAACCATGCCCACTTGAAGTCTGGGCTGCTATTGCCGTTTTGAGAGCATGAAGATAAGCCAGAGGATGAAGGCCACACAGAGGATCCAATGAGGTTGACAGAGTGGAAAGTTGCTCAGCACATGGATGGGCCTTAGATGAACTTTTTGGACCTCTCTGAGGTACACCCGTTTCTAACCTCATCACTCTGTAGACATTTCATTAGGTTGTGCAATAAATATCCTTATTGGTAAGCACTATGTATTGGGTAATTGTACATTCATCCAGAAACAACTGATACTGGTATCAAGGAAGCATTTCAGAAAATAACTTTAAAAAAAAAATTTAGTAAAAGACCATGAGATTGCCGCACTGGATAGGTGGGAGATGACATTCCAAACAAAAGGAAGATCACAAATGGGCAGCATGTCATCTTAAAGGGAGCATCCAGTCATTTATATTGCGGAAGTTTAGTTTATTTGCCAAAGATAGGCTGGAAATATGGCTGAATATTCACTTTGTTTTGCTTGAATATAGTCACTTTCTTTCTCTTTCTTCCCTTCTTTTTCCTTCCTCTTGCCTTCTTTCCTTCTTTCAACTTTCCTCCCTCCTTTTATCTCTGCTCTCTTTCTTTCTTTTTCCTTTAGATTTTTCTGTCACTGCTGGCCTCTAGTCAATGTTGTAATATGCTTTTGTTAGCCATTCAGTGAGATTTCTTCCTCTTCATTATTTCAAATTTATAGATTTTGAAAATAATTTTTGTGGGAGATGAAGTAATTAATAGTATAAGTAATAATAACAACGTTAAAGGTTTACTACATGAAACATACTAAATTAAAGATTTTATATATTTTATTTAATGCTCATGTAAGTATATTACATACATCTTACAAATCACATAGAAAGTTAGAAAATTAGATATTTAGAAAGTTAGGTGACACTTTTAATGTCATTCACCTGGCAGGATTGGGATGCAAATATACCTCTGATAGACAAAAAGCTTGCTCTCATTATCACCAAGAAGATTTTGTCAAGCTGGGGATTAGCAGTATTTTGAGAGCAATGACTTTTGCATTGGGAATGTACTATATTTAGCAGCAGTGATGTCAAGGCATTAAAGGCCACTGGTTCTTTCAGTCATTTTAACAACTCCACGCTTCCCCCACACAGGTCCATGCACTACAGATGGTGCTTGGAAATCATATAAACAGTGTTAGTATTTACACTCCACGTAACTATTAGGATGTGGCATCAGCCTTATACTTGCAAAATAGACCTCAAGTCTTCCTTCTTCAGTCTTTCCCATCTGCTTACTGATAACTAAAATTCATCTCTACAGAGAAAATGCCTATCCCTGGAAGAAGTAAACTTTGTCTATCATTTACCTGTATTTGTTAATAAGAGTTAAAAGGAAGGCATTAACTGAGATGGGAGCCATAATGAAGGGATAGCATAGACAAAGCTATTGAATATTATGCAGTAAGGAGACTGGAGTACCACAGACCTTCCCAACAGGACTTCACCAGGGGCTTCTTCCTTACCATTGTCCTAAATCACAGGTGTGGAGTAAATGAACTTTACATCTCTTTTTATTCCATCCCTGTGATCAAAGAAATACTTAAAATGTTCGAAAGTCTCTAGGGGAAAAAAAAAAAAATGATGAGACCATAGTTTTATTGACTGGTTACCCTTTTGTAGACATTTATCCAAATTCAAAATGATCAAATGAGAAAAGTATCTACTAGCTGTCGTGACAGGAGATGGGGGGCCTAGGAAGGTGGGCTTCTGCTATTTGGGTAATTATGAAATAGAAAGAAAAACTCAGTGAGTTTCTCAAGCATAACTCTAAGTACTTCTGTACAGAAGACACGGAATCAGAATTTAAATGAATTCTCATGAAAGTAATTATTACTTTATCAAAAAAAGGTTTAATGTAGCATTTTAATGTTAATAGGAAATTAGAAAAGGTAGCCAAAGGGCTTAAAAGAATATAAAATTAAGTCTTATGTTTTCACATGAAGATATAAATGCACTTATTTTCTCCTGTTATTCCAATGTTCGTTCATTTTATTTCCAGAATTGAGAAATAATTGAGAAATAGTGTATTGTAATCCAGCAGAATACCTATTAAAAGTCAAGCTACTGCACTATGAAAATTAGGATGTCATTAAATTTGGTAGTTCAAATTTGGAGATATTATAGTTGTACAAATTACATTTAAGTGAAATAAAAAATAGAGATGAAAATTAAAAAGGCAAAAAATCAAATCTAAGTTTACCACATTTAGGCAATAATTGTATTCCTGTAGATTTTTCTATATACAAAAACATGTATACATTGTTAAGTTTTTCCAAAAGTCTAAAAAATATATTGTATTTTTACTCAAAAATACTTTGTTATATATCTTCATATTTATAAATATAGTTCTGTTAGATAAATTTAATAAGGAGATAATGTACCATTGTATAAATTTTCCATATTTTAAAACAATTTTGAAAATGAGAACTACCAAAATGTCCAATACTAGATAATAGGTAAAAATATAAGTTATAGCAATTCTACAGGCAATCCTGGTCAATTCTCTGACTTTAAATAACAAACTAGTAGTTGGGTAAAAGTTATATTTCTCAGAATAATTGATTTATAGAATTTTTGATGCACTTTGAAATTGCCCTTCAAATATGATGTCAAATTTTAATTTTAACTTTACTTTTACCTCATATTCTGAACTATACTATGTTTCCTCTTTGTCAGTCTAAGAAGTTCTATTATTCTAAATATTTGTGTTTATTTTAATCTCACATATTTTCTCCATGGTTTTAGACCACTTTCAAGGATATGTAATTTTTTTTTTTTTTTATGTGGGTACCAGGAGTCGACCTCAGGGCCTCGTGCTTGCCAGCAAGTGCTTGTGACGCTGAGCAATATCACCGTCCCCTTTTTTTCCTTTATGTGGGTTCCGGGAGTCAAACTCAGGACCTCACGCTTGGCAGGCAGGTGCTTATGCTGCTGAGCTATCTCACCACCCCAAGGATATGTAAATTTTGAGGTGATAAGGTGATCCTTGGGAAAATCTCACGTAACCTAAATATTCTGGCGCCTGCCATAAAACTGATGTTTTATTTCTGAGGAAAGTTTGATTTTAAATAAGATGTTACCTCATGCCTAGGGTATAATCTTAAAATGTGGTATCCTTCCCCCAAAATAGTATTTCAGAGCAACACTGAGGCAGCCTCCTATGCAATTTCATAATTTTAAATTTTTTTTTTTTTTTTTTTTGTGGGTACCGGGGGGACGACCTCAGGACCTCACGCGCCAACAGGCACCTGTGCCGCTAAGCGATATCACCGGCCCCTTTTTCGTATGTGGGTTCCGGGAGTCGAACTCGGGCCTTCGCGCTTGCAAGGCAGGCGCTTAAGCCGCTGAGCCGTCTCACCGGCCCAATTTTAAATATTTTGATGTCAAACAGTCCTCCAAAATGCTCTTTTAATAAGTAAAGCTGTCCAGTAGTCAGGAAATGGCTTGTTTAATTTCCAAAAAAAATGTAAAATAAGATTTTCTAAAAAGTTTAAACATAAATTTTACTATGGGTGACGTGCTCTCTCCTGCAATATGCTATTTTTTTAAGAGGAGAAAAACTCAAAATGCTTGCCCAGTTTTGGGTATGTTTAAGGCTTTGCAGAGGCTGTTAGTAATAATTTTAACATCATGTGCCTAATGTCAAACAGGATAAATGCTATTGGGCAATCCAAGAGAGTTCAGAATGGAAGACTACTATCTGAAGCGGAAAAACATGATACAGCCAATATTTAGGCCTTCTTTGGGAATCATCTTTGATAAGAAATTAGAGTATATTTGTTACATTTGAAATTTGAAAATTTCCATTATAAAGTACAATCTAATTCAGAGAAGAGTTATTTCATTTTTGGCATGTCCTAAAGTTTGCCTACATTTTACAAGCATTACTCAACTCACTTTAAAACTATACAAACACAAAGTACTGATTAACAAACATGTATACATATTCTTAACATTTATGTGTTCGTATATCTACATTTATCAGTCTACTCACAGACCTACATGTTCATATATATATATATATATACATATATATATATGGATACCTAATACATAATTACTGGTCCTACTAAATAATAATATTTAGATTATATATAAATAGTATTTAGGTTATATATAGCTAAACATATATCCTTAAGATACAATGATTACATAAAAATTATATTTATACATGAAAAGAAAACACCAAATTATCTATAACCTTCTAACTTGTGAGGAATTTCTATTTCCTTCTTTATTTATACATAAAACAATGTGCCAAAAAATGTAGCCAGTTCAATCTCTCCAATTGCAGGATTTGGAACTTCACTCTTTTACTTTCGGCATTTACATTTTTTTCCTTCAAATTTATGTTGTAAAAATCATTCCTAAAATCACATTCACATAATAAAGAAAATTAAAGATTTTTTTCATTAAAATTAGACGAATCTGGACATTGCTTATGAATTGGAAATTCCTCTTTTCTCTGAGTAGAGAATAGGCACATTTTAGGAATCCAGTGGCTTGTTTGGTCACAGGTCAATGAATAACAACCTTTGCATTTTACAGAAGAAAGCGCACTGAACACTACAGATGTATTCACGAAATAAAACTTTTGTATATAATACTAAAATGTTTATCTTTTGTGACATTATTAGCTAATGACTGGAAAGATGAAAGTGTAATTAGATATGAGACCAAAAATAAATTCTAAAGATACCATGATTTGATTTATATTACCTACTAATAATAGCTGAGTTCAATATGATTAAAGGCAGTATTTCCCGCTATGATTACATAAACTCTCTGAAGTACTTTAAAAGCTTAATTACTTTAAAATGTATTAAAAGAAACAGCTAATGAGAGATAAGGATAAGTTAACATTTAGATAATGAATATTCAATAAAAATATTAATAAGTGCTATGTCACATATCTTGTTAAATTCATAAACTTCCCAAATTGTGTCCTATTTTTTAAGGACTAAATTAATTTTACTTCTTCCAATTAAAAATAAATTAACACAATATCTCATTATGTCTTTAATTGTCTATCTAATTAATCATTCATTATATAATTGTATATCTTATTATTATTCTATATATATATATATATATATATATATATATATATATATATATACTCTTAATTCCTAAGAATGTTTAACTTGTCTTTGATTTGGAACTATAAATACAAGTATGCAAATATTATTAGCTATCTTAGATATTCTCTAGAAAAATGGTTTAATTAATTTACATAAAAATTTGATTGAAAACTACTCTTATTATTTAAATGATAACAATGTGGTAATTCAAAAGTTTAAAAAGTCAAAAACATAAAATAATTCAATTTTTTGATGGGCAGCAGGACCAGTAAATATTGTAACATTAAATGGAATTATAAAATTTAACTCAAGGCAACAATTACAGAAAGAAAGTAGTCTGAGATCAGATGTTGGAGACACAAACATATCTATAAGATTGGAGAAAAGATTGAATAATCAACATTTTCAAGAACTCAGATTCAGGAAGGTTTCTAAAAGTATGGCACCTTTAAAAACTCAACATATCCCTCTTTGTAACTGGCTCCTTAATAGTGATTTTTTCACATGATACTCTCACTCTAGTCAAAAGCAATTGGACCAAAAAGGGCCACATGACCTAAAGCAGCCAATGGTATGAATTTAATTTTTAAAAATCTGCCAAATAAGGATGACAGTAAATGATTTGAAGTGTCTGGTACTCTCCAGTTGTGGAAGGGACATGACTAATCAGAATAATAAAGAGACTTTGAAAGTTGGCAACTAAAATTGAAGCTTTACCATTTAAAAAATTATAATAATAGTACATATAAATTTTACAGAGATTGAAAACAAATGTATATAGAGTACATAATATTATAACCAAGCCAAAGAAGTCATTGTACGTTACCTATTATTATGACTAATATTAATATAGGATATTTAATGATATTTTGGTTCTGGAATTACTTTGTATTATCTGAGTTGACAAGGATGTCAGGCAATCCAATGCTCCCATCAAATCTAATTTTGTAACTCTTCCTTAATGTCGGTGAGGTCTGCCAAAGGATACTTTGATTTTGCTTTTTTCCATATATGTTTGAATTACCTCAGATGAGCAAAACTCTTTTTGTTTCTGTTGCTGCTGCTGTTGTTGCTCTAAAAGATAGTGTAACTAACACAAATAAAAATTAACAGGGAAGGGGCCGGTGAGATGGCTCAGCGGCTTAAGCGCCTGCCCTGCAAGCGCGAGGGCCCGAGTTCAACTCCCAGATCCCACATACGAAAAAGGGGCCGGTGGTATCGCTCAGCGGCACGGGCGACTGCTGGCGCGCGAGGTCCTGAGGTCGACCCCCCGGTACCCACAAAAAAAAAAAAAAAAAAAATTAACAGGGAAAATTTAAGGATGAGATTTGCCAAAATAAGCATTCCCTTTCACTGGTTCTGTTTCTCTGCAAAAGGATACATTTGTGTCTAGCACCACTTTTTGTCACTGTGCTTCAGATTCAAAGAAGAAAGTTCATTAAGGGACATTTAAATCTTATTTTTTATGTAGCCAGTACTATTTCCACAGTCTGAAATATGTTTGATAAAATTATCAGTATACATGTAAGATTCCTTCTTATGCATAACTAAACTAACGATGGAAATATTTCACTTTTTTATTTCAAACAATTTCTATAACTTCAAAGATTTAGAATGAATAAGTGAGGGAAAGTGTATAATTTTGAAAATATTTGAGTTGGGTCAAATGTGTGGGAATTTCTGCAAATGTTTTGCTACAGACAGGATGAAAATGACACTGATATCAAGACTAAAAGTCACAGTTATAAATTAAAATGCTCATTTCATTTCTCCTATATCTTGTTAATTTAAAAATATTAATTTATATAACAAATTTTATGTGTTCCTTCTTTTATAAAAAATGTAACCTTGAAAATTTCTACAGAGCTAAGTTGAGTACTCACACACACAAAAATATAAAGTAGAAATACTAATTTTCCTAACATGTGTTATTCCCAGTAGATATCCAAAGATGCGATAGCCTTCATTCTTTACCTTGCCTGATGTTTATAATTTTTAATCTGACCACGTTCCATCTTTCATATTTATTATCATGAGACAATGCTTGCTATTTGAGAAACTAAAACTACACTGAATCTACTAAACATCTTTGCCAATGAACAAAGTATGGTCCCTTATCTTAGCATATCATCCATTTCAGAATGCATGCTAAGATTTGTTATAAATACATATAATACCGAGGTACTGTTTTATTTTCATAAAAATCCTTGTTTGTTTCAGTGATTTGCAGCGACAAAGCCAAAAATATTTCTTATTTGACCAGTGTCTGAAATAATTCCTTAAATGGAACAACCATAATTTAGGTATAGATAACAGCTGCAATAATCATTCATTAGTTTGCATAACGATAAAAATATGATCAATGGATTTTCCCATTTGATGCAAATTTTAAAATCAAGAGTTTAATACACCATTCTGAATGAATGTTAAAGTTTGACTCTCTTCTTTTGAAATTCTCTTTAGAGAAAAATTACTAGATTGCTTCACTCAAAAAAATAACATTACTTAAAATCTTTATCTTATCTTTGAGCATTTTATGTATAACTTATTTTTATCCAACTATGCTTTAATTTATTTTTACAAATTTCTAAACATTAATTTGCACATTTAAGGACTGAAAGAGTCATCACTTCATATATTCAAAATTCTGACAGTATTAATTGTACCTCAGTACACCTGAATTTAAAATAACATGACAAAGGTTATAAACTCAACTTTAAGATATTTGTTGTTCACATATTTAACAATTAATTTTTGAAATAAAATTATAAATCCTGGGATGATTTCTTCAAAGCATACATTACACATGCTGTATATATTTTAGATCATTAAATTAAGCAAAATTTGGTTCTTGATTTGATTTTTTTCCCTTGCTTGGCACCATTAGAAATTCCTAAGGTTTCTAAGTAAAAACCATTGATGTTGGTATTTAACAAACTTACTTATTTATACATAGATGACCTTGTTATGGCTCCCTTTATTATATATTCTATTTACGGTATTCTAGTATCCTACTACACTGACTTTGTTTCTCTCAGAGGACATTTCCCTACTATCAATCTAATAGAGATGTTTTACTTGATATTTTCATCCACTCCTCAAATCAGAGAGGAGATTTTTGAGGAGAAATGTCCCATACTAATTGTATCCTGGAAATAAATACTACCTACCTTAAAGTTAGTTTTTTATTTATCTGGATCAGAAACCGTGGAACGTGGCATGAACAAAAGTAACTTCTTGTTGCTGGTTAGCATCTATGGTGGTGCGGTCCAGAAATCAGAATTTTATAAAGCTCTTCCAGCAGTCTCTAGGTACATTAAAGTTTGAAAACTGTAACTCGGTGTCTGTGCTTTGTTAATATTAAATTGTAGCACTATTTCTTCCTGATCTATAGTTTAAAGAATCTTTCCTCTTCATTATATTTTAAGCAACGCAATTGATTTACACTCAATTTGGAACAATAAGAACTCTTGTTAATGCAACATCCCAATAATGGTCTCAAAAGCCTGTGTCATTGAAGAAAGTATCTCATGCCTTTGAATTTCTTTTCACATTCTCTTACAGATGTTACTCTGACATTGGTTCCCACCAGAGACTGGGAAAAGTGTTAAGGGCTCTAGTTTATTACTGCCTGGACATTCTTTAAGAGAAGGAATACAAAACCTCAAGTAAAAAAATGGGTAAAAATGGGCCGGTGAGATAACTCAGCGGCGTAAGAGCCTGCCTGGCAAGCGTGAGGTCCTAAGTTCGACTCCCGCTACCCACATACGACAAAAGGGCCAGTGATATCGCTCAGCGGCAGGAGAGCCTGCTATTGCGCGAGGTCCTGAGTTCGACCCCCGGTACCCACAAAAAAAAAAAAAATGGGTAAAAAGTATATTTATTTAAATGTCAAAGAAATTATTACACATTACGAATTTTAAAAGTACACAAGAACATAAAATACCAATTACTTAAAAATAATTTTTATTACCCTGATTGACATAGCCCTATTATTGTTTTTCTCTATATTTATTTTAACTATGTCCATCTTACTCATCTTTTAATCATATGCAGAGAGATTAGAAACTGAATCTAGTCTTTTCTCTTGAATATTTGATCTTTTTTTATTATCACCATTAACTTAGAAAAGTTTCTCTAAATTTTATGACTTGTTATTGAAACAACTCTGAAAAGAACATGACTATCAAACTTGGGGAAGCATTGCAGTTGTTTCCTTTTATACGTGAGCTGCAAAATTTGTAAGAATTTCCTACAGACTTATTCTTAGGTCTATAATTCAAATACTGTTTTTTTTTTTTTTGTGGGTACCGGGGGGTCGACCTCAGGACCTCGCGTGCCAGTAGGCGAACGTGCCACTGAGCGATATCACCGGCCCCTTTTTCATATGTGGGATCCGGGAGTCGAACTCGGGCCCTCGCGCTTGCCAGGCAGGCGCTTAAGCCGCTGAGCCATCTCACCGGCCCTCAAATACTGTTTTTTTTTTTGTTGTTTTTTTTTTTGTTTGTTTGTTTCTCTTTACCCACACTTTTCAAACACCTTTAGGCTCATTTATATTGCGACCCGCTTTTTGCTGTTCACTATGTGTCACTTTTGGGTTCATTCACACAGTGAAGCTAACCACACTACCTGTCTGTGACGTAGTAATGAATAACTTAAGTACACATGGAAGTAACTCAAAACCACACGAATTATCTAAATCATATAAATACATAGTCATTCATTTCCCTCAAATAAGGCTCCCAGAATATGCAGTAATTTTCATTTTTACTCTCACTTTTCTATAGTTATCACACCACATTTCGCTGTGCTCAATTTGTTTCTCTTAGGATCCTTCTCCCAGCGATTTATTTTTGGAATACATTGCTGACCTTTCGAAACCCCTGCTTGAATTCTTCAGAAATTTAGAAATACATAAAATGCCAACTACATAAAATGCCTCAGTACACATAGAGCTAGAACCTCCAAGACTCAGCCCTTGCCTATTTCCCCTCTTCTCTCTGCAGTCTCAACAGTCTAGTCCAAAATGGCTTGTTTTTGGTCTTTCATGAATTTTCCTGCCTCAGAGTCTTGATAGATTCTGTACCTTTTCCTTAGACCATGCTTCTTTCCTCTTGTCCTCTGTCTGCCCAGTCTACTTTATGACTCAATACAAAAGCCAGTTCTTCTGGGAGGCTTGAGTTCTGTGCTTTTCAATGACTTGCTGTATTTCTGCGGTCGCAGCTCTAACCACACTTACGTTTGCACACTGTTTAAACTGTCCAGCTTTCTCCCTTGATCATAAGCCTGAGTGAAGGTAGGAATTATGCCTTGTTAATCATTTGCTACTGAATATATTAATACAATAACTATTAACTATAATAACAGCACAAATAATGAAAAATATTTGAAATCGGATGTATTGAGACATTTTTATGGCTTCATTAATTTATTTAAATTTTACATGAGTTGGTTTTCTCATGTATAAAATAGGAATAATTGTGTATACTTCATGGTTGTATTGTGAAAATCCTATATATACATATATATCACAAATGGATTATCAGTCCATGGAATGTGCACTGGGAGATCTTGAAACATGAAAGTACATTATTAGTATTTACTATAGGATAAAAAAAAATAGTTATATTTCTTCAGTTCTTGAAAACACATTTTCCTTGACTAGTTGAAGGCAGTATTAATAATTTTATTGTTCAAATCACTATTCAAGTAGCCCTGACCTGCTCCCCCGCCCTAGTTCAACACCTTCCTCCATGTAATATACTAGTTGTGGTCACTTTGTTGGTACTGCTTGCTTGGCCAGTAGTAAGGTCCCATTCTCTGTTTACACTGTGATATTCCTTTCTTGCTCTTATGCACTGTTCTATTTTCGAACAAAATTTATTCTTCACATTATTTTTATAGAAATAACAGTCATTAGGAAGGATGTAATTAGAATGACTACCACACAATCTTAAATTTATTTCTCTGGCTCATTTATTTTTTTCCTCAAAAACTAATCTATTTGCACAATGATAATTTTTACTTTTTTATCAAATTTTGCAATTGAAATTGACATAAAATTGGCACATCTGTGGGTAATAATTACATGCACACACTCCTTTGCTAAATGAAAAAAAAATCACCTATGAAGAAGGTTGAGTAGGCAAATAAAAACAATAATATTTAAATTGTGGTAAATGGATTGCAAAATAGTCTTTCACAAAAATGCCCTTTTTCCCTCCTCCAGATTTCTTCATATGTATTTGAAAAGGTTAAATTGGTTTCTTAAATTAAAATGACTTTGATCAATATTTTGACAATATATTCAAACAGTTGAATCGTTCTGGGACCACAAGATTCAGGTAGAATCATAGTCCTTGGAGCATTTTAACACCATGAAAAATAAACCTTAAAAATTTACAAGCTATAGCTAGCTGTTCTTGCGAATCACTGTAAAACCACACTCAGGGAAGCTGAGGCAGATTGACCATAAATTTGAGGCTAACCTGGGCTGTATACTGAGATCCATTTAAAAAAAAAAATCTACCAGATGTAAATAAGGATGGAGGTATAATTTAGGTATCAAACAACAAGAATTAGTTTTTTTTTAACCTAAGTCCATGAAATCAGAACAAGCATAAACTACCACTAAGACTGTGAAAATAGTCTTAATCATTCATTCACATTGAAATTCCATTCTTTTTTTTATAAAAAGAATTGAACTAATTATTTCCTAAACTTTTTACCCTTTTATTTAACAACTCTTGGAAAGATATGGTACTACGTTATATTTTACATTATATCAAAGTTCTAATTCAAATTCTGTGTTTTGTTATATATAGTATTTAAAATTTTAGCTTATATGTATTTAAATATAGTTAGAAATATTCTCCAGTAGAGAAAAACATAATTTTTAAAGAAAAAACAAGATGTATATATGCTAAGATATATAATACTGTACCATGCTTTCATGAAAAACGATTTTTGGTAATTATTATTTTTATATAATTCTAGTCATCAAATAAAGTAATTCTACTAAAATAGGTAATTTAACAAATGCCTAATTTCTTCCTTGATGTTCAATTCTAAGACATAAACTATACAGTTTCTTTCTTTCTCAAAACTTAATTTTTGATAAATTATAAAGAATCAGGTTCAACACTGTCTCTACCACTTAAACCTAGGGAGGAAAAAAGTGGGTCTGATTGGGAGTATCTTGGCTGTATTTCTGTTCTTTGCTATGGTCCTCTCACCAATAATACAGGAAATCATAGGATTTCACATCCAGTTTGGGGCATGACGCAGAATTAGCTCCAAGTAAAATACGAATATGAGAGGGGGAGATTCATCAAAAATATTTCAGAGTAAAACATTGACAGAGTGACAGGAATAGTACATTCACTAATTAACAAATATTCCTATAGTTTTTTGGAGTCAAGTCCTTTTCTAAGTTCATACAAACCTGAATAACCTTAAGACAAGAACAATTTATCAATGAGATTAAGCAAAAATTAAAAACAACAGTGTCCAAGAGCAAGTCAATAGATTATGAATAGCACTATCTAGTCTCCAGCATCTGACACAGAAAACATATTCAGCGAACACTAGCTGAAAAAAAAATACACAAATGTTTGTCTTAATGCAAAGTATTTACAAATGGTTCAGGGGATACAGAGTAGGGTATCTTTTGTTTTTTTCAAGGGTACAGAAAGGCAGAATGAGATTAAAAAAATAAATAAATAAAACACTGAAAGTGAAAAATCTTTAAACTGTGCTTCAGGCTTTCATATGGAATTCCCAGGCACGTAGGAAATAACAAAAGAGGAGGAAGAAATAGTTTATAGAAAGCACATTGGTGAAAATTGCCTGATCTCAACAGCCAATAGCCCACGGTTACATGATTGCAGTGTTCTTGGTGGGGAGATTTAAAATGTGGCCAGATAGTGCTTGGTGCAATTATGTTTTCAGGGCAAGTTTTGACATGCTCAAGTGTTTTGGACTCTATTTCATCAGTAGAAAAGAGACACTGAATATTTAAAAGTAGGTTCTAAACAATGTTTCAAAGAAGGTGCATCTGGCAGTACTACAAAAGAACTTGATTAGCAGTTTGACCAAAGAATCAGAGATAAGAAATCAAAGATGTGTGATTCTGAGGTGTCCAAAAGCAGTTGATAATGTGGTTCCACATCAAAGTTTGAACCATGGAATGAGGCACCATCGTGTATCATTCTCTCAAATTTCGCAGAAAGAGCAAGGAGGATTGTGACCAGCTTTAGGCTACACAGTGCAAAAGAAAGAAACTGCAAATGACTGTGTTGAACAAAAAAGAAAACCTCTACTTATAATAGCCTGAGAAGGTGAAGATGCAAAAGCAGTTGTACAGTGATATTTCCAGAATGAAATTTTAAAACTGTAGGGTGAACAGGACAGTCATAGTTGAGGCTGGAGGGGTTATATTGTCTTTTTTCTTCTGTTTTCAGTTTTTACAAAAGACAAACATGGAAAAATATCTTGGATTAATGATATAAATCCAAAGATGCGTAAAGGTGAATAGATATTTACCAGAGGACTCTCATGATGGAGTTAACAGAAGCAAGATCATAAAGAGAAAAGATTCGGAAGGTAATTTATGCTTTTCCAAAAAGGAGAAGGATATTTCCATAAGAAACTAAAGTATGATTTAAAAATGGGTGGAGTGAATGAGAATTGAGGAATTTTACATCTAATTAATTTGTTTGCAGGATAAGGGTGGAAAGGGGGTGGCAAAGTTTAAAAAGTGGTAAAATCGTAACAGCTCTTGGTTTTAAAATATTCGTGAAAATTGACTGTTATACAACATTATTAGAGAGCTTCCTTTCAGTTCAGTCACAACAGTTGTTTATGGAGTATAACTAATATTTCTAGATATAGTTCAGTGAACTCTTAACAAGTCTGACCCACGGTATGAACAAAATTATTACTCTATTATGCTGACTTTTACCAAAATATTTTGTCTTTCTAGATTGTCTTCCTTTTACATGGTTTTTGGGAATTATTAAGTACTGTCAACCCTGACACAAATTATTCTCCTTTGAGCATATTATTATTGATATCATCCCTAGAAGAAGTTTAGTATCATTGATTGACTTAACTTGTTATGGCCCATAAGGAGTCAGTAAGATGTGTTGTTAGATTCTGGTTCCTATATTTACTTGTTCTTATGTCATGAAGTCAACTTCTTTTCTCTTCATTAGAAATTATAATAATAATACCTATTGGATCAACTGAATGAAAGAATGTATGTAAAATATATAATATAAGCAGCAGCTATGAACTCTTTGTTGATGTTTTTACCAAAGCAACATTTTACTGAGCAGTATGTTCTCATACAACTATTCATTGTTCAGTGATAACGCATCCCTTCCACCCCCACCTGCAAAAGAGCTGTAGGTGTTTCTTGTTATGTTTGTCTTTTTTTGCCCTGATCCTGGAAACAATTAAATGTGCAGAATTAAAACAAAAACAAAAATAATTTACTTTAGGAAAACAATAATTTACAAGAATAAAGTTGCTTTGGGAAAAAGAAAGAGAGAAAAAAAGAAATATGTAGAATAAAGAGTGAAGAGAAATAAAGGATTTGAAACTACAACTTTGTAGGAATTATGGAAGGAAAGCATATTATTACTACTGCTTGTTCAAATCCATTTTCAAAAGTCTCCAGTATGAAGTAATGTTACCCTGGTTATTCTTCTCCATAAAACAACATGGCACCATGTTGTCATGTTATTATTTTAATTATTTCATAAAAATTGTTTGTTTGTATTGGTGATGTGTCTATGCAATATAAACATTAAAGTAGACCAATAAAATATTAATTTTGGAGCAACAATTGAACTCTTGTGATACAAAATTACAGATTTTCCTAGGTTTGATGACCTATTCTGATACAACTCAGTCAACTTTTATAGGCCTTTCATGGAAATAATTATATGAAAGTCAGTCATGGAGAAATATATCTTATTCTTGATACCTAACATCATAATCTAAATTGATTCCACTATTCCAATCCTACCTCCAATCAGGAAAAAATATTTATTACATATCCATCCAAAATATTCTTATGGATTCTCATAGGAATTCCTTCATCAAAATGAAAGTTATTTAATCATATGAAAGATTTTCAGAAGGTAAGGGGAGGGGATCTGGCATGGCATATTTCATTGGAAAAGTATTTGTCTAGAAAGCAATGTAAAGAGAAGAAAGTAGCTTGGATAAATGAAGCAGCATAACAATATAACAGGGAATTCATGATATGGGGATTAAAATCTCTTTTATCACTTCTGTAGCTAAGCATTTTCATTATCTCATCTTTCGTGGTCACACTTTATTTAAATCTGAATTTTTAAGAGCAAATTTGGCGTATTATGAAAATATTTACTACGGGGCTATAAATGTGTAGGTAATGGGAATGAGATATATTTAAAATATTGATGTTAATAATATTTGTATGTAATGTACATGTACACCTACATATGAGCATGAGATCATTCCCAGTTTATGGCTATTATCTAATATATTTCAAAGTGAGAAATTATAATCATATTGTAATAGTTACATGTGTTGATCACCTATTAGGGAAATTAAAAATGAATAATTTGATTCTCAGGAAACGTAATAAAAATGGAGTGAGTCCTATATGTATTCTGAGAAGCACCTGCCTAAACATGTGTCATTTTGCTAAAAGAACATTGTATTTTATATATCTGTCGAGAGACTAGGATGTCTTAAATTTGAAGGCAAATTGAGCTGAAATTATTATAAGTGGTTAAGTGAAAATATTATAGCCATTATTCTACAAATATACAGTGATTTAATTTGCCATTTATTAGAATAATTATATGGCATTTACAAACTCATTTTTGAAACTCTTTAGAAATACATAGATTTGTGTTAATATAATTAAAATATTTAGTTTTTCAATCTTACAAACAGGTTGAGAAAATAAAAAATGTATATAATTTATCCTTGACAAATACATTCCTGAGAATGAAATTTATTTCTTTTGACTCTTCTGGTTATTTCTCTTTTTTTTCTAGAGCTTCATGGTGTTTTACTTTTTGAAATCCCTCTTCTAAGCAGGAAGGATCAAGCAGCTGCTATAGATGAAATTAGCATCACTGGAAAATATTAAAACTGTCACCTGCTGGAAGCTGGAGATCACCATTAGGCCTTTAATTAATAACTTGCAGTATAATTTTGTAATTCATATATCAATTAATTTTCTATTACTGTCACACATGACACTAACAGTTAACAATATTCTTCATTCTGCTGTCTTAATTACACTGTATTTGTGCTGAACATGAATATCCCAAGATCAAACGTATCAAAATATGTCCTATAAGGATGATGATCTAAACCATTTGATAAAATTTATTCGAAATCTATAAATATAATAGTGAAAAAGTATTGAATTTATTTTTAAATAATTTTTAGAATTAATAATGCAGATTGGCTATATGTTAGTCTGGTTTTTAATCTGTATGTATGATAATTAACTTTGTAAGTTCTTATAAGATATATAAATGAATCTGGTGCTGGAAAAATAAAACAGGGTGAAGGAGAGGAGAAAAAAAGAATTGAAATCTGTTGCATACACATACCAGTTCTCTACAATGAATGTAATCCTTATGTACTACAAATATGTACTAATAAAAGCAATAAAAATTACACATTAATAACCATTCTAATTTGAATATTTAAAATGCATTTGCACTAGTGATTTTCCACAAAATAATCAAGTTTATACAGGTGAATTAAACACAAAAGTGTGGACGAGGTACTCCAATTTTGAATAACTCATTATTTACAGGTGGCAGCGCTGCTGCAGGATCCAGAGAAATAGGGTTTTACCTGAGGTTAACATGTTCAGCTCAGCATTTACGAAGGCATGGAAAAGGCAACTGAGGTTAGAATATTAGAACATCTGGACAACATCATAGGACATAGAGTAGGAGGAAATATTAGTACAGAAGTTTTCCATGAACAGTGAGGTAGAGCAAGGAAACAGTCTGTAAGGACAAATTTATATAAGTTATTGGAGAAAAAGATATTAAAATTAACAATGAGGAACTGCGAAGACACCATTTTTTCTCATTGTCCTTTTTTATCTTTATAATATTTGGCTCCTAGATGATATTAGAGTTTTCTTATCTTTGGATCCATTCTATTTTTTCTGTAAATCCTCTGAAATGATATGTAAATACTTGTCTATGTACAGTAGATAATTATGATGGAAAATCTGTAGTTTTAATCATCATCTTAAAGATAACCTTGACCTAAAAAAGGCTTGGAATGCTGGATGATTATTGTAACATTTCATTTATATATTTTATGATAAGGTTGCCTTTGTAAATAAAGAACAAGTAAGCCCAAAAGACTGAAAGTTCTGTGAAGAAACAATATTTTCTCCATCCTTTTACCTTTCTGAGCAAATAGCGTCATGTTTTGTATGTAGTAACTGGAAGCCAAGAAATGCTGTTTGAATCCTAATGGATGAATGAGTGAATGAGTGAATGAGTGAAAATAAAGTATAGATGGATAAACTGAGATATTTTTGCAGCACTAGACTGTTAAAATTCAGCAACACAATTACATGAATATTCTTCAGTTCAAGTGCAGCTAAGAAAGCAACTTTTTTTCCCATCAAATTGGTTACATACAGTTTCAAATACTGTCAAGGAAAACTGGAGCACAGAGAACAGAGTGCAGGATTTAGGGGTGGATGTAAGTTTAGGAAACCAAAGTGTGTGTGTTGTTAAACCAAAACTGTGTATCTCACATTATGCCTATTCTGTGAACACATATGCTCAGCATCATCTACCAAATCCTAGGCTTGAAGTAAAGGATACAGAGATGCACAGACAAACTAATCTACAACCCAAGCTATTTCACTGTCTGCTAGAGAGATAAACTAGCAAATTACATAAAATAAACAACACTGAACTCCAAATTAAGCAATAGAATTTTGACAAACTATAATGTCCGCAAAGTAGCACCAAAATGACCACAACCTACTCCTCATCTAGAGGCCATTGCATTTAATTTGGGGACTTGATAAGAGTTGTGACTACTATCATTTATTTATTTCCAAACTTTCCTTGTGCAATTTTTCATCTCCTAGCATGAATTTAGTGATTGCTTGCATTTTCCCTCATATCAATCTACTGAACTTTGTTAAACCTGGTTTTTCTTTGGCATTTGAGAAGACAAAATTAGGGAATAAGTGATTAGCATACATTAGGTGCATCTCTGGTACATAGCCAACATCTTTGGACGTCTGACTTGTCACACATATACTCAG
Source organism: Erethizon dorsatum (assembly GCA_028451465.1). NCBI lineage: Eukaryota > Metazoa > Chordata > Mammalia > Rodentia > Erethizontidae > Erethizon > Erethizon dorsatum. The sequence continues at coordinate 88,930,829 of CM051826.1, forward strand.
AGATCCTCGTGCACAGGGTTTTCTCTGTATTTTGGTTGAATGATTCAGCGCGACTCAGTGATAACTGAACACTGATACACAAATTGTAACCTTTCAGGAAGAATTTCAATTATTTGTTCTCTTAGTGGAAAATGTAGATTTTAAGGCAGGTTGAATTTATTCAGTCCAGAAATCCATTAACTCTCTAGGACATAGAAAGGTTTACATACGAACATTAGAACAAAATTTTTAATTGGGGTGGGTGGGAAAATTGACAGTGAACCTTCGAATTCTGATTTGCATTTGAGCTTATCCTCTTATGTGTATTACTACATTTTAAAGAAGTAAGAAATTGAGTAATGTGGTCAGTGGTGGGCTTTAGAAGTATTGAGACATAACAGGTGGTATTAATAAGTTTAGACATAAAATAATTTTTTGCTTGTTTGTTTTTATCTTATGTGCTTTAGTTGGTAGGTACAACATATCTCATATTTTGGCAAATATTTTTTAAGTCTTGAAGAGACTTTCATGCTATTCTTACTGGATTTAGAGGGGCCCAAGTTGTATTTCCTAAGTGTCTGAACCAGTTCATTATATGAGAAGAGGCTGTAGATTAAAAACAGTGATGTATACCTGCTAGACATGTTTCTTTTCGTAATGGGAACAGCAGTCAAACAAGGAAAACAGATTAAGATTTATATCAATCCAGAATTAATGTTCCCTAATGTGTGCATTTACTTTTCATATGTATACACAGAAATATGGATCACTGAGCATGTTTAAATATTATAAATGAGCCTCAAATACTAAGAGGGATTTGTATCAGAGGTTATTCCATATTAATTTAGATTTTTAAAAAATGTTTAAATTTTATAGCAATCTACTTTGGAGGCTCATCATGGTAAATAGGTAATGATGCCTGCATACCTACTTAGTCGGTTAGAATATCCTAGTCTTACACAGTTTGTTCTTTCTTTGACTATTTCAGATACTTAAGGTACAAAGATTATATTTCAGCTTTAGTAAAACCTGTGAAAGTAAAGAAATTTTATCTCATATTCTGCTGGAAGTAAAATCAACCAGAAAATACTCTACAGATACTGACTAATGAAAAATAATTATATTGCTTAAACCTACTCGGTAAATAACCTAATTTACCAAACAAGAAGTCACAATAAATTTATCCAAACATAAAGCACAGATCAACTGTTTACTTGCCATTGTCAATTAGTGAAATTAATCTAAATGAAAGTATTAATATTTTAGTATTACTGTAATTCACAATTATATGACTTCCCAGCATTTGTTAGAGAAAAAATTAAATTATAAAATTATTAGCCATGAAATGAGGTTTTATACCTTCTATAAAGAATTTTGCACTCTTGGATTGTACCATAATTTCACTTAGTCATCTGAGGTAGAAGTGGTCCAAGATTTCAATTAATGAATGAACAATTTTCATACCAACTAGTCACATAGAAATATGAATGGCATATTAAGGTGGAATTAAAAATTGAATCAACTCTATATGTATTCATTTCTATAACTGAGGTGTTATTTGGAAAGAAATTTCCTAAAACACTAGGTCACCTTTATTAGAACAAATTTTATTCTCCAGTTTTTTCCTAAGCATCTGTTGTAAACCCAGAACTATTTTAGGAACTTAACAATTAATGAAAATATTCCGAGATCCCTGTTCCCATGGAAGTTGAAAAGAGTGTAGCAAGTAAATTCTGTACTGTAATACGAAGGCGATAATATAAGCCTGCCAGTAAAATATAGGACACTCAAATCTGTAAAAATAAATGTAAAATTCAGATAAACATGTTAAGTTTTAGTGTAAATATGTTCCAGCACTGCATGAGACATATACTAAATTTGTTTATTGTTTATCTGAAACTCAAATTTAACAAGCTACATATTATGTTTTTATTTGCTAATTCTGGCAACCACTTGGTAGATGGTAGAGTAAAAAGGGAACTGTACCCCAAGAAAGAACCAGTAGACGCGAGTGGGGAAAAGTGGGCAGGTAAACTGAAGTCTGACAAGGGTTTGATGGAGTTTATTTACTTAGGCAAAGGGATATCTGAGAAAGAGATAGTCTAGGCTCAGAGAAACCTTGTGCATAAGTTCAAAGAGTGCTGGGTCTGGGTTGACAGAGTTTAACCTATGATTTAAACAAAAGGTAACCAATGACTTACTGGATGCACAGTGTCAACTTGATTGGCTTGAGAACTGCCTAAGCATTCGTTGGGTTGTGCCACAGTGGGTCATAGAGGCAAGACACTGGAGCAACTTGGCCATTTCCTCCCTGGTGCTGCTCCCCTGCTCTGCTTCCAGACACCCTGAGGTGAGAAAATTTGCTCCACCATGCTCTTCCACTCTGATGTTTCTGCTTTGGAGTCAGGAAGACCATGGATGGAATGAACCCTCTGAAATCATGAGGGAAATAAAGCACTGCTTGTTAACTTTTGGGTATCTGGGAAGCTGATTAATGTACTAGTACAGCTTACCAGAGGTAAAGAAATTTCTTAGAATTGTTCTGTCTTTCACTACTGTAATTAATATATGGGCTGTCCATTCAGAATCATATCTTCTTGTAATAAATACCTATAATTCCTTTGTTTTAAAATAATGCCAATTCAAGTGTATGGTGTGGGGAGGGAGACAGTGAATTTTTTTTTTATCTCTTTCGGAAATAAATTGGTTTCTAACTACAGCTAAAACAGTTCCATCAGTTATGAGGTATATGCATGTGGCTTAGCATTAAAACTTCTCTGGAACAAAAAAGCTTAATTGTATTTCACAAGAGAATCCAGTTTAAAATAGTTTTGTTAAAAATGAATGGTTTAGGGCCGGTGATATCGCTCAGCGGCACGGGCGCCTGCTGGCACGCGAGGTCCTGAGGTCGACCCCCCGGTACCCACAAAAAAAAAAAAAATGAATGGTTTATTTTCAAACACATCTTAAAAATAGTTATAGTTGAAATAAATATAAGTAATGATGTAATTTTACCCCTTGATTGAAATTGGAAAGGTTTTATCTAGGGATATCTTATGAGCTTTATAAATTTACTAAATTCTAAATACAAAGTAATAGCATTTATTCAATCCTTGGGTATAGAAGAAATGATTATATTATTTTAAAAACATAATTTTCTAAAAGACATATTTAATTCAGATCTTAGGAGCTTCTCATTGGTTAAGTAATGGAATTGTGTACCTGTATTTTCAAATTTGAGTGTTAAATTTGAAAAAAAAAAATGCAGAAGTACATTTCTCTTTCTAACCATATACATATTAGAACTAGTTGTCTCCTGAAAGAATTCACCCTCCTCCTAGTATTTTATTTTCTGTGTCTAATCACAGCTTCATTGTTATTAATGCCTTTACAGATAATATTGCTTTTTGTTTGTTTGTTCTTGAAAGTAGGATTGATGAGGATCACATGATACAATTGTACTGTAGCATTAAAAGCAACCAAAGCTTCAGCCTGAAATGGAAGCTAATGTGTACTTACCAATGTGATTCAGATCAAGGTTGATAGGTAGAAATAATCACTCTGTTGTGAACAAAATTTTATATATATATATATATATATATATATATATATATATATATATATGTATACATATATATGTTTTTCATATATTGGTTGCAAGAGTGTTATGCATTAAAAATATTACATCATATAATAACTAAAGTGTATTCTGGTATGAACCCATGTTGGTAAATACATGTGTTTGTGAAATAACCAATCTAAGTAGGTCTAATGTTTTGTGTTTGACCATTAATTGATGTTAATTTTTGACTTATAAGCTAGACCCAGAATAAAATACTAACCAAAAAGTCATAGTGGAAAACCTAAAACTAGGAAATTTGTATCTCTTAAATAGAGATGTGCAAATTGTGATTTAATATTCCATTATTTTTAGTATTTGAGCAGTTGATTGCTAACTGGATTAACTACCATTTTTTTGTAGAAGGAATCTCTGCTGTACATGGTTATATTTTCTGAAAGATAACATCTGACTTTGGATTTTGGACCCTGACTATACTTCTAGAACTTATTTATAATGGATATTATAATGAATTATGATCATCTACTTTTATATTCAAATTTGTTGCTAGATTGACTTTAAATTTATGTGATAATTCATATGAAATTTTAGGAGTTTGTGTGTCCTCAAGAAAGAAGACCTTGATGATTAAGAGGATTCTAGAGTTTTACTAGATATGAATCTTACTATGTATTGTCAACTACATGATCTGAATCTTTTCACTTTCCCTTGATTTACTTACCTATAAATGGGGTTAATAAAACCTTTCTTATACAGTACATTTATTTGGATTTATTATTTATGAAATGCTTAAACTTTCTGAGACGAAATAAATATGTTATTTTAATTCCCACTTTTAACAACTTTTTTCATTTTCATAACACCTAGTAAGTGGTTAATAAATATTTTGTCACACTTTTAAGTGGCCAATAAGTTAATGTGTGAGTAAATGAATAAATGAACAAATGATGAAAACAATCTGAAATAACAGTACTTGTTATTAAAGCTTGAATATTTTACAAAATATCTGTTTATTCTAGACATAGTTTACTTTCAGAACCTACAAAATATACTTAGAATTGAAAGTCCTGGTAAATAATTAATTCTGATTAATGATATTGGTCACATTTTGCTGAAGGGTTACATTATCTTATAATAAATGCTTCAAGTGAATACTTCAACAAATACTTAGTAAAAGCCTTGAAAATATTTGATCAAAGTCAAAACATTTGAAAACTAACACTACAGCTTAATAGTACAATAGTTAAAATATTTAATCATTTTTAGATTGAGTATGAAAATAAAATCCATAGCTCCTTTAATATTTTTTGTTTGACGATACAGTTGGAAACCTAATGAAAAAGTTTAGTTCCTTTATCAGGTTTTTTTCTCCTTTTTTGTTTAATGAATGATGTTTCTTGTGATCTTGGCTATATTCATTAATGTGACTAACAAAATGAAATGTGACTAACAATAACATTTGTAGCGAAGCTATAGCAGTAACATTCAGTACGATACTCTGAAATTAAGCAAGCATTAACACATTGTTAAGATATGAGTTGGTTATATGTGATCCATCGTTACTGTAGAATGCTTTTGTACCGAATTTCATTCTGTTAGAGGTCACTCTGTAATTCCAATGAAGCTTTTAGAAATAGCTTAACCAGACTGCACACAAGATAATGCCAAGGTTAATGCCTATATTTTAATTAAATGCATGATCACAAACTCAGTTGTGCCCCGAGTGAGAATATAATACAACATCATGAGGGTACAGCTCATCTCCGTTCTACTTAGTCGCAAACCTTTTGTTTGAATGACTAAAGTAAGTTACGGTTAATAGCCAGTATCAATAATAAAACTGGAAAATATTTCTTCTATAGATTACTATTCTTTTTATAATTATTAAATTAGCATGCACTTCAGAGATGATACAGAGACAAACTGGACCAGATATCGTTTCTCAATATAACAGTTTGACAGGGAACAAAGCACTTTCCATGTTGCTATAAATTACTGCACGTGGGCTTCTCAGGTTAGTAGGCTGTAAATTTCCATGTCCTTTTAATCACTAGCCTCTGTGCTGAGGCAGTGAGTATGGGGAGAGGCCAGAGGCAATACTGTATGTTCTTCACCTCATTTACTAAGTAAATCTGTTGCTCAGGGAACAGTAACATCTGCCAGCAGGGATGACAATTTAAATTTTCCAATACAAATGGGGATCCTAAAGCTTCCATTCACTCCTTCATTGTAGACTGCCTTAGATTCTATTTAATCACATCCTCCTTTCCTACATGGACAGTAATGAAAACTGGAACCAGCAAGAAAAGCTAATAACCTCCAATATTTTTGGGTCTCATTCTAAGAAGTAGTTAGGAGAAGGGTAAGGAGAGTCAGAAAGCAAAATATTCTCTTTCTGGTTGCCTTCTACCCTAACTCCTGGCTACCTTCTACTCACGCTGCAGGTCCAGGTTTACATTTTCTTTCTATTAGAGGTCACTCTGTAATTCCAATGAAGCTTTTAGAAATAGCTTAACCAGACTGTACACAAGATAATGCCAAGGTTAATGCCTATATTTTAATTAAATGCATGATCACAAACTCAGTTGTGCCCTGAGTGAGAATACATTTTCCTTCTTCAGAAAGACATGTCCTGTAGAATTAGTCAATTTCTCCCATTCCTAGCCCTATATGGTTTTATATAACTCTATGCTTTATCATGTTTGATAATATCAGAACTGAAATGAAATAACTCAGGATATAGTTGTCGAGTAACTGTCTCCTTCACTAGACTTCCGATGCCTGTGACCAAATGACAGTTTTGTCTTTTCAATGACAGTAACCCAACACTTAAAACAGTATCTAATACATGATAGGTTTGTTCAGATAAATAAATGAATGAGCAAAATTAAGTCCACTTTTAAAATAGTCCTAAATTTACTTACAAAGTTGCAATGATTGCTATAAAAAGAGAGAAGACTTAAATACACTGACAGTTGTCTTAGAATATTTTGTTGACTGCACCCGTTCAGAAGTAATAAAAGAAAATTCTCATTCTGTCTAAATGCCATGAAATTGTATATTAAAATACAACACAGTGAATTGGAAACTCTGTGAATGAAGGTGCTAAATGTTGAGAGAATTTTACAAATTTCTTCCTAGATATATTCCCCATAGACCAAAGATTCTCCATTCTAAAAGCATTGATATCCTCTTAGGAAAAAGCAATGTATTCTTTTCCAAAGAGGTTGGGATTTCCAGAGCTTATTCCTGCTTGCCTTATACCTATTTGGTACTTTCCCAGCTTTTTTTTTTTTTTTTTTGTGGGTACCGGGGGTCGACCTCAGGACGTCGTTTGCCAGCAGGCACCCGTGCTGCTGAGCAATCTCACCAGCCCTTTTTTCGTATGTGGGTTCCGGGAGTCTAACTCGGGCCCTTGCGCTTGCCAGGCAGGCGCTTACGCCACTGAGCCATCTCACCAGCCCACACAAGTTTTAACAGGCACATTTCTTACAAAATTTAAGACAAAGGGATGAGTAGACTGAAAAATGTCGAAGGAAAATAGAATATAGTTATATACATTTCAAGAATTATATTTTATAAAAGAATAAAATCATGAATGGTGCATTGTTCCATTTAAAATCCTGGCTAAAAATGATAAGTTTATTGGAAAATGTATGTCATAAATTACAAAACAAGAAATACAAAATGCAAGCAAACCAGTAATATAAAAGAATTTGAAATGGTTATCAAGGCTCAACCTCAGAGTTTTTATAAAACCTACAAGAATTTATAGACATATTTTACCAAGTTTTGTGAACAGGTTATCCCTATATTAAATAAATATTCTTTGTGAAAAACAAAGAATTTTTTATTTCACTCCAAACCATGCAGTGGTTGCTCTGAACCATGGTAGACAATGGCACAGAAGTAAATTTTAGGTATATTCCATACTTAATTTATGAATATAATTATAAAAATCCTCAATTTAACAATTAAACTAATCCAATTATGATTGAAAAATAACATACTTAAGTTGAATTTACTTCCAAAAGTATTAAATGTCAGAATAATTCACTAATGTATTTATTTATATTAGTAAGTACTATAATCATATTATCACTTGGAATGATAAAAAATATTTGACAGTGTACAATATATTTTAGTAATAAAATCTTATATATAAGGCCGTGAGTTCAACTCCCAGTACCACAAAGAAAAAAATCTTGTAGCAATCCCAAAGTAGAAATTTACATTACCAAAAATTTACATAAAAAATTCTATTTAAAATCCTGTATTAGAAAAGTAATTTTCTAAACATTTATTTAAAGCCTGGGAATAAAGAAGACAAGGAGCTTCCGGTCACTATTAAGGTTCATTTGCCACTCAAGATTCTAGCTAATTTATGACAAAAAACACAAAGAATATGTATAAGAATTAAACAGAATGAGGTATAATTTATGACTTTAGCTTCTTTATTTGTTTAGGTTTTTCAAATTATATGGTCATATGCATAGAAAATCTAAGGGAACAAATTTTAAAATGTTAAATCTATTAAGAATACTAAGCAAGTTTGCAAGGTTACAGAATTATAGCAAAACCAATTAGAAGAGATAATAGAAAGTAAGGCTGTTTACTGTAAAAATAAAATATGTATGATGTAAGAGTTAATCTAAAAATAAATGAATAGGGCTGGTGAGATAGCTCAGCGGCATAAGCGCCTGCCAGGCAAGCACGAGGTCCTGATTTCAACTCCCAGTACCCACATTAAAAAAATATAAATAAATAAATAAATAAATAAATACATAGTCCACCATAAGTACACTGACAAAAAGTGCTGAATATGTCAGAGAAGATATACTCTCTTCATGAGTAAGATGACTTAATATTGTTGAGATATAACTTCTCGTTAAATCAATTTATAAATCCAATTAAACACCACTAAAATCTCAACAAAAGTTCTGTTTAAGAAACACCCCCTGGGGCCGGTGAGATGGATTAGTGGCATAAGCGCCTGCCTGGCAAGCGCAAGGTCCTGAGTTCGACCCCCGGTACCCAAAAAAAAAGAAAGAAAGAAAAGAAACACCTCCTGTAAAACTTATAAAGGGAGGTAAATCTAAAAATGGCTAAAACTGCCTTTGAAAATAATAAAACAATATCTCAGCAGACCCTAAGGGTTTCATTGTATTTAAAAGTATGTGGAATAGATGAAAGAAAAAAAAAAAAATACAGTACACTAAAACAGAACAGAAAGACCTGGCCAGAATTTTATACGTACAATAACTTGATGTGGGTATCATATTGAAAACTAGAATGGGTTATTTTGAAAATGTTAACATAGTAAAACTTGTTCGGTATAAAATGACTGACTACTTGGAGAAAATTCTGTCATCATATAAAAAAGAGGCTCTAAATTTCAACTAAATGTGAATATACTAAATCTCAAAAGGCGATGTGATGTAGATGCTTTAGTGATAAGGAGAATGAATTGATACTATTATATATAATAATTAATAAGTACATTTAAACATTTCAATTTAAAGGGATCAGATATGAATTGGAAAACATATCAGTAGCATTTTCATTATATTTATAATTGAAGAATTCTTCAAATTATCAAAATGAAGACTATATCAACACAGAAATGTGAAAAACATTGAATAATCAATGCATAAAAGGAGACCTATAATAAGTAAGAAGAATATAGAAAGATGAATTACTTCACTAGTAAGAAAACTGAAATTTATGAAACCAATGAAATTTTCTTACTATCAAAAGTAAATGACAAATAAATGCCAACTGTTTGTGCAAATTGGGAAAACCTATGACAAACTAGCAGAGCTGTCTGAAGTGCTGTATTTTCCACCTACCATATGTACCATAGCCAAGCGATTCCAATCTTGGAGATAAAAATACAGAGAAGTGTTTTAGAGACTGCATGTAAAGGCAGGAGTTGAAACATTATGCTAGGACACAGGCATAAATTAGATATGTCCTAGACAAAAGCAACAAACCATCTGGGCAAACAATATACATAAAATATTCATCATGACAGAGTTTATGTTAGAATGTATTGGATTCAGTTTAGGTGTCCATCACTAGGGGAGGTTATAAATAATATCTGATATATGCATAAGCATACAGTGTATGCTCTCCAAGAGGAATGCAGCCAGACTTTAGACCTTAAAAACAAAAACTAGAGTTTAAGCAGTGTAAAAGGAGAATAAATTTTAGAAAAATATCATTGAGGTACATTAAAAATAAATGTACACATAAACTCGAAGCATAATTTCAAGAATATGCATTCAAATATGTTAAAATTTGTAGAATATAGATGAAAATAGCATATAGTTCAAAAATTAGAATGGATATCCATGTAGGGAGAACACTGTGATTGGAATAGGAAAACAAGAGGAAACAACAAAATAAAATTTAACCTCAGGAGTTTGCATGAGCAAGTAGAAAATCATAAGGACAAAATCTTTTGACAGTTGTTCTTACCGATAATATCTAGTTGCCTGGGGGAATGCCTGGCACATCTCTGGTGCTTAATAAATGTGAATGAGTGAGCATTACAATCAGATAAATTCTGTAGGTCAAAGTTCCTGTATGAAGATTATTTAAACATATACAATTTGGTTCTCCTCATTTGTACTTCTGTTAACTTTTAGTGAAAGCTAATAAAAACTTATATACTAAACAAAATTTTGTGAGTTTACTATTCTAAATTACTGTCCAATTTGTACTAATACTAATTTTTTAAATTATTTGAGCTTAATTATAATATACTTAAAATGTTAAATAAAATTTCTCATTAATCGTAAAAATTTTTCAGCCGGTCTTTCAACTTTTCCTGGTTATATAATCACACTGTTTACAAAGAATTAAAATTTTGTCTCTTAATTATTTCATGTCTTCACACTTTTTTAGAATATTAATTGTGATAATAAGACATTTTATTCACAATCAAATTATCATTAGTTTCTTACATCTTAATTTCATGTTGGCTTTGGCATTAGACAGATATTAAACCTGTCCAAGAACTATAGTATTTCCAAATAGCTGAAGTTTTAATATTTTTTAAATTAGAAACTCATTTCATCTTATTTAAATTTCATCTCTAATATCTCATAATACCTTTCTGAGAAAATACATATTCATAATGAAAATGTATCACAAAATCAATACAAAGCATGTTATCAAATGACAAAAAAGAAATAAGACTTTTACATAGAAAAATAAAGTTCCTCTGCCAAAAATCACAGTTTTTAGTAAATATGACCATTAATCACTTATAATGAAAGCAATATTTGTCCTATAAATGAACAGAGCTAACAGACACTGCAAAAGTTTCTACTTCATATTAAAAAGCAAATTTAAAAATTCCATAGCCACATCACAACTTTATACTGAAATCTTAATACTATTTCAAAATTTTACCTGAGAAAGAGATACCAATTATCAGTAAATAGAGGCTCTGTCTAAACCTCTGATTCTAAGACAAGACAGGCAAATGATGCCCAAAAATATATCTGATGGTGGAGTACATTTGGTGTAAATGAACATTTTGCATGTTTTCTTAGAAAAAACTTTTAAGATCCTTTCAAAACTTTGAATGGGGTCCAAGGTGCATTCCAAAATGCAAAAATCAACAATAGATCAAATATTTTCTATATGCATAGCATTTGAGTTTACTTGATGCCAAAACTGGATGATTCATTCAATTTCGTTAAAAGGTCTGTAATATTAATGAACCAAATAATTTTTCACTTTTAAATCCGCTGCTGTCTCTAGGAAGGATTAATTATAAACCTAACTGTCCCATTGCCTGCACTTTTTTCACCATTCTCAGAAAAAACAGTAAAAAATAGTACTTAGCAAAACAAACTGATGAAATTCCAGTTGATTTAAAGCCTGGCACAAAGTAAAGAAAGCATTTTTGTGGTCTTGTGCATTGGAACATGAGCAGCATTCTGGGGAGGTCATATTTTAAATAGAACATCCATAGGGACAGCCAACATCCATAATATCAAATATCATAGATTTGCCTTGTTTTTATCCAAATATTCTTATTACACTTATTACATATATTTTTAATATATGATCAAATTTCTGATAATCTACAATGTATCAGGACTACTTTTACACTTATGTGCAAAACTATTCTTCAAAATTCTCCTTCCTGGCACAGTTCAATAGGCAGAGGAAAAATATGTTAACCAGCAAGCGACTAAAAGGCATCCATTGCATATCTGTCCCTGTGGTCCCCAAGCATTCACCCAGAGTAAAAAGAATTTCCTGAAGCATGCACAGTTATTCTTATTTGATGAGTTTAGAATTCTTTTTTTTTTTCTCCTTAAAATGAAAGGAATCCTACAGATGCTGACATTAAACATACTGATGGGAATTATGATCATATGTCAGAAAAATATATAACTCCTTTGGGCTCTGTAAGAAGCTGACAGCATTCCCATAAAATATTAACTACTGACAATAAAATCCCTTCACAAGGAGCTAGAGGTTAGTAGAAAGAAGCTGGAAGCCCTCAACAATGAATTTTGATTAACTGGGTGAGTTTAATTCCCTTCTTCTAGTTCTTTTCAGGCTTTACATAGGGTAGATTAAAATTCATGGAAATCACTACTATATATTCATTAGGTGAATGTTTGAAAGATATAAGAGATGTTGAAGTTCTCTTCCCAAAGGAATATATGAAACATAAAGTGCCAATAATATATTTGAAAGAAATGGAGAAGGTTAGGCAGTATCTATTCTGCTAACTTCTGGCAAAGTCAAGAGCTTACTCCCCTTGGTGGGCTTCCCCTAGGTATGTACAACACAGCAGTCCCTTTCCTCTAATACAGTTTGCAGATCTTTCACAAATACTATTTCTTATTCTGATACATACCAAAATAAAGTGTGCCCAGGAATATTTATATTAGGGTTTATTTTATAGTTACTCATCTAAGAAGTTTAGATAGCTAGGTGAAAATTCGTTGTTTTGAAAAATCAAAACATGGCTTGAAATGAAATGCATTAGCAATGCAAAAATAAACTTTAGATTTCCTAGGAAATATGCATTCCAAATAAAGCATTCAAAACATTAGGCATTTGAGTGCCTTTGGTATCTTGAAAGGCAATAAAGTAGTTCTGACTTGGACAAGAATTTGTTATTGCTTTGGTTTTACAATTAAATTCCAAAGAGTAACAATAAGAAATTTGTATCAACCTGGACAAGTTTAGTCCTGATATAATATTTATTGTCATATGTCCAAGGTTCTTCCTGATGTATACAGATAGATGTGCTCATCAGGAAAGACACTTATTTCTGTAACTGGATTCAGAAATATGCTAGATTTTAGTAACAGTCTCCCCCCAACCCAGTAGCATGGGCACTGGTACATTGGAAAGAATTTTCTGAGTTTGATGGAGTCAACATAATGGCTCTTTGAACATAATGGCTCTAAAATGTATTATCACCAATTCCAATAAATTTGAGGAATTAGCTATAATCTCATCAAATGAAGTCAGGATGTCCTGAAAATTCTAATCTTCACTTCCCTACCATAAAAATAAATAAATTAATGAATTGGTAATTGAACTTTTAAATTTTTATTAGACCAATTCTGATATTACCATGAAAATCTGATTTTTGTTAATATAATGTCTATTTTTAAATCCTGAGGTCTCAGAAGTTATTGACTTGGAATTCCTTCAACTGATTATTTGTCATATGTATATATGCATATGTATCATATGTATTTTTGGTAGTTAGGGTGAGAAATTGATTTTTACAGTCATAAAAATCGCATTTTTTCTTTGATTTTTGCAGTGCTGGGGTTTGAACCAGAGCCTTATACCTGCTAGACAAGTGATATACCACTGAACTACATTCTTAGTCCTTAGTTTTTTTGCATTTTGAGACAGGGTCTTTGTAAATTGAGTAGGCTGGTTTTAAACTTCTATCCTCATGCCTCAGCCTCCCAAGTAGCTGGGATTACAGGCATGAACCACAATGCCCAGCTATATGAATATATATATTTTTTAAGAATATATTTATGTATAGGAATTAAATGACTAAGAATAGTTAATTCTGCAGTAAAACTAGTAATATGGCACCTGACAACATATAAGTGTTACTAAAGTATTATATAAAACACGACTATTACAAAAATACAAAAATACAGGTAAATCATCTTAGTAATGAAGAAAGAGATGAATATGTCATATGACAGAGAAGTGAGTAAAGGCACAAACATTCTATTTTAAAAAGGTTATTTCACGCCATTCAGGAAAGGACAAGTTATTCCGTGTTGGTTCAGTTAGCTAGGTAGCCATTAAGTAAAAACAAACAAACTGAGCCATGCCATATTCTTCAAAAAATAAAAAATAAATAAAAGGTAAACTAGAAATGGGTCAAACATTTTTATTTTTATTTTTTTATTTTTTTTATTTTTTTTTTTTTTGTGGGTACCGGGGGGACGACCTCAGGACCTCACGCACCAACAGGCACCTGTGCCGCTGAGCGATATCACCGGCCCCTTTTTCGTATGTGGGTTCCGGGAGTCGAACTCGGGCCTTCGCGCTTGCAAGGCAGGCGCTTAAGCCGCTGAGCCGTCTCACCGGCCCTCAAACATTTTTAAATGAATGTGAAAAAAATACACATACTAAAGTAAAACTAGCACATATTATATAGAAAAGAACATTCTAAGTATAATTTTAAGAGCAGAAAAATAAACTTACAGGACAGAATAAGTGATAACAGCATTATTACTACATAGTGAATCTCAAAATATATTAATTTAATACACATATTTTATGAATTTATTAATTTAATTCCAATTTTACTAGTAACAATATGTTCTATTATAGGATTTCTAGATGATAATAATGGGAAATAAAACAAGAAAAACAATAATTCTAAGTTGTTTGCCATGGAAACAACACATATCAATAATATATACTTTAATTTATTACATTCATATTAATGTTTCAGGTTAGGTACCCATCCTAAGAATAAATAAAATGAAAAAAAAGTCACTTCTAGATTTAAAATGTATAGATTTTTACCAAGAAGTGTAATTTCTTCGAATTCTGGTATAAAGACTGTGAATGTTAAGAAACAACCTTCTGGGCCGGTGAGATGGCTCAGCGGCATAAGCGCCTGCCTGCCAAGCGCGAGGTCCTGAGTTCGACTCCTGGTACCCACCAAAAAAAAAAGAAACAACCTTCTACAGCCAGACCTAGGATATGTAAATGCTTTGTAAACTGTGTGTTCTTAAAAACCTGACTTCCATCACTACTCAGATAATTATGATGATTATGAAGGATCATGCAATGTAAAAAATAATGGCATCTACTGCAATTGTTAAATGCTCAATTTCAATTGTGCCTATTCTACTTAGGTTAATGTTTTGTCAAGTTGTACAGATGAAAGTTTTATGTATTTCCAAGTACTCTACAAAGAAAAGTCTTATTTCTTTGCTGTTAGTCAAATTTTAAAGTGCACATGTATGTTTCAAAGCCTCAAGATATTTACCAAGGCAAAAAGTAGAAAAAACAACTCTCTTTAAACTAAATGAAAATATAAACTATATGTACTAAAAAGTTAAGAATGACAATAAACTTCATAATTAATAATAAATTTTTGTTTTATTTGAAAAACCAATGTGAAATTATATCCAGTCAAATGAACTGAAAAGAACCAATGAAAATTCTACTTTAAAATGGCCATCTAAAAATGAAAATTTAATAGTTCAAATAAGTAGAAGAGACCATTTTCCAACAAACAAAAAGAATAACTTTCTGAGAAAAAATTTAAATATGTATTTCTGTGATATTTCTTATGGTTTGAAACAGATATATATTCTAATTCCCAAATGCATGTATCAGCAAATGTTTGCAAAGTTAAGATAACTACTATGATTATCCCAATTAAAATATTTTCAGGTTATTTACAGGATAATAAAAAGAAATCAAATTCATTATTCTGTAAATTATGCAACAAACCATTAAATACAGCAATAAAATCAATTGGCACAAAAAATATAATTATGTTATATTCATGTAAACCTTCTGTGAACTAATTTCCAAATATCAATCATGAGTGATAGTCATAATATAAACATCAAAGAAGCACTTACGTTTTTAAGTAGCACCAATAACTTCATGCTCTCTCAAAGAGAAAAATGTTAAATCAGAGCATTGTCATGATTGTGGTGGGTAATCCCTAATCATCGAAAACTCAGAGCATAATTTTGTACAACAAAAACAAAAGAAAAAAGCAATTGCCATTTCATCAAAGGGTCTTTTACCATCTCTTTCAAATGTGATGATTTATTCTTAATTAACAACTGATTAAGCGGTATTTCAAAATTTTTCCAACACCACACATGACTAACTCCTAAGTAATCAAGGCATTAGATAAAAATTTAAACAAGAATATCACAAAACGTTGATGATCTACACCTGCATTACACATCTGTTCAAGTTCAATATGTAGGAAAGATAAACTAATCCATTATCCATCATTTTGGAATGTTAAATAAAATATTCACTTAATCCTTTTAAAGAAAATGTATAGTTCATAATCTTATGAAAGAGAAAACTTAGGCTCAAAAGTGGAAAAAATTTGAAAAACATTAGAAATGAATATAAATATGATGAGTAATAAACAATGTAAATAACGTAATCTTATTTTCTACTACATAAGTTTTTAGTAGTTATTTAAACCATATTATCTATACATATTATTTTAAAATGTCTGAGATTCTTTTTATTAATAAAGATAAAAAGAGCTAAAACAAGATTGAGCTGAAACTTTGTAATTGCTGGCGAAGATATACTTCCTCATGAGAGATATGTATAAATATATACAAGCAAAATGTAGTAGCATAACTAATTAAGGATAGATTCCAATCTTGCATAGTAAGGAAATAATTGACCTTTATTTTTGTTTTACTTTTTGTAAAGGGAAGTTAGGTACCAAAAATAAGTTGGCAGTTGAAATCGCCGTTTGCCAGCTTATGTGAACATAGGATAGGGCAACTCACAATGAAACCACCATGAAAAGCTAACAAAGGTGACTGATGCAGAGCAATTCTAATGAATTTGAAATCTGACAAAAATCAGGCTTAACAGATTTCCTTTTATTTCTGCTATTCATAAACAAAATTGACTTTCAAGGAGGGTGTCTCTTCTTTGTCAAGCACCTTAATGGGAAACATGTCCAGATTCGGAAAAATGCAATTGAGAAAGGGTGATTTGCCTCCCATACCAGAAGGAGGAGAGTTGGGCACTGAAGTGTAATCCTAGACTGGGACTCTTGCAGAGGCTACTGGGAAGAAAAAGCATGATACAATGACACAGCGATTCTAAAACTTTCAAAGGAAGGAAGGAAGGAAGGGAGAGAGGGAGGGAGGGAGGGAACAAGAATATCTTCAGAGCTTACTAAAGATTATTGAGTGATTTTTAATAGTGAGCATTGTAAAAGGAAATTGACTTTATTCCAGATATTTCATGATGTGAATGAAGCAATGTTCCAAAACTAAGCCTATGGCATTTTGATCATCCACTTGGAATGGCAGAGATTATTAGAAGCTTGGGAGTGTACCTTGGCCATACATGAAGCGTTTGTGGTAAAATCACTTGGACAACAAGAAGCAGGCAGTGTCTCTCCTCCTCCTACTGCCTAAAACCAGAAGTCTGAATTTTGAAAATACATTTAGTTGCAATACCATTTCTTGACATACAACAAACATGTACTCCATGAATACTTGTTGAATTAATGACTAAAAAAAAAAGAAAAAAGAAAAGAATTTACATTCGTAACAGTTGGCAAAATTAGGGATCCTCCTGTGTTAATTTATTTTGAAAAGAAAAAGTGGCAATGATAGCTATACTTTATAATATACAATAAAATCAGTTTAAACAAAGCAAGACACCAATACGAATAGCATGAATAACCCAGGTGTGTTAACTGAAGGTCCTATGCAAATACAAAGACAATTAACTTAAGTGGTTTCCTTTTTCATCCAAAAGAGAATTTATTTAAACTATGTAGAAGCAAATACCACATATGAAGAATGTCTTCTAATGATAAATGTTTTTCATTTTATGAAACCTTCTTGAATTATATTTAGTTTGTTTACAAATATATTCCAAGCTTCTTAGCTATTGGCAAAATGAAGCACAACCTATCCAAAAATCTCCCACTTATATGAAATGTACAAATGGCTGCTGTGAAATGAAATAATTTTATTCTAGCAATTCCGTAGTCTAAGAGTTTTAGCACATAGCCGGGAGTGAACACAAGACTCATCTGACCCAGCACTAAGGCAAGCATTTGTCTAAATTACTTTAAACAGTGAGAATCCCATTTCATCTTCTATATTTGTGCCTCTTCAGACATGGAAAATTAGAATTAAAATATTTTGCCCACTAATCATTAAAATGTTGGAAAGCAAATAAACAGATACCTCCTATTTTAAAGCTAAACACATCAGCACTGTTTTCACAGAACCGAGTTATACAGACTGACTGTTTTTGTTCCTATCTTTACAGAATTGAGCTTTCCTTCCTGGCATTCTTTATATGAAAACCCATGGCACCCACACCAACGTAAAAAGGGGACAGTCACACAAACTAGAATAGAGAGTGTGTCTTACTGTGAAATGACCTTGGCTTCTTTTACAATGTCACCATAATTCAGACTTAAATTCATCATGATGCTCTCATTGAAATTTCAGCTGTTTTCAGTGAGCTCTTGTTGAACCAGGTATTTTGAATGTTTAGCTTGTTTTTGTTTGTGTGTTTGTTTGTTTATGAGATAACTTTGTGTGTTCTGATGGAAGAGTTTGAACCCAGTGTCTTGAGTTTGAATCTTTGCTACCTGTGTGGCCTGCACCATAATTTTCTCAATTCTATATGAGAAATTTATTCTCTACGTTTCTGGATTATTGGAAGCAGTATGTGAAACCCCGACCATAGGACTTGGTATGTGAGATATTTTTCTACCTCTTATTCTTCTAAAATGAAGTGCGAAAGTCACCTTCATTATTTATTCTTTCCCACCTCCTACTTCCAGTTATATGACATTACACATTACATGTTTTTTTATCAAAAACAGCTAACCCTACCTACTTCTAATTTTCGTGAAACTAGTCTCTTTTGCCCCCTTAAACAAACACCCTTCACCCAGAGTCTGTAATTAAGTGTTGCTTTAATCTTTTTCCTTGCTCTAGAGGAACATAAACCATTTCCTACTTGGTACGATCTATATTATTACCTGCAAAGCTTCATTATTTATATATAGGCCTTACTAAAATCAAGAACTTACTACAGTTGTTCCATACTACAATTGAGAACTTCAAAATCCAGGTTTATGTTTTTTTTTTTCCTTGTGCAATACCTGACCAACAGACATAAATTAAATTAAAAATATATTGGTTGACTTTATTGGCAGCACATGGTTTGACATCTAATTTTGAAATATGGTTAGGATGATCCAAGTAAGTAACTTAAATAAAAAATTTCCTCTAATTTTAGCTGGATCTCATCCTTCCACCACATCTTCTACTCAGAATAACCAGGAAAAACTACATTGTACTTTGACTGCCAAGGTTTATCTACTCAGATCAAAGTTATCCTATTTGATTAGCTTTTCCTAACTGTGATTTACCCCACTTTAAAGTAGAAGTGACATTTTTTTGGTTTGCACCCACAAAAATTGACTTCTTTTTTCAGTACAGGGCATTGAATCAGGGCCTTCACACTGAACTTTATCCACAGCCCTTTCTATTTTTTTATTTTGAAACAGCGTCTTGATAAGTAGTTGACTTTCCAGTCTTGAAATTAACTGATCTTCCTGCCTCAGCCTCCCAGAATGTTGTACCACCCTGTTCAGCTCAAAGTCTACATTTTATAGCACCTATTTATTTATTCATATGCTTCTCTCCATTCTACACTTAAACACCTTAAATTTACAAACAATCTTCATTTGCCTCTTTAATGATTATTATGCTACTTGATACAGGTAATTTAATAAATGATTGTTGCATGAACAAATTCAAGCTGAATATATATGTGTGTGTGTGTGTGTGTGCGTGTGTGTATCGAGAGGGAGAGTAGAGAGAGAGAAATTCAGGTACAAATATAGAAGCAGGTACAACTCTAGGCACAAACTTAAGCATAAATTACACATTTTCTTTTTTTCAGATAGTTAATGACAGGAAATATTGTTATTTTTAATTTGTGTGTTGACATAGTGGATTGTACAGTGATAACAAGAATAACAACAATATTAATAAATGCATGCTGATTTCCTAATGCTTAATAAATCATACACTAGTAATTAGATCAGGTATATGCTATGTGCTTTCTATACTGCTACCAACAAATCTATAATTTGACATCCATTTTATGGATGAGGGATTTGATGCTCTAAGAGTTTAAGAAATGAAGACAATTATTATTAAAAAAATAAGAAAATAGGAAAAGGACAAAATAACCACATGGTGGTAGGCAGAGGCAGATTAAGGAGGAGGATGGAGAGAGAATGTTTCAAAAATAGCCGGGCATGGTGGTGCACGCCTGTAATCCCAGCACTCAAGGCTCCATGTGCAGCAGGATCACTGTGAGTTCATGGCTAGCCTGGGCTACACGGTGAGTTCAAGGCCAGCATGACAACATAGCAAGACACTCTCTTTCTCAAAAAACGAAAAAGCCCAAGGAATAATTTCTAGTGGGGCCATTAATCATTCAAGATTATCCTCTTTCTCTCTTTAATTTATATTCATCTTCTCTTTTTGCTTCACAATCCCTTCCACAACCCTGAGTTTACTAAACTCAAAACAAAAGAAAATCCTTCTGAAATAAGATCTTCTTTTTTTCCCCTGCAAATAACTGTTTCCTCTTCATTCCTAATACCTATCAAGTTGTGCTTTTGTTCACTTCCTTGTTCACATTAATTCTTTGAAATACATTGCAGTACTGCCTGTGGTCAGATGGGAAATAGTAGCCACAGTTTCACTCTTTCTTTTCGTAGCTCTGCCTCCGGAAAACACTCTGATCTTATTGAAGGTATTGTTCACCCCATCAGCATCCTAGGGCTATCTAAAGCTATTACGTTCCTATCACAGGAACGGGTACTACCTGGTGATTTTCTCTTAGACATGAGAACAATAAATAGCATAGGATTGGAAAATGCAAAGTTTTGATCCCAAGTAGTTTGGCAATGTAGTTTGTAAATTGTGATCATGGACTATTTGGTTGTGAAAGATTTAAATAGTCCATTTTTCTTGTGGGTACAACTTATAAAACATGGTAGTGCAAAAGGGAAGTTGATAGATTCTATGTCAATTATGTTTGTTCTACCTGCCTATTGTTTAAAATGTGCAGTATTCAAGTAGCATTTAGCATAGGAACATAATTTTCAACAGTGTTAGAAGTTACAGCTAAATGCCAATCAGTTTTGTGTTTCCTATTTATATGTTCAGTTTTTAAAAGCAAACACACAGTTTTGTCTTAATATCATATACTCCTTGTAACTACCATTTTGACTCTTCCATAATGCTGTAGTCCCATCTTTTGGTCCATTACTGAATTTATTTTGCCTAGAAGGGCTGCTGAGAAGTTTATGGCAAATCCCCATCTGCCTTTTTGGGTGGAAGAGAAAATTGTAAAGCTAAAAAAATAAATTAGATGATCTTTTAAAATAAGATACATGTTCGCATAATTGTGCATGAATTTTTAGAACTGTCCCCAAAGTTAGCTATTTCCCCAGTACAGCTATAGTCACTATCCTCTTACGTTTTATGTTTAATACATGCCAACCTCTGATATAATCTGCCACAGTGATGGAATTATTCATCCTGGAGAAAATGTCTAAATTATTTAATTCTTTACACTTTCTAGAAAGTTCAAATTAAATCTTTTAAAATGGCAAAGAAAAGCAATTTACCTTTACTACTTCTTCCTCCTACCACTTGCAAATTGCATATATTTCAAACCTCACTCACTTTTCTAGTTAATGAAGTTAATAGCTTCATCATGCTGCATAATTCATGTTGTGTAATCTATATAATAAAAAAGTACAAGATGATATAGAATATTCTTGACATTCATGAATATTAAGTGTTGAAAAGTAATTAGATGATAAAAATAGAAATAAAAATAATGAAACACTAAAGAAAATGTTTGCATAGTAACATCAATTTTAAGAAGCTGGCACAGAGAAAGTTGTAGCAAATATTTCTCTAGTAAAGATGATTTTCTAGAGCATTTTGATATGTGTCATCACATTTCATGTTCCTACTACCTAAGATAAATATTCTTTACATTCTACAGAATAAAATCTTTACAGTAAATTAAGGCTGAGCTCAGCTTAGTCTCTATGCTCTATGGTCCATTTGTCCTTTTTGAGTACTGTGCTTTTCTGCCACGTACTAGAACATTTCCTTTCCATCCTAATATCACTTCTTCTCTGCAGAATTTCCCTTCTTTCTTCTACATAAATGGGTTTTATTTTATCCCTTAAAATAATCAAGTACAGTACATACCAAATTTTAAAATTATATTTCCTAGAAGGCGTCAAAACTTTGAACCAGAACTTTTGATAACTGGATTCCTTTTTCTCCTTCACCCTTGTAAGAACGGTTTTTTTTCCAAGTTGCATCTTTGGTTCTCTTTTATAAGTTTACCCATCACCACAACCACAACCCCCTTCTTTTCCCAGATGCCCTTGAACTCCTGCCTCCTAAATCCTAATTCCTTTCTCTTGAGACCTAGACTTAGATTCTGTCTGGAAAAATCTCTTAGTCTCTCACATGTAATGTGAACCAAGCAGAACTAATTAGCTTAAATTTCCCAATGTGTGATTTACACATTTTGGCTGATAGATCAACCATTTTCACAGTCTCCATGACTGGAAATCACTCTAGACCAAGTGACCAGGACTTTCAACATTGTCTCTGGCTGTCTTCTTCATCCCCTTTCTCTTTCTCACTGCCATTAACAGAGTTTTGGTGACCAACATGTAAGCATCTAAAATTTTTTAAATAAAGAAAAGACCAAAGTAGACTTGTCTAACAATATTTCTCAGTTTTTACAAATATATAAATTCATTTCAATGGAAAAAAATCTAGAACCTTAGTAATGTCCTATACTATGCTTTCATACTGTTCTGTAACCATAATGAAAATGTGTAGAAACAGCTATTAATCATAAATCAAAACAAATGTCCAGTGAAATACAAACTAAAATAAAACTTTTATTATAGTAACACTAACACCATATGCTAAATGTTAGTGTGAAACAAAATCATACTTTGAGAAGAGAATATGAATTAACTACCATGATATAAATCATGTTGGGTCTTCTATGCTTTAGCTTCATATGTCCTTCTAATTTCTGTATAGAAATTTATGAAAAACCTCATTTAGTTTACATATGGCTAATATTCATTATTTATACATTAAACCCACCACTACAGTTCTCTCATTCTTCTGTATTAAATCACCAGAAATAGATGTCCATGCCACTATAAACATAATTAAAATTTTAGCCCCAGAAATTACACAGAAATAGTTTATGATAACATAGTCATACAGATGACTTTAAGTAAACTTATGTTAAATTTGAGATTCTAACTGCATTGACACATCACTGAATCCTTCTCTTAGAAATTATATCCACAACACTCCAATAGTCTAGGGATCAAATAATCAATACGTAATACATAAAATTTAAGCCTATCTGATGCCTTTTCTTTTTACTGTACAAGACTGACTTCCAGCATACAAGAAACATTCTGCAGATATTTTCATGACTATCCACTTCTCTTTTGCACTTAATAACTGCAAGTTAACTTATAAGAAATGAAGACCATGGCTATGAAAAAGTCTCACACAATTTATAATAGTCTCAAATGGCAAAGTAATTTATCTACTGTAATGAAAACATATAATCTTAGCTTAGGCAACTTTCAGAACTTCTAAATGAAGGCAATTGTTGACAAGAAGGAAACTTCAATGCCAGTAATAAAAAGAGACTGTATATTAGAGAATTTCGAGGCTTTGATTAACCTGTAAATAAACAATAAAAAAAAATGTTTGGGGTAAGCAAAAGATTGTAAGAGAATTTGTAAGACCAGTCCATGTATAAATGATGATGATGGATCGTGCAATTTTTCTGAATAACTAAAGAGATTAGCCAGGCTGTTTATGCTAAATAGTCACATTCCATTTTAATTCATTTAAAATAGGCTTTTGAGATTAAAGCTAATAATTAAATATCAAAGTCTATGCAATAATAGAAACTACTTTTAATTTCCTTGGATTAGAAATGCACCTCTTGCTTACTACAAAATATGTGTGCTTTGATAAAACATATTCATAATTATCACAACACCAATATTTATAATGCTATCTCATTTAATTCCTTAGAGACATGAAGCAAGGCCCAGAACCAGCCAGAAAGAAGTCTGCAATATGCACTGAATAATGATGTACAAACGTTATTAAAATAAGAATCCATTCTTCCTTCTACCTAACCTCTTTTGTGTTAAATTTATGAGAAAAATTATTTAAAAGGTAGGAACGAGGTGGTATGGCATTAATATAGTAAATGTCAAAACATAGAGTTTCTTCATTTCCTTATACTTGCCATATTCATAGGTAACTTTTTTATTAAAAAAAACCTGGATTACTACAATAATATGTAAATTTCCATTTCATATATGGTAAAGAAACCTTTTCACCAGATTGGGGAAGTCCCATCAAAAGTGGCTATAAACTTCCTGAGATATTGCCTCTCACTATTGAGTGATTTTGTTCTTTCTGGATATGATTATATCTCTCCTTCTTTGACAACCAGTTTTTGACCAATTATATTCAGAGCTATATCTCCTGAAGGATTTATGAAAAGACTTGTTAGGCTTTATCAAGAGCATATAATCAAGGCAGAGAACTTATTCTCTTTTTTAAAGAAAGGGGAAGAAGTGAGGTGGGAACTACTTTGTTGGATGAAACCACAGCACTAAGAATTTTAGGTATAAACTTTTCCATTAACACCAAACTTATCCTGCAGGACATACATTTCCACTTCTCAGTCAGTGACTTGACTCTCAGAGAGGTTAAATGAGTTTATCTATAATCAGACTGAAGATCTATGGCAAAGCTCACATGTAGCATAGATCTTAGAGCTCAGTTTTCCCTCTACTTGCAAATTATTATAAAAATGGAGCTGTGTGCTTAGACTTCACTGAATCAAAATCCAATGGAATAGTGGTTGTGAATGCAAACCTTTTTGATTTGGCCTTCAACATTTCTGAGAATAGACAAGGACTTTTTATTCTGTTCCATTGAGCAGAACTAGAGAGAAGGGATAAGTACATAGGTGCATGTACCTAAAGATTTTAATGAACCCCCCCACCAATAAAGGGACCATGGGTCATATTTCGATGTATAAAGATAGCTATGTCAACAGTCACAAAATATGTTCATTTTGATTTAGGGATAGAATTATTCTGTCTTAGCAATTACGTGGAACATTGGATTGTCTTCTATTTCCTTTTTTTTTTTTTTATGTGGGTACCGGCAGTCGGCCTCAGGACCTTGCACTTGCCAGCAAGTGCTTGTGCCATTGAGCAATATCACCGGCCCTTTTTTTCCTTTATGTGAGTACCAGGAGTCGAACTCAGGACCTCGCACCTGCCAGCCAGGCACTTAAGCCACTGAGCTATCTCACCGGCCCTTCTATTTCTTATATCCTATGCAAAAAGTGTTTTTTTAAATTGGCAGGCTGGAGGGACTTTGTTTATGAGTTACTAAAATATTCTTTGTATAGGTTCCTAATTATGTCCTAGTTAATGTGATCATATCCACAAGGTGATATTTTAATAGATATGTCAAGAATAAAAAGTATGTTGGAGATGAAGCTTTATAGTAGGGCACTTGCCTGGCATGCACAAGGCCCTGGGTTGACTATCAGCGCTGATTAAAAAAAGGTAAAAAAAAAAAAAAAAAAAGAAAGAAAACAAACAGAAACTGAACAGGCAAATATAACTGTTGAATTTCATTGATTCTAAGATGAATCACTTAATACCTATGTTAAAAGGTAATACTAAATTTAGGTATACTAAATTACATGAGAAAACTGATATATAAAAAGGATGTATCATTTGTTCAAGAAAACTAGAACATGGCAGAATAGTAATTTCAATGCCTGACCTTTCACTAGTACTCTTTTATTAAAAGTTACTTTGGAAATACAATTTTCCCTCAGGCCATTAATTCCACAGGAAAAGGGAATACATCTTCTTCATGTTTTGAGACCTAACAGAGCGTGCTATGGTTGAATTGGGGTCTGTCCACTGTGCGGTAGCATTAAAAAGAGGTAGAACTTTAAGAAGTGGGGCTTAGGGCCGGTGAGATGGCTCAGCGGCTTAAGCGCCTGCCCGGCAGGCGCAAGGGCCCGAGTTCGACTCCCGGAACCCACATACGAAAAAGGGGCCGGTGATATCGCTCAGCGGCACGGGTGCCTGCTGGCGCGCGAGGTCCTGAGGTCGACCCCCCGGTACCCACAAAAAAAAAAAAAAAAAAAAAAAAAAAAGAAGTGGGGCTTAGCACCAGGCAATTGATCATGGAGAGTGTACTTGGGGAGGGTTAGTGTAATTCTTGTGGATCTCCTGTTAGTTCCCACAAAAGTGAGTTGTCATGAAAGTCAGAGCCTGACTTGGAAACTCTCTGGCTTGCAGTCCTGCTACGTGATTTGCTCTTCCACATACTCTTTCCAAGATGCCATCTACCATGCTGTGACAGAGCCATTGAAGTTCTTACCTGAAGTGGAACCAATGGGCCCACCAGATATTGGACTTTCAATCTCTTAAACTTATGAGCTAAATAAACCTCCTTCCTGTATTCATGACCTAATCTGAAATATTTTACTATGGCAACAAAAAACAGACAAATGAAGTGCCAGATGGCATCTAAGAATAAGAAAAATGTGAAAGAGAGAAAAAGGAAAGAAGGAAAGGAAATACAGAAGAGACAAGGAGAAGGGAAGGAAAAGAAGGAATAATGAAAATAAATGAATGAAAGAGGAAAAAGAGAAGGAAGAATAAAAAAAGGAAAAAGAAGCACTCAGCCAAACTCAGTTTTTGCTGTAGTCAATTAAGTTTTTTGTGGAGTCAATGAAGTGTCAGCAAGACAGGTAGTAGTTTTTTTTTTTTTTTTTTTATTTTAAAGAGAAGAAAAAAACAAAACAAATCAAAAGAAGAACAAATTTTCAAAACAACATAATAGGAGGGTAACAATGGTTAATACATTACGTATTACTATCTTTAAGTTAGTTATTCAGGACACCAGACATTAGCATTCAATTGTCCAAACATTATTGGCACAAACCTTACTCTTCAATGAACTAAGTAAAAATGGTAGTGTATCTATCTTAACCATCTTATATATATATATACAATTTTTTTCCCTTTCCCTTCTTTCTTTTCCCTATTCCAGTCTCTCTTTCCTTTTGACCAGTTTCTTTTTGATTCACCATATCTATTGTACATTTTGGATCTTATTTACTCTTTCAGTTTCTCATACTAGAGAGATAATACGATGCTTACACATGTGCTTCTGGTTTATTTCACTTATGAGTATTTTCTCGAGTTGCATCCATTTACCTATAAAAGTCTCCAGTTTATCCTTCTTTATGGCTGAATAGTAATCCATTGTATAAAAATACCACATCTTTCTTATCCATTCCTCAGTTGATGGGCATTTGGGTTGTTTCCAAGATCTGGCTATTACAAATTGTGCTGCTATAAACATGGGTGCACATATATCGCTGTGGTACGATGTTTTTAATTCTTCTGGGAAGATGCCCAGAAGGGGAATAGCTGGGTCAAATGGGACCTCCAACCCTAGTTTTCTGAGGAATCTCCACACTGACTTCCACAGTGGCTGTACCAGTCGACACTCCCACCAACAGTGAAGAAGGGTTCCTTTTTCCCCACAGCCCCTCCAGCATTTGTTATTAGTTGATTTCTTAATAGTAGCCATTCTTTCTGGGGTGAGATGGTATCTCAGTGTTGTTTTAATTTGCATCTCTCGAATGACTAGTGATGTTGCACATTTTTTTGTATATTTGTTTGCCATTAGTATTTCTTCATCTGAGAAATGTGTATTCATCTCAGATGCCCATTTTTGGAGTGGGTCTTTAAATTTGGGAGGTCTGATTTTTTTGAGTTCTTTATATGTTCTCGATAGTAGTCCTTTGTCTGAGGAACAGCTGGCAAACATTTTTTCCCACATTGTGGGTTGTCTCTTCACTCTGTTGGTGGTTTCTCTTGCTGTGCAAAAGCAATACTCCCAAATTCATTCCTGGAAGCAAGCATTACCCTGATACCAAAACCAGAGAAGGACCCAACTAAGAAAGAGAACTACAGGCCAATCTCCCTAATGAACATAGATGCAAAAATCCTTAATAAGATACTGGCAAACAGAATCCAACAAATCATCAAGAAGATTATACACCATGACCAAGTTGGATTCATCCCAGGGATGCAGGGATGGTTCAACATACGTAAATCAATAAATGTAATACAGCATATTAACAGAACCAAAGACAAAAATCACATGATCATCTCAATAGATGCAGAAAAAGCTTTTGACAAAGTCCAGCACCTTTTCATGATAAAAACCCTACAGAAAATTGGAATAGAGGGTCTTTATCTCAATCTGGTAAAAGCTATCTATGACAAACCAACAGCCAATATTATACTAAATGGCCAAAAACTGAAAGCCTTCCCTCTAAAATCAGGAACAAGACAAGGATGTCCACTGTCCCCACTCTTATTCAACATAGTTCTGGAAACTTTAGCCAGAGCGATTAGACAAGAGAAAGAAATAAAAGGAATAATGATTGGAAAGGAAGAAGTTAAATTATCATTATTTGCAGATGACATGATACTCTACACAGAAGATCCCAAAAACTCCACTAAAAAACTGCTAGATTTAATAAGCAAATTCAGTAGTGTAGCTGGATACAAAGTCCATACTCAAAAGTCAATAGCCTTCCTGTACACAAATAACAAACTTACTGAAAGAGAAATTAGGGAAACAATACCTTTCACAATAACATCCAAAAAAATGAAATACCTAGGAATCAACCTCACGAAGGATGTAAAAGACCTCTATACTGAAAACTACAGTACTCTGAAAAAGGAGATTGAAGAGGATATCAGAAAATGGAAAGATATCCCTTGTTCCTGGATAGGAAGAACCAATATAGTGAAAATGGCCATACTTCCAAAATTGTTATACAGATTTAATGCAATTCCAATCAAAATTCCAACAGCATATCTCACAGAATTAGAGAAAACAATCCTAAAATTCATTTGGAATCAGAAGAGACCTAGAATAGCAAAGGCAATTCTGGGCAACAAAGGCAAGGCAGGGGGCATCACAATCCCCGACTTGAAATTATACTATAAAGCTACTGTGATAAAAACAGTGTGGTACTGGCAAAAAAACAGACCTGAAGATCAATGGAACAGATTAGAAGATGCTGAAACAACCCCAGACATACTAAGCCACCTTATCTTTGACAAAGGTGCCAAACACATTCGCTGGAAGAAAGATAGCCTCTTTAATAAATGGTGCTGGAAAAACTGGCTCTACACATGCCGAAGATTAAAACTAGATCCGTATCTTTCACCATGCACTAAACTAAATTCAAAATGGATCAGAGATCTAAATATTAAAACAGAAACATTAAATCTGCTGGAAAGTAGGATAGGTAAAACCCTTGGAGACATTGGTGTAGGCAAAGACTTTATGAATAAAAACTCAACCGCACGGGAACTATCCCAAAGAATCAATAACTGGGATCTCATCTTATTAGTAGGTTTTTCTTGAATCCCAACTTCTATTTTTTGTCCTCTTAGGTCAACATAAGCAGCCCTCACACATACATTAGTTATTGAGAAGGAATATAACCTAAAATCTTAGGAAACGAGACTTTTAAACCAGGGGTCCCTCAGTGCCAGACATGGAACGGTACCTGTCTGTGGCCTATTAGGAACTGGACCATACAGCAGGAGTTGAGCAGTAGGCTAGGGAGTGAAGCTACCTCTCTGTTTACACCTGCTTCCCAATCACTTGCTTTACTGCCTCAGCCCAGCCTCCTGTCAGGGTAGTGGCAGCATTATATTCAGATGGGAGCATGAACCCTACTGTGAACTGCGCATAAAAGGAATCTAGGTTGTGTGCCCCTTATGAGAACCTAGTGCTTGATGATCTGAGGGGGAATTAAGGCAATGGTGCTAGTGCTGGATAGTGGCTGCAAATACTGTACATACTAACTTTACTAGAGAGGTAGGATTGCACAGAAACCATAAAAAATCACCTGTTTGCAGATTCATACCAAAACCATATCAGTTAATGGTCAGTGACAAGCTGCATCTTCACAGGGGCACATGAGATGATGTACTTCAATAACATAGCTGCACCTGGTGGCAGGCTTTAAGTCAGAATCCAGCACTTATTGTCGTTTGCCTGTAGCCTTCCTATTATTCTATTTACCACTTGTATCCCTTCCTCCTTCCCACAATCCTCACTTGTCTCAGACATGGTTTTGGTTAAGACCACAAGCCAACCCTAGTCAAAATGAGTAAAAATAAGCATTACTGGAGAGTTTCTTTGAAAAGGCAGAAAGGCCCAACAACGATAGGAAGAAAACGCTAAGACTGCCAACAAAAATAAAGCTGCATTTAAAAGAAAATCCCGAGGCTGACTTACACTACTGCTTTATTGCAACAGATCATTCAAACTTGTTTGTTTGTTTGTTTTGTAATATGTGAGGACTGGCTATCCAAAAAACTCACGAAGCTTTCAAAATTGTTTTTCCACATGGAAAACAAGAATACTACATTGAAGCACAAGCTTTTAGAACTTTTTAAAAGAAAAAAATGTGAACACACAGAAGAATTATTGAAAGCTACCACTTCGTCAGATGTGTCTGCACTTGAAACTATCATGCGTAGTGACTAAAATCATTGCTAAAGCTCTGAAGACCTTTACTGTTGGTGACGAGTTGCTCCTGCCTGTTGCTAAGGACATTTGTTGTGAACTTTTAGGAGAGGCTGCAGTTCAAAAGTTGGCTCATGCTTCTCTTTTGGCCAGCACCATAAGTAGATGAATTGATGAAATGGCAGAGGACATTTGGTCACCATTGCTAGAAAGGATTAATGAGGTACCATGGTACTCAAACCACACTGATGAGTCTACCCATGTCGACAGTGAGGCAACAATATTTGTTTTTCTGCAATATATTTTTCAAGAAAATGTGTATGAAGTTATGTTATGTGAATTTTTGTTGCCAACCAACATCACAGCTGCATAACTATTCAAGTCTTTGAATGAATACATATGGGGGAAACTAAATTGGTCGTACTTTGTTGGTATCTGCATGGACAGTATGGCTACCATGATTGAATAGCTTTCTGCTTCCACTATTCAGGTCAAAGAGGTCGCTTCTGAATATAAGTTTATACATTGTGTCATCCATAAAGAAATTCTAGCTAACCAAAAATGTCACCTGAACTTAAAATGTTCTGTAAGGTATGATTAAAATTTCAACCACAATAAAGTATATACCTTTAGCTCAAGACTGTGCTGTTCTGTGAGGAGATGGAGGTAAAGCACATACATTTTCTCTTCTACATAATAGTAATTCAACTTTCTAAAGGTAGATCACTGGCCAGAGTTTTCCAGCTATAACAGCCAGTCCAGAGAGTTCTGTTAGAAAAACAGTCACTGCTGGCAGCATGTTTCAGTGACACAGAATAGGCTGAAAAACCTGCTTGCTTATGTGATATATCCAACCTGTTCAACAAATTCAGGCTGTCACCTCAGGGGAAAATGACAACTGTGTTCAAGTTGGCAGATCTAATGGCTACATTTAACACCAAGCTGGAATTATTGGGATGATAAGTAAACACCAAGAATTTTGACATTAACATTAACAAATTTTGAAAGACATTGATCCAGAACCTTCTTTCTCCCAGATAGTGTATTATCCCTACCTTAGCTTTCAAAAGGCCTTGACCATTATTTCCTAACCACAAAAGACCCCTGGATTAGGAATGGATAGATCTGTGACGTATTTGTGAATAAGCCAGGTATATTTGTCTGAGCAGAAGAGGATCAACTGCTTGAGATTACAATTGGCCTTTGAGACAACTTCAAATCTCCATGTCATCTAGATTGAGATTGCCACAAAAGAACTGAACATTCTTCTTCCATTTCTATCCTCCTATCTTTGTGAAGTAGGGTTTTTTGTGGTGAGAGCAGCCAAAATAATATTACAGAGTAGACTGGACGTAAGTACCACACTGCGGATGTCACTGTCTCCCACCACCTGCAGATGAGACTATATAGTTGTAGGAAAACAAGCTCAGGGTTTCCACTGATTTTGCATTATGGCAAGTTGTATAATAATTTTATTATATGTTGCAGTTTAAAAGTAATAGAAATAAAGTACAAAATAAATGTAATTCGCTTGAGTCATCCTGAACCCCCACCCGCACCCCCAACACCTATAGAAAATGTGTCTTCCATGGAACCAGTCCCTGGTGCCAAAAAGTTTGGGGACCACTGTCTGAAAGGACACAGTTAAGAATGTTTCAGAATTAGAAGGAACAAAATCTAATGAAATTATCTAGCAAAGATAATGTGTTAGGACTCGTCCCCAGCATACATCCCTCAAATTTTATGAATGTATTGTGAAATTTACTCCACCCTTTTGAAGCTTGTTTTACTATTCTGAAATGATGCGTTTAAATAAGACACTCTCTCAGGGTTATGTCTGGTTATAAAAGTCTACCTTTATTACACTAGAGAATTATGTTTTTTAATTTATCTTTCATTCAAATGAAGACAACCTTTCTACAGAAATGACCTTTCCAGTAATATATGTTTACAAATGAATAAGTTATGAATGATATAAAGCTTAAAATTCTTGAATCTCCTAGAGTCATTCACTTTTTGAGTGCTTATGAGTCAGAGAAGACGAGAAGGAAAATAAGATTACCCACTCATTGACTACTCAGCTTTAAAGTGTCAGCACTTAAATTTTTATCGGCATTATACTTACAATAGAGTTTATGATCCATTGTAATCATATGACAAGATACATATGACAAGATACATATGAATTATACAACAATATCACTGAAAGAAAAAGAAATCTCTTCCTAGTAACACTACTATTATCACATTTGAGAGAGAAATATGTAGCAGTATGGTAAAATTTACCTATTTCAATAACAGAATTTAATTTTTTTCCTCTTGTATATTAAATTGAGTTAGATGATTTAAGAGGGAAAAGAAAAGAAAAGCTATAGAAATTGAGGTTCAATTCAGCATATGGTGGGTAAGAAAACAAGGATCATTTGGGCAGCCTAAGGCTGACCAATGAGGGAGTGGCTGATTTTATAAATAGCTGAAACATTAGCCCACAGCTGTTGTATTACCATTGTCTCCAAGCAGGAAACAATTTAATATGATCTTTCCCAATCATATGAACTATCTTCTGCTAACATACATTCTCACAGCCAAAACCCTTAAGGAGTACAAAATCTCTTCATTCAAATGCTAAAACTTAAAAATCCCATTTCCTTATTCATCTGTTTTATGAGTAGTTTAGGTACATGGCATAAATGTCCCATGGGAAATATCTGAGTATCAATAAGTAACCAAATCTCTAGTGCTTTCACTCCCATATGTACTACAGAGAGCCGCTCAGGTGAGAGCAGCCCAATTGCCAATTTCAATTTGTAATTTCTACCATCTGCATTTGTGACTTTTGATTTGAATTTCAAATCTGAAACCTCTATTTGTTTTCTCTATTGCAAGCATCAAAATTTGTATGGCACATCTTCCAAAATTAGTATTCATAGGGGCTCTTTGTTGCACTTCAGTTCCAGCTGTTCCAAATTTGGTAAAATCCACCCTGTCATTTTTGCATGATACAGTAACAGACAAGGGAAACTTAATGATTCATTCACGGTGTTCTGTAGTAGGGTCTAGACTCGTGTATCCTATTAGTAACCAAAATAATAGTGGGGAAAACATATTGATGTGATCTTTATCTCTTTTTGTTATTGAATGAGGGACTTTGGGAAATATAACTTAATTAACTTAAAAAAGAAGTTATTAAGTCAAGCCAGTTAAGGATTTATACCCAATACTTTGTCCTTCATTACTTAAAGCTATTGGTAAAAATAGTAATAATATTCAAGAGTAATTTGATGAAAATGGCAGTCAAATTTAGGTGTATATAAGGATATAAAATGGTGACATAGTAACATCATTTTCAATCTCAAAAGTAACCACTGAGGAACATAAAACTTTTACCTATAGATGACAAAAAAGTACTGACCTAACTTTAAATGTGAAGACTATCTATTAGACATGATTAAGCTTTAATTAACAGGAAACATCAATTGGATTTTGTTATATTGCTCTTGAAGGAGACAAGAAACAGAAATTAATTGAAATTGGAGAGTTAATCTAATATAGATGAAAGGAAAATCATTCAATATTTGGACCTCAATTGGTATTTATCCAACCCAGCATTCTATATCAGTGCTGTCCAAAAGAACTTTCCGCAATGATGTAATTGTTCTGTACCAGCACAATCTTCTATAGGAGTCAGTAGCTGTGTGTAGTTACCATATCAGGCAGTTGAAATGTGGCTAGTACCACCGAGAATTTTAAAAATTTTGATTATTTTTACTTTGAATAACCACTGAATGGTAATGGTTACCACACAGGATGGTAATATTGTTATATTTTCTATGTCTCTTGTTCTTATAATAAAAATCTTGAGTACAGAATAAGGATTCCTATACATTCTCAAATTTGAAAGAATAACATTATCACTAGTTAAAATAGTGTGACTAACTAAAATAAAATAGAAATTACTGCATTTAAAAATTATTTTCAACAGCATAGATTCAAATAAGGGAAACTATACAGGTGATTTATGATATAGACCTTACAATAAAAAAAGTAGACTGAGAAAAAAATACAGACCACAGAATCATTTCTGTGTTTAGATGCTCACCCAAATGCTTTCTCACAGTGCAGCTTCAGTTAGGCAAACTACCAGTTACTAACCATCTTTGAAAGTTGTAATAATTCTGACATTACAAAAACATTAAAGGGATTAATTGAGATAAAGTGCTCGGGATCTGGTACAACAGCAAGGACAAAGCAGATAGTAGGAAATTTCCCAGTTCTCAAATTCCCAGAGTGTATTAGTTGTATGAGGTTTGGAACATGCACACACAAGACCCCTCTTTTCAGAAAGAAAGAAGGAAAGGAAGGAAGAAAAAGAAGAACTAAATATAAATCCCCAGGAATAGCAAATGCATTTCAATCAAAAAAACAAAATAATGAGGAAGGTAAGCCTAGCACAATGTATTTTTTTCTCATAAGGTAAGAGAGAGCACATTTTTTAACAATCAAATTCTAGTTTTTGTAACAGTGACTGTTATACACTAGTTATTTAATGGTGATTGAAAGAAGAAGGCATAAGAAAATATGTGATTATATGCCTTTGAGTTGCTTAGATTTCACAGTCATAATAATTAGAAGCTCAGAAAAGAGATCCAAGTTATTCTTCCTCATCTCTCATGTATCTAAACTGTGTTTTGCCACTTTTTCCCCCGAAGTCTTATTTTCCTTCTTCCTATCCTCTATCAGCGCCATTTCTCTGTAACGGTACTCTCAGAGGTGAACCTGTTAAGCTTCTAGCTGCCAGGCTCCATCTTAGAGCTTCCCCAGCAAACCACGCACCCTGGCAGATTCAATGTAGAGAGTTCAATGATAAGTGGTCACAAGCATCCATTACTAGTAAAGAACAGTCAGTGCTTGAAAATAATCATTACTGTCATTAGGGATTTGAAATTTTTATAACATATTTCTGGTCACCTAACTTTTATTTCTTTAAAATCTAAAACCAATCAAACATAATACTTTCAACCCCTCAGAGCGTGATGTTCAACCTTTCCTCCACTTGACACCCTCCGAGATTTAGGGAGCATGTGGTTAGCATCCTGCACTGTCTGCTCCTGCTCCTAAGCTTCAGTTTTGTCTCCCTCATTTAAGTGGAGGTTTTTTGACACTTACAGCTTTAAATTATATTTTACTGAACTGTTCTTTTTTTTTCTTTTACATTTTTTTCACACATGCTCAGTTTATAGTAGGAATTGTTTTTAATTCAATTTCTTCCATTTTTGCATTTGCTAAATGAACATTACTGAGTTCTCATTAAAAAAAATAGACCAAAAGATTTTTCTAACAGGGATAATTGTGGGAATTAAACCTACTTCAAATCACTTTATGATTATAACAAAGGACATCCAACAAAATAATAATAATAAGCCAATTACAGTAGCATTTGTAGTCTCAGCTATTTAGAAGGCTGAGGCAGGAGGACCACTTGGGCTTAAGAGTTCAAGCATAGACTGGTCAACATAGTAAGAATCCATCTCTAAAACTATGAAGAAACAGAAAAACCTTATGCTAGGCTAAAGAATCACATTCATCAAAAGATTTCAGATTATAGTGAAATGAAATAAACCATGTGTATGGGACATAATTCATTCTCAGTATGTGATGGTTAAATGTTAAATCATATAAGATAATTTATGTATTGTAGTAATATGCATATGTAAAAATTAGAACCTAAAATAGATGGATGCATAATTTAAGTTACTTTAAAAGTGTTTGTGTAGGATAATTGGGATCATATAGATCTGAATCTCTCTACTTATACTACAAGAGCCACATAGGTTAAAAAGAAGAGACGACAAAACCACCTGGAAGTTGCAATTGCAGATAATTATGAGTTTAAGATTCTAAATGCTTCAGATATTGTGAAATAAGGATGAAAAATGCTCCTGCCAGCAGAGCCAGCTCAAGGCAATGTGAAAACAGAGTAATGAAGAAAAAGAAGTGGTCAGGGCCTCACATTTGAAACAGAATGCTTTTATAAGGAAAGTCTAAGAATTCAGAAGGACATGCACACAACTTGAGGAATTGAAAGGGCTTGGAAGGACAAAGTTCCTCAGTGCCTCAGAAATGGGTGTCTTGAAAAACATTACTTCTAAGGGGAAAACAGGTGAACTGGGAAACAGAGGTACTCTTGAAAGCTTTGAAGGTAAAGGATTGATTTTATAGATGTGTGAATGTATATTACCTTAAATGCAAAATTCAAAATATCACAACTGAAATTCATATTTAAAATAAAATAATGATATAAGAGTTGAATGACTTCAAGGAGGAAATAAATTGTGAGTATGGAGGCTAAATTCAAAGTTCCCACAACAAATAGATTGCATTTGAAATATTACAGAGCAATTTAGTAA
Organism: Erethizon dorsatum; assembly: GCA_028451465.1. Taxonomy (NCBI): domain Eukaryota; kingdom Metazoa; phylum Chordata; class Mammalia; order Rodentia; family Erethizontidae; genus Erethizon; species Erethizon dorsatum. Next base: position 88,967,800 of record CM051826.1, read on the forward strand.
TATAACAGGGGCAACAACTACATTTTAAAAAGCTAAGGTGGGACTCGTCAAATGTACAATAAGTTTCCTCCAACACAGGAAAACAAAAGTGGAGCAAGATTTAAATGGATTATGGAAAGTCCTAATCTAAAAAATCCTTCTGGAAAAATAAAAAGCCATGATTTAACATATTTAAGTACCCTACGGCGTATATAAATAAATGATCCAGAGAGGCCAACTTTGAGACTACTAAAATGATGAGATTATAAAGATAAAGAAAAACATCTAGGCTACTCAGTTAAATGAACAATTACTTCTAAAGAGATAAAATTCATGTTGACATAATACTTATCATACTTATCTAAGCCACATACAATGCAGTGTAACTCTTGATTAACATAATTTAAAAATTTAAATATAAAAAAGCCAAGAATTTAATATGCAGTCAATATTTTCTTCAATTATCAAGTCTACACTAAACATGTATGTATGCAAGAATTCAGGAAATACTAAAATTTTCGTCCTTTCTGGGGAATTTACTAGAAAAACGTGTTTATATTCAAAAGATGATTGAGAGGAACTTGCCAAATTACTAATGGTGAGCAAATATTGCATTGATTTTCTTCCTTTTTTTTTTTTTTTTTTGTACCGGGAATCAAACTCAGGATCTCACACTTGCCAGGCAGGCGCTGTGCCACTGAGCTAAATCCCTGGCCCCGTACTGATTTTCATATTTAGGACAAAAGCAAAGGTGAGGAAAGATGAAAATAATAAGTAAATGTAGTATCCTATATTCTGACAAAAGAGAATCTTATTTATTAAAATAATCATGAAAGAAACCAGGCATGGAGGCCCATGCCTGTAATTACAAAAATCTGGGATGCTGAGGCAGGAGACTGCAAGTTAGTCCCAAGTCTGGGCAACTCAATGATTTACCAAGACCCCTTCTCAGAACATAAAAATTAAAGAAAAAATATCTGTGGCTGCTCATTGAGAAAGCTCTGTACTCAATCTGCAAAATTTGCACTACAGGAGAGAAAAAGAGACAGAAGAGAGAGACACAGAGAGAGACAGAGCCAGAGAGACAGAGACAGAGAAGCTACAGTGAAGTACTCACTGATTCTTATTTTGATTTACCTTTGTAGACTAATTTCTTTGTATGTTTGTTTGGGGAAGGAGTACTGAGTGTATTATGGAAAAGACCAAAAAAGGAACCAATACTGATACTGTTGAGAATCAGAGTTCTGTTTGAGGGAGAGGAAAAATATACATGAGACGGAAAAGATGAGAAGAAAACTCTGAAAATTTGAATCAGAGATCAGTATGACCTCAGAATTAAGACAAATGTGTGTGTGTGTGTGTGTGTGTGTGTGTGTGTGTGTGTGTGTGTGTGTGTGTGTGTGTGTGGTTGTTCTAGCTCTCTCTGTCAACCAAAGGGTCTAGAAGTAATGACACTCCAATAACAGTGAGCAATCTTAGTGGCTAGAATTTGTCTTCTAAAGGGAATCAGGACTGCTTGGAAAAATGCTAAATTTAGATTAGGGCAAGAAAGCGAAAGTTGAAAATGTAATATATTTTTAGATCAGAATAAACAAACAACTGCTTAATGGCTGCTGGAAAGAAGGTAAAAGAGCTAGCTTTGGCCAAATAAGTTTCATATTTTAGAAATATGTCATATTATTTCATATTTTCTACCATTTAAAAATGTGATGAGCAATATACAAACCAAAAAGTATAAATTTTAAAAAGGCATTGATTAGTGAACTTTCATTATCAGAATATATTCTTTTAACCAGAACCCAAATCAAGAAACAGAATATTATGAGAACAAGAGACAAATACCCATATACCATTAAGGGTAGCTACATTCCCGACTTTTAGTACACAGATTTTTAAATCATACTTAAAATTTATAATATGGAATAATTTAAGGAATTACTCTTTTCTGTCAGACTCATTTTCATCAAAATTATTTTTGTGACATTTAGTTATATTGTGTTAGCGATTATTCATTCTTACTGCTGTATAGCATTTTATTGTAAGTACATACAAAAACATAAATTTTGGATGATTTTATATAAAAACAGGAGACATTAAATTAAAAAATTATAAGTTTATAGAGCCATTATCAAAAGGTGAAAATGGGACATGTTCTTATTCACAGAAATATGTTAGCAAATATGTAGAAAGAATGATAGTCTGAGAAAATGACAATATTATAACCATGAATGTAATGCAGTATGCTAACGAACATCATCAATGCATGTATAGTTATTGGAAGAAACGTTACCCTGGAACAATTTATTCACATAGTTTGAAAGTATCTGCCCACATGTACTTTGTTAATAACAAAAGGAAAGTAGTAACACTAAAATGGAAAAATCTTGTAAGCACCATTTTGTGATCAAAGCTAGAATTATCAATAATATACCTTATGTTGAATGCACCATCAAGTAGCTAATACTCTTTCTAAAAATGTTGAACCTGAATCTAACTGTGAAGAAACAATCAGACAAAACTAGATTGTGAGTCATTACATAAGAGCTTGCCTGGACACTTAAAAAAGATATGAATATCATGAAAAAATTTTTAAGGGTACACAGGTACTCCTCTAGATTTAAAAAGACAGAACAACTAAGTACTATTAGTGACCTTTGATTAGATTTTAAAATAAAAGTAATAAAAATTCCTAAAGAAAAGTATTGGGAGAATTAGAATAATTTTCATGGGAAATATTTGCTTGATAAAATTATATTATCAAAGCTCAACTTCTTGGGTGTGACAGGTAGTAGTGTATTTATATAGTAGAACACTCTTGCTTTTAGAAGATATATTTAGGTCAAAAGAAAGAAAAAAAGAAAATGTGGCTTATGGAAAATTAGTGAATTTATGGGGCCGGTGAGATGGCTCAGTGGCTTAAGCGCCTGCCTGGCAAGCGTGAGGGCCCGAGTTCGAATCCTGGAACCCACATACGAAAAAGGGGCCGGTGATATCGCTCAGCGGCACGGGCGCCTGCTGGCGCGTGAGGTCCTGAGGTTGACCCCCTCGTACCCACAAAAAAAAAGAAAAAAAAAAGAAAATTAGTGAATTTAGATAAAGTTACATGGATTTCACTGTACTAATGTTTCAATTTTCTGTAGGTTTGCATTAAAAGAAACAAAATGGAAATATATATATGTATATTTCTATTAAATATTCAGGTTTATAATTGTTTTTAAAATAGTATTGTAAAAAATTAAGTGAACTGCTTATCAACATTTTCTTTTCATAGTTTAAGCAAGTAAACCTAGAAAAATTTTTACTCATACTACTGAATTCAGTTCTGATTTTAACTGAACAGTTGTCATACATGTCATTGCAAAATATATTTAAAAATTTGAATCTTGTAATATGTTAAGCAACTTTCATTTATTTCAGGTTTATTATTACTTGCTACTTACAGATCAAATTAATAAACCACTATTATTGATAAAAATGTAGTTATGGATATCATGTGTTTTCAAAATATTCTTTTGGGGTAGATTTTGTTGAATGTCCAAAAAATCAAATAAAAATCTACATATAAGTGAATGAAAAACAACTCTGAATTTATAGGTCATTAGCTCCAGCCAAACAGTACTCAGTATAATATTAGCCATTTTGCCAAAGAAGTAGAATCTGCTATATAATTTCCCTTGGAGTCAAAACAATAGTTAGAATTGATTGAGGATATTCAAAATGGTGGAGTAGAGACCAGTAACAAAATACAGCCTCACCCATACATGGATTGGAGACACCTGGAAAACAACAAATTGGTGGAGAGGGAAAAAATGGAGTAGGTCTCTGAGAATTTGGACAGATCTGGCAGAAAAACTAAAAACAGAGAAGCTGGAGAAATGCACCACAACGCAGACTAAAGAACAAACCCATCTGTATAGCTCACACCAGGTAAGCAAGGGAAGGTCAGCACCTCCACAGAGAAACAAAAGACTAGGACGGCAGTGCTAGTGCACAGAAAAGTCCATGACTATTGCAAACTGCAAAACCAGTGTGGGGTTCTTCCATGGTGACTCCTTCCTCAAAGCAGGCTAAACTTGGAGAAGAAATCCAGTACACCACCCACCACATTTGAGAGAGTTTAACTGGGAGCCATTTTGAAAAGGGATGAGTCACAAAGCAACTATAGAACAACTACATTTCGAGTTTCTGGTGTCACACTGTCACACTGACTGGAGGACAGCCACAAGAATCTTTTGAAAAGAAGGTGCCAGCTAGACGTAGATCCCACTGAGAAGTTTAAACTCAAGTCAGGAAGGGCTTGGGAGCCTATCCTGAAAAGCCAGACGGGTCCTATGTGGCTTCCAGAGGTGGCTGGGTCCGAAAGAGTTGGCATTGACTTCACCAGTCTGCTTGAACCCCTGCTTTGGAGCCTACATACAGCAAGAACTCAGTGGTATGTTCGCTTTCCCTATCTACCAATGTAAGCAGGGTCACGGCTGTCTTAGACTGTTGGAAAAGGCGGGGGTGTACAGACAGAGAGGCCTGTGGAGCAGGAGAAGGCAATACAAACCAGCAGTTTTCTACAGAGGAACTGGAAACTGGCGCTGCCAGAGTGACTACAGCCCTATGGCAGAAACCTTTGACCACAGCCTCTGAGAAAGGCAGCACAGGACCCAGCATTCACACACAAAAATAGGAGTGTGGAAACAAAATTGACCTTAGAAGTGATTTACTGTTGTTCCCCATATCTCATGAATTCCACACTGTAGAGCTTGGAATGAAAACATTCAAAAACAGAGGAAGTTTTTGGACTTATTTCATTCTTTATTTTTCTTTACTTTGGGGGGGAGGGGTAGGTGTGTTTCCATTCTCTTTTTTCCTCCTTTATTTCTTTGTCTTCATATTTCATTCTCTGTTTTTTTTCTTTTTCTTGTACTTCTCTGTTAATTTTATTTAAATCTATTAATATTCTTTTACACCTTACAAGGATTTATTTTCTCACTTTTGTGACCTCATCTTTTCTTTATTTTTGAAATATTTAAGAAATTAACTTCCTTATGCACTCCATCTTTACAGTATTGTTATTAAGCTTTATTGATCTTTAGATATTTAGTTAATTTGATGCTATTATTATTTTTTTGTGTGTGTGGGTACCAGGGGTCAACCTCAGGACCTCATGCTTGCCAGGCAAGTGCTTATACACCGGCCTGATGCTATTATTGTTGAATACTTTTCTAATGTTAATAGCAGTACACTTACTGCATTTAGTATTTACTGTTGATAAATATTTGGTTTGTCTTTTTATCCAAATTATGACTATAGATGTAATTTTTATGTTTTAAGGGTGGTACAGTGATGGTAAATTTCTGGAGAATTGTGTTGTTTGGCTAATTACAGTGTACCCTGCCAAAAAAATTAACATTGGTGGTTGGATCCTGGGACAGAGGCAAGGGCCTGTAGTTACCCAGACCCAAAATAATCCACTGAAAAGCAAACAATAAAATTACTTAGCAATGAACTCTTTCCAATATAATTCACCTGTAAACCTTAGCACACACATTCAAAAAATAACAATAGAAATATGAGAAGACAAGGCAACGAAATGGCTTTTCAACTCCCCAAAATCGGATCCATGGAGCATGATTGGGAAAAAATTAAAAAAGTAAACAGCTGAATTATATGAAATGATAAAAGAGGAGACAAACAAAAACAGGTCAGTAAGGAATTCAAGAGCTCAAATATGATGTAACTGAACAGAAACGGACCTAGTAAAACAATCAGTGAGCTTACAGAAGACACTAATAAAAAGCTAGCTAAGCTAAATAAAATGATGCATAATATTAGGACACTTTTGCAAAAATTAGGGTCCCTGGAAAGACACCAAACAGAAATTCAGAAGACAAAATTTCTACTGAAAGTATGAGTAGTTGAAGTGACCAAAATGAGGCCAAGGTGTTCAGAAGTGGAAGACTGGGCTGAAACTCGTACACTCAGAAATACCCTAGGGCAACAAGAGAATATGAAATATGGACATAAGGGCTGCTAGATATCAAAGGAGATAAGTCTAAAATTATGTGGAGACAGCACAAATGGCATAAAAAAACCTATTTACAAAAATAATTGTAGAAAACTTTCCAGTTCTGGGGAAATTAATATACAAATAAGTGCAGTTTAGAGAACCCTAAATAGCCACGATCAGAAAAGAACTTCATGACACATCATTGTCAAAAGTCCTGAAATCAAACATAAGAACTTAACCTTAAAAGTTACTATAGGCCGGTAATATGGCTCAGAGGCATAAGCGCCTGCCTGGCAAACACGAGGTCCTGAGTTCAACTCCCGGTACCCACATAAAAGAAAAAAAGGGTCAGTGATATTGCTCAGTGGCACAAGCGCCTGCTGGCAAGCACGAGGTCCTGAGGTTGACTCTCAGTACCCACTTGAAAAAAAAAAAAGTTACAGAGAAAAGCAACAAATAAATTAAAAAGCTGAACCCATTAGAATTACAGCAGACTTCTGACCACAAAACTTAAAAGGCCAGGTGAGTGTGGAGTGAAGTTTTAAAATCTAAAAGAAAATAACTTTCAACCCACACTCATATATCCTTCAAGATTATCTCTCAAAATCGATGGAGAAATAAGGTATTTCCATGACAAAGAGCAACTTATAAATTCATGGCCACCAAATCAGTGCTCAAAATAATCCTCAAGGACATCCTCAAAAAAGACAATGATACCAAAAATGCCAACATGTCTAATGCAATAACTACACCAGGTAGGGTCAGCACTCAAGAAGAGGAGAAAATAAAAAGCTCAGCAACAGAAAAATATTGCAATGACATGAAATAAGTCAATACCTTTCAGTAATAAAAATTAACCCATGCATATTATCAGATCATAGCACAATGGAACTAGAAATAAATAGCAAAAAAGAAACCACAGAAATTTTGCAAACACATGGTTATAAAATAATACACTCTTGTATAATCAATGGGCCACAAAATAAATCAAAGAAGAAATTAGGCATAATGTAGAATGAAATAACGATGTCAGTACAATGTACAAGAAAGTATAAGACACAGTGAGGCAGGCCTAAGAGGGAAGTTTATAGCTATGATGGCCCATATCAGAATAAGAGACCAATCCTAAATAAATAACATAATAATGTATCAATGATGTATCCTAGAAAAACAGGATAATCTAAATCCAAAAGTACTACAGTGAAGGAAATTATTAATATTGGAGCAGAAATTAATGAAAATGAGCCTAAAAATAATACAAAGAATCAATGAAATGAAGAGCTAGTTCTTTCAAATACTAAGCAAAGGAGCCAATGTCATAGCCAATCTTACCAAAAAAAGAAAGAATAAAGGAGAAAGAAAGAAAGAAAGAAAGAAAGAAAGAAAGAAAGAAAAGACCTAAATGAAGGTAATTAGAAATGAAAAATGTGAAATCACAATAGACAACATGGAAATCCAGAATACTATTGTCAAGTGCTTTGAAAACCTGAATGCCAATATATTGAAAAATTCAGAAAAAAATAGAATCCATTCCTATTCAATATAGTAGCAGAAACATTAGCCAGAACTATCAAGCAAGGGAAAGAAATATGTATAGAAAAGGAAAAAAAGTGAAATTATCATTATTTGCAGATGGCATAATTCTCTACAGAACCTCTCCTCCAAAACTCTACCAAAAGGCTCCTGGAATCAATAACCAAATTCAGCAATGTAGCAGAATACCAAATTAACAGACAAAAATAAATAGTATTCCTGTAAACCAATAATAAACTCACCAAAACAGGAAATTAAGAAAACAATAACATTTTCAGTAGTATAAAAAAACTTAAATACTTGGGAATTAACCTAACCAATAAAGTGATAGTGCACTACAATGAAAACTGTAGGGCTCAGAAAAAAGTTATTAAAAAGGACAATTAAAATGGAAAGATATACCATGTTCCTGGATAGGCAGAACCAATATCGTCCAAATGGTCAGAGTCCCAATACTGATATATAGATTTAAGGCAATCCCAATCAAATTACCAATAGCATTCCTCAAAGAACTGGATAAAGCAATCCTAGACTTATATGGAACCAGAAGAGACTCAGAATTTTGCAATTCCAGGCAACATGGGCAAAGTAGGAGGCATCACAATCTCAAATCTCAAGTTATATTACAAAGCTACAGTGATAAAAACAGCATGGTGCTCATACCAAAACAGACATGTAGATCCGTGGAGCAGAACAGAGATGCAGAAATAACCTCAGCATATTCAGCCATCTGATTTTTGACAAAAGGGCCAAAACTTTACACTGGAGGAAAGGTAGCCTCTTTTACAAATGGTGTTGGGAAAGTTGGCTATCCACATGTGGAAGATTGAATCGAGAACTGTTTATGTCACCATGTACTATAAACTAAAATTAAAATGATCAAGACCTAAATATAAAACAGAAACCTTAATCTGCTGAAAGATAAAATAGGTAAAACTCTTGAAGACATAAACATAGGCAAGGACTTTTTTTAATTTTATTTTTTCAGCAAGGACTTTTTGAACAGAAACCCAGTTGTATAAGAAACAAACACTAAGATTCTATAAATCCTCCTGTATACCTTTGATTTTACAGGGAATTGAAAATTTACTTAAAACTCTATGTAGTTCTTACAATAGATATCACTGTTTACATCCCATTGAAATGATATATTTATAAATTTAAGCATCAATAGTGTAAAGACAACTGTTACTACCTCCCATGATGGGGAAATCTTGGTATCTTAAAGTCTGTCATATATATTTTAGACTTGCTCTCAGCATTAAGTACAGGTATATGGAATTTTCTTGTTAAAAAATATTTGAGATATGATTAATATTTATTACATGCTCTTAAAATTTTATTTTAGTTTATATATTTATTTTCATTATTAGGAATTTATCCTATATGACAGACATCTCATAATATCTCTGAACGTTAAGAAGAGGAAAGTCTCCTTTAGGTCTTAAGTAATACTTTTATCACATCAATAAATAATATTTTGACAATTATTCAATTTATTACAATTTAGATTAAGTTCTTCCCATGAGCTGTTATCCTCAGAGAATAAACAAAAGTGATTTATTAGACTTGCTCATTTATTGTAAATTCCTTAACAAATACACAAGTCTATAGGTCTAGATTACTTATTTTTATTTTTTAAAAAATGAAGGTAAATATATGTATTCACCTTTATGTCTACGTGTGTGCTCACACATGCACACTTGATACTAAGGCTAGTACATGTGCAATATGTTTATGCATGTATGTATGTAATATCAAGACAATATAAATTTTCCAATAAAGATGCAATGCCTCAGATTAGAATTCTCAAGAATTTCCAAGAATCTTGACTTTTTAATCTCTCTGTTTTTAAGGAAAAACTATAAGAAGAAGTATACATTGGTATTTTTGAAGTTTCTCATTTTTAAAAAACCCACTGTGATAATTTTCTTAAAGTCTCAATTGTTCAAACTCTGAAATAACTAGAAATTTTAGGTTCTGAATAGAAATGTTTGCTTTTATTGTAGGTCATTTTAAAAAATCCATACCACTTCCTTGACTTTAACAGTTAGTCATTCATGATTTTTTTTTTTGGAGCCCAAAAGGTAAGTATCTTTACAAGTGGGAGTTGAAGAAGGCAGTGAATAAGATCAGTTAAGTAGTCTAAGACTGGAAGAAAAGTAAACTCAAAAGAAGCCACTGCCTATATAAGACAGAGAAAATATTGAGTAATTGAGAGAGACATGAACTATTCTCCATAGCAACTTATTTGTCCTTCTTCCTAATAAATGATATATGGCACAGTGTGTATGTAGTTCCTCTCTACCTCTCCAAAAGTTCAGCTCATGGGGCTAGTGAAAATTCTATTAGTCTTACATATTGCATTAACTCTCTACTGTTATTAACCTGGAATATTACCTCTCATTTTTTGTAGTAGTAGTTGACATTATGACTTAATTACAGCATCCTGAATGTTAGGAGAATATGATAAATGAAAAACAAAAGTTGTTAGTATGACATATGAGTAACAGTTTCCTACATTGGCTTTACATATGCATTTGCCATTATGTTAAGATAATTAGAAAATCATGACAAGTGTCCACTTCTCCAAAATTACAAATGTCTATACCTGAAAACAGGATTTCAAAATTCAATTAAAATTGTAATTACTTGATCAAATTCCAGTGATCAAGTTCAGCTTTACTACAGACATTAGTAATATCAAGCTAACACAGCCCTATATTCAATTATAATGTAAATTTAAAAAAATTCTATAAATTATAAATTAGAAAAGAAGCAAGAACTATTTCTATTATTTAATAGAGATGCATAAAATAAAACTTTCCAGCATTATACAAAGTTACACTAGAATTAAAGTTTCATACCATGACTCAGACATTCCTATCTACCATGTAGTCAAAATTGAATAAATTCACATGAATTTTTTAATATGTCACAGACTGTGAAATACTATTTATTTGCTATGAAGAGTTTTCCAAATATTAATGATTACCTGCAGTAACAAAGACAAATGTTCACCCAACACTTCTATTTCCCAGCCATTGGGTGTTCTTGGTACTGAGACCATTTTGCAGTCCTGAAAGGATTTCACTTCTGAATCATGCCTACATGTATGACTAAATTTCATACTGGGATAGAAGTGGAAGTGACATGTGTCATTCACTGGTAGAACAAATATGCCCTCACCAGTTTTTATTTTCTCATTTTAGGCTGACACAGAGGCCATAAGAGAGAAGTGCCATTGTCGTTGAATCACTGGAGAATGTAGATACCAGCTGGCCAGGAAAAACCACTACTTTCCACTCTCACAAAATTCTAATTAGTGAATCTCCTATAATTGAGGGTATTTGTTATAGCAGTCGATGGTGTCCATACAATTTTAGTGTTCGGCATAGTAGAGGGAGTACAGTGTAGAGTGAGAATCTTTCTGTAATTTCTAAGCAAAATTGGTGTTTTCATTGAAAAACTGAATTCATTTGGGATTCTCTAAAGAAGGTAGAATTTGAGAAAAATGGCAGTTGTTTAGGGTAACTGACACTGAGCACTTATTCTCAAAATAAAAATATAAAACTGGATTCATGCGGCAGGGCTTATAATACAATATATTAAGAGGTACTTTTAGCTAAATATAAAAGTATAGAAGAGAGAGAGGTGGGTGAGGAGAGAGAGAGAGAGGGAGGGAGGGAGGAGATCCACACTTCTTGGCATACATCAAAATTTGTTTTGACATTTCCCCAAATGTTTACACTTTCAAAAATAAACTTTTCAGCAAACAAGTCAGTTTTGAAACACTGGTGAAGTCAGAAAAAAAATCCCTCCTTCAAGGCTTTTGCAAATCTATTTCTTAAAAAATAGGCAGTTTATTTTTTATTTTATTTTATTTTATTTTATTTTCCTCACAACTCTTCAGAATTTTCCTCTAGGCTACAGCTGCAGAGCACAAAATGGCTACCAGCCAGATTCTTCACAGCCAGAGAGTGAGTCAGGAAGACGCTGGAGAAACGAGATGCAAAGCAATTTAAGCAGGTTATTTCTGTATAAACAACAGTAAAAGGCTCCTTTTTTTTTAAACATTGAGCAGATTTTAAGGTTCTGGGCAAAAAAAAAATTAAAAATGTAGATCAACTGAAAATATGTTTAAAGGAAAAAAATATAAAGGGCCATCTTTCAACAACACTGCAATGAAATTGATAAAGTGACAGATGATAAATAGATAATTGATAGGTTGGTAGAATAAAGGATGAGAGAAAACACGGAGAACGAAAAGAGCTTAAAAACTGTATCTGTTGGGCATATTTGAAAATAAAGATGACAACATTTCCTCTTTTTAGGTTTGATGAGACTATATTTTTAAAGTAAATAAAAGTAATATGTATATGTATGTAATATTCACTGTAGCTTCTTCATTAATGAATGATTTTAAAAAGTCTAACGAAATGCATGTAAGTTCTAAATTTTAGTTAATGGAACACTACATTTAATTTTTGTCTATTACTCTATTTTAAAATATTTCGGAGTTATGAGATAGGAAGGTAGCTATCACTTTGGTCCTCATTTCAACTTTTGCCAAATTTAGCAGACCTGAAATCTTCAATAAAAACCGACCACCTTCCCAGTACCAACATCACCCTTTGTAAAACCTTTCTTTCAGGGGAGGGGTTGTTTTATATCTACATATAGAATTAATTGTTCATAACATTTTCTTATCTGAATTAGCTATATAATAATTCATAAAACAATTCTAAAAATTTATTAAGCTCTTTTTATACAGTTATAACAAAGCAAAACAGTATATTTATTTATCTGTATATATGTAGGCATATTTGTAACAAAGACATATAATACTCTGTAAGAATTCCTCATTTTAAGTAGCAAGGAGTTCAATATTGTAAAACAAGTATTAAATATGTGTTTTTAACAGTTTCAATCTGTAATAGAGATAGGATTCTAATATACAAAAACATATTGATAATCAATTTGTTAATTGATCATCCCTGTGTCATATAAGGGATAAGTTGCAATGTGAAAAACAGAATTTCATATAAATATTTGTAAAATGAATGTACCAGGAAAATGTGAGTCAAATACACATAAGATTCATTAATTTTTCATAACAAAGAAAATTTTAATGAAATCAGTACTTTGTACTGAATTCAAAATAAAATGTACATCTTTATTTTAAACTTTACACAAGATATATAAAATTAAAATAACTTCTACCCCTGTGCTGGTACTTTTTCTCTTTGTCACTGAAACTTTCAATAGATGCTATCACTAATTGGAAAGAAAAATCATTTAAAATAACTATTGTCTTTATTGTTACACTCAGGACAGCTATGAGTTCTAGATATAGTAATTTAGCCTTCTTTTTAACAGTTTTCTAAAATAAAAAGTTGGTTGTCTGGTATAAAACAAAGCCACCTACTTTGCCAGTTGTTTAGTAGAACAAAGCTTTAATAAGTATAATAATGATTACTAGAAATAAAGGAAGTAACTTAAATAAATAACAAATTACTTTGTAATTAAAAAATTATCTGGGGCCGGTGAGATGGCTCAGCGGCGTAAGCGCCTGCCTTGCAAGCGCGAGGGCCCGAGTTCGACTCCCGGAACCCACATACGAAAAAGGGGCCGGTGATATCGCTCAGTGGCACGGGTGCCTGTTGGCGCGCGTGAGGTCGTCCCCCTGGTACCCACAAAAAAAAAATATTAAAAAAAAATTAAAAAAAATAAAAAATAAAAAATTATCTGAAAACTCAGAAGCATATACTTGGCTAAACTGGCTACAAAATTATTAAAACAAATTTTTAATTTCTGTTTTTAATTGTAAAGTCAATACAAAATGTAAGATATTTTATAAAAAGTCAAATACATAATTTTAGAGTATAGAGGATAGTCTCCTACCATATTTTTCCCATTCTGCTTCCTTATTAATATATTATCATTTCTTATACCTTCATGATGAACATTCTTATACATTGTTCAAGGTTTTGGCATGGAATGTTTACATATAAACATATTTGTAAGAGATGATATTTGCTAGTTTCTTATGTCTCCGTCTCTATCCTTTCCTCAGCTAACAACCCCTCTTCATGCTTTTTAAAAAAAATTAGAACTCTCTCAAATCAAAATTCAACTACAAAATCTGCAAATTTCTGTTGTATAATTATTCCTTTGACACTTGAAAAACATATCCGTATTTCCAAAGGCTAATTTTTCCTTCAAGCCCTGGATCCCTCACCTCACTAAGATTGGAGGCATGGAAATTGTCTCTTAAGTCACAGTTGTATTCTCTGAACCTCATAGCTATCATTATGGAGAATGAACACAACAATGTGTAAAATTATGTAAGTGTGACAGAACTAGTTGGTGAAGAAAAATTATTACTTACACACATTGATTATGCTAATAGTTTATTGTACAACAAATGAGAAATCTACAAGCAACAAAAGACTAGTGATAGTATGAAAACATCTTCGACCTTAATTTAAAATATATGAAATTGAAATTAGACAAGTGAAATGACTTTTAGTGTTCATTTAATACAGAAAAGTTAAGAAATTTGTTAGTTTAATATTGATGAGAATTTCTGAGATAGTTTTTTACATTCACTGTTGATTGAAACAAAATATTTATGTAGTTTTTGGCTACACATTATGTTTTGTTTTGACTCAAGATGGCAGACTACCAAAATGAAGTACACTTTCTGAGGCACTAAAACTTAATAAACTTAGAAAATTAAATCCCCTGCTAGGATATTCTCTTGAATTGAACAGTGCCATGACTTGAGAATTGTAGAGAGAGGCCAAGCATATTACTTGGCTTTAAATGTATAATATTTATATCTCCATAAGAAAGTAAAAATCCTTAATGAATGCCAATCAGATGATGAACTGTAGCAACTTAATTATGGCTTCAGAAAAAAAAAATCATTTATTTATTGGTGTAAAAGCCATGATACTGCTGAAATTTCCAGAGAGAAAAGGTATAGATATCTGTTTGAAGTGTATAAAGAAAACAAATAAAAATTTTATATATTGTTAAAAGTTTTAAAGTAACAGAAATAATTGAAATATAAATTTACTTCCAAAAATTGTGAAGTAGAGTAAGAAAGCAAAATCTTTGTGTCTGGGTAGGGATTCAATTTGTAATTATATTTCAATAGGAACACTGCTGGAGAGCTATGATGGTAATTCTCACAACAATTAAATGAAGAAAGAAGGAATGTTTACCTCTGGGGTTGTAGGCGCGGAAGTTGAGAGGAAAAGTGCTGATTTTCATATAAATCTATTTAAGCTATCGTTTCTCTTTAAAAAAATCACGTATGAGGTAGAAAACTCAATAGAAAATAAAGTTTATATGTATATACATATATGTAAAAATACAGGTTTAAAAAACTGTTAGGTGATAGTGGTAAAGCCGAGTGGTAGAGCATGTGTTTAGCATGTACAGGGCCCTGGTTTTAAGTTAACACCAAAAAAAGGTGTTAACTACTTTTGCAATTCTCATATAAGCTCTCCGGTAGGACTTATTAAAATATATATATTAAATATACAATGAATTACAAACTTTGTTAATTAGAAGTTATTAAAAATTCAAATTACCCAGGAATCAGGCTATCAACAAAATTACAATATCTATTTCAAGGTTAATTTAATAAAGCATATAATATATTTTTGAGACTGTAGGAAAATATTGCACACAACTGGTTTAAGATATTTTTAATTTACGGCTTAAGCTACAATACAAAAATAATATATGCTGCCCTTCCCCATGCAGATGAGTGATCCCTCAGGGACTGTAACCTCTGTGCTAGAAGGTGTGTGGGACAGGAGTGGCTTTGAAGTCTCCATGGAGTCAGTAACCCCTAAAAACAGGGAGTAGAACTAGATAGTGAAGTTTACAAATTGAAATGGCTTTTTATATAAATTGGGTACACATTCTGTTATTACATTAAATTTAATTGACAAAATACAATTAAATGTTATTGGGTGAAGTTATTAAGAAGTTGAAGATCATGGCAGCAGAACATAAAATATAACTGTGGAGTCCTTCCAATATAGGGTCTGGTATGGATACTGTTATGGCTTGTGTGTAGATATCCCCCCAAAGTCTCGCATGGTCATAGGTGGGGCTTTTCAGAGGTGGCTAGATCTACAGGGTGTGATGCTGGGATTAAATGTGTGATGCTAGGATCGAGGGTGTGTTATTACTAAATTAGTCTATTGATTGGTTTGGCATACTTCTCTGTATGGATAATGGGAAGGCCCACCCTGGGTGTAAGTGCTACTTACCTTAAGGGTATGTAGCCTGGATAGAATATAAGAGGCAGAAAGAGGGCTGCTGCATTGCCTGTTGCTTTACTACTTCTGTGCTTGCTGTCTTTCTGCCTTCTGCCTTCTGCCCACCATGAACTGTTTCTCCTGTGCTATGCCACCCCGCCTTAGACACAGCTAACGATGAACTGAAACCTCTACAAACTGTGAGCTACAATAAACCTTACGTCCTTTAACTGTGGGTGTTGGGTATTTTGTCTCAGCAATGAGAAAATTCACTAAGACAGATAGGCGGGTCACAAACTCATGAAACCTGCTCTGTTCATTCACTGAGGACATAAGATGACAAGTCATGTGCCAGGACCATAGCTTTTCTTGTCTTGATATATCAGAATCTCAGAGTTATGATTACTTTCATTTGAAAGATTTTAAGTTTTTAAACATAAACCATTTTATTGTTTTTCTCTTTCTTTTTCTTTTTTTTTTTTTTTTTTTTTTTTTTTGGTACCAGGAATCAAACTCAGGACCTTGCACTTGCCAGGCAGGCACTGTGCCACTAAACTATATCCCTGGCCCAACTTAATGTTTTTCTAAACAAATTAAACCACCAAATCTTACTAGTTGCAGAGAATAATTTTATTGAACACAATACATATGATCATGAGCTGTAAAGTGACTGTAAAGTGGTGTCTATTATTAGATAGGTAATACCTAAGATTAGCCTATAATGCTGAATGAAGATTAAAAAATCAAAAACAGAATGAATTTTATCTTGTCCTGATACAATAATCAGCCAATAGCTGAGTCAAATATGCTTTAAAAGAATGAATGACAAAAACAGTTAGTGCTTACTTTGGCATTTCAGTAGTAGTCTGACCATAGCCATTAAGACTAAAGCATCACATTATGAAAAGTCATCTTATTTTGGTTAAATTAGCTGGAGAATAGATGATAGACTTACAAAAAAGACTAATGGTTTGTTACTGTTAATTGTGATGTGTCAACTTGAATGCAGTAAGAAATGCCTAGCAGATTAGTAAAGCACACTTCTGGATACAGCTGGCTAGGTCACTGAGCCATGACTATATCTGGTTCTTGACTCCTTCCTATCTGGTACTGTTTCCCTGTTTTACTTTCTCGCCACTATTAATAAAGCAACTTTACCTCATCACACTCTTCCACCGTGATGTTTTATTCCCTTGAAGGGAGACAATCATAGACTGAATTCTCTGAAAATGTAACCCAAATTAAACTTCTCATCATTTTAGTTGTGGGTGTCAGGTATTATATCCAGCAACAGGAAAACTGACTAATACTGACTGCTCCAATATCACTCTGTAAACTAAACACGAGGTATGATTTAAAACACAATTAATGTTTAAATTATAAAAAAATTATTACACTAAAAGACACGTTGCCTTTAATTCTCCTCAGAATACTCCACCGCACTTCAAATACACTTATTCCATCTTTCCACTTTCTAAAGCAGCTCTGAAAGTCTTCTTCATATCTGTCTTCAGTTGGGGTGTTATAGCTGCCTCAGTATGTTGAATTGATTCAAAACACTTACTTTTCACGGTCATTTTGAATTTGGTAATGAGTCAGAAGGTGCGTGATGCCAGATCCAATGAATAGGTTAGATAAGAAGACACCATAATGTTTTATGAGCCTTTTCATTAAATGGTACTTGGATGAGGCATTAATCATTTTTTGATCAGATCTCATAAAGACACTTAAGGGGGAAAAAAAACTTTCAGAACCCCTTTTGAAAGTGGAAGGAATGATGGGACATTTGTGTTCAAAGTGAAGACTATTTTGTAAGGGACCAATGGCAATATGTCTCTTACTGTAACAAATTATTTAAATTTAAACATTCATCATCCATTTTGAGCAGCCCTAGTAGACAGCAACATGCTGCAAGAGTTCCACCACTGACCAAACCTCATAGTGCTCCGAAGTGTTAAATGACCACCCCGGCCAGTGTCACAATGAACCGACAACAGGGAGAAATATTTTCCTAAGATTTTCAGAAAGACATTATTTTTAGGTCAACAGCATGCAATTATTTGATCCAGTGCTTTTTGTGTTTATCACAGGACCACAAGAAAGCCAAGAAGGGGCAGGTGAGATGGCTCAGCGGCTTAAGCGCCTGCCCGGCAAGCGCGAGGGCCCGAGTTCGACTCCCGGAACCCACATACGTAAAAGGGGCCGGTGATATCGCTCAGCGGCACGGGCGCCTGCTGGCGCGCAAGGTCCTGTACCCACAAAAAAAAAAAAAAAAAAAAAAAAAGCCAAGAAGAAGCTGAACGAATGACTGGCAACAAGTGTTTTGGATCTCCTCAAATTAACGTGGAAGAAAAAATATTTAAAGTAAAAGATGAAATTTCACTGCTTCGGTAAATTTGAGGTGACTACTAGGCAATGATTCAAAATGAAGTCAAGCTTTTTAAAAGGAAATATTCCCTTTTGGCTTGCAGAGACTATATTTGAGCAATTCAAGAAAAAGGCAACATATTGAAAATGTTGCTGCTGATAAAGCAATTAGATTAAATAATTTTTAATTTCAACATTCTTCTACCCATAGTTACTTGGAACTTGCTAAAAAGAAAACAAACAAAATATTAGCACTCATGGAGACAGCATTTTTATAATAAATACAAGTTAATATTTTCATTTTATCTATGTGGACATGTACTTTCCCATGACTGAGCAAAAACTGACTGCTTCCTATTTCAAACAACTAAATTGCTTTTCCCTTTCAAATTTTAGGTGTAAATGTTTTTGTATTTTGCATTTTGTAACAAGAGGGTCACTATATGAAGTTTTATTTACTTCTTACTAATGTAAAATGGTGCGGTTGTGGTAATATTTCTGGATCTAAGAATTTTTTTTTTTTTTTGTGGGTACGGGGGGTTGAACTCAGGACCTTGTGCACCAGCAGGTGCCCGTGCTGCTGAGCGATATCACCGGCCCTGGATCTAAGAATTTTTAAAGCTCTAAAGAAACTATGATGAGACACATTACAGAGTTGTATCCCAAGGAAAACACTTGTTTCAGTGACACTGCAATAACCTTTCCATATTTTTTTTCCTTTTATCCCTTCTTGCCACCCTGCCATATATTATGTTAGAGGACAGACTTTCTGAACATTTTGGGATCCCTATCACATTTATCTTTTAGACCAACACATGCTAAAATGTACCAGCCAATGAACATATTTGTCATATTTGTCTGTTTGCAATATCATAATCCAAAGGCGCTATGAACTTGTAGATATGGAATATTTTTAACATATTCTTCAAATTGACCTCACAGAATATACTATTATCCATACACCTTATTCCCAGGCTCAGGATCCATAAAGCATTTTAACACAAGAGAAATCAAATCACTTTTATTTGATTCCCCAACTTGGTGAATAGGAAATCTGCTGAAAAGTGATTCATCAGAAAAAATTACCTGAAAATATGTTCAGGTTGATTCATTGGCTTTGCAGAGGTAGTTGATATTTTTTGCAAGGTCATTATGCTATACTATAGAGGATAACTCATGAACAACTCAGGTTGATTTGAAATTTCATATTACACATTAAAATTGTTATGTGCTTATGAATTGATATTAAGGTACCATATTAGATATTTAAATTGTTATGTGCTTTTGGGATATAATTCTATGAATTATACCAGAATATTACTTCTAAATTGACAATATTAGTAGCCTACTTCATTTTGTTGTTAGTAAAATTTCTTATAAAATATGAAAGTGAGTAGGTAATAGAAAATTACAAAGCTGGTTCAAAAAATATAACA
Source organism: Erethizon dorsatum (assembly GCA_028451465.1). Lineage (NCBI taxonomy): Eukaryota > Metazoa > Chordata > Mammalia > Rodentia > Erethizontidae > Erethizon > Erethizon dorsatum. The sequence continues at coordinate 88,987,395 of CM051826.1, forward strand.
GCCTATTTCTCTTTCTAGAGATGGACTACTGATAATGGAATTGCTACTGGTATTGAGGCATGACTGACACAGAGTCTAGAGCTGAAATTAAGAAGCATTTAAAGGAGGGGTATGAACATGTTACAGAAAATGAAAACACAAAAATAAAACCTCTAACTTTGTTTCTGTCTCACCCTGTAAGGTACTAATGGTATATATTTTTAAATTTTGTGCCTGGAGCAGACTGTGTAGAAAGTCTGATGTTTTCATGGTGCTGTTTTGGTAGAGTAAATATTACCAATAACTGATGATCAGTGTATGGGAGAATCCTGTGTTGTGAATGATCAGGTATCATTATAAGCAGATAACAGGTTTGTGGTCAGGTGAGCGTGTAAATGTGGGTGACTCCTAATTTGAGATTAAAATTGAAAAACTGGGCAAGAGGAGAAATTCTTCTCCACTTCTTCTACTTTCTTACTCCATTGGAATTTTGACTAGATGAAGGGATTTAGGACCAATCTAGGTTAAAGAAAGAATTGAAAGCTCACAGTAAAATAGAGTAAGGATATGACCATACCTATGACTCCTGGGGTCTGCTAAGGAGGAGTACCTGTTGCAAGGAAACTGCCACTGGTGAAGATGTGTGGTGTCCCTGTTAGTGTTTAGTTTGTTTGTTTGTTTTAGCAGAATTACCCTTCTCTAGAATGGCTGATAAGGGTAAGTTAACAAATAAATAAGCACACTAGGGTCTTTGTCCAAATTAAATATCTGAAGAGAATTTCTCAAACTCTTTGAAGAAGTCACACAGGAAAATCAAGCCAGATGTTGAGAAAGTCACCGGGATATGTAGGCTGGCAATCATGATTTCCTAAGCACTGGATATGATCTACATACTCCTACATTCATGAGTATACCCACACAACTGTAATGTCTAAATGGGTGATACAATGTTATTTGGAACATGGTTAGTATCTTCCCCTTGAGAAGGACATTTTTCGTATATTTTTCTCCATAAAACATAAACACATTAGTGATGTATAAAATAAGTTTACACTTTTAAGAATTAAACTCGTGATCTGATTTTCTATGATTCAGCACTGCAAAGGAATGAATTAAATTCCTTTTAATCTAAATGAAAAGGGTATGAGTTTTAGACATTTTCAGTAGGTAACACTCCCTAGACTTTTCATCTTCATAAATATTTCAGTTATTTTTTTAGATTTCATTCTACGGAGGTTGTAGATTAGCTGTATTATATTAAAGCTACTTTGGGAATAGGAAACTCTTAATATCCAAAATATAGCATCCTTGGAATTCATGACAAACATGAATAATCCCAGCATATCTACCACATATATGTATCTGACCTCCATAAAGGGTGTCACTGAAAACAAGTCAGGTTTAAGATTCTTTCATTAATAACTATTATTTTTATACAAAGGCTATGTATGTTATACTATTACTGTCATCCCTTCCTATACATTCTTCCTTCATTCTCAAGTTTTTCAATATGATAGCACTAATATTTATAAATAATTTATGCTAACTTCTCTTTCTTGTGCAGAGGTTGGCTGATATCACTGAAACACCTTTTAATACGATTAAGTGTATGCATGAGAGATTGTGGGTTTTCTCTGTGCAAAATTGTATCTCTGGTTTGAACAAACAGGAATACAAGCTTAGGCTTTAATTGGGAGAACGTTTTTTACTTATTAAGAGCTACATCCACATCGTAGGATTTTCCTGGGATACTGTCTTGTCTTCACACTTTACAGCACTTGGTACATTATTACTATTGGCAGGAACACTGATTACTTTTTAAAAAATGATTGTTTCAGGTGCCAAGGATACATATGTATGAGATAATTAAATTGAGTTCAGGATACTGGATGAAGACAGGCTGTTAAGTACTAGAAAGTGTAGTTATATTTACTTGTGCAATCTGTCTGTGATATTTCTAAATGAAATGCTCTTCTACTGAGAAATGTTAAATTGTAGCTTTGCTTACAATTGAATGATTTCGTTAAAGACTTATGCCCCCAAATAGTGTTCATCATTTATTGTCATAAAGGCATATTCACAATTAGTTACACTTGCCATGAGAATCAGCTGAAGCTATCCAGATCCCCTAGTGAGTATTGTTCTGAGCACATTACGTTTTCAAAACAAAACAAAACAATGAAATGATAAAAGATGTAAGCTTGTCTTTCCACTACAGCAAGAATTTCTGATAAAATGTCTGTTAAAAACTGAAGCCACACGATCACTCTCAGATATGATTTATATACAAAAGTTGATCTCATAAATTTTAAGTGTAAAATGGTATTTATCAGAGGCTGCACAAAGTAAAGAGAAGGAAAGATGGAGAGAGGTTGACCAATGCATACAAATTAAACATTGGATTAAAAATTTCATAGGTGCCATTGCAAGACAGGATAAGTATAGATAACAATTACGTGGTAATATTTCAAAAACCTAAAAGAGAATATTTTGAGTATTTTCACCAAAACTCTTGACAAACATTTGAGAAGATGTATTTAACACAGTTTGAACATTAATGAATGTATGCATGGATTAAATATCACATGGTATCCTACTAATATGTATATTTTCTATGTTCTTGTGTACCAGTTAAAAAATAAACTTAATTTTCTATGATGGCGCTCACACGCATGACTTCACCCATGCTAGGAAAATGCTCTACCACTGAGCAATATCTTCGCCTTTATTTTTTTGAAATTTGAGTGTGTTACTAAAGACAATTTTTTTTTTTTGTGGGTACCGGGGGGTCGACCTCAGGACCTCGCGCGCCAACAGGCGCCCGTGCCGCTGAGCGATATCACTGGCCCCTTTTTCGTATGTGGGTTCCGGGAGTCAAACTCGGGCCCTCGCGCTTGCCAGGCAGGCGCTTATGCCGCTGAGCCATCTCACCGGCCCAACTAAAGACATGTTTATGCTTACCATTATCCTACATCTGTATCATCGAATTTTTAAATTTTTGGCAATATTATGAATTGGAAAATTAATCCACTTTGAAACGAGTGACTTGTTAAAATCTGAAATGTCTTCCTTCCCATAGAGTGGAGTGAATTGCATTAAGATTTGTATCAACTATGTTTATATAAGCGACCCAAACTGTCACTGAATTCACTTTTTGCAAGTCTATAGGTGTAAAGATTCCATAGTAAAAGCAGAGTGGGGTTTACATTATGATTAAAAAGAGGACTATATTTCAAAAATAGTTGTATAATATTCAATTGACTGTCATAGCCTTCTGATACAGGTACTATGCTCATATACATGAGAACTCTCACACAATTTCTCTTTCTCCTCTGTATAAAAATATCTAAACAGGAATTGCCAAGCATTTGACAAAAATGTATAGGAGGAAATATAAAGACGGTATAAATCAACAGTGAAATTCATCTTAGAGGAAATAGGATTCCCAGAAACATCTAAGAAGTTCTAGTCTTAAGTATGTAATTTTTACATGAACAAATTTTGATAAAGAACACCATTTTCCAATTATTTATCAGTTGTTCCATTTTCCTGTTATTTTAGAGAGCAATAATAATTGAATGAAAAGATATAAAAGAGATAAACAGGAAACTCAGGAGTTTGAATAGCAGTAAAGTGCTTCTAATTGTGGGTATAACTATGATGCTATGTTTGAAAGCACTGCAGGTAATAAAGAATAGGGATAATGAGGACATTGTATATTGTACAGACTATAAGTAATTGAAGAGTGCAAGCCATCTTTAATATATTTATATTTACAAGATTTAGCACACTATCAACCTTTACATGATTTTTATTATTTCCACAAACATTAATTATTTGCCATTATGACATAAGAAAGACAAATCAAACTCTCATTACTCTATCTCAGGGATGAAAATTTATACAATCCCTAAATAATAATGCATTGAAGCAGGAAACTGTACTTGTCTCCGAGAATTTAAAAATAGAGCGTTTAGAAAGAAATAACAATCATTTTGTAACAAACCCTTCACCTCATTAGCCTGACACACAGTCTTTAGTTAGTGGCACATCTCTATCACTTCATAAGACAGCGCATGCCACTTCAATATGTCAGAAAATGCCATTATCTTTCCTTCCTCCTGATACCTGCAGAAGCTGCCTCGCCTGGGCACATTATCTTCATAGTCTTCTGCATCCCCCTGTCTATCTCTAGCCACTCTCAATCCCCTTAGCTTGGCTCACTCACTCCAAGGCTTCATTTTTATCTGACTTTAGATGTAAACCACCTTTGAAAAGTTTCTCTCCTCTAGTGTTCATATGGAATTCATAGCATTTACAACACTATTTCAGTTGCTTTTCCTGCAAACATTACTCCTCTGCTTTGTAAGCATCCCAAAACCAGCAGCCGTGTTTATAGTGTTTATTCTGCACTTTGAGCACAGTGGTTGCCATAAGGTAGGTGCTCAATCAACAAATGCTGAATTGTATGTAAATGTTTTCATTGGCTGTCATATACTAACTAAAAATGTTCTATCAACTAATTGCATGGCTATAAGTATGTGTCATTACCAAAAGATGTTTGCGAAAGCAGAAAGTATGATGATTCTACTCAGTAGATTATTTCTTAGACCACAGAACTGGCAAAGGGACTGTGGCTCTTTCTCGTGCACATACCTAGAAAGAACCCCAGGACACAGAGATCAATTATTTATGTGGTCCTGACTATCAATACAGATTGCTGATGCTAAATGCATCGTGATGTAACATGTATTGATAAATACAGAAAAGTTGACTGTGCTATTACCTGATACATCATATTTTCACATTTTGCCTGTATTTTATATGACATTTATGGAATGTGTGGGAATCTATCCATGGAACATTGCACCAAGTTTTCCATAAGCCCATCAGTGATTTATTTAGCAATGCACACCATTGTTTACACACTATTGCAGAATGATAGCTGAGGGAAAGTAGCCCATTCAGCACGCCTATTTTTTTGAATCCCCTCTATCATTTAGATTAAGCTAAAAAGCCAAGGTCTGAGGAGCCAGTTTAAAGGATAATGACCTACTTTTTACTTGAGTATGTCAAGACAAAGATTACTTCTCTTGAGATCTAACCTTCTACACTTTACAACATGCCACTGGATGAAATATTCACAGAATATCTGTCTCTTTACTCCCTTTTTGTCTTTTTTATTATTCTTAAACAACTTTTGCCACATGAAAAACACAGAAGACAAAATCACCAAGGAGTGGTGGGTAGAAATGAATTCAAAAAAGCACACAGAAAAAAAGTATTAAAAATAAAAATGAACTCCACAATCTAAACTATTAGGTTATAAACATTTCAGGTAGCTAGCTGCAGAGGAACAGGGTGCATTAAGTCAGGGGTTCATCTGAGAAAAAAAATTGCTTTTTGTCTTATAATTTACAACTCCAGAGCATCAACAGCATTAACCCCAATCCAAATTTTTGTCCTTCACACATACGTTCCTCCTTCTTGCCACAATTTTACAACTTAGCCTGTGTTCTTAAGCAAAGGCAATATATATGTCCCCCTGAATATAATTAAAGCATTGAAACAAAGTAAGATTTTAAGTTTACATATCATAGAATACAACCATTGGAAAAAATCCTTTTTCTGTATAACATGCCAATAAATCTACAAAGATTTCAGAATGTTCTGTGATAGACAGGATGATACAAATGTTACTTAGTGGAAAGCCCAAAGCTTTCTATGAACATAACCTGTCAATATTTTGCAAAACATTTTCCCTTGTCATTATAGATATGCAGGTACTATTGCTTTATATCAATAAGCATTATAGTAAAGAGTTTTGAGTGGTTCTAACAGAGAATTTTCAGTTTGTCACTACTTTTCACATTGCTTCCTTGGTATTTTCCTGAGACTTTCCTGCAGGCACATTGAGAGATGATGATAATTTCTATAAATGCGACCTTAGCTACAGAGTAAGTATTTGTACATTGCTGATCTTTAAAAACTAATGCAAAACTTTTATGTTTCTACCAAGTTTATCTTTCTGAAAAAAGCTCTAATATAGAAAAATAACATTGGTCTTGAAAGCTATGTTAAACATACAGGTGTAGGAAAGATCATAAAATAAATGGTTAATGGGACATGTTAAGCATTCTATCAACTATAGTTTTTTTACATAAATTATTCCGTTAGAATTACATATAACAAAGAACAAGGGATGAAATGTGAAGGAAGCTAAGAAAAAATACATACACTAAGAAATGTTTTTAATAATAGAGGTTCAATATGATATTAAAATATATCAAATATATGTTTAACATCGTCAAGTTCCAACAATCCCATCTACTTAAGATGTTGAAGCAGGAGGATAGCTTGAGCCAAAGAATACAAAGCCACCTGGGCAACACAGTGAGACTCCATCTGAAAAAAACAATGGGGTGTTTTCCTCCCTGCCTGCCTTAGGGTCAGTTGCCATCACGAATGACACGGCAACTATCTGGACCCATAAGTTCATGACCAACCAACTACTTCAAAGAAAATAAATGGTCATTGATGTCCTTCATCCTTGGAAACCAACAGTGCTTAAGACAGAAATTCAGGAAAAACTCACCAAAATGTACAAGACCGCACGAGACGACATTTTCGTATTTGGATTCTGAACCCATTTTGGAGGTGTCAAGCCAACTGGATTTGCCATAATTTATGATTCCTTGGATCGTGTGAAGAAAATGAACCCAAACATGGACTTGCAAGACATATGCTGTATGAGAAGACAAAGACCTCAAGAAAGCAGAGAAAGGAACGCAGGAACAGAATGAAGAAGGTTCGGGGGACTGCAAAAGCCAACGCTAGAGCTGGCAGAAGGCTGAAAAGGTAAAGCTTCTGTAATGCCTGTCTGGTGATTGTGCGAGTTTCTCACCAGAGGATTAATAAACTGTGAAAACATCAACAAATGGGGAACCTAAAAGCAAAACAAAACTAACTCTAAAATTTAATACAAAAATGAAAAAATTATATGTGATCATTTCACATGCATTTTGATCTTTTGGTTAGGGAAATACAAAATAGATGGATTTACACTTCCATGCTAACTCAGTATAAGAGCAATAACTACAAAAAGATTTTGAAATGGATTTTTAATAATGTTTTCTAATGCTTACATATTTTACAGTTTATTTTTATACTTATTAACCCATTCCATATTCATATTAGCCCCAGAGGGAAAATATGGTAATACCTATCTTAGAGATAAGCAAACTGTTTGAGAGAAAAAAAATGGATTTGGAGAAGATTCAGAAGATAAAAACTGTAAGTTTTTTCTTGGCTCCATGTTCAGCATTTTCCCTTTCTCAGCTGCCGAAGATCTTAATAAAACTGGTATTTTATAGTTGTGAGAAAGTACTGGGAAATTTACACATATGTGATATTTACACATAAGTTTGAGAATTTATTCTTACTTTGTTAACTCAACCTGAGCCGCAGTGTCATCTGGTAAACTTGGGCAATAGATTTTCTGCTTCATTTGCTTTGGTAATTGGAATGTATTTTATGATAATTTTATTCTTTGAAAAAAACCCTTTTGGACTGAAGTTGCATGTAGACACTTGGTTCATTTTCCACCTGAGTTTGCTTAACCTTGTTGAATCATATTCAGAAATATCAAAATTGGAAAATAGGAAACTATTTCTTACAATTTAAAATTAAAGCTGTGTCACTTATTAGACTTATACCTCAACAGAGTGTTATTTTGGACAAACGATTTGATATTCTTCATCATTTTACAGTTTCTACCAAATTATTTATGATCAGGGTAAAACTTTAGAGAAACAGAAAATAGTTATGCTACAAAGCCACTGTCTTACTAGTTTTTTAAAAGAGAATGCAGTGATAAAACCAGGAAGCAGGGTAGTCATCAACTATTTGCTTGTGGCTTTTGTCACTGTACAAGATTGTTTTAAGATGGTTGGCTCTATAACTATTCTACCTACCAGGTATGTGGGATTCAAAGAAATATACCTAAGGAAAGTCTACTTGGTTTTCTCTGTTGAATGGGAAGAAAACATGAAGTAGTAATGAACACAAATCATGATTTACAAGTTCAGAGCCAAAACAGCATGGCCATCTGTATAATACATGAAAGAAAAAAATCGCTTCTTCCTTTTTCATTGTTGTTATTTTTTAAATTTTCATGGGACTCTCTTCTGAAGAAATAATACTCAGAGAATGAATGCTTGGATTCTCTGCCTACCTTTCAGCAATTGTAATGACAAAGAAAATATTTGTACTGCAACATAAATAATACTTATCACTATATTTGTAAATTATGTTGGAAGTAGTGCAGAAATAAGATACAACTTAATAAGCACATGTGATTTACCAAAAAGCCACATTTAAGAAATTAATTTATTAACCAATGTTAGGATCCTAACACTGTGTTTGAATTTGTATTCCCAAACAAGGAAATGAAAGAAACATACATATTAAAATTTGTACAAGTTTCATAATGATACCTAAATTATGAAAACTTGAGCCTACCACTGTCCCTTCCTCTCTTCCTGCTTTCTTCCTTTCCTTGTGGTGGAGTGGGTTCATAGAAGGTGCCACAGTAAGACAAATTGCAATGCTTTTCAAATTATTATTTAATTGTTAGGATCCAGCTGTGAGTTACATTTTACTAAACCCACTTCACAGTGCGCTACTTTAACTGTAGTATATAGATTAAGGAGCAAAAATTCATGAGTGAGCCTTATGCTGGTAACCATGATGAAAATACAAATGAAAGGATATTCTAAAGAGAGGTGATCTATATCTGATGTAGATGGTCAAGAGTCCTTTATAAACTTTATATCCACCTGTGTTCCTGTATAAAAAATCTGACTAGTTCAATAAAACCTTGACCCACCTACCTTAAAGAAACACATAAAAACTCATCAAAAATAAAATGAGGAAAAATTTAGGTTTTAGCCCAAAAAAAGAACTTTTTCAATTTATTTGGTTATAAAATTACCATGTTTGGAGTTGGTGGTTTGGAATTAGTGTGAGGTGTGGCAAAAGCTCAGTCTTTGTCACATTTGGCTCCCTTATGCAATATTCAGTCTATAAGTGCAGTATCAGAGGATGCACGAGTATAGCCATGGATACCAAAAGCCCGCCATTATTGGAATCACACCACGATCAACTTTTTATAGAAAGACAAGACAGATGTAAACATATATTTGCTTTAAAGAAGTTGTCTTTTGAGTTGGCTTACTTGTTAGTTAGTTTCTTTTTTACTACTGGGAGAAATATGACTGGCAATCAAATTGACAGTGGATGCCTCGAAAGCAGAGCAATGTTAATGAAGAGTGGAAGAAAAGCAATAAATAGTTTTTGCAAATAAATGAAGAACTTACCAATGCTAAATATTTTTCCACCCATAAGCCTCGGATGTGTAATTTTTTTTTTTTGGAGAATATAAAACAAAATTTAAGAAATAAACAATTAGGTATAAATAAACTATGTTTATGTTTCATTTTTAAAGCAATGATTTATGATAGACAGATATCATCTACATCTAATATAAAGTATCATTGTTTGCCACCCTGCTGAGCATATTAACTTTTATGTTCTAATTCAGCTTATTCTGATAAGAAAGGAAATCTTCTTTTCTTTCCAAGATGCCTGTGTCCACTCCTTTCTTTACTAGGGCTTTTTAAAATTAGAAGCTTTTTATTTTTTAATTTTTTTTTTGCCTTTTTTGCTTTATAAATTACCAAGGCTAAATGAGACAGTCATTTCCTCTCAGCTTTCAAATTTGTTTCTTATTGCATATCAAAAGATACAATACAATACATTAATACAATAAATATTATGTAATACATAATACAATAAGTATTATGTTTTCTGTAGGTTAGGAAAAACGTTTCAATTATTATTTTCCCGTGGAAACAGTGTTCCAAATATTAGTGTAGCCCTCAAATGCCTGCTTATGTCAAAATACATCTGAGGTGTCTTACCATTTACATGTCATTTAGAACAGTTTTTCTCAATATGAACAATATGTGAAAAGCCTTAAAGAATAGCAAATTCTTTCACACACAACACTGAACTAAAATATTTCTTAATCCCCTTTTACTTACCACATATAAATTCAAAGCAAAGCATAATGTCAACATAGCATATAGTTATTATAAAATTTAAAATAATAAAACCAAAGTAATAATGACAATAAAATCTAAACGAACTGTAATTTAAAATGTCAAATTAGACAGTTTACCTGAACTAAAATGCCCTTCTGACAAGAATATTGTACTATGTATCATTATATAATATTAATACATGTGCTATAGTGACTCAATTTCCTCATTATCTTTTCTTAGAAAATATTATCAAACCTTTAATTACATAGTATGCTATGATATGATTTGGTTTTCAGTTTGGTTTGATGGAACATAAGTCCAAAATAATTAAGATGTAATATATGCTACCAAACCCACCACAAATGCAAACAGAAATGTAGGAGTGGAAATTAGCTGGCCATATTTCCTTAAAGTGGTTTTAGATTATTATTGACATAAAGGCAAGACTAAATACAAAACCACCATAGCAAATTATTGAACACAAAACTTCTATACTTGTTTTCAAAATCCTGGCTTAAACCATAATTCCGTGTTAAAATGCATTCTAAGTCCCAAGATAGACAATTGATTTAAGGTATATTTGTGTCACAAGAGTGGTACAGGGGTCCTTACATCAATAAATTGCTATCTCTGATGAACCCAAGTATTCTTAAAAATCAGCTTTTTCCAATACGTACCACAACACGTTAGAAAACAGGCCGCAGACACATGCTATATCACTCCAAATATTTCTGGAATCAGCCCACAAATTACATATTTGTAGGACATGTACTCCTACACTGGAATGAAATAATAATGAAGATTATCATTCAGAGAGAAGATAGATCTCAAAAGATAACCTTAGACATGTGATTTTAGGTCGGCAAAAACTCAAACCACTCAGTAAAAGTAACAATCTATTCTCATCAAAGACAATTTATAAGGTCATTCAAGGAAAAGATAAAGAAAAGGAAAAATTTTTTAAATATTTGAAGGCAGGATGAAGCAAAATGAAATAAACAAGTAGATAATGCTAGCACTCAATTGTTCAGATGTCTAGGCTCGCCAATTGATTGCTCACATGAAAGTCAGCATGAAGGATGTTACTCAGGGCTGATATCGCCTCATCAAGTAGGGCAGAGTCAGCAATATCTAATTTTTGCACCAGATGAAACAGTCAGAATAACGTGTGAGCTGAATTCCAGAAGTTAAAAATGAGTCTGAATAGAAGTACGCAACTTAAAAAGTTCAACTCCTTCCTTTAAGTGCCAGCTCCATACTGACCCACAAAGGGTTGCCCATACACATACATTTTTTTCCCAATTACTGTACATTCTGTCTGTTCACATCAGAAATGACAAATGCATCAAAGTACCATCAGAAAATCCAACTGGTTGCTTTTCAAAGTAGAAAACTATCTAAACAACAACAAATCTTCCCAACTGCTTAAACTTCCCGGACTTGTTTGGCAAATATGTAAGTTGGCCTAGCTTGTCCAGTAGTAACCAAGATATCCAAAATAAATCTATACACATTTCAAAACTTTTCCCAAAACAGTATTTTATTTTTTTCCTTAGTGTGCAAACAGCATTATATGCAAAAATACATTTCTGTATATGTGCATGAATGATAGTCTGACAGTGATAAGTTGGAATTTCATAGAAGATTTCTAAATCAGACAGTTATCATTTTGGGCCCAAATATATCACATTTTATTCAGTTTCTAACTAATTAACTGAAACATATGGTAGATGTGGCCATATGGGGTTAAGCTTTTAGCTTGATCCATTTGATTTTTCCCTTTCATTTCCATATAACATAAATCATATTTCTTCCCTTCTGAGATTTGCTAATTAAATCCTGGCTTTTGTCTTGTTCACACAAAGCCTTGATATGCTGTCTATACTCTCCACTGCCCGTGGCATTTCTCTGTGCCTATCGCAAAGGCCGCCTGGATGTGATGGAACCACATACTCATCCTACAGGACACCCAGATCTACAAAGAACTCCTGTCAGTGGTAAAAACAGAGCACAAAGTCACTTTAATACCATGAAAATATTTCTGTCGTCTTTGAGATTAACTTACACACATTGAAGTTGTCTTTAATTCATGGGGTAGAAAATTAGACTTAATTTTGTTTTAAGGTGGTAAATTACCCTGATTAAAAGTCAATGATCAGTCTGACACTTTGCTAATTGTAGAAGATTAATTATACCAGGAATTAGAAAATTGGAATGAAAGGCATCCAAATTCACATGTGATAGATGATGTATTCTTCACATTTAAAAGTGCTTCACAGGTTATATTATCTTTGTCCACCTGTCAGATTATATGTGAAAGCTTCCTGCATGTAAGGACAATGAGAAAAACGGCAGGCAACATCACATAAAAAATACCAGCAGGAAGTACATTTATTGTGGCAGCAAGTGTTACATACTTATTATCTGGAGATATTACCTGCATGTTATCTCTATAAAGCCCTTTCCATTTGCCATAATTTGTTATAGAATATGGGGGTTTGTGATAACAACACCTAGGTGAGGCACAGCGTGGATGATGTGCAACCCTGTCATCCCAAAATGAAAATAATTTATTGGCTTATAGTAGGCTATTCAAATAAATGGCTGAAGCACACTGTCCAAATACATTATCAGCCACAGATTTCTGCATAGAAATACATTAGCCTTATTGCTCTCCATCACTAAAATGTGTGTTCATGATTTATAAGACCTGAATGAATTACTCAAAAAGAATGACAATCTCAAAAATATTGATGGTAAGTTGAAATCAAAATCATTTGATGTTCATGTACATGAAGGTGGCAGAGAGATATTATTTCTTTGAAATCTAAGAAGACAAGCTGGCAAAAAGCTTTCAGGTAGCTTTAATTGAGACTGCTTGTACACTGAAGAAATCTGCTAGTTAAATCACAGCTTTAATGAAGATTTGCCTCTCTAAATCTGTCTTCTCCCAAACATAACAATTTCTAAGGAATCAAATGTGCCCTGTCATATGGCATATGCTGTGGTAAATATCTTTTCTTACTCACAACACAAAAATAAATGGACTATTCAAATAAACTCCAGGCAATTACATACCTGCGTCTTTGCCTACTTTTCTGTTAAAAGAAATTGCCAAATTTATAAATGAGAGCAGAGCGTGCAGCACTGTCTATAAACATGATGGACCTCTGGGATTCAGGTGAGGGAGAGCTTTTGAAATATTTCCAATTATAACAATATTTTACAGGTATAAATTGGACCTATCTCTACAATTCTGGAAAATACAGGGAAAAAGTCTGCTTTGTAGACATAGGCTTCATTAAATTTATTTTCTTTGCTCTTTCCTGTTCTCATGTTCTTTTGTTTTTGTTTTTGGAAAATCACAAGTGAATAGAACAGAAGAGAGGAGTTCATTTCTGATAATAAAAACAGTGAAAAATATAAAAATATGACATTGCACCTCAGGAATGGATTTCATTTCCAAGAACACTTCAGCTTTGCCCTGAAACACTATACATATTTGACCACCCCCTGAGTTTTCATTGAGAACTCCCTGCATTTTAAGTGAAATCTCTACCCCCTGCTTGGGCAGTATCTTACTGACTGTGCAGTGAAATGTCTTACTGTGCTGAGAGGTACAAAGTACAACCTGGATGTCTCCATGATAATACCTGAACAGATGAACACGCTCCCTGGAATTACAAGGGGCAATTTGTGTGACATATAGTTTGCTATCTCTGGTGCCAGAATTTTTTTTATGACTTACATTTGTGATTGACTGATTTAGTTCAACTCTGACTGATATAATGAATTGTGTGTACTATTAAAATGGTGCTTCAAATTCTTGCCTCACATTTAAGAAAAAGCCAGTGTAATGCATGCATTATCCATAGGTCCAATAAATGGAACCAAAGATGTTAATTCACCTGAAAATATGAAAATACTCCTCAAAAAAGCACTACCGATTGACATATTAAGTATGCACATGATTTACCTTTGTAGATTTACAAAACAAAATTAGCAATACTATTAGAATTGTCAGTGTAAGTCCCTTAGAATTGTGCCTGAATCACTATTTTACTTTAAAACTCCTTACTTTTAAAATATTATTAATAATATGACACATTCTCACTGTGAATTTAAAACTGTTTCTAAGAAACTTAGTGCATACCTGCATTTTTCAAAAATGCTTATTTCCATTTCTTTAAATAGATCCTTTGCTACATCATTTCCTGAAATTCCAAATCATTCTGCAAATTGAAGACTCTGGATTTTATATTGTAAAAACAGCAGAAATATAAATAGGACTTATTCTAATAAATATAACAAAGGCCCAAATGAATTATTGAAAATGTACAGGTTCCCTGCACGTTTTAAAGTAATCCCTTTGTCAATAATCCTTTTATAAAAGTTTTCTCAATTTGCATTTGAGTGCTCCATCTGTGTCCTGTTGAGAACCTAAAGGTTCGAAAAACTAAACTAAATTTCCCTAAATTGTGTGGGGACAAGGAGGGTGAAGTCGGTGGCATTGCAGGGGTATGCCTTTGGCTGCATGTTAGGAAAGGGTGAGCGAGCCCAGTAGCACAGTTCTCCTTGGAGCATGTTATCACTGCTATATTTATCTAGCCAGTCCCCAGCTATTCACCGAACTACTCAGTACCAGCTCCTGAACATAATACACTAAGGTTATTTCTCTTTCTTTTATCATGCAGCCGAACATAGACTCTGCCAATATATATGCACAAGCCAAAACATAGTATTAGAGTGCCAACTCCACCCCCCAGTGTAGTGTAGGAAAAGAGAAAATGAGTCATACACGTTTTATATGTTCTTTAGCCTAATAGTCTGGTTTTCAATCTGTATATATGACAATTAATTTTATGAGGTCTTATAAGATAAATAAATGAATCTGGTGTTGGAATTGTAAAAGGGGGGTGGAGGTTAGGTGGGGGAGAATTGAAGTGTGTTATGTACATGTACCAATCCCCTACAGAGAATGAAATCATTATGTACCGCAAACATGTACTAATAAAAGTAAAAAGAAAGAGAGAGCTATTTACTTTCTCTCTACATTATGATGATGTAAAATTGTGCTTTGTACTGTTATAAAATTAGATGTTACCTAATCAATGAGCAGGCAAGAATATCTCTTGAAGAATAATTTGAGGTAAAAGTAAGGGAAGTAAGAACAATTTTTTATGTATATTTCTAATATCTAGGGTATTTATTTATATTGATTTTATTATATTTTGTTGCTTATAACATTTGTTTTCAAATGATAATTTGATCATCGCTTTTTCTATATATATTAAAAACTTATGAATGGTAAATTTTGAGATGTAAAAAATAATCAGATCATAACAAGCCAAATAGTTGAATCACCTCAAGAGATTTGCTATTTTTGTAGGAAATTTGGCAATTAAAAGAGGAAATGACTTACTATATGAGAAATTTATGGAATCACTATTTGGATGTTTCAAATCACTGTTCATTAGGTTTAAAGGCAGCAAAATTATGGAACTAATCTCCACTTTTCATATATGTCATTCTAACTTTAGCACAAGTATAATGTATTAAGTAATCATAATAATTTGAAAGATTTCTACATTTTGTACATTGGAAAAACTAAAAGTTTGGACATGAAAAAGACTTAAAGGGCCGGTGAGATGGCTCAGCGCTGTAAGCGCCTGCCTGGCAAGCACGAGGGCCCGAGTTCGACTACCGTGACCCACATACGATAAAAGGGCCGGTGATATTGCTCAGCGGCACAGGCGCCTGCTGGTGCGAGAGGTCTTGAGGTCAAACCCGGTACCCACAAAAAAAAAAAAAAAAAAAGACTTAGACACATGCACACAACTGGAAAAAATTTCAAGAAAGGGTGATGTTGAATATATAACATATATTGAGTTTGAATATATAACATCATTGAGTTTGTGAAAACTAGAATATTAGAAATATAAAGAAGATCATGTTATACATGCCTTATAACAAAATAACTTTAAGAAATAACCAAGAAAATAGATGAATAATAATGCCAACAAAAGAAACAGATAGAAGTCTGTTAGTGCATTTTTATGTAACCAAGTAATTATTACAGCAAAAATAATTGTTACATAGAAAAAGTAATAATTTACACTTTGTTCAAATTAATGTATTTATTAATAATAAATTAATAGTATAATTTCTTTTTATTAGCTTTAAATTTTGCAAACTTTTCAATAAATTTATATATTCAAGATCAATTGACAGATAAATGGAATTGTCAATCTATGTGTTTTGGCTTGTGTTTTGATGTCCCCCCCCAAAGCCTCACGTGGCCATAGGTGGGGCTTTTTCAGAGGGGACTGGATCTAGAGTGTGTGATGCTGAGATTAAGAGTGTGTGATAACTAAATTAGTCCACTGATATATATCTTTCACAGGTAATAGTCAGCTGTATCATCTAGGCAACATTTTAGACAATTGTCAGGTGAAGGTTAACACAAAAATTAGAGAGAAAGTTCATAGTATTCAGAAATATATATGGGTAGGTATCCAGACAGGAATCCAACACTGATTAAGGGGGAAAGTGGGAGATTGAAAAATGGCCAGTATAGGAACACTTTAAGAGAATGTTTTCATGTACACATTGATGCACTTTCATTCACGTAGCTATCTTAAAGGAAAAAGAAAGATCTAGTAAGGTGAGAGGTGGGTGTCTGTGTGTGTACATTACTAAGAGGATCACAGAAGTAGGAGGGGAAAGAAACCGAGGCATTGTGGCAAGGAGAAGTTAAAACGGAAATTTATGATTTGAAGGACAAAACTAACCTATAGTCAAACTAAAAAGTGCAACAATCAAGCATACCTAACTTTCAACTAAACTGCTACATAATGCAAATACCCAGGTAATAGATATATAGTAATAATTACATTTCTGTATTATAAAATTTATGCATTCAGTAGACTGCAGTAGAAAGCATCTGACAAATAATTTATTAGGGTTCTGTTTAGATAATAAAGTTGCAGGCTTTTTCATACATTTTCCATAATAAAATATTTTCCAAGTATTTGTTACCAGTGAAAATTTTTAGATATATTAGAAAATCCAGTAATGTGAATGGTAATACTTCTGTAAGTATTAAAGAGTATAGACACTATATTATTATTCATTTATGAATGCATTTTCAAACAACTTTTATTGCACATTATTTAACTAAATAATACTCATTTTCAGTAAAGCATAGAGAAGTTTCCAGTTTTAAACACTGGGTAATGGCAGAACCTCAAAAATCGATTCCATTTTCCACTGCATCACCAATGAATTTGGAATCTAAGAAAGTACTATTTGAATATTTCTGCACAAATATTCAATAGGTCACAGGGCGGCTTGAGATCAGACAAACTAGCTTTGAATCTCCACTTTCTTATTTCATAAATGGGCCACTAAGTTAAAGTTCCAGTTTCTTCAACTGTAAAATTGTTATCTCATTTCTGCACTTTTAAGACTGTGTGAAGACTAAATTAGATAATTCATATAAAGTCTTTAGCCCAAACAGTGCTGGTATATCCTAAGAGGTAAAATTGGTGTCAGTCCTTCCTACAGCAGAGCTATGATATAAAGTTAAGCACAAATTTTAGCCTTTTATGTAATCACAAGAAGACTATACAAAAAACTGAGTTAAGAAAAACGCATTTTGCTCTAAAAATTTTTGATAACTTCTAAAGTTTATGTAGGGAAGGAAGGAAAAAGATCTAGAATGGTCAACGCAATATGAAACAGAAAAGCAAATTTGGGGGATTGATACAATTTTACTTCAAATCTTGCTGTGAAGCTATATTAATCAAAGCAATGTGGTATTGGCAAAAAGGACCAACAAATAGATCAACAGAACAGAATAGAGTGCACAGAAATACATTACCAGCTAATCATTCACAAAGGAGCAAAGGCCACACGGTAGATGTAAAGAACCACATACAATCTTTTTAACAAGGGATAGAAAAACTAGACACCGGCCGGTGAGATGGCTCAGTGGCGTAAGTGCCTGCCTGGCAAGCGCGAGGGCCCGAGTTTGACTCCCGGAACCCACATATGAAAAAAGGGCTGGTGATATCGCTCAGCGGCACAGGCGCCTGGTGGCATGCAAGGTCCTGAGGTCGACCCTCGGTACCCACAAAAAAAAAAAAAAAAGAAAGAAAAACTAGACACTTACAGGCAAAAAGAAAGGGAGAAAGGAAGGAAGGAAGGAAGGAAGGAAGGAAGAAAAATATCTAAACACTGACCTTATATCCTTCACAAAACTTAACTCAAAATGCTTTGTAGACATAAATATAAAAACTACTAAAATATAATAGAAAACTTAGTTGATCTTGTTTGTCCTGATTATTTTTTAAATACCCTAAAAATGGCATGATCTATGACAGAAATACTTGTTCAAAAGGATTTCATTAATTTTTTTTTTTTTAAAGTAGGTTATGG
This sequence comes from Erethizon dorsatum, assembly GCA_028451465.1. Lineage (NCBI taxonomy): Eukaryota > Metazoa > Chordata > Mammalia > Rodentia > Erethizontidae > Erethizon > Erethizon dorsatum. The sequence goes on from CM051826.1 coordinate 89,005,916, forward strand.
GCCGGTGATATCGCTCAGCGGCACGGGTGCCTGCTGGCACGGGAGGTCCTGAGGTCGACCCCCCAGTACCCACAAAAAAAAAAAAAGTAGGAGGTTACATCACAGTCCTGGACCTCAAGTTATATTACAAAGCTAATGTTATAAAAACAGCATGGTATTTGGGGAAAAAAAAGCCAAACTTGTGAATCAATGGAACAGAATAGAAGGTACAGAAACAACTTCAGGAACACTCAGTTATATGATCTTTGACAGAGGGGCCAAATCCCTTTGGTGGAGGAAAGACAGCCTCTTTAACAAATGGTGCTGAGAAAACTGGCTGTCCACATGCTGAAGGCTTAACTTATACCCATAGGTCTTACAATACACTAATGGGTCAAAGAGCGCAACATTACAACAGAAATACTTAATCTTCTGGATGACAAAATAGGCAAAACTCTTGAAGACATAAGTATAGGCAAAGACTTTCTGAATAAAATTCTGGTTGTACAACAAATAATACCAAGAATCAAAAAATGGAATCTCATTATAAAATAAAAAGGTTTTGCACATTAAAAAATCACCAGGGGCTGGTGAGATAGCTCAGTGGCATAATCGCCTGCCTGGCAAGTGCAAGGTCCTGAGTTTGACTCCCGGTACCTACATACGAAAAAAGGGCCAGTGACATTGCTCAGCAGCACGGGCGCATGCTGATGCGCGAGGTCCTGAGTTCGACCCCTGGTACACACAGAAAAAAAAATCACCAACGAAGTGAAGAGAGAGCCTGCAGAATGGGAAAAATATTTTTCAGCTACCTTCAGACACAGGACTAACAATTAACATCTGGAATATATAAAGAAACAAAGTAATTATACCCCCCCAAAAAATTTAAATACCCAATCAAAAACTGGGCATCTGAAATGAATAGATACTTCTCAGCTGACAAAATACAATTGGTCAATCAATACATGGAAGAATATTCAACATCATGGGCCACTTGAGAAATGCAAATTAAAACAACATTAAGATTGCATCTGACCCCAGAAAGAATGGCTGCCATCAAGAAATCAATCAATCACAAATGCTGGCAAGGCTATGAGGAAAAAATAACGTTTCACTTCTACATGGCTGGTGGGAATGTAAACTGCTATAAGTAATATACAGAGCAGTATGGCAATACTTCAGAAAACTAAAAATACAAACTCCATTTTACCCAGCTCCTCTGGCTTTGGGTGTCTTCCCAAAGGAGTTAAAAAACATCATACCACAGTGTTATATGTGTACCTATGTTTATAGTAACACAATTCATTATAGCTAAATCTTGAAATCAGCCTACTTCCCTATCAATAGATGAATGGATAAAGAAAATGTCATACCTATAAACGATGGAGGACTACTCTGCCATTAAGAAAGACAAATTTGAGGCATTTGTAGGATAATATATGCATCTTGAGACCATAATGTTAAGTAAATCAGACACACAAGCTTATGCATCACATGGTTTCCCTAATGCAAAAAATTTAATACGAAAGAGGAGAGAGAGAAAAGAGAAAGAAAAGGAAAGTATATTCTAAGTATTGTTCCTGTTGTCAGTTTCTGGTTTTACTCTAATATGGTCTAAAAGTTCAATTTGCAGGATTTACATAACTTTATATATTTTAAGGTCTTTATTGTTGTTATGAGCATGGTCTATTTTGAAAGAAAAAAAAAAAAAGGTAATTTCCAAAATAGGAAAATCTATGAAGACAGAGAGCAGTCCAGTGGTTACCTAGATTTAGCCAGGAGGAATTGGGAGATGATTGATACTAGGTAGAGTGTCTCGATTTGACCCTAAATTTGACTGTAGTGTAGTTGTACATTGTGCTTGGGGTCTGTTGAATCTTACATTTCAAGTTTGTAAATTGCATGGTATGCAAATTTTGGGTTTAATTAATTTTTTTATTTAAAAACTTTGCTGTGATAAAGACAATGTCAGGAGGAAGAGCTGACATGGCATAGATTGGGTGAAATAGTTTGCAAAAGAAACAATAGAAAAATTGTTATCCAAATTATTCAAAGAACTCTTAAACTCAGAAACATGATTAAAATATGAACATGATTAAAATGATTAAAATAAAAGGGCAAGTGCCTCAAAAGTCACCTTACCAAAGAAGATAAATAGTAAGTAAGCATATGGTATGATACCCCACAGTATAAGATATCTGAAAAATGCATATTAAAATAACAATGAAACACTTCCACTCATTTCTTAGAGTGGCCATCATCTAGAACAATGACAACAGCAAATGGTGGTAAAGATGTAATACATAAATACTAAGTGAAAGAAGACAATTTGAGAAAGCTGCATATTATATGATTTCAACTATATACAATGTTTGAAAAGCTGATTCCATGGAGAGAGTAAAGTCACCAATGACTGGCTTGAGGTTGGGAGGAAAGGCAGAGCACAGATGAAACTAAGCTATGTGAAACTATAATGATGGATACATGTAATCGTGCATTTGCTTAAACTTGCAGGATGCACAACACAAAGAATGTACATACTTTTAATGATTATGATTTGTAAAAATATGTTCAACTATTTTTAGCAAATGTTCCACTGTGGTGGAAGAAACTGTTACAGGGAGGTTCTGAATGTGTGAAGGCAGAGGAAAATATGGGGAATCTATCTTCCCCTCAATTTTTGGTATGAACTTAAACTGCTCTTAAGAAATGGTGGCTTTTAAAAAATTAAACTGTTAATTCATTTTTCCCTTTAACAAACTTTGAACATTTTTCTATTTGCTAAGCTATTATTTAATGAGGAAAGGATAGCCTATATTCAATAAATAGAACTGAAACATCCGGTTATGCACTGAAGAAAAACTGAAATTAATGGCTCATATTAAAAAATACATTTTACAGTGTACCTATGTTTAGTTACCATAGTAGACATGTATTTATGTAAGCCTCTAACAACTGCATTACATATTCCATGAATATATTTATATAATGCCATGGGTGTAATGCCATGATAATAATTACTATTATTTGGAAAAGTAGTGCTTGGAAAGAGGAATGAAGGAACTACTTTGGTGTTAGTAACATTCTGTTTCTTTAATGGAGTAATATTGGAGTAATTTGTGATGGTGCAGTTTTAGGTCCATACAATAAAATAAAAATTTATAAAAAGAAATTAAAAGATTGTACCCATATTATACGACATTATTTATAGAGGAATCCAAACTAACTTTCTCATCAAAATTACACTTAAAATGTTGCAGATATTTTTGCAAGAACATTTTGATTACCTAGAGTGTAAACACAGAAATCTAAATTGGCATGCCATCAGACAAAAGATTCTTATCTCAATTTTTAAAATATAGAATCTGCAAAATTTAATACTCCGGAATAAGAGACTAGACCATTGCCAACGTGAGAAGATATTGGTGTTAATTTTACTTGGCCCATCTTTCTCTTCATAGCGGAGTGATTATGACATTATCATCACAGACTCAGAAATGCACTATAACAATAGGAATTTCCCTTTAAACTTCATAAGTAAAATCCGACATAAAAGTTTAATTTGTATGTTTCTGCATTGTGTATATATGTATGTCTCTGTGCATGTGTGTGTTAACCGTCTGCTTTTATGGCTTTTGAGGCTTTTATGGTAAAGCCTCAGAATACTTGTAAAGTTGTAAAACTAGACACAGGCTTTTAAATGTTTATAGTTAGAACATGCCCAGTGGCAGATGGTGGTATGCCATTTTAGAGCCACCTAGAGGCACAAAAACTGTCCCATGTTTTTCATTTTGGCAGACACACATGCCCCTCTGGCAAACTTTACAAAATAACCAAAAGACTTACACCTTCAAAACAGATTGTATTTATAGAGGGATTTGAGCAGTTCAGCAGAGGTGGTGCTAGGGATTTCAGAATCAATATAATCAAATGTATTGTACAATTGGTATGAAACTAGCTAAATTAGTTTACTGTGTACTTACTCTACCTATAGCATTTTAATGAATTTTATGTAATTTAATTTAGAGTACAATAAAAATTATTTCAATGATTTTATGCATTGCAAATAACGTTTTAAATTTAAATTAAACGTCAAATTTTATGTAGAACTCAAGGTTCAGTGATAGCATTGCTTTTTAAGCATTCATGTGTTTTAACTTAGCATACTGATAAAAGGAAAATCCAATAATCATTCCATTTAAATACAAATGTGAATATAATTTTTCAAAATCAATACAGTTATCAAATTTCTGTATAACTTTCTAAATTTTCACACAATCTTTCCTCTTTTTTTTTTTTTTTTTAAGGCAGTACTGGGCATTGAATGCAGAACTTTTGCATTTGCCTATTTCCCTGATTCTTTTCTTTTATTTATAATTTTGAACGAGTCTAACTACATTTCCAAATTTCCCAGCCTGGTCTCCAACTTTTGATCCTCCTACCTCAGCTTCCCAGAGTGCTGGAATTACAGGCATGTACCACTAATCCAGGTTTTCCTTTACATTTTTAAAAGAAATGCCTCCCTTTCACCTCTAGTCATCTCTTCTATTTCTCTAGTTTTTCATTAGAGTAAGAAACCATAATATTCACCTAAGATTTGGGATGATCCTTAATGTCATTAAAAGAGTTGGGGAAGCGATATTTGGATAAAGAATATTAACTAATGAGTTATAAACTCTAGATGCTTAAGGGAAATGTAAACACTTTGTGTAACAGGTCTGATTGTTTTAGGCTCTGGGAGTCCTCCTTTCTTTGTGGCAACCCCAACACTGCCATCATTACAGTCCCAAAACAGCTACAGATACTGCGCAAATGAGAGGGTGTGGATGTGGGATTTCCTGATCTCTCCTTTGTTGGATCCATAAATGACTTGGCTACCCGCAACCCTGGCTTGCCCAAGCAGTAGATTTTTTCTGACCCTTAATTAAAACTTAGTACTATTCTGACTTCTTCCTTCTGGGCCTGTTAAGTACCTAATTGGCTAAAGTGGTGAGTTTAGATGAGGAAGGAGTAATAGAAAAGCTTTAAAACTGAAATGTGAATTTTTCTTCCTAATATAAAAGTAATAAAATGTACCCTAGGAAATCTAGAAATTATAGAATCTATAAAGTAAAAAATCCAAAATTTTTATGACTATTGCTATTATTTACAGAAACATTCTAAAATAAATTTTAAATTTTTATCTAATAGCACACATCATTTATGTTATTCATTTAACTGTCACCTCATGTCTTTCTCATTTATTGAATACTAATTGACAACTTCATTAATGTTCAACATGTTTGTGTCTTTTGAAATAATTAAATCTATTGAATGTTTTACTAAGGGGAAATTTCTGTTCTGGGCATCTAGAGCATAGCAAGTAAGAAAAATAAGATCCTTTTTCCAATGGATCTTACAATGTAATTGGGAAAAAGCAAAAAGAGAAAAAATGTTGAAAGATAAATTTAGCAAGGTGTTAAGGCTCATGCCTGTAATCCCAGCATTCTGGAAGGCTGAAGCAAGAGGATCATAGGTTCAAAACCTGCATTAGCAAATGAGCAATTCAGTGAAACCCTATCTCAAATTTTTAAAAAAAAGTAATAAAGGGGCTGAGATGTAGTTCAACGTGAAGGTCCTAGGTTCAATCGCCAGTACCACAAAAAAAATAAAAAATAAACTTGGCTCGTGAAAGTGCTATGGCCATGATAAAACTGGTTAATATGACACTAAGAGATATGAAGGAGTGTGTATTACTTTACTTTTTGTCTTTTGTAATTAAAATTTGCTTGTATAAAATGCAATAAACATCTAGTTACATAAATATTAATACAAATTTCTAATATTGCCCTTCAAGTAAATTCCTTGTAATGAAATGTTTATATCAAATTATATGCCCTGTTTTCAGATTCTTAATATATATTATCAAATACTGTCTGGAACACTTATGACAATTTAGGCCTCCACCAAAAATAAGATTTTCCACAAATGGCTACCTGCCAAGTAGCAGGCTATATATTTTTATATACTATTTGATGTTAATTTCTCAACCCTTTGACTTTGGTATTATTATTTTTATTTTATAAATGAAGAAATGAAATCATAGAGGTTTAGCAAAAATATTTAAAGCAACGTGGAAGCTATAGAAAACCAGAACACAATAATCTGCTTCTACTACTCTTAAATGATTAGTATTTTGATTTCAGGACAACTTGAGGTTATTATGGAAACTTACTAAACCAAAAAGTAAAGTAGGGAATCACTCGTGTAGGGTTAGTACCAACATCAACTTCCTGTAACAGATTTTTAGGCACACACAAAACTTGCAGAACAAGGACTTCTTCCATAGTTAGAGTATGATAACACCTGCTGTACTGTTTTTATGCTGCTTAATGTTAAGCCTGGGTAACCAAATATAAATGAAAATATTGTTTTCCCAATATGGGTAACTCTGAGTTGTAGGTAGATAGGCTAAAATTCAATGCCTAGAAAAAAATAACAAAATTTTTATTTACTTAGATGGTAGTGTATAAATTCTTGGTCATAATTTTTTCGGTTCTATCAAGTATGGGCTTTCTAATTGGTCCAAACAATATAATAAACTCATTCATTTCACAGAGTAACTGGTTTGGGTACCCAAGCTGATTTTGTCAAATGAGGCCTTGAATTTGTTTTCCACCTCTAAAGAGGGGACACACTCTTTCTGTGTAAATGGATGAATGGTCCCAGGGCAAATGGCAGTCATATTGTGCCCATCAGTGCCACCATATTTAAGAAAACAGAATTAAAGCAATGCTAAGACAGGAAAAACATAAGAGTAATAAACTATATTTAGAATAATGTGTTATCTGGCATTGCAAAGCATCTCAAAACTTACATTTTGCTTTGAGTGTGACATAAGGATTCTTACCAGTGTGTGCATATACTATTGATATGGAAATTGTTTACAAAGCATTCTAATCTGGCGAAGAGTGGATGGCTGATTGCTGGTGCAAGGACTGATCATCTCTGATGTGAAGTTTTAAATTTCAACCACATCCTTCACAGCTTGAGGTTGGTATGTTTCCTCTGGTGATTCCCTTCATGTAGGAATCAAGAAAAGAAAGGAAGGTGGTAATTAAAAAAAAATAGTTTTACTTTGTGGTGACTAAATATTTAAGATAGATATCTTCATTTTGTCTTTGAAAAAAAATTGCTTCAGTTGTATCCCAAAGGAAGATACCCAATTTTCTTTTCTGGACAGCCATATTTAGAAGATATATACTAGTGTAAAGTGAAAGAAGGAATTAGCTTTAATTGATGCACTTCCAAACTGAGTCAGTATCCACACACAGAAGATTGAATCTAGACCCATACTTCTCACCATGTGCTAAACTAAAATAAAAATGGACCAAAGATCTGAATGTTCAAACAGAAACACTTAATCTGCTGGAAGATAAAATACATAAAACTCTTGAAGACATAGGTGTAGATAAGGACTTTCTGAGCAGAACCCCAGTGGTACAAGAAATAACATCAACAACAAATGAAATCATACCAAATTTAAAACTTGTGCACAGCAAAGGAAACAACCAACAGAGTGAAGAGACAACCTACAGAATGGGAAAACCAATTGGCCAGCTACTCCTCAGACAGTGACTAATATGTAGAATATATGAAGAATTTAAAAAATGATAGAGCCCTCCAGATAAAAGACCGAATTAAAAAATGTGCAAATAAAATGAATAGACACTTCCTAGAAAAAATACAGATCATCAATAAATACATGAAAACATGTTCAACATCTCTGGCCACTAGAGAAGTGAGAATTAAAACAACACTGTGGTTCCATTTTCAGAAACAATAGCTATTATTAAAAAATCAAATAACAAGAAATGCAGGCAAGGCTGCTGGAAAAAGGAATACTTCTACATTTTGGTGGGAATGTAATCTATAGCAAAGACTATGTGAATGAGTATTCCTTAGAAAAATGAAACTAGAAATTCCAATCAGCTCAGCTTTCCCTTCTAGGCTTCATCCCAAAAGAGTTAAAGATATCATATTGAAGTGACACATGCTTACCTATGTCTATAGAAGTACAATTTATAGCCAAATCTTGGAAGCAGCCTTTATTTCTATCAACAGATGAATGGGTAAAAAAAATTAACATTTATATACAGTGGAATACTACTCTGCCATAAAAGGATAAACTTAAGTCATTTGTAGGAAAATGAATGCACCTTGAGACCATAATATTAAGTGAAATAAATCAAACACACACATTAAAGACTCCATGATTTCTCTTATAGGAGAGACCCAAATATGAATACATTAAAGACCAAAATAAAAGAGAGTTTTTAGGAAACAGGGAGATAAATCTTTTGCAAAAAGGCAGGGGACCAAGAAGTAAAGGGAGGAGAGTGGAAGGGTAGGGAAGGGGAATGAAAAAGAATTAAGATGCGTTATGTCCATGTACCAACCCCTCACAATGAATAGAATCATTATGTACTGCAAACAAGTACTAATAAAAATTTTAAAAACTTAATAATCCAAAAATAAAAACAAAAAACTCAGAAAAAAATCGACAACCCTTAATATCCTCCGCTCCACTGCACAGTCTTCATATCAGACAGTGGGTAAGCATCTAAATGCTTTTTACAACCATGTAGAATTATTAAATATGGAGTATTCTTACTGTTATTACTCCCCAAAAGTCAGAAATTTTGTGTACTATTTATACTAAAATACACATTTTCCTGTATTACTAAAATCTGATATATTTCTATTAGATTCATACTATAGTATGTTCATTATACTGCATTAAAATGACAAAAAACAAATTCCCAACTGGAATTGTCTTGCATATGATTGAAAATATCATTGCATAATTTATTAATAATGTATGTGCATTCATATATGTATATCTTGGGATCACTAAGTGAACAATAAAACAGTAATTTTTATATAATTTAAATCATAAATATAACTATTGTAAAAGATCTAGTAATCCACGTTACCTTTTAATATTTTTGTTTTTAAAGAAACCAGGCATTTCTTAATGTCTCTCTTTCCATACAAAATATGAAAAATACAATGAAGCACGTATTAATTTTTTTCTAAATTTTATTCAAACATGGCCAAACTCAACTTCAAAATATATTTATAAATTCAAAAGTACTGAACATCTACATTCCAAAAAAAATTCTCTCTGTGTGTATATAAATATACAGTTGTATTAAATAGAACTAGTAACTGGTAAATTCATGGCTCACATTAAAGGCTATATTTTGGGAAATAGAAAATATTCCAGTGAAGGAACTATGTTTATGTTTATGTTTATGTTTATGTTTATGTTTACTATTTGTAAGAATAGATGGGTAGGTTTAGAAACTGAAAGAATGATATACATTAAATGTTGTTACAATCATGACCCAAATCTTGTTTTACGCATTTAACCCAATCTCTATTTAACCTCTTCTATGATATCTTCAAAGCAGTTCATTCCACTTTGGAACACTCTCGCTCGAATTCAGCAATGAAATTATTTTCTCAAAACTAAGTGAAACCATGAGAGGAAAATAGAGTCTTCTGCATTGCTATACAATGTGCCTAACATGGCCTTTGTATACTAGTCCCTAGGTTATGTATTTCTTCACACCTGGCTGAGATCTCTTAGCTCAAAAGTCAGTCAGTGCCAATCTCAGATTTTTACACATTCAATTGTTTTAAACATAGCCCAAATAAGCACAATTTTGGTCATTTAGCATCTTCCTGCTTTGCATACCCCCAAAGAAATCATACACAATATCTACTAGCCATAGATAAGCCAAAACACTATCAAGACCCCCAAGATACTGCCCTGTGGAGCTCTGACCCAGAGCCACCCCACTGTGCTGCTGTGTCACCACCTAGACACACACACACTCTCTGGATTCTGATTCCTCTCTCCCTGGTGACTTAAGTCTTTGAACAGTCTCAGACTGTGAGGGACTGGCCTCAATGTGCACCTTGAGACGTGACACTTAAATAAAACACGTGTGTTTTTGTTACATCATGGTAATATTTGTTCCCTTGATCAGCCTACAAAAGCCCTATAGGTATGCACTATAGCGTAACCTCAGTTAGCAATTTCTAGTACTATAGCGAGTATTCCATTAATCCTCATTATCCTTGGAAATGCTATTCTGTATGTAAAGCCCTTCATACATTTGGAGACACAGCTATCATATTTCCCCTGAATCTTATTTCCATAATAAATACAATAATTACTTCAACTATTCTACATATGGCAAGAGTTTTCTGCACCTAATCATTTTGGATGACGTCTCTGAATGTAGTATTTGCTTTGTCAAAATGCTTTTCAGAGTGATTGCAAAGATGGAATACTCACCCGCAATGTTGGTTTCCTGTTAACAGTGAAAGTTGGAGATTTTTGTGTATAATTCCACTAATCATTATGTATAACGCCAGCACCAAGTGGCTTCTTATTGCCATGAACTTAACTACATCTAGAAAATACGCCATTTTGTATATTTGGTCACTATTCACTGTTGGTGTTTAGGAAAATTAGAGTTCAGTTTATCAATACAGATGTATACCATCCTGATAAAAGGGGAGAATTCCTCATGAAATAGCTCTGAAAAAGATGGTTTAAAAGATTAATTACCCAACACCCCACAGGCATGAAAAGGAGGCTGATGGAGCTAAGAAACTTTCCTAAACATACATGAAAAATTCAGGGGTTATAGGTAAAGGAGAATGGCAAATTCATTGTTTAAGGGGTTGAAGGAGCTCAGAGCATGCCACCACAAAATTCGCCAGTCTAGCATACCTTCAGTTAAAAACACTTTAAATACAGAATGTGCAAAAGCATAACTCTTATGTTTCTTAGAAGCAGGAGAAGAAATTCTCACGTGAACAGTAGTCTCTCTAAATAGAAGTAAAGTGATAGTCTTATTATCAAGGACAGATAATTGAGACAAAGGGGAAAATCTTTAAACAGGTATTTTTAGACTCTTTTTTTTTTTCAGTGTGCGTAACTGGAGTCAGCCTCAGGACCTCGTGCTTGCCAGCGGGCGCTTGTGCCACTGAGTGATAACACCTGCCCTTTTTTTCCTTTATGTGGGTTCCGGAAGTCAAACTCAGGACCTCACGCTTGCCGAGCAGGCGCTTATGCTGCTGAGCTATCTCACCGGCCCTAGACTCACTCTTTTTTTTTTTTTTTCTTTTTTTTTTGTGGGTATCAGGGGTCAAACTCAGGACCTTGCACTTGCGAGCAGGCGCTTGTGCCACTGAGCGATATCACCAGCCCTTTTTTCCTTTTGTATGTGGGTACCGGGAGTCGAACTCAGGACCTCGTGCTTGCCAGGCAGGCGCTTATGCCACTGAGCTATCTCACCAGCCCTAGACTAACTCTTATCTTTCTATTTTACCATGTTACTCCTCTGCCTCATCACGTTTCCATAATTCAACAATCTTTGTCCAATTTGGTGTATAAGTATGCAAGTATGACTGCATCTTTGATTCTTCATTTTTTTATGAATGCTCCCATATTACATAGAACTTACAGTAATTAAATTTGTATGATTTTATCCTGGTGATCTGTCTCAATTTCAATTGATTTCCCAGGGTCAGTCAAAACAAAAGAAAATGCTCAGATGGTAGAGAAGTAAAGTTTTGCCTTCTCTATGGAATATATAGTTTCAATGTTTCAAGATGAAAATGTTTTAGAGATGTAATGTAGTGAGGGTGCCACAAAAGTATGAATGTATTTAATGCCACTGACCTGTATTCTTCTAAATGATTAAGGCAGTAAATTTTATGTTATGTGTATTTTACCAATAAATTGGGGGGAACAAAACTGTAAGGTATTCACAGAAGTTTATTGGACCCTGGTTGAATTTTAGAGGAGACAATGACTTGCAATTAAACACACAAAAAGTTATGTATATAAAAAGCAATGGAAAGATAGAAATTGAAGTGTACATTTTCGTTTTCAATCTAAAGTTTCCTTTTCTGAGAGACTGAGTCTGTAAAACAACAGATTCAGTTGACTCTGTCAGTTGACTCTGGAATACTCTGATAGAGAACAAATAAAAATTGACTTAAAAATTTGTCCCTGGGGTTTATTCCTATTCTTACCTCAGCAAAACCAAACTTCATTTTTACAGCCAAGCAAGACTGTACTTGGAAAGATAAATGGCAACGGTTGGTTAAAAAAATGTTTCCAGTAAGGGTAGGGCTTCCCGCTGAGAATACTAACACTAATAATGAATGTTATAAAGCCAAAGGTGTATTGCTTAGAATCAATGACCCTCCTCAACCATACCAAGAAAAGCACAAGTTTTAGCCACCATCCTTAGACCCAGAGTAAATTCCCAGCAGCGGAACACAAAGTAATATTGGAGTAGGAGAATGTCTATAAAAGAAAAAAAGATTAAAACACCTATGACTTGCCAAACTAAATAAATAAAACAAAGGAACACAAAAACTGAAAGAGTATCACATATGTTCAAAAAGATAAAGGAATGTATTAGCAACAAAACTTCATGTCAAATACTTGTAAAGAAAACTAATTAGTAAGACTGAGTATGAAAAATGTAATACCTAAAAAATACAACATGTTTATAAATAGGTTGATTGATAAAATAGAAACAGCCAAAATATGAATTACTGACTTGAATTGCTAGATAAAATGATATCAGAAAGGGATACATACACAGAAAATTGTTTCCATAAATATCGATATCTTTAAATTAAAAAAAAATTAAACACTGATCTTGCCTCTTCAGGTAGTAATTTGTACTTAAAACACACATAGAGTCTGCTGAAAAATGTATATATTAGGAAAAGAAAAACTCGTATAAATAGTTTAATACTAAATTTACTGAAACATCATGTGATTAAAACAAGTTACCTTTGACCACTACAATGACAAGAGGTGCTCAAAATGGTAGCCATTAGCTTTTGGACATTTATTAGCATAGTGAACTGCTGAAGTGTGTATGCTTTTTTGGTGAATTGTTTTACTGCTGAAGTGTGTATACAATATTATATTCATATTATGTTTATGATGAAAAGGAATTAAATTATGTTGAGGAATGTAGCTGAAATAGGAAAATTAGAGAAGCTGTGAATTTACAGTATGCCATGAACTGAAGAAGTTCCTTAACTCAGCCATAAACACCAGAGTTCAAAATAGGTGAAAAGTGAGGGAATTCACCTGCTGGATTACACAAGCATCCTCCTCTTTTGCTTTAAAAATATGTGTGTCCATGGTAAGTTGTAAAACTATATATTTTTCTATAAAATCTGGACATTAGTTTTCTGGACTATCATTCTTAAAATGCAAAAGCAAAATGTCATATATTTGACTGGAAACTAGAACAAAATAAAGCATAATATCTCTTCTTTAAGATCCTAAATCTTTACTTCTAGTTGAAGGTTTCTGTTACATCTACAGGATTCCTTTCCTCAGAAAGATTCACAACAGAAAGCTAATTAGTCAGAGCCTCAATTTACACCATGGCTGTACCTAGTAGTGCAGTAACCAGCATCTACTGCCACAGCGCTAGGCTGCAAGTTTCCAGTCATCCACGTTTACTCTTTCCAAGTTGTCCCATTGTGTGAAATGTTTGCCAAACCTTTTCTTTCCTTTTTAAAAAAGTGTTCAGATACAATTTAGTATAGCTAACAGCTCTAAAACCATAACATAATTCAGTGCAACTGAAAGTATGAAACTTGAGTAGAAAATTATTTGTGGCAACATTATTTACCTGGAAAGAAAACAAGAAACAACCAGTGTGTCATCAATAAGAAAACAGTTGAGTAAAACGATTGTCCAGGAGTATTATGCATAATATATATTATTCATGAACTGTTATGAAGTGTGCAATACATTATTTAATTAAAAATGGCAAATAGGTAATCACAAATGGCATGTTTCCATTTTTGTTTGCAAAATAAAGAATTTTGTATTTTTAGGGTTTTATTAATTTTTAGTTAATTGTACAAATTTCAATAATATATATAATTCAATAAAATATATATATAATATATATAATTCAATAAGATATATAATTCAATAAAATATGAAACTTGTGTAACGATCAGAGCACGGGAATGAACATTTCTATCTCATTTTTTAGGTTTTTATTGACATATAGTAATTGTAAATATTTATGAGGAATAATGCAATAATTCAATATATGTATAAAATATGTACTCTATATGCTTGCTTTTAAGTATAAAATCAGAGTAAAAAGTTAGACACTTAGAAATTGGAAACTTCAGCAGGGGGAGGGTAAATTATAATTGTTTCTTATACAATTCTGCATTGCCTGAAACATTACAATGAACTTACACAGATTAGCAATACAAAAACAAGTTTATGATATAAAATTATGTACATGACTTTATGATATCTAAAATTTTTTTCAAATATAACAACTATTGGCGACACAGAGATAGAAAGCTTTTTATTCTGATCTTTTTTGTGCATGCATTTGGTATTGAGTGGTTTTCTGGTTGTTTTGAAAGGCAAGGGGCAGAGAATAGAGAGAAGAGGAAACTAGATAACCTTCAAACATTTGGGAGCTGCAGTGAGAGCATACTCTTAAAAATTCACTCTTTGTGGAATTTAATAACATCCATTTCACAAACCACGGAGTTTTCCTATCTCACAAATCAATTTCATTCTATTATATTGGTGAATTAGTTTCTTTTTGTGAATTGGTTGTTCCACTTTAACTGTTGGCCTTCTCATAAAAGGGAAAAAATGTATTAGGAGTATAGAAAATAGTCAAGATAATAGCCCAGTAATACTTCTTACTATCAGCTAACCTCTTCTCTTCAGATTTCCCCATGCCTCAGTGACCACAAGCTGTTATCACTGAATTAGCCATGACAAGCCTATCCACGGCCCCTGTTCTTTCAAGCAGTGGTTTACTGGAGGCGCAGTAACGAAAAAATCTAATGAGGCTGCTACCCATTCATCTGCAATTTCATGTAGAGACTTCGAAATCCAAGCCAGATGTCATCATTTACGTTATATTTAAGACATTGAAGAACTGACTCTGCCAAGCCCTTTAAATTTTTTCTCTTGAAAAAATTATCATTATAGAGCCTTAAAATGACAATAAAATAAAAAGTTGACATAAATTGCTCTCTATGAATATTCGTGTTTGCATAAACAAAATAAAGTAAAATTTTACACTTGTATAAGAGACTTAACAATCTATTTTCATAGACCATATTATACAAAAATAATTTAAATTCTACAGAAAGCTACTTATTTAAATAGAATATTTTATTTTAAGTATAGAATTTTGCCTATTTTTCTGATGATTCAAGATAAGTGTGAAATACTCAAAATATTCACGCATGTAAACAATGGCATTAAAATACAGTGCCTTACATTGCAATGTGTTAAAAAATACTACCTTACAGAATGAGAAATTATAAAAGCATTTTAAATCTGGAACTGATTGTACAGTTTCTAAAGGAAGTAACTTGTTATTAAAAACATATCTTCCTCAAATGGTGTTTTGTACAGTTACACACATACTGAAGTTTGAATACTTGATATTAATGACCTAGGCCCCGTTCATTTCTTTGTGTTCATACATTATAAGACTCAGATATGGGGAACTGTCTGTGATATGTAAACAAACTCTGAAAAGAATGCAAAATAAACATGAAGAAATGATAATCTAAGAGATTATGAAAACAAGGCCACACACAAAACATTGCTTTTTTGTTTTCAATTAGCTCTGTCTTATTAGATGTTACCACCATTATTCAATCACCACTGACAAAAACCTGAATTCAATCTTTACTTATTTAGGCACACTAGGTTCACCTCCAAGGTTTCTGGAACCTCCATCCTCACTGTTGCTCATTTCCATCACCTCCCTTTATTTTTTTTTATTTTTTTTTTATTTTTTTTTTTTTTGAGACAGGGTCTCACTATGCAGTTCAGGCTGGTCTTGAGCTGACTTTGTAGCCCAGGCTGGTCTCGACCTCCTATTTCTTATAGCTACTACAAAGTTTGAAACTCATACTCTGAAACTAAGTCCCACTACTGTTTCAATTCCATCATCTGATATGTAACTAAATGCCCAAGTGATTTGACTGACATCAACAGAAATTGTAATTATAGTTTGAAATAAAGGAATGCTAAAAAAAAAAAAGAAAAAAGAAAAAAAACATTATTGGAAGTAGAGTTCATCATTCTGGCAATGTGTGTGTGTGACCTGAACATCGCAAAATTGAGATATTTGATAGAGAATTTTAACATAGAGAACGGAGAGGAGCAGTTGAATCATGAACAATCTTGAAATGAATACTATGCCTTGACACTGAAAAACCATGTAAGTTACTGGTAAGCACAAAATTGGTATTTCCTAATATCTGAATAGTTGAACAAGGCACATTTTGCAGGAGGAAAGTTTTGCCTAAAGATCTGGAAATACTTACTACTAAATGGAAGCTGAGATTCTAATTAGAGATAATTGAGATTATTAGAACAAAGGTACATAGAAGAGTAATTCTGGATCTTTCTTTTTGATATTTTATCGAGCTTGTTGTGAAGGAGGCATACTGTATACTATTCCTATGTTCTATTTTGTAATCGAAATTCACATACAGATGTCTTCCAGATCATATTTTACAGTAAAATAAGACAGAAGAAAAAGTGCTTTATAAACTCTCAATTAGTATTCAAATGATAGTATTCTGATGCAAAGATACACCACTGTTTTGAATCTATATAGGTATAAAATATATGTATGCATATAACATAGTATACCTTAGTATTAGTATTGTCATTACTAAAAGAATATTAGTACTAACATATAATAATTTGTTTTGTAATTTTTATTCATTTATAGATTGAACCTATGATTTAAGTTAAAATTATTTTATAATAAGTGTATATTGATATCCATTCCACATAAATATGGTTTAAAATAATTCCTGAGAATTGACTCTGGGTCTCCATACAGAACTCTCCACTCACTCCCATCCTGTTTGACACCTAGGCTCTCTAAATTACTGAATTTCCCTGGCTGGGGTTCAGCTTGCCTCGGCTTCCCAGAATGCTGGAATTATAGGTGTGCTCCAACACACCTGACTTACATGAAAATTTTTGAAGACAGAAGGTGTTTAAACATGGTCTGAATGGGTAAAATGCCTATCTATGGAATTCCAGGTCTTTAAGTGAAAAGCTGTAGGTCCATTCGCTATGGACAAGAAAGTGAGTCTAGAGTCACACAGATGTACCTGTGAAGATCAGCAGTCTATTTACCTGCCTTAGCATCCTCGGCTGTAAAAGAGGACTAATAAAAATGATACATTCACCTGTTTCTGAGAATGGAAGGAGATAATCAAGCAAAGCATTACGTAGTACATTTTTAGTTGCTTCAACACTTCCTCACTAATGAGTACTAGTACAAATAGCTATTAGTACAATTTGCGTATGACAATTATTTTTATTGTTTTTCTATGCGTAAGATCCACATACTCTGGCTTGGCAATTAAAAATAGAGCAGAAAAAATGAAGACAGAAAGGCAATGTTATAACAGCTCTAGAAAATGATGCAAGAGGGATGATGACTCTTCATCTGTACAACAGATCTAATCTGTCACAAAAAGAGTTTTTAAATAACAAGAAAAAAATAGTGCATATAGAACAATACTTAAAGATTTTAATGTTAGATTGATTATATAAGTTTCTCAGAAAATTATTACTATCTTTTTTTGCACTATATAATATGTGCAAAAATACATACATGTATCTGTATGTATTTCAGGTTTTCCCTACCAAGGAAAATGTCCCATTGCCCATTATGGTAATTCAACCCTGTGACTTAATTTACTGTGACTTAAAGCATGCATTCTATAAGGAGATTTAGAATCTCCTTAGTGACATATATATATTCATGGATTAGAATCTTCCTTGATAATAACAGGTGGTAATCATTTCTTCAAAAATCCCAAACTAGTTATTTGTTCAATTAAATAAAAAATACAGGTCAAGCATTTTGGAATTTAAATAGCCATTTCTTTCCCTTGACCTACTTTCTGGTAGTAGCAACAAAACCAACTTAGGAAAAGAAGGAACGTTTCATCTGCAAAGTGTCAAATTAAGGGAGTGAATTAGGCCACGGCTCCCAAATACATTTCAGGTGCCAAAGAGTATATGATTACCTATTCATAGAAAAAGAAAGCCATGTGAGAATCCCATGCTCCTTATACTGAGAAAAGGATTCACAGGCTTGAATATACAGCCCTGAGGTGGTGGCTAAAAGGGAAGAGGGACATAGATAAATGACTGTGAAATGAGATTGATTTTTTTTTCCTTTTTCTCTAAATAATGAGAGGTATTGTTACATTAATTGGTTGGTGTCTATTTTATAGCCTTTAAAAACAGAGGATAATTTGTCTTGATTCTGTAATTACCAGTTATACAAACAATGTATAACAAGTCCAACAAGTAGGCTTTTTCAACATGGGGTGAATATAACAATGACAAGTGTGTTAGCAAGATGAATAAATCAAGGTTATGTCATTTAATAAATTCTATTCTTTTTTAATAGCAGGTATTATATAAGTTTGTATGCTAATTTCAAAATTTCTACTTTGTGCATGTAACTGATTATATATGTCGCTAACCTTAATCAATAAAAGTAGTTTCCAAATTATTCTAACGGAACCTATTGCTTATTTTCTTTTGGATAAGAGTTGGTTTAGTTCTTTATTATAAGACTATAAAATGACAAATTAATAGTTTTATAAATCACTTTAAGGCCATTCCTCTCTGACAGAATTGCTGTAGATTGAAGATTGGGTTAAAAACCCCATCTAACTAACTCCCATAGAATACTGACTAAGCTAAGGGAAAGTCCATATGCCTTCCTTTTGTGCTATTTGCATGGATCAAATAAAATTATTGCAACTGTACATCTGATTACTGTCTGGGCTTCACGACATCCTGGAAATCCTCCCAGTTCAAACTAGGACATTATTACCTTTCTCCCCTTGCTCAATATTTCTATTACATTAATAGCACAATTATTACAGAGGGATCAACTTTCATGCTGGTAATACAGACATGCCTCTGGAAGCAATTTCTGGCCTGCTGGATGAGGCAATCTGTTAGGTCATTTGTAACATCTACAAAGCCTATTGAAAAGAGTACAGAATTTGGACTTTTTGGTCTAGATTCTAGCAGCCCCACATTTATATGTAGAGTATCCTTGGCAAATTCACTCACATCTTTAAGTCTCCTCAAAGTGGATAACAGCTTTTATCTGGTAGGGAGTTGCAAAGATTTATGAAAAGTACAGGGGAACAAGTTGCTAGAGTGTTTCATAAATCATAGGCATTAGGTAATTGCAAATTATTATTATCATCGTGTACAGTACTTTGCTCATTCCTTTTTAATGATTGATGTCATCCTGCTGTTCAGTATAATAAAAATCTAAAGAATATCTTTTCAGTCACATTGAATATTACTTTAAAATGTAGAGAAAATAAATCTATGAAGTTTTAATACATGTGAATTATTCTAAAACATATGAAAAGTACTACTGATCCTTGTGTTCAAAAAGTTGAATAGCTATACATTCCAAGTAACAGAAGTAAATGAAGAAGTTTCCAGGTTTTAAAAAATATGTGACAGCTTTAGATCTTAGGACTGCTGAATATATGCATTGCTTATTATGTTGTTTACCTAAAGAAGAATGTTTGACGTTTTTCTCCTCTAATATTTACTGAGCATGGTTCTTACAAACTAAGTAGCCAAATAGTAATAGTTATAATCCTCCACACCTGCAAACTCTGAAGAAAACAAATCAAATAATAACAAAAAACCTAAACCAGTTGAACTGTTGCCACTTTTCAACTGTTAGCTCACATGTCCATTTTCTGAATACCTCATAAAATCATAGAACAAGTTTCTGTAGGACTTATTTGAAAATCCACATTAGAATTTTAATTTGAAGCAAAATTCACATAGTGCTCTTAATTCTTTAGCAAATTAAAAGCATGTAAGTGGTGGTGAGGTTTGCATTGCAATTAACATGTATTTCCTTTGAATATATAACATTTAAGTTCATCTTATTTTTTATACTGTTTTCTGGGAATCAATCTTATAATATCAATAATCTTTAGAACACAAAGAATCTTAAAAGTTCAAATAGTGATGGTCCTAGCAACATGATATAATTATTCCCTTAGAAATTCTTCCTGTAATGATAATGAAATACATATGTAGATGTAGTAAAAATCAGTTCATAATAAGGGTCATCTCTTTTACAAGACTGTGCTGGTTAAGTTGATTATTATTCACTAGTGCAGAATTACACTTTTTGCCTCTTTGACTAGCTTATAAACCCCACACAGGCAGAGGCTGCACACAGTAACTTAAATACTATGTGATATACACGTTACAGTCAATAAACAAGTGTTGATCTGTTCTTGAAAGCATTTAGGTTGTAACAAATTTAGAAGGAAAACTGATTCATTCTTATAAATATCTCTGCAACAGAAATCAGTTTAATCGAAAATTATTAAAATTGTCACACAATATATGAACATAACACAACCTGAATTTTTATAATAAAATCCATTAAAGCTATAAACATCAGAATTGTTTTTAATCTTTGTTCAAATTTTATAAAACTTTTGAATTTTTAAAAGTAAAGCATATTTTCACGGAATTTTTTGTATATTTCTCTCTGCACATTTCTCTCTGTCTCTAAAATGAGTCTTTGACTGTTTAGAGCAAAACGTGTCCAGATTTTGCTCATCAGATATTTTTGTGTTAGACGTTCATTGATTTTGCTTCTCATGAGTTGAGAGTGTACAATAAATATATTATAATCAGGGCCACTTTAATTTTGATTTCTTTTGTATCTGCTTTGCCAAACTTCTAGTTAATTTTCTGAGATAACAGTCCAATAAACTCTTATGATTCAATGAATGTGAATAGTGTTCAGTTGTAACCAAGAACATCGACATATATATAGATATAGATATAGATATAGATATAGATATAGATAAAGCAATCTACTAATGCTATTTGGTGAGGCTTTTCTTCATTTACCTCAAAAGACAGGTGGGAGAACCGCAGATCTTCCTTGGGTTGTACTCATTAACAGTATCTGTATCTTGTTTTCCTAATTCTTCTTTTCAAGCCACAGACTCAGTAATAGTCAGCTTGCCTTTAAGATCACTGGCCAAACTGAAACTGACTTCACTTTACAAAAAGCCACTGCTATATTCCAAATTTGTTGATGTGCTACGGAGCATCCTTCAGATGTTTTGTCATTCCTCTCTGTTCACAGCTGCTTAATTTTACCTCACTAAGGAAAAGCCATGCTGGAATTCAATTCCTAAAAAGGGTAAAAGGCCAATGTTCAATACAAGAAAAAACAAATACTTTCAATGCAGAACCCAGATACGCTCCTTGAACTGCCCCTGGGTGTTCTTGTCTCCATCATATACCTAAGAAAAAAACTGCATTTAAAGACTTTCATATATACTTTCATTTACATACCTTCTTTTATCATTTTACAAATGTGGTTCTGCATGGAGGGTTTTTAAATACACCAAATGTTTGTAAATTGTGTGTGTAGAAGGGTGGGCATGTATTTTGAAATAACATAATTAATTTAAATCAGATGAAAACACAACCTCAAAAATATGATGTAAACAAACAAACATGATGTGGCCCTGTGGAAGATGATGATAATCATTTAAAGTCTTTGAAATGACAATTATTATTGGCTGAACATTGCATATTTTAATGCTTGATGATTATATTGTGAATATATATACATACATACATATATATACATGTATATATTTTTAAAGACCCAATATACAGCTCCTATATTGTGTACAACTAAAAGCAGATATTCTGATTCAAAGACATTGGTATTTGATAGCAGAACCATATCATCCAGGAATCATACCTTTTTTCTGGATTTCTCTTTGAAAAGATGTCTCAGAACTTGGTATTTTGGTAATATGAAGATGAAAATTTCCATGAAATTTTAAGATTCATATGGCAGAATTTGTATCTTTAAACAGAACAAAATTTAAGACAGAAAAAGAATAAAAGGTGGAGTAAGATCATTTTCACAAGTCCTGTATTTTGGAGCTCAGAGATTCTTAATTCAGAGGCAAAATATGTAAGCCACAATCACTTAAAGGCCTGTATTACCAGGTTGGTCTGGCAAAGTCCTGAAGCCCTCTTCACCCAACAGTTTTCACTTACCAAAGGTATATTCTTATGGGAGCATATTCAAGAGGCTGGTAGCAACAGAAATCTGTCTCAATAGTATTTACCTTTTGCTTCATTTTTGTCTTAATCCTACCCGAGGTGTCTGATAAACCACCTGTTGTGAATTCTGCAGTTACCCAGTATCTGAAATGTATACTTAAGAGAATGTTTGGAAATAAATATGAACTATTTTCCCAATGTCCCACAGACATTCACTATCTGGACACGATGTAAAATTTAAGACTAAATTAGGAGATCACTTTGAATATCAAAAAATATACAAAACTCCACTTAGGTACACTACCACTCTTTCCCAGAAAATATCCAGCATGATAACATACACAAGACATGTACACAAAATATCACTAATGCATCTCACGGATAATCACATCATTTAACATTCATATCATCACATTTTATCTGATGTCACAGTAGGAAATTAATCATGCATAATATACATGCAAAGTGATACTCACTTCACTTAAACCATTTTTAAAAGATGCACAATCAAAATATCTCCAATGTGCATTTTTCAGTTATCCCTACATGTATAGTACACATGTTTGCTGTTTTGTGAAAAAGTAGTTGCTTTATTTCTTGTGAACCATTGTAATTTTAGAGTTTTAAATTTTAACTTTTATCATTATTTGGGACTAAAATAAAATGTTTTCAACCTCCTAAATCACAGAGATTCTCTGGTTTCTTAGGACAAAAAGTATGGACAAACAGTGCAGTACAAAAAAGAGCAGTCATTACGTTTGCTCTACTTTTTTTTTTTTTTTTTTTGTACGAACTAGCCAAAGTTTAGCATCTGGGTTTCAGAGATGAGTACATATAGCCTGTGTTTGCTTGTTGTCATCAAGCCAGGGTAACCCCCCAGAAGCAAAAAACTAACTATTAATACAGCACAAACAGCCCATAAAGACAAGACTTTTAAAAGGTTGTGAGAACCCAAAGTCTATAGAAATAACTGACTGAGAAAAAATAAGAGAGTAACTGTCTGCCCAATGCCTGAAAGAGATTTTCAAGGGTCTCTGTCATTTTCAGGCATATTCTGGCACATTGAAGCACCACGTCTTATGTTTAAAAAACTTTAGCAATGTAAAATACAGAATCTCTGGCCCTTGAAAGTGCCTTGGGACCTTTAAGTATTAATCTAAGTAATAGTTACAACCCATTTGTTCCTCCATAGAAAATATTAATGATTTTAAGTGCTTCAGATGGATTATTATAATGACCATATTCCCCTTGGTTTAATTTTAACATTTTTTAAAAACAAAACTTGACATTTTAAGTCAGCAAGGAAACTCATTGCAGTACAGAATACATCTGTCTCTCCTAAATGTCATAATTATCGAACAAGACTCTGCCAAAGTTATTCCTTGCGGACTTTGAAGGTACATCACTTTCCAAGACACCGAGGGGACTATTCAGTGAACTGCTTGGCTGATTTATGCAGTAGAATGTCCAGTGACGATAGTTCAAATATTTGTCATTTCAGAAAATTAGCAATCCTCCATAATGCGTACCAGTCAGTAGGGTGGGTTAGCAGAAGAAATGAATGGTTAAATTGGCAGGTGATTAACTCTACATGTTGAGTTAAAATTTATACCAACTTAGCTATATTTTTTTTAAAAAGATATTACTTTTCTTATTACATGATGAATTTAAGATAATGGCACTTTGAATAATTTGAAGAATTTTCTAGGCCAACCCTCCCTTTTCCAGTTAAGAGAACTGATTTTTAAAAAGTTGTCATACTTAATAGTCTCCAGGATTAATTTCCCTTGTATTTTGATATTCATGCCCAGTGGATTTTCAATACACTTTTCATTATAAGGTAAGTGCCTATCATCAAAAGGTAAACCGCCCCTTTGGGTTTCCCTTGCCCTCATGCTTTTTCACATCTCTAAGCTCTTAAATAGGCTGCCTTGCTCTTTCTGGAGCTTCTATGACCAATACATTCAAACAAGTCTGTATATATATATTTTATTGTATATCAGGTTGTATTTCATAGAAAAAATACATACACATTGCATTTTCCTAGAACATTAGGGAATTCTGGCAATTTCTTTGGTTAATTTAAAGCATATTTTCTATTGTATTAAGTAGAAAGGGTTATTATACAGTCCACCATGGCCACATTGTACATGTAGACACTTGAAAGAATGTAAAGATGGCTGAGAAAGATACATATCTTAGTAGGAATAACCCTACAATCTAATGGTGTGTATATAGGGGAGGGGTGGAGTAATTAGATGCTTAAACAGATATTCATATTAGACAGCTTGGAAAAAGTGAAATACTATTAAATTTTGAGAAAATAGCAAGGAAATTTAATCCAATTGACAGGAGGTAAGAAAACATTATCAGGCTTTAAAATTAATCTCAATAAACTGATAGAAGAGTGCTCCATAAATGAAGGAAAAACACTGTCAAGACTGGCATGATTAAGCTGGGCGTGGTGGCGCGTGCCTGTAATCCCAGCACTTGGGAGGTTGAGGCAGGAGGATCACTGCCAGTTTGAGGCCAGCCTGGGCTACATAGTGAGTTCAAGGCTAGTCTGAACTCTGTAGTGAGACCCTGTCTCAAAAAGCCCCCCCAAAAATAATAATAATAAAAAAATTTTTAAAAGATTGGCATGATCAATTCCACTTACCTTTAAAGAACAGTTGAGTAAGAAATTATCTAAAGGTTTCTTGTTTGATTCTTAAAACACCTTCAAAATTTTAATTGTTCTTAAATGTCTCCTTATTAATACTTCTTAAAAGGAATTTGTAGAGTTTTAAAAAATATACTTCACTCATTAATTCAGTACATGCAAGGGCCTATTTTTATGGCTGGATTTTCTCAGAGTTTCAATTTGAATTTTAAGGATTAAGAATTTTTTACGAATTTATTTTGTAATATGACTTCAAGTCCAGGATTTTGATGCCTCCCACTTTTCTCTTTTTATCCACGATTGCTTTTGTTATTCTGAGTCTGTGTTTCTATATGAATTTTAAGTTTGATTTTATTTGTAGTTCTGTGAGAATGATGTTGGTATTCTGATTGCAATTGCATTAAACCTGTATATCAATTTTGGAAGTACAGTGGTATCTCATTTCACAAACTTCATTCCACAATTCTGGAAAAGATGGCCATATTCGTGTTCCTGTGGGAAAGATGGGCATGGTCGTGTTCCCCACCTGATGCAGAGTTCACAAACAAAAACAAAAGTTTGCCAAATGCTTGTGTTCACAAACAAAAGTGTTCATGAACTGAGGTACCACTGTATGGCCATTCTGATTATATTGGTTCTGCCTATCCAGGAAAAGGGGATATCTTTCTATTTTCCAAAGTTATATTTGATTTCCTTTTTCATTGCACTGTAGGTCTCATTGTAGAGGTCTTTGACTTCCTTAGTTTGGTGAATTCCTACATATTTAATTTTTTTGGTGCTATTGTGAAGGTATTCATGGTACTGGCCCACACACCCAAAAAGACATGAGGATCAATGGAAAATACTAGAGGATACAGAAACAACCTGAAGCACACTCTCACATATTTGAAATTTGACAAAGGGGCCAAAAACATACATTGAAGGAAAGATAGCCTCTTTAATAAATGGTATTGGGAAAACTGGCTATCTACATCCAGACTGAATCTGGACCCACATCTCTCACCATTTATTATACTAAAATCAAAATGGATGAAAGAACTAAATTTTAAAACAGAGAAATTTAACCTGTCAAAAGATAAAATAGGTAAAACTCTTGCACTCATAGGTGTAGGCAAGAACTTTCTGAACAGAACTCCAATTGCACAGGAAATAGTACTGAGAATAAACAAGATCATTTCAAATTAAATTGTTTCAGCATAGCAAAAGAAAAAAAAAAAAAACAACAGAATGTAAAGAAAGCCTACAGAATGGGGAAAAACCAATTTGCCAGCTATTCCTCAGACCAAGGACTAATATCTAGACTATATAAAGAACTCAAAAAAATTAGACCCCCACAAATAAAAGACTTGATCAAAAAATGAGCAACGACCAAGTGAAATGAACAGACACTTCATACAAGAAGTACAAATGGCCAATAAAAAAATGGAAAAATGATCAACATCACAGGCTATTAGAGAAATGCATTTAAACTAGCACTGAGATTCCATCATCAAAATCGAATAACAAATGCTAGCAAGCATGCAGGGGAAAAAAGAACCCTGCTACATTGCACAACCACTATGGAAATCAGTATGGAGCCTCTTCAGAAAACTAAAGCTAGAAATTCTGTATGACCAAGATATTACACTATGAGGTATCTTCGTGAAAGAATTAAAGACATCTTATTACAGTGTTACATGCATACCCAAGTTGATAGTAGCACAATTCATTATATACTACAGCTAAATCTTGGAAGAAGCTGTCTCCCTCAACAGATGAAAGCATAAAGAAAATGCAGTATTTATACACAATGAAGTCTTACTCTACCATAAAGAAAGACAAACTCAAGACATTTGTAGGAAAATGAATGCACCTTGAGACCATAATATTAAGTGAAATAAATCAGATATAGGAGATTAAATATTTCATGGTTCATCTTATATGAGGATACATTATCATTATAACTTATAAATTACAGCATAATAAAAAAATAGGAAGTAGGAGGTAGGTTGACAGTTTTCTCAAATGGGAAGGGGATCAAGAGATGGAATGAGGAGAGACAAAGGAGATGAGCACAGAAATTACGAGGTGTTATGAGCATGTGTCAGCTCCACACAAGGAATGTAAACATTAAGTACTGCAAACATGTACTAATGCAAAAACTTTTTAGAGAAAAATGCATTCTTCAGAAAAAGAACCTAATACAAAAATGAATAGAATGTTGAAAAGAAACTTTAGCTGGACGTGGTGGTGCATGCCTGTAATCCCACCACTCAGGAGGCTGAGGCAGGAGGATTGCTGTGAGTTCGAGGCCAGCCTGGGCTACAAAGTGAGTTCAAGGCTGAGTTCAAAGTTCAAAGTGAGGGCCAGTGAGATGGCTCAGTGGCATAAGCGCCTGCCTAGCAAGCGCGAGGTCCTGAGTTCAACTCCTGGTACCCACATACGAAAAAAGGGCCGGTGATATCGTTCAGTGGCACGGGTGCCTGCTGGCGCGAGGTCCTGAGTTCGACCCCCGGTACCCACACACACACACACACACACAATAAATAAATAAATAAATAAATAAATAAATAAATAAATAAACAAAGTTCAAAGTGAGTTTGCCTGAACTGCAAAGTGAAATACTGCCTGAAAAAGACAAAAAAAAAAAAAAAAAAAGAAAGAAAGAAAGAAACTTTAAGAAGATTAGTACAGCAACTGCATGGAGTATATGATGGACAGTGATGGAATACACAAAACAAAACAAACAAATGTGGAGAAGTAGGCTGTACCATTTCCAAATCTAAAATACACACGGTGTTTTTCTGGTGTTTGAACAGAAAAATGGTGATATAAATTTTGTCCTGATAGCAAAGAGGGAGTAGGAGGACTAGGTTGGAAACAGTCTCTTTAGAGATCAAGGAAAAAGACACATTCATATAATTTGTTTAAATTATAAGTGAACAAAAAAGCTTCAAATTTCACTTCGAGTGCACTTTTACTTTAAAACTAAGATGCAGGTATTTCTGTAGCTCTTCATGTATCTTGAGTTTATCAGATCACCAACTTCCTCAATAAAACTATTTCCTTTTAAGAAAGCCTCAGGGGATTTTTAAACATTAAAGGCATTAAAGTATTTTAGACAGAGAAAAGAGGACTTAAAAAAAAGGACAGAGTTTACTATTCAATACTTTGCAGTTGTAAAGCTCTATATAGAAGCAAAGAATATTCTCTTATTAACATGAGAAGCAAAAGACGGCTTTGGGGCTCTGAATATTTGAGCCTCTCTCCCTAATCCATGTAAGCCCTCAATTTTGCATTTTCCATCAGACCTATAAAATATACTCAGACTCATACATAAAAAATTTCTTAGCAAAGCTATGTAATACTTGTGTAAGTGTATTTCATAAGAAGAAGAAAATTTTGAAATTATATTCTAAGTATTGGTTGTTACAAAGCATTAACTATGAAACTCAAATTGATATAAATTCAGATAAAGCTGATTTTCATTCTGTGATGATCTTGGAATATTTATATGGGTCAAATGTCAGTTTCTTTAAAAAAGTATTTTAAAAAGGATATGTCAGCCTCACCTAAATTACCAAAAATATATGCATATGCTATATAAAAAATCTACAAAAAAGATAATCATCCCAAAACTATAGTATTTTACACTTCTCAATTAACAGGATCATCAATTATTTATGAATAATGAAATTTCTTTTATTTTGCCTTCTAATACATGACATGTAAATGTGACCTTTCAGTTTCTTTGTGTAACTATAAAATCATGATTATGTTTTAATTCTTTCTTTGCAAGAAGAATTATAAAATAATACTGAAAATAAAAAATTCCACCCAAATATTTGATATAAATATATTTTACCAGTACATATTTTCAAAATCAAAGTAAACTATAAGTTACTTTAGGTATTTCATCTATAGTAACTTCATATATAATTCACAGGTAGTTATTTCATTATCTATCTACTGGGTTCAAATACTATATTTAAGTTAAATAAATGAAAAGAGGACAAAAACTGTTGGTTATATTTATATAACTGTTGGTTATACAAATTTTGGGGGAAAATGTAACGCATTATTTTTTCTAATTTGGTATAACAATATTATTGCAGCATGGAGAGAAATCGTCCTACTCAAAGTTTTCAAAAATATTGGCTGTAAAGACAGCAAGAAATACTCAGAGGCCAAAGACTAAGGAAATGCCAGAAACTGGAGAATTCAGCGGACACTGAGTCCTGCTTACAACCTGTGTATATTTGCTGAGGAAAGTGACACTGACTTGTGTTTCAGAAGCCTTCTTGGAATAGAGGCCAAGAGATAAAAATCAGAAGCTTATATCTCGAGGCCACTTTTCTCATCATATAATGACAAACCAAAGCACTACATCATGAGTCTTAAGAATGGGCAAAATATAAATCCTCAATGTACAAAGATTGAGAAGAAAATTTCATAACCACTAACCTGCCCTGACACAGCTTTTGGGCCTGTTTAGTTATCAACAGAATAAAACATACAAAATAAAACAAAACCGACAACAAAACAGATAACAAAACAAAAACAGCCAAACAAAAATGCAAGCTAAGAGTGTAATTTTAAAGTTAAAGTTATTCTAGCCAAGTGTGGTGGTGCACACCTGCACACTCGGGAGGCTGAGGCAGGAGGATTGCTGAGAGTTCGAGGCCAGCCTGGGCTACAAAGTGAGTTCACAGTCAGCCTGAACTGCATAGTGAAACCCTGTCTCAAATAAATAAATAAATAAATAAATAAATTTTTAAAAGTTAAAGTTATTCTAAATTGTAATTAACATCATGCAATGTCTATAAATTTTCTCTGGGTTAATCCCTCAACCTAGGTCTCAAAGGCTTCTCACAGATGAATTTATGAGTAATATGACTATAATATGTAAAAGTATTAATCACTAATATAATAAAAGAAGCCATCATGAATAAGAGCTCACAAAACAAGAAATAGGAGATAATGACTGAGATTTTTTTATTACTGATAAAATCAAGTACCAAGAAGCCCAAGCAAGTCTGAGGAAAATTTTTTTTTTAAAGTACCTTTAGGCACATTATATAGAAAACATATAGCCAATCAATAAAGTGGATATTACCTGAAAAGTTTTACAGATTTCAAAGGGGATGAAATTCCAGGTAACTTGGTGGTGGTCCAAAGGTCACATAGCTTATGTTCAAACATGTATATCGAGGCATGTAAGGAAACCTATTACTTCAGGATGACTGGTAGAAACTGAGCAGATCCTAAGAAAATTGCTCTCTGGTGATCCCACCCATAAAGAAATGGCAATAAGGCAGATATTTTTTCTACTATGAAAATTAAAAACAAATGAGAATAGATTGATATATTCAGTGTATACTGAAGATACATAATATAAAAATATATTTAAATGATTGTATGAATAAAAAGAAAATAAAGGCATTTCAGGCATTTTAAGATGAAGAAAACCAAATGGAATAAGCATTAAATAGTACTACATTACTTGGGAAGAATTTAATAATACGGTTTGAATTATGAATTTTTTTAATTAGTTGAACATTTAAAATTTTCCAAAATGAGCATTAATGAAAGAGAAATTGTATAATTTTCAACCTAATAGAAAGAAATAGGCCATATGAAATAAAGAATGTTATAAAATGAAGCACATAAAAAATATTATAAAAGCCTAAAATAAAATGTAATAATTACATCTAACCTTGTGAGTAAAGTAAGTACAAATAGAAAAATCATCTAGTTAGATAACAAAAGTTATCAGAATGAACTTAAAATATCTGGCTATGTTTTCTTAAGACATATCTAAATCATTAGGATACAGAAATACTGAAAGGAAAATTATGGAAAAAGATATACGAGCTGTAAGAGTTTATATTAAGTACCATTTGTACTCATATACAAGAACATAAATCAGTACCTCTTAGAGATATTTGTGCTGTCATGTTTTAGTATTCTCCACCGTAGTCAAGATATAAAAACAACCTGTCTGTTGACAATTGAATTGATAATTTATAAGATATATATAAAAAATATATATATATATATTTACACAATACAAGGAATGTTATTTGGCTTTAATAAAGGAAACCTTGTGATGTGTGACAACATGGATTAAACTGTTAGACACTTTGCTAAGTGAAATAAGTCAACCACAGCAAGAAAGTAATGTACAGCTCTCTCTCTGTCTCTCTCTCTCTTCAATTCTCTCTCCCTCCCTCCTCTATTCAAGTGTGTTTCCAATACTTAAAAGTTGTGTTCATTTTGGGGATTTGGTACATGCGTATAACATAACAGTTTGAACATTTTTGATAACTTTCCTCTCCCTTACCGTAGCTCTCCCCTAAAGCCTCTTTCTTCTCTGTCTCCAAAGGTCTGCCTCTTATTTCCTCCAAGAATCCATAATATTAGAGGAAATAAGTCAGACACAGAAAGCTAAATATCACATTCTTTCTCTTGAATGAGAAAGCTACAATA
The DNA here is from genome assembly GCA_028451465.1 of Erethizon dorsatum. Taxonomy (NCBI): domain Eukaryota; kingdom Metazoa; phylum Chordata; class Mammalia; order Rodentia; family Erethizontidae; genus Erethizon; species Erethizon dorsatum. The sequence goes on from CM051826.1 coordinate 89,037,271, forward strand.
TACATATATGAATGAGAGAAACAAAGGAGATATGGTAGGAAAGAAGGCATGCTATCTTTTATATGTGAAATTCGAAAAAGTTAAATACATAGAAATAGAATGTAGAACCATGGCCCACCAAGGCTGGCTGAGGAGGGAGGCAGTGCATAGTTGAGATGTTGGTGAAAGGGTATGAAGTTACAGCTAGGAGGGTGAGAAAGTCTGGAGATCTAATGTAAACTATGACAATTATAATTAGTAAGATTGTGTTGTGTGTTGAAAATTTGCTAAGAGTAGATTTCAGATGCTCCTACCGTAAATAAATAGGTTACTATGTAAGGCGATGGATATGCTAATTTGTTTAACTGTGATAATCATTTTCTTATGGATACACATATCAATGCACCATATTATTCACTTTAAATATGTCCAACTAGAAAAGTAAGAAAAACAATTGCATGAAAAAATCATACATGTGTAGGAATTAAAATTGTGTGGATTTAATACAATGAAAGAGACATGGAAAAATGAAAAATAATACAGAACTTAAACATACACCTCTGTGTAGAGGATATGAATACTATAGAGAAGAGGTGTCATTATAGGAATCTTGGTAAAGAAAAGGACATATTCAATAAACATATGAGTTGGCTTGCTTGGCTTATGAGTGGTGATTACTGAATTTTGTAAGTCAGTTATTAAATGCTAATTATTAAAAATTGAAATATGTATACCAGCAATAATTCTTAAAACATGTAAAATCTAACAATATCTAATTATATAACTATATTTTACTATTATCTATGCTCTATTTCAGTTTTTATTTTTTATTAGTACATGTTTGCAGTATATAATGATAACATTCCTCGTGAGGAGTTGGTACATGTACATAACACATCTTAATCCTATTTTCATCTCCTTTCCCTTCCTTCCCCCACCTCTGTCCATCTCTTAGTTCCCCTCTCATTTGCAAAAAGACTATCTCACTATTTCCTATACCTATCTTTTATTTTGCTCTTTATTCATATTTTGAGAAATTTATTTCACTTAATATTATGACCTCAGGGGCTGGTGAGATAGCTCAGCGGTGTAAGCGCCTGCCTGGCAAGCGCGAGGGCCCGAGTTCAACTCCCGGAACCCACATACGAAAAAAGGGCCGGTGATATCACTCAGCAGCATGGGCGCCTGCTGGCGCGCGAGGTCCTGAGGTCGACCCCCCGGTACCCACAAAAAAAAAAAAAAAAGAAAAGAAAATTATGATCTCAAAGTGCATACATTTCCCTACAAATAATTCAAGTTCATTTTTCTTTATCAAAGAGTAGTACTCCATTGTGTATAAATAACACATTTTCTTTACCCATTCTTCTGTTGCTGGAAATTGTTTATGCTCTTCACGTCATTTATCTCCTCTGTGTCCAGATTGTATAAGTAGTAGGTTATGGTGTCTTATCATACTTTATGGCCCAAATCAGTATTTTTGATATCGTATTAATAACTTGAAATCAGTATTGTTGGAAGTATTTACACCACTGAAACTGAGAAACATTGCCGTAAGTTATTTTTATCCTCTGATGGTCAGTTGCTAAAAGGTTAGCACAACACTGCTTGGTACAATGACATTGGATAAGTATATAAAAACAGTTAAATTTGTTCAATATCTCATGTCATATACAATAATTCTATATAGAAATATGTATAAAAATAAAAAGGAAAAGTTCATAGTCTTTGTACTTTGTAACTATGTGAAATGTTTTTGTGTTAAATAAAGCAGTTCTGGATTTTTTTAAAAAAAAGACAAATGTGAATGACAAAACTTCGAGGATTTTCATGTTCTAAGTATCTGAAAGGGTGGATTAAAAGAAACAGAAGGCAAAGACCATAACGCATATCTTTGCTAGATTCAATTGCACTATAATTACTAATTGTTCACCACTACTAAATTGACAGTACAGAACACAAGTCTCAGAAAAAGAGAAGATATATTTTTTACAAAATTACATCAACAAAAACAAATGACAGAATATGGAATAGGGGAGAGTGACAAACATGACTTATTTTTTGAAATACTGTGAATACTTAGAATTCAAGAGCTCTCTGTGCAGTGCCTGGTTTAGCAACATTTGCCTTGTTCTGGTCTGCAGTGCCAAACTAATGAATGTGCATGTGTAAATAAAAGGCCTTATAAACACCCATAGGGAGGGGAAGAATATATGTATGTAACTCGCAACCTGTCCTTCACAAATTAGAGGATTTTCCGTGGCTTCTTAATGCAATGTTACTATGTTTTAAAAGTTAAAAAGCGATTATTGGGCAAAAGGAGCTATGTGCAAATGTTGAATATATGTATCCTGATTTCTATTCAAAATTCAACTAAATCTGACTTCCTTGGGAGGAGAATATGTGTATTCTACATCCTTTTACTCTAATGTAATAAATACAAGTGAGTATACAGATTCAGATCGTCACTGAGGATTCAAAATCTCTCATTTGCAAAGAGTAGGATGTGAAATGGCAGCAGTTTTCAGAGTTAAAATTCCTTGGAGAGGAACTTAGAGATAAAGAATTTAAGAACTGAAAAAGACCTTAGGGATGATCCCTTCCAATTCTTCATATTATGGATGCAGAACCTTGTCTACAAAAATGAAGTCACTTCCCTAAGTTCACCCACCTAGCCAGTGACAAGGTAATAGGCTTTGATATGGATCAATGTTAGAGTTACAATGAAATAACTTGAATTCGTGCCAAACTCTGTTTTTTTTTAATGCTGTTTTTTAAAGGGCCAATTTCTGTAAACATGTTTTAGAATGATAATGTGGTGGCTACATTTTAAAAACAGATAACAGCACGGCCAGAAAGAATTGAGGTCCTACTGCAGCTAAGCCAGATGAAAGGATTCATCACTGTAGCACTACTGAAAATACACAGAAGTAAGTTCACTTTGCTCTGAAACACTATGTCTGATAAATTTCACATGCAATATAGTTTTAAAACATTACTGGATAAAATTTATAAAAGCATGTACAAACCCTGGTAGTAAGTAGAATGTTGTTTATCATTTTTGTATACGGGACTTTTTTAAAGGTACATTTGCTGCTTTAAATGCAACCTTGTCTCCTCCCTGAAGGGGCTCTGTGTACCTTGGGACAGCAGTCAGGCACCTATTACAGAGGTTTAGACCCCAGCTTCCTGCAGCTGGGAGCTTGCAGAAGAGGTCTTTCCCCATCCTCTGCAGAAGACTTCGATGGAGAGAGGGGTGAGTTGAGTTTAGAAAAGAAACTTCAGCAGCTGGGTCAGGATAGGGTGCTGTGGAGCATTCCAGCCCCAGGTATCAGGAGGTTGAGTGTGGCTGGAGCTCAGGGAACCTGGGAGAGATCAGAGCAACAGGAAGCCGGCACAAGATTATAGATGATAAACAAAGAAGAGCCTTGCAGAACATTTGAGAGTTTTGGTTTTCAGCTTTAGAGCAAGAAGATGATATCAGCTGTTTTAAATAAAGGGATTCTATGTCACATGATCGCATAATTTCTGTGGACTAGGGAAAAGTTATTTGCATTTATTTCCTTACTAATAAAATGATAAATATCAGTAAATTCAGAGCATATAGAATATCATAAAATGCTAAATCAACAATGCTAATGTCTTTCTGGAATGTTTTCAAATTTTAATTTCAGAACAAGAATTTTAAAGGCAATTAAATCATGGTAATCATAGTGTTTTAGCCAGTCCTTATCCCTGCCTACCTCCTGGCTGTGCACAATAATATGTTGCTGGTAAACACTGCAAAGATGCTGCTAATTGACTGTTAGTCAAACAATCAGTTCATCTGAATTAAAAATCTTCAAGTAAAATATAGACAGATGTGGTTTTGATGTTTGATATTTAGCATTCTGCTTACCATACACACAGGTTTTTCTGTTTTTAAACAGCATTGATGACTTTTTTTTTTCATGGTGTTCTGCTCAGTGAAGTAAGCAGTTATGTGGGCAGTACTTACAAATGAATATAAAGGACAATAGCAGCCTTGAGTTAACCTTTTTTGTTGATAAATTTTGCATTGACTAGATCTCTTTAAAACAGGGTGGTTCCAGTTGCCAATAATTTTACTTCCTTTCCAGTGCTTTGGTACACACTCAGTTCCCCTGAAAAGACACTGCTGGCAAGAGAACATAATCTTAAAACAATATATATGGTACTTGTGCTTTCTTTTAACCTGCCACCTTATGAAAGAAAACTTAAACTACAATCAATTCCAATTGCCTCGAGAGTTGTATTTGTCACTAAATATTTGGAACACTATTTCAGAGTCTCAATAACTTCTGAACTTTTTTGTGTACCAGATTACCAGACCGTACTCCTGCTTACTTCATTTATTAAGAAAGAGGTCTTTAGGGCACCTGATATTTTATGTAGACAAATCAGAGGCTAGGAACGGTAAGGGGAAGAGGAGACCATGTATCTACTGTAAAAGGAACTCCATGCCTAAGTGCCCTGCAAACAGGCAGAATGTCTTTCAAACACATACTAGACTCAAGAATTTAGGTATTTCAGTACATTTCTACTGAGCTATATCTTACAATTGCTTTCTTAACCAAGAATACATTATTTTTTATTTGACTTTAACAATCTAATTTTTCTCCCTGAAGGTATTCAGAATTAGATCCAGAAAGTAATGACATGTAATAAACACGGATTCAGTGTAATTTTGCATAGGTATTAGATTTTAGAAGTGGAAAGTTTTGTAGTTTTGTAATGAAAATACGTAGCTAAGCAAGTTCAGATGCATAAATGCTACATTAAATTTGAATGCCATTTATTACCTTTGCTTGTCTTAGAGGCAATCATTTTAAAAGTAGAATTTCTTTTTACGTATGCATCCTCTAATTAACCTATATTTTTATTAGGGGGATTTTAAGTACTTAGCTTTCCAAAATCTGCATGTATTCTAATGTATAATAACAATGGGTCTTTGGCTTCAATTTCATAAAATGGTTACAATTTGCTTCTCACTTTCAGAAAGCTTTTCACCCCCTGCTGAGTAAAATAAATGGATTCACATTAGGGTTCTGACCTGTTTAAGAGTTTGCTTTCTAAACTACTATTCTTTACATAGGTAATGATAGTTTTATATTTAAATTACAAAATAGTGACTATGATTTACCATTAGCCAAGTGACACTCTACATTTGTTAGACACTCTTTCAACTTGAATTAACTCCTCCAGTTATTAGTCATTAAACTCCATAATATTGAAAATAAAGAGGGGAAGATCATCTATTGTAATGTTTCTTGACCTGTTTTTCATTTACTAGTCCCACAGATATCTTGTTGTCACACTGAAGTATTAATACATGCCTTTAAGTGGCAGGCAAAAGCAGTAATAGACACTACCTCTGTCTTCTCACGCCTGCATCTCGATGGTATTCTGCCCCATGGCAGGTAGGTCGCTACACAAAATGACATCCCAGTGGAGGCGGAGATTGGGAGAAGTTCATTCCAGCAAAGAGAAACATTTATCACTGTTGTTGTTTAGAACTTCCCATATGTGAGGGTGATAAAAAGCAGAACAGCTTTAAATGGATTTTATTAATGTTACTCAGTATACTACAGAAAACACTCCCTGTGAGCATGTTCCTGGAAAGATATAATATCAATTTGTTAACCTCTAATATGTTACAGTCTCAGATCTTGACAGTACTACAGACTCTGCCTTTGCTTTTTTTCACACAGATAACTATTGTATTTAGAGTGTGTACCTTGCAGGGAACTTTTGCCTTCCTACAAGTGAGTTTCCAATGGGCAATGGATGTCAGAACCTCTGTATTACTGGTTGTGTTTCGATTGCTACAGCGAGTTGCACTTGGTCAATGTGTGATTTTGTCAGTCACACATTCTCCTTGGACTCGGGAACCAGGAAAGAGAAACAGCAAGTCAGATAAAACACAAACTTTGAAAGTGTGGATTTGCCATTATCCACCCACAATATGACCAGATGGAAAAGCTGAATGGTCTGAATTGAAAAGTGAGAAAATAATAAAAACAGATATTAGCAGTACAGTTCATGATACCTAAATATTGAAAGTAGCTATATGTCCATCAGCAGATGAATTGAAAAAGGATATGTGGTATTTACACACAATGGAGTACTACTCTGCCACGAAGTAAGATAAACTCGAGTGTTTTGCAGGAAAACTGATTCACCTTGAGACCATAATGTTAAGTGAAATAAATCAGATACATAAGCTTAAATATCACAGTTTATTTTATATGAGAAACCCAAATTAAAAATACAAATATGCAAAATAAAAGATAGATAACAGGAAGAAGGGAGGTAGATCTTTTTCAAAAAGGAAGGAGGTCAAGAGATGGAGAGAGGTAGAATGAGGGGAGGGCAAAGACATAATAAAAAGGAATTAAGATGTGTTAAGTATATGTACCAACTCCACACGAGGAATATAAACATTGTGTATCGAAAACATGTATCATAAAATGGATGAGGATCAAGAGATTGATAAAGTGAAGGAAGGAAGGGCAAGGGGATGAAAAAAGGGAATTAAGATGTATTATGTACGTGTACCAATTCCGTACAAGGAATTTAAACATTATGTACTATAAATATGTACTAATAAGAAATAAAGATATTAAAGAAAGTAGGTATTTGAAAAGAAGTTGAGAAGATAGGTAGAAATTAGTGGCATCTTTCTGCTTATAAATTCGAGAGATCTACCATGCTACCCTGATTCTAATACACACACACACACACGTGCTTGCACATACAGATGTGCAAGTATATACCACGTGTCCTTGGTTAAAGTCTATTTGCTTTAACTGGTGGAATGTCACTTGTCAGCAATGATTCTAAATCTTTGTAAATGTTTTTATTATTTATTAAAGGCATTCAGATTAATTTGTATTGGATTTTATGAGGCAGATCTCTCATATCTAGTCATGGCTTTTCACGTACTCCATGTAGCAGTTAAACATTTATGGTTTTAAATTCTAAACTTTGCTTGTTGTTAGACCAAAATATGAGTCCCCTGAATAGACAATCATTTCTATCTTAACCTCGTATTCTTTTCTTTCTTGGTTGCTGTAATCATAATGCTTTGTTTTATGTCTTAAACTTAACATTGCTATTTTCATAATCTTATACCATCCTTGCTTTATATTACATTTTGGTGATCAAAATTCCAATGTCCTTAGGCATAAATGCTCTTTAGTAGCATTTTGTCATGCAGGATCCCAGGGGCCCCGGGAAATGCAATTCCCTTGCAAACATAATTTGTACATAGAAAATAGTTTTCAAGAAATGTTAAAATTCACTTTTAACAGTTCTACTCCAATTTTAACTTCTTTAAGACACAGTACAAGGTCTATATATTTGAATGTAGTTATTCCTTGCAGACAATTATCACCTCATTATAACTCTGATTGATATATTATAATTCAGTTCATAATATATATGTATATATTAGGTCAAAATAATTGAAATTTGTTGAAAGTGAAGATTATACAGCATAGTTTAAAATATTATCCATTCTTAATAATAATGTTTACCAGATTTACTCATTATTTAACATTTCATCCATTTCATAAATCTTAGTAATAGCAAGTCAAAAGCTTTGGCCCAGATATGAGGTATGAACTATATTTTTAGAAGTGAGTAATTTCTCCAAATACCATTTTAATCATTTTTCCTCCATTTGCAGTTAATTTGAATCATTATTGAAGGAGAATGTATTGATCAGAAACCAGCATGGTTTTTACTTGATTATTGCCAGTTAATCTCAGCAACCACACACTCCTTGGCTCCAGTTTGTAACTTCCTGACTGGTGAAAGCAAATTTTTCACATATTTTGGCTCTACTTTCACTTCTGATTCTAACTAAATATCTGGGTTGAACATTGCATTGCCTTGAAATTCCCTCCAACAGATCAGCTACGCTACTACCTTAAAGTTAGCCTCAAACAAAATCCTAGAAGGGGGACAAGTTCTTTGCCAGAATGTAGCATGAATTGTCCCTGGTCCAATTTCCAAAAGTCTTCCTTCCCACCTGAAACCTCCTGAATCCAGCCTTTACTGTCTGCATTCCTATCAATATTATGCTCTTCTTAGCTCCCACCACAATCACCCATCAATCTCTGCTCACAGCATTCTAGTGCTTCTCTAGCTGACATCTCTAAACCTTTCTAATTTCTTTCTGTAAACCATTTCTAAAGGCTTCTGAATTACATGGTCGGGTATAGTCACAACACCACCAAATCCCTGATACTAACTTTCTCTATTAGTCACTTTCCCATTGCTGTGATAAAATATTCTACATTTACAACTTAAAGGAGAAGTTTATTATGGCACAGAATTGCAGTGAGTCAGCTAACTACAAGGCAGAAGCAGGATGGTGAAAGGACTGGCAGAGGAAAGTGGTTCATCCCATTGTAGCCAGGACACTGAGTGAGAAGGGAGGAGCTAGGGACAGGAATACGTCCTTCTGGTCATGCTCCTGGTGATCCATCTCTAACCAAGCCCCACCTGAGAATAGCACATTCATCTATGAACTCATCAGTGGATTAACTTACTTGTGTTTATATTGCCCTAAAAGCCCCACTCTGAACACATGAAATTTTGGAAGACATTTTTGATTGGAAACTGAACAGAGTATAAACAAGGAGAAGAGGAAGAGCTTGCTCCAATCCCTTAGAAGTATACATGTAGGCACTGTCTCTAAAAACTGTGGTGGGGAATTCATCTAGGACTAATAGCTTCACTGTAAAGACAGGCTTTAGGAAACACACTTTGAAGTTCCACACGGTAAACGGAATTTCTGGATAAGAAATCTTGTAATGTGTTGCCTTACCATATATGGAATCCCAAATAGTGTCCTTAGAAAGTACCATTATTAAAACAATTAAAATGTCACACAATTATACATAAATGTATAGCTAGGACACATTTTCTTTCAAATTATCTTCATAGTGGGTGAGTATATATCTTCATAGTGAAAAAAAAATAAGTTTGCAATTTGTGGTAATTTTAATCTCCAATGAATGAATTCATTTGTAAAGAAATATCCTTTCAAGGATCAGCTTGTCCTCATATATTGAAGTATTTACTTAGCCTTGTTTTGCAACAAGTCTTTCACTTGCAAATATTGAAATTATATAAATCTATTTACTATACAGGGTGATAATTTCATGGAAAGAAATACAGTTTTTTAATGTATTGCGAAGTGAGAAGAGATTTGCGGGATTTTGTTGTTTTAGGCTCTTGAGTGTGAGTCTGTGTACTACCATTACATGTTTCTTCAGGAACACATATTTTTGTGTGTGAAGACACTTAGATAGATTTTGTAACATCATCAATCATTCTTAAACATATACTACTTCACTAGAATTCTGTCTTAGAACAGACCTGTAAATGATAATTAATTTTCCCTGTAAATGATAATTAATTTTCCCTCCCTCTTTATACATTTACATTTTTGAGTGGATTAAAATCAAACACATTGATCTGAAATGAGTATTAATTGCTTATATGTCCAAGAATATTTAAAATTCAACTAGAGACAGGCTGTTAAATTCTGGAAAACATAGACTCTCTCTATTCTTGTTTCACAGTGGGATTAAATAACAATTGCTACTATTGTAGGCAATTATCACAGTCCAAAGTTTTACATTTTAATTATATCTTTTTGATAGGACTTTCACTTTATGGGTGTTGTGGAATGTATATTCTTTTCCACACTTCATAATGACAATATCACAATGAAACCCAGGAGTCCTATAGTCTGAGAATTGCAAAATTTTGACAAAGCCAGAGACTAGCAGACTGGGAAGACTTCTGAATTTTCTTTGGATTTCCCATATTGTAACATATTCTAAACTTCATAACACGTTGACATCTTCATTAATTTGGTTTACATATCCCATTCATATATTCATGTACTCTTGCAAGGTGCAATTATTAATTGTCATATGTATATATTGAGTACTTGTCATATGTAAAACACTCTAGTAAGTATTACGATAGCACAACAATGTATTAGGTCTTGTAGAAAGTAGTATAGAAAGGATCAGCTGTAATTATACTGCTTAAATAGTAATCTTCTTGAAATATAGATCTGATAATTTCATTTCCTCACTCCAAATTGCCAAAGATTATCGCCATACACCTTGCCACAAGCAACTGCTGAGAAGGCAAAGTCTAGGTTTAACTTTATAATTTGATGCCCAGTATCTACTTTTAGGTGTGGTTTCTATATTCCTCTTAAACTAACCATTGTTCTTTTCTAAAGAACAGCTTATTTGGCTAATTGGTTTCTGAGACTGATAGAGCTTGTTTATGAATTCTGCTATCTTTAGACAGTGATTCTTATTAATGTAAGTGATTTAATTCCCCTCTTAAAGTTGGGTGGTACTCAAATCAAAATTGTTTCAAGGGTCAAATAAGGAAACACATAATCCACATAAGAAGGAATGCCTATATTCCCAGCACTCCTGGAGGCTGACGCAGGATCACAAGTTCAAGACCCACCTAGGCAACTTAGTGAGATCCTGTTTCAAAATACACATGCAATAAAAGTCCAAGGGATGTAGCTCAGTGTGAAGAAAGCAAGTTTGAGGCAACTTGATGACTTAGTGAGACGCTGTTTCAAATTTTTTTCAAAATGAAAAAATAATTAAAAAGAATAAGGACTGGCAAAGCATAGATGCATTTTAATGTTATGCAGTAGTCATTATAGGCAAATATATAGTTATAAATGCATCCTGAACTCAAATAATCTGTATCAGAATTTCCCTCTGCTACATACTAGGTTTCTTAAATTGCATAAATTACTTCTTATCTCTATCTTTTTTGTGTAGTACTGAGGATTAAACTCTAGGATTACCAAGTTATGTCCTTAACCCTTTCATATTTAATTTTGAGTGCATGTCTTGCTAAATTGCCTAGGCTGGCCTAGAACTTATTATCCTTATGCCTTAGCCTCCTCCTATGGGGGATTACAGGCATGCATCTCTAGCTAAAACTCATTTTTATTTTTTTATTTTATTTTATTTTATTTTATTTTATTTTTGTGGGTACCGGAGGTCGAACTCAGGACCTCACGCACCAGCAGGCGCCCATGCCGCTGAGTGATATCACCGGCCCCTTTTTCATATGTGAGTTCCGGGAGTCGAACTCAGGCCCTCACACTTGCCAGGTAGGCGCTTACACCGCTGAGCCATCTCACTGGCCCTAAAACTCATTTTTTTTTTATTTTTTATTTTAAAGAGAAGAAAAAAACAAAACAAATCAAGAAAAGAACAAATTTTCAAAACAACATAATATGAGGGTAACTATGGTCAATGCATTACGTATTATTATCTTTAAGTTAGTTATTCAGGATACCAGACATTAGCATTCAATTGTCCAAACATTATTGGCTCAAACCTTACTCTTCAATGAACTAAGTAAAATTGGTAGTGTATCTATCTTAACCATCTTATATATATATATACAATTTTTTTTCCCTTTCCCTTCTTTCTTTTCCCTATTCCAGTCTCTCTTTCCTATTGACCAATTTATTTTTGATTCACCATGTCTATTGTACATTTTGTATCTTATTTACTTTTTCAGTTTCTCATACTAGAGTGACAATACGATGCTTACACATGTGCGTCCGGTTTATTTCACTTATGAGTATTTTCTCGAGTTGCATCCATTTACCTATAAAAGTCTCCAGTTTATCCTTCTTTATGGCTGAATAGTACTCCATTGTATAAAAATACCACATATTTCTTATCTAAAACTCATTTTTAAAGTGAGAAAATTATAAAACTTATCTCAAAGGATTACTGTATTAAGTGAAGCAGAAAACAGTAACATGTTAGCTGACATGTAGCATGTAAAAATGTAGCTTAAAATCACTTATGTATTGTAGTACTATTTTCATGGCTGTTGTTTCCATTCTCCTTTCAATATCTATTGTATATTCATGTCTTCTTACACTTTTTCTTACATAGTTTTCTCCCTAGAATATATCGACTTTCTTCAGATATCTTCATAGCTCAAGATTTTGATCCTCTGGGTCATTAAGCTAGTCTCTTCTAACTTGGTAAAACATTTTATCCAAAAGACCTTTCTTCTGATACATTTCAATTCTCAAATTGCTGCATAGATATTTTCATTATTACTTAAGGGATATTTCAGACAAACAGAAAGCTATAAAGCATAATAAAACACCTGTGTTCTCATTGCCCAACTAAAGTAATATAACTTCTTCATTGTATCAAGAGATACTATGAAAAGAGACAATATTGGAAATGACAAACCACAAATTAGAAGAATATATTTGCAACTAATGTAGGCATTTTAACCCTCCCTGACTAAGGTTACCATTTAAATACAGGATGCTAGGTTAAATTTGAATTTCATATAAATAACAAATTTTAGCTTAAGTATTTACCAAATACTGCATTCCTCTTCCTTTTCAGATGTAACCCCTTTCATAAACGTGACATTCAGCATTTCCCTGAATTTATTTACACTTTTACGAACTACACGTTAACCACCTCCTAATAATTTTATGTGCATTACATGATAAATATTAACCTTCTGTATAATCCTGCTCTCCTTTTCTTCTCAGTACTTTTAATAATATGCCCAGTATCTACTGCATGTTTATGGATATCTAAGTTAGTGTGATTTTTTGTTGTTATCAACAGTGTTAATATGAGCATTCTGTAAATGTGTACTTTAGACTTTTTCCAAGAGTTATATCATTAGCATCCTATTTTGTGCCTTCTAGGTATGACATTCATAGATTTTAGTAAAGGGCTTCCCTGCCTCCTGTTTAGGCCTGTGCAAGGTGCTCACAAGAGATCCTGGGGAGAACAAAGTTGGCTTGTTGGTTCCCTTGGCTGTTCTCTTCCTGTGTTGCCTCCCGTGACTGCTCTCCTTTAATGAGAGTAAGAGCTAACGTTGGTCAGACTTCTTCACAGCTGCCACACTTTACTCTGCTTCCAGTACTCTCCACCTGCATCTTTCAGGTGAGAACTCATAGTAACTTTTGCTGACATGACCTCTGCAATTCTATAATCACTTTTTGATTTATTTTTAAACTGCCCAAAATTCGTAGAAGGCCTCTCAGTTAAATTCTCTTTGACTGTCTGACTTGAGTATTCCACCTGTTTCTGGCCAGGACACGAGCACAGGCACATGCATAGGAACAGAACTTCTTTGTGAATATAAGTATCTTCAACTGACTAGACAATGTCAAACTGCTCTCCACAGAGGTTGCCAATTTCTACTTCTACTAGATGTATAAATCGCCATAGATTTTCATTCTCACCAAATGGTATTGTCAAACTTTTAATTTTTTTTCAAAATTGATGTTTACTGGATCTCAGGTTTTCTTTCTTTTTCTTTTTGTGAGGCTGTGGATTGAGGCTAGGCCTCATATATGTTAGCTGAGTGATCCAGCACTGAACACATACCCAGGCCATTTCATGGATTTCATATATATGTATTTGATGACCATTAATTTAGAGAAAATTTTGATATTTTATTTAGATTTTAGCATTCATTTATTACCTGGTCATTTTTTACCCATTTTTCTAATATGTAGTTGGTATTTTCTTATTTATTTTTGGCAATCCTTTAAAGATTCTGGACTTTATTCCTACCTCAGTTATAGCCACTGAAAATATATTTCATATTCTTTAGTTTATATATTTACTGTGATAAAATGGTAGTCTTTCGTGACCAGAATTTTTAAATATTAATGCAGTCCAACTGATCAGTATTTCCTCTATGGTTTATGCTTTTGGTTATAGTATAGACATTTATGTGTATGACTTTTCACCCCTACAAGAATATAAATACTGTGTGCAAAAAATAAATATATAAATATCTGATTTAACTTTATGTCCCTCAAAGCACTTAGTTTCATGCTTTTCACACAGAGGGGATAAAGCACAAATAGGTATTGTCCAAAGAATGAGTAAAAATAGTTCAGCCCTCAACTACATCTCCCTAAAGCTCAGAAAAATATCAAAAACAGAATTCTTTCAGAATAGAGTGGTTCCCCAAATGCAGAGGTTCTTTATTGTCTTCAAAACCCCAGAGATAATATGAAAACGGAGAAAGTATTTCTTTTTCTCACCTATTTTTGAGAGAAGCAGGAGTGATCACTCTGGAAGAAACTTCTGAAGACATTCTTTGGAATAAAATTTTGCACATAATACACAATATATTGTTCCTGTACATTTCACTAAACATCCATTTTTCATACACACATACACAGTTTATTTTGCAGAGTAGTTTTGATGTCACAGGCCAAAAAGATCTGGGCTTGCATCTTTGCAGATGAACAATAATCACATGACATAGGCTAGGACTCTCTCCAATCTAGTTTAATATTAGAATCACTCAAGAAAATTTATAAATCAAGTCTTTAACCAGAAATAACATTAATAAATGTGATCGTTCTGCCTGTGTATGTGTGTGCACACATTTGTGTGTGTGCACATGTGTATGTGTGCATGACTGCATGTGTGTATGTGTGTGCATAAATACCTGCAGCTCATCCTGAAAAACAGGCAGGCAAGGAACAGCTTCATTAGGATTCAAGCACTTATCTATTGAAGAGAACTCAGTCCTAGCTGAGAGGTATTACTTGGCCTGACAGGTGAAAAATATATTCAGGTAAGTTCATGTCTCCCTCTCACTTGACCAAACACACTCCATGTTCTTTTCCTATGATTCCAGTGATATGAATCTCTACGTTCACCCTCAGAATGAATGCATCCTCGCACAGCCCTTCACAGATTATCTGTCTCTTTTTTACTTTTCTCTATTATTGGAAATAAAAACAATATGACATTGTTTTACAGGATGGATATTTAATAGTGAGAGTCTTTTTTAAAACGTATGTGTGATAAAAGAGATAATTAGGATTTTGGCAACAGAGATCATCTTTCTTACATGACTACAAAAATAAGTGTGATTATACTTAATATGTTTTTCTTGAGGCAAGACATATTTCTAAGAGATTACTTACAGTAGCCTGATGATGATATCCTATGACCTCTGCCGTGTAGCACGGGGAGTTACATTCCCTAGGAGTATTTTAATCTCAACTCTGAGCCATTGAACAGAGTGAAAAGCTTGAAAACTTTTCGCTCATGAGGTTCAGGATTATACCTCCTTTAGAGAGACAAGTCATTTATTTGACACTTCAGGGGTGAATTAGCAATTGAGTTAAGTAGCTTTTTAATTGTGGGCAGAATTTCTTCTTTAACATCACCCTGATAAACAAAACCATTGCACACAACCTAACATTGGCATGCTGACTTTGTTCAGAAGGCAGACCTGGTGCATTAAAGGAGGCAGCTGGGTGGCACAGTAAATGTGTCATTTACTGTTTAACATCTCTGTGACCTGGATTTAAATTTGCAGTGGCACAAAATGCAACCTCAGTTCTTTCAGAAGGCTATTAAGTCATTCTCACTAAGCCTTGTGGAGACTCTAAAAGACTAAAGGCTTTTCCCAGCCCATCACCCACTCTTGTTCGCAAAGATGGCAAAGTAGTTTATTTCTCTTAAAGAGAATGCTGAAAGGGAAAAGAATGGGCTCCACTAATCATCTAATACGAATATATAGTGTTGTTTATATTTTAAAAAATTGATCTACTGCGATTCAACCAGGCTCTAGGAAGAATGCAACTGTACTGTGAGCGATGTTTAATCAGGTTGCTTTTCAAGCAGTTTTATTTTTTTAATCTGTAGGTTAAATCAGAGCAAAGAAAAACATTTTAAAATACATATGTTTTCTTTTCTAAAAGCATCACTACCTAAATTTCACTACATAACATTATCCTGACTATTATATCTGAAAGTCAGAATGAATTGCAGCTATAACATCATATAGTGACTAGTGTAAATCCTTGCTTTCATTACATTAAGTTTAAATGTACTTTTCTTTAAATATTACATTTTACTGTTCTTTTGTATAAGGAAAGTATTAGATTTTTAATTTTTCTTGAACCAAAAATTTGTCTCCTTTAATGTCTTACTCCTCGTTTCTCCAACAATCCATTCACGTTTGTTCAATTTTTACCAATATTGGATCAATTAGTAAATGAATCAGGTTTATTCATCACAGTCAAGCTCTCTGGAAAAGTTTATTTTTTTTTTTAGTTCTACCCTTCCTGTGCTCGGTCTCTCCTTTGAAGCTGGCAAGAAACATCATTTACTGAAGAGAGCTCCTCTTGTTTACTACACCAGACAAGGTGCTAATTGTTTCCAGTGACCGCAAATAAGATTTCTCAAGAACGCTATACAGGATGATGGCAAACTTTCCCTTTGCATCACTAGTATACCCGCCCCCACACACACTGACCAATGTGAGGACTAGGTTTGCTGGTGTAATTCACTTAGACATTAATGAGACGATGGGCTTCAGGACTATGGTACCATCACTCCCATCGCTTGACTGTCCAATACATGCAGGTAATGTGCCAACCCAGTCATTTTCAAATATTTATACACATTAGAATAACCTGAAGGTTTTTCCAAATATGGATTGCTGCATTGCACAAAATTCTATTAAATCAAAATTCAAAGAAATAATGTGAAACACACAATTTTATAATTTTAAAAGCTGTGTGAAGTTGAAAAAAGGTATTTTTACAATATATTTTATTTAACACAATACTTCCACTATATTACCATATCAACCTACAATAAATATTTAAATATTACTAATGAGAAATTATAGAATTTTATATTAAATTTTTGAAATCTAGTCTGTATTTTATAACTACTGAAAATCTCAGTTAAGACTGGGCACAGTTCAAGTGTTTAAGAGACATAGTTTTAACTTGTAGCAGTTGCATTGGCTGACAGTACTGAATATCGCTGGAATCTGCATTTTAAGTAAGTAAACAAGTTGCTTAAGTAAGTAAACAAGTAAACAAGTTGCAAGTAATCATTGGTCACACTCATCAGAAATTATGTTAAGTATTTTAGAGTGCATATAGACATGAAGAGACAAAGTTAAGATTTGGGAGTTAAATGTAATATTTAATGGAAGAGACACCATGTAATTTGCATAATATGAAGACATTGGGATTCGAAGATACTAATTGATTTTTCTAGAGACCCACACCTAATTTTCGGCGAAATTGAGACTTATTCCAGTGCCTCTGACTCTCCACACACTCAGCCACCAATCCAGAAACTAACGATAATCAGATTCCAACAAATAGGATCTTATTCTCTTTTACTTCCTATATGTTATTTCCTACATGCTTTATTTTCTTACCAAAATATATTTTAATTATCAGGAATGCTATAATCAAAATATTGCTTACTATATATTTCCAAATTGTAGTTATGGTGCACCTCAGTTTTTCTGGCTTTCAGATAATGTTTATGTAACAAATCATAGTGGTTTTCTTCCATATTTCTCTTTTCTAAAGTGCCTATCACTTGCATTTTCTAAAATGTTTCTAAATGAATATTCAATTTTAAGACATCAAAATGTTTTATTCCCTGCTCATTCTTCCTATTCATTTGGAAGAATTATAATATCACTAAGTAAAATTAAAATATCATTTCCTCTTTCAATTTTATTTTGTAGATCTAGAAAAAATATATTTTAAATACTATTATGTCATTCTAGACATTAAGTCAAAAATTAAAGAACTTTTACAATAATCTAAGAGCATAGGTAGATTGCATAAAAGCTATTAGGGCTCAAAATCATTCAAGGGACACTATTTAAAAAGCGTATTAGCTTAAAGTGTATTACCACATTTAATTAATAGTCAAATAAAATAGATCTTTCAACAATAACTTGAATTAGCAGAATTGTTATTATTAAATTTAAAATTAAATTCTCAATTAAAAGCTGTTCATGAAGTGAAAATATAATTAACTACAAATACTAAAGCAGCATAATTTAAATTCTTAATTTAGTTACTTCATGATGTATAGCAAAATGTAGCACTTGAAATAATTATTTATAAAATTGCTTGGAGATAATTATGAACCAACTAAAAGGTACTGCGGTCCAATTAAATTTAAATGAATTCTCTAAATTTGTAGTCATTTTTTTCATTGAGTTAATAGAAGAAAAGATTTCTGTAACAATATGAACTCTTAGCTTATTGTGTTGGACCCTGTTTTTTGGCACTTTATTTTGTGATGTAGAGAAAATAATCAGCTCTCTAATACACAATCTTCAATCCCCTTGCCCATTTTGAATATTGCAAGAGAGGAGGCAAGATACAAGATTGTCTAGAGTTTTAAAGTTTGGCGTATGCATAAAACATTTTTCCCATTTTTTTTGTTTTGTTTTGTTTTTTTGAGACAGGGTTTCACTATGCTATTCAAGCTGGACTTGACCTCATTTTGTAGCCCAGGCTGGCCTCAAATTCATAGCGATTCTCCTGCCTTAGCCTCCTGAGTGCTGGGATTACAGGCGTGTGACACCACACCCAGCCTAAATTTTTTTTCCTTTAAAAAATAAACTAATGAAATTCAATTTTGAAAATTACCTGGATTGGGCTGGTGAGATGGCTCAGCGGTGTAAGCGCCTGCCTGGCAAGCGTGAGGGCCCGAGTTCGACTCCCGGAACCCACATACGAAAAAAGGGCCAGTGATATCGCTCAGCAGCACAGGTGCCTGCTGGTGCGTGAAGTCCTGAGGTCGACCCCCGGTATCCACAAAAAAAAAAAAAAAAAATTACCTGGATTGTAAGCTTTTGATGTCTTTAATTACATTTGATATTTTGAAGATACCTAGTAGATGGTGGATATTTTTCTAGAACCAGGTACTGTAAGTAAAATTTCTATACAGTCAGCTTATTAATTTTCTATGTAGAAATGGGAAATTCCTTTGCTGAGTACAATTCATAGTTTGTTGTGAAAGTAATAAGGATATCCACCTTCTCCGTTAATCAATTGGTTTCATAGATAATAGCATTATCTAATAATCATAGAGTCAAAACATTTTTCAGAAAGTATATATAGAAAAAAGTTTATCAAGTTCAATTTAGAAAAAGGTGATATTCACTTGGAATACAAAATATGTCAACATACTTCCTCTTTTTTTTTTTTTTTTTTTGTGGGTTCTGGGAGTCGAACTCAGGACCTCGCGCTTGCCAGGCAGGCGCATATGCCACTGAGCCATCTCACTGGCCCCAAACACTTCCTCTTGTTAGTTAAAAAATTCTAAGGTTGTCTGTTAATTTATACTTCCCACCATCATTTTATAATGAGCTAGAAAATTCTTGATATTCTCTATATGCACACATGCACACTGCACTGAAGATGCTTGAGGATTAGATTAGGCAAATATTCATCTTTAGCCAGTAATGGTAACATATTATAAAGGATTAGTCCACAGCAAAGTTTCTTGGGTATAATGACATTTTAGCAAACACCTAGAGGAAAATGCTGCTGTGACTGAAACAGACCAGAGGAATGAGAGGTGATGAGGTCAGACCAACAGCAGGAAGCACAGCACAGAGCAGACCATGACGCAGGCTGTACCTCACAGTGAAACAGAAAACACTCGGTGTCAGAATGTCATTGTTATTATTTTAACTAAGGACACACTTCATCATCAGAGTGCCTTCCTAGGAGCAAGTCCTCATCTATAAGCTCTCCTGGAATTTGTCTTGGAAGGCTGCTGGTCCCCTTCTGCTAATGCGATCCTAAAGTGGTCTCCTATACAGATGATGTCTGTGCCCTGACGTCTGCTGGTACCGCTGCATTTCTGCGACACTCTCAGGTACAGCCCTCTGTAGATTATCCAGGGGAGAAACCATTCAGTGCATTTCTTACCAAGTCTGCTGGTGGACTCACTTTCCGTGGAAAAGGCTAGGAAGATACTAGCCTCCATATTCTTGCTAAATCAGTTTCTCTGAGGTGAAGAAAATCCATTTCACTTAAGAATGTCCGTGACAATTGCTCCACCTCTGTTTACACTGGTCTTGCTCCTGGAAGATGTTTCCTCATCCTCAACCCCTTGTTAACTCCTGAAGCTGTCACTCCACACAGAATCGAGTTCTGCTCATGACTTATTCTAGGTTCCTTGCTTCTTTCTATACTGATTCTTAATTTTGCTGCATTCTTCATATTCATAAAAGATTACTGAGTACAAAAATATATGGTTCAACTCTCTTTAGAAAGGTAAGAAAATTTCCCAAGGTCGAGCTGTTACCTGCTCTTGGTTAACTCAGTAATCACAGTGCTTTTAAATAAATAGAAATAGATTCTAATACCGTAACTACATGGATTAATGGGGGGAAGTATCTGAAGTAATAAAAGCATCACTAGTAATGCAGACTTTTATCTCTTAAAATTGTTCAGGTGAATTCACTGTAGGAGTATAATTAAAGGGAGTCGTTAGATAAAATATGACAGAGCAATTTTTAAGGCCAAAAATATCCACTTTGTTGTTCAAGTGCTAAATTCTCACTCACTTTAACCCACTCAAACACATACATGAAAATAATGTCATTTTTACTTTTAGATAAATAAAATTTAGAAAATCACACAGGTAAAATAGTAAAAGAACTCTTAAATTTTCCTTGCTGAAGACGGGAGGTTACTTACTTAAACTACTGGTAGGAAATGAAAACCCTAATAAATTAATGTTAATGTCTGGGAGTGGTGGCACACACCTGTAATCCCACCACTTCAGGAGGCTGAGGCAGGGGGACTGCTGTGAGTTCAAGGCCAGGCAGGGCTACATAGTGAGTTTAAGGCCAGTGTGCACTACAAAGTGAGACCCTGTCTCAAAACACCCCCCGCAAAAAAAGTTAATGTTAATAATGCATTTGTACTTATTTTAAAATGCAATGTCACTCACGTTTTAATAGTGGTGTATAAAACTTCTTGCTAAAGGAGAACATGGGTACATATTGGCCATTCAGTTAATATGAACGAACTAGCCATATATTAAAATAGCATTTATTATAAACCTTGTTAACTTACACAATCGAGTTTACATCCTTGTAGCTATAATTATCTGGCACAAAAATTAAGGAAAAATTGTACTTGGTCTTATTTCTAATGTGGGAAATTTTACCATTATATGTGATACTTAATCTAGTCTTAAGTTTAAAAGTATTAAAACAGAAGGGCAAAATAGTATTTTACTCTCCATTTAGCAAATACAGTTGCTTACCCTGTCAGTGAGTGAGTTGTAATGTATCAGACATAAATCAGTGATAAACTGCTTAAGATTGCACCTTGTAATCAGAACTACATATTTTGGCAGCAGGCCACGTAATCCAGTGCTAAATGTGCAGTGTTATTTTATTCCAGTAACACATTAGCAAAATGTACAATCATTTTGACTTGGTGGATGATCTAACAACATCCCAGCAAAAAGCCTTTGCCCATTTTTTACACAAATGTCTTTTCTTTGATGATAAATGAATTCTGTAATTTTCATGATGTATCAGTGAAAAAGATTAACTATGCCCTTTCAGTGCTTTGTAAATTTTTACTTCACCACTTTGGACATGTAGGTTCCAATTGAACATGAACTGAAATCATTGTACACATTTTTTTCTGAATTCTTTTATGTTTTTTGCATGTAACCTTTATCTTTGCTGTTTTTCTTTCTAGAGCCCACAGACTTCATAGCACATGAAGAAAAGTCAAATTAAAACAATTACTTAAGACATGATTTATGAGTCCTACTCTAGATAACTCCCTTAGGACATGTATTTTTTTATCTAGGCACAGAGTATACATGAAAAAAAGTAAATTACCAAATTATGAAATATTCTATGTAAAAGTAAATAATAAAGTTAGATAGATTTGATGTTATATTATACTGCATTTGCTTTCAGGTAGATGCATTTTAACTGTTTTCTGTCTATATTTCTCATCAGACAATATATATTATATGTATATGTACATGTATGTTCCTGGGCCCATTTGGTGGTGTGCTGCACAAATTTACCTTTTGTTGCTCATTATATTATTTTCAACATCTGTTTTAATATCTTCCAGTACTGCTGTCCCCTCTGTTCTGTATCTAGTCAAATATTAACTATATTAGTACCAAATCCAACTTTTTTCTCCACCTTTGTATGGTATCTCCACCCATTTTAATCTGTTTGGCACATTCTATCAAACAAATTAAATTCATCATCCAATTGAGCACTTCACTGTATAGAGTTATTCTCTATTTCATCAAAGTTAATTCCATGACAAAATATTATTAAGTGCTGAAGAGCACAATAACACAGCTATACTTCAAACTGCAGAAGTAAAAATTGATTTCTTTAGATTGGTTTTAATGAAGATATAAGAAAATGTAAAATTAGTTTTACCAATATATCTATTATTTTATGTCAATAATGTACCAAATTAAAAGTAAAAACATGACTATTTTGAGAAGTGAAAGCTCAGTGATACAATGAATGATGATGTAGAGCATCCATTTAATTTTCTCTCATACATATCATTAACCTGCTCTTATTCTGTTCTGGAAAGACATCACGCTTCTTAATTATGAAAATAATAATTTGAATGAGAGAAAAACAAAGGTTCTAGAGACTTTCAGGTAAATAACATAGGATTGTTTTTTCTGAAAAAAATCAGTAACAAATGTGTTTCTGTGTATAAATACATCATATATTGCAAGCTCAAAGCAACGGGCAAGTCAAACCTAACAACAACTCCATAAATACTACTCCTTCATTCTGTATTTACAGGGCTCCTCCCTTTCATTTATCAACTCTAGCATTTTCCTGGAAATTTTTAACAGCAGTATAGTTCCTATCTCGAAGAAAAGGAAGAAGAAGAAAGAAAAAAGAGAAAGTGCCACTAGATGGAAGAGCAGCTGACCCCACAAGCAACTGCAGGAGACTCTGAAGCAATGCAGTCTGTGCTCTTGGAGACCCAGCTTTGGCTTTGGCTGATTTTGAAAGATGGTAGGGATAAGGAGGGTCATGCATATTCTAACTATTTTAGCTCATAGAAACGCATGCAATGATCTCATACTTATGTGATATTTTTCAACACTGATCTTACAGAATTTGAGAATAAAATGGTGGTTCTCAGAGGATGGGATGAATAGTGTGGAAGGGAAGGATTGGGAAGATTTAAAGTTACAGTGAAATGGAGAAAAAACTTTGGTGTTACATCACACAATAGGGTGAAATATAATATATAATATATAACAATATACAATATATACAATATAATATATAATACAATATACAATGTACAATGTATAATACATAAGATATTTACAGTGGTACCTCAGTTCATGAACTCAATTCTCTTTATGATTCTAGTCACAAACTGAAATGGATGAGAGCCAAATCAAATTCCCCCATAAGGTCAGCATTGAACTTAACCATTGAATTTGATTGGGTTTTCATCCAACTCAGTTTGAGACGAGAATTGTGGGAAGAATCAGGTTTTCAAACGGAGGTACCACATTATTATTATTATTATTTTTGGTGGCACTGTGGATAGAACTCAAGTCTTCTAGGGAGGAATATTCCAAGTTCATGGACAGCATATTTTTAAAAAGCTAAAAAATAAGGATTTTGAATATTTTCACTATGAAGAAATGATAAATGTTTGAGGAAAGAGATAGGTTTACCCTGATTTGACAATATATAATGTATAAGTATATCAATTCATCATATAGTATACCATAAACGTGTATAATTTTTGCTTACAAGTTAAAATAAAAACCAAAAATTTTAAAAGCAATATCTGTTCCATACTAAAACACACATACATACATACACACACACACACACACACACACACACAAACCCTTATGCTCTGGGAAAATGTCCAAATTAGCATTCGTGCTACTATCATAAAGGGTCATATAATCGCCAGTTTCTGATAACCCAAACTCCAAATCAAACAAACAACAACAAAAAACTACCTATTATTAAAAGATGAAACAAAATTTTTGAAAAGAAAAATTCCTCACTCTGTGGTTACTCATTAACTCTTTGAGTCCAGTTCTGGATAGACAAAGCATCAAGAATATCAAAGAAGAATGTCCTTATATTGTTGCAGAGAATTCAGAGCCTTGAGGGGCCAAAATCCTTTGAGCAGGGAGCTACATAAAACAAGGATCAAGGAAAATGCACATCTGTCCAATATACTAACATATGTTGCAATGTCCCAAATAGCAACTTTCTCTTACCAATATTTCACACATTTGAGGAGAATTCGAAGGATATACTCCCTGATGAGTTTAAAATTAATAAAATAACCTTCAAAAAGTATCCCCTTGGCCGGTGAGATGGCTCAGCGGCGTAAGCGCCTGCCTTGCAAGCGCGAGGGCCCGAGTTCAACTCCCGGAACCCACATACGAAAAAGGGGCCAGTGATATCGCTCAGCGGCACGGGCGCCTGCTGGCGTGCGAGGTCCTGAGGTCGACCCCCCGGTACCCACATAAAAAAAAAAAAAAGTATCCCCTTAAGGTTACACAGATGAAGTTTTTTTTTATATTATGAAAGCTTCCTCTTACTTCCATAAAAGACACCTTGTCCTAAGGAAATCCTTGTCATCATATACCCTTTGTTTTAGGCCATCTGTTCCTAGTTTGATAATAGCTTAGCTTGTTCGATATCAGGGCCTTTCCTAATGTGTAGGTGACCTGCTTTTATTTAATTTTGAATTTAGCTCTATTCATTTTATGATCATATTCTATTTTGGTAATTATGTACAGGAACCCAGAGGGATTTTGTCGATGGTAACATTAAAAATTAATAAGTGAGTGAATGGGTATGATGATTTATATTGCAGAGAGCGCCCATGAGGCATCAGTAAAATATGTTCTTAGGACCTAACATCAGGTTATCAGTAAAAATGGTACAACACTCTGCCACAGTTATTATTTTAAATATAAATCTTTCCTTTTTTCCTACTTTTCCCACCTTTACTTTCTCTTTTTCTTCAAAAATTCTTCCTTATATTTGAGTACTGCACCTTTCTTTTGAAATTAAAAACATCAATAAAAAGGCCACTCATTTTCCAGGTGAGAAGCTGTGGAAACTATCACTCTTCACTGCTTTATACCTCATCAATCACTAGGGCTGTTCTCTAACCTCTTTTTCTTTTCTCAAACTTTCCCATAATTGAGGCAGGTTGATTAAAGTGATAAAATTAAGCTAGTGACAATATTTGTTCTCATGTTTTAATGCATAAACTTAACTATTTGTTATGAACAGCCCAATATTTGCAATCATGTAAATGAATATATGTCACTGAATACAAATCATTCTTGCATAGTGACTAAGTGTAACTTATTGTGGATAAAAGCGATATTCACTATGATCCCATCAAGACAGTCGTTTTATTGAATTGAATTCAACTTTTCTTTTTAAAGGACTTTTGAAAGTATATAGTATTTGATTTAGACTGAAGAAACAAATGTTCAACCTCTCATGTAATTGTTATAGTATTGTACATAGCATTCAATGAGTAATTCTTTTCAAATTAGCGTTTTCAAAAACTGATTCTTTACACCACATTTTGTATTTTTTCCTTTTTTAAGAAATGTAAGACTTCTCAGTGAATTTTTTTTTTTAATATTTAAGAAGTACACTTTGATTCTGTGTCAAATGAAGTAGAGGTTTCCAGGTGTTATTTTCAAGTTCTGCATTCTCCAAGTTAGGCTCAGATGACTAATTAAATCCACAAGCAGATATATGCAGGTGCAGGCATTTGGCTACAATTAATCACACCTGTGAAATAGCCTATGACTGAAAAGGTGGGTTTTGTAGATGTTGGTTTATCTTGAGCATCCTATCTTGAAACAAAAATATTTCTAAATCTACATATTTTAAAAATATATTTTCATCTCTCTAATATAAAATTGAATCCTGTGTTTTCTTATTTTTAGCATTAGCGTTTATGAAAAAATTAGTTTTTTGATTCTAACTTGAATCATTAAAGTATCAACATTGAGATCTGATAAAATTATGCTTTTTATAATTTTAATAATAAACTTTTTAAACTTCAAAGTACATACAATAAAGTTTCTTACCTTCAAAGTACATATAATAGTTTATCTAAAAAGGACCAAAGGATCACTGATGTATACATTGACTCTTCATAGAATAATAATGTAAATGAATTTGTTTATCAAGGCAATATTTAGGTGATCATTATAAGATTTATTAATTTGAGAGGTATCATTATGGTTAAAACTTTCTCATTTCAAGTTATTCATACTGCTTTAAACTTCATATTTTATGTAGTATGTAGAGTTTTATCAATACATTTCATTGTCTTACAAATTGCTGAAATAAACAACAAACTCATTTCTAACTCTAGTGAGAATTTGCATATGAAAAGAACCATCATTAATAGGATATAGTATTGTGCTTATTGAATTATCCTTTTTCTTTAAATTCCTCCTGCAAGTGTACCAAAATATATTTTAATAACTGAATTGATTAAAATCAACATCATTGCCAAATTAAAACTCTAGACTCAAGAAACGAATGCTTGGATACTTTATATTGATTTACAGTTAAGAGTGACATGAAATTTAGTGGTAATACTTTTGAGAATAATATGTAAGACTTGATTTTTGTATATATATAGTGTATATATGTATGTATAAAACATATCAGATCAGAAGTTAAAGGAAAGTAGATTTTATATACGTTTCTTAAGTTACATTTATTCCCATTTTCCCAGTGGCTATTAAAATAGCCTACAATATTCCAGGCATTGTGACAGGCGCTAAGAATACAAAAATGAATAAGTCATTGATATTGCATTCCAGGAGTGCATATTCTAGCTTGATTTTGTAATCAGAATTACAAACTGGTTGAATATATATTATATCAATGTTTGAGGAAAGTGGTATAAAATCTCAGATTTGGAAAATAATGGTTTTATAAAGTTTTTAGATAAATATTGTTGTATAGATGTCAAATATTAAAGTATTACATAGTTGTAGATGAAACCTTTAATATATCATTCAATAATGCATTTGCAGTAACCATGTGCTTAACTCCTCCCAGTATTTTAAGACTCGTCTTGTTCTTTCAAGAATCTTATGTATGTGTTGGTCTTTACCTAGAGAATTTGAATGACTTTCTAAAGGCAAACGAATAAGAATAAAGCATCTCCCCTTGTCATTCAAGTCTATCAAAAATGTCCCCTAATTTGCCTTTCACCACCCTCCTCTAGAACGTATCAAATATGCCTCCGTAGACAAATTTTCACTGAGAGACGTGGATTGATTATGCCCTGGTCACTGTTCACGTCAGCCTACTCTCCAGACACTCTGTGTATATTACCGAGCAGAATCTTGCCAGAACAAGCTCCTCGCCCCTTTATATTCAGGAACCTTCTTCTGAAATTAGAAAGAGCTGGCTGAAGAATTTCATACCCAGAACAGGTAAGTGCTAAATTACTTTCTTGGGTGCGATTCCAAATTTCCCACCTTGTTAAAGACTTGAACCTCTGCTACTGGAATACTCAGAATCCCATGATTGGTTACAGTAGAAATGACAAGAGGACAGGAGACACCAGCTGTTAACCCTTTTCCTGCATTCCCTGTTGTTCTCAAATAAGGTGACAGATTACGTGTTAAGAATTTGGTTCATAAGGAGCTAAATAGTCATGAATAAAGTCGAATATAGTATGCATAATAGGCCTCCAAACATTCAAGTTTTTGGGGAGAACTCATCACTACTCAAAGTCTACTAATTCTGATTGCCTTGAACTTTATTTAGTATTAATAATGGGTTAGGGATGTAGCTAAATGGCAGAGCTCTTGCCTAGTATGAGGGAAGGCCTGAAATCAAACCCCTGCCATTTTAAATAAAAACGTTACTATCCTACATAAGAGGAAGAAACTAGTCTGGAGCCTGAAGATGAATATCAGCAAGTCATCATGATAATATGTTCAAATGTAAACACATTTTTTATAAAAAATACACAAAGAATATCATTTAAAGATAAAGATATTCTACTTGAAAAACGAGACTCTTGCATTACTTGGTGTTTTCATGAATAAATAAACCTGAACCAATATCAATAATCTGGAAAGAAAATAAAAGTGACATCTAGCCCGACAACTTGTGTTCCAATTTTCCAACCAATAAATTTGAAACGAGGGACATTAAGCTCTGACTATTAATGACAGCACCTCTGCTGAGTGTCAGTAGGCCGAAGATATGATCTGTAAATGAATGCAAATCATGTGCTTTCACGGTTTGCCCAGATTTTCCATTTCCCCCTTTGTACCTACTAAACATTGAACTTATCTTTCCTTTCCATTTTTAATTTTTTTCACCTGAGATATTCTTTCATCATATCTCATTACAGTGTGATACATGCTATGCTCTTCCACCTATTAGAATTAAATTAGAGAAGTTTGGCATATCTCTAGTCATCTTTTATTTTGCTGCTTGAATTTGACTAATACAGGAACTGCTATGTTTGGTACTAGTCACATGCTATGAAGTTTTTTTACCAAAGTGACATTCTGCTCTAGTGTTAACAGCTGATAAATCTATACAATTTAATTTTATTAGTAAAGGAATACTAGTTTTTTTAAACATACGTGTCTCACAGGTTTTCCTTTGTTCGTTAAATTTAGTTGGAATCTGTAAGGCTTGTTGTCTGCTTGTTAGTAATGGAGCACAAGCCACTTCCTCCATGGAAAAACAAAAGCATCATTACCTTTTTAAACTCCGCAGCTGGGCACAATTTTCAGCAGGCCCTAACCCAGACAAGAACACAGAAAAGACCATATAAATGTATTGAAGGAGGAGAGACCATAGGGCGGCATGCTCTAATTCTTTTTATTCCTTTCTCACTTTTCAGTGTCTTGGGGACTCTGCAGCTGTAGTGCATTAACACAGTTAGTTGACCTACTTTCAAAGCTGTGGAGTAGGTGGATGCTTTCCCGTGTTTCTCTTCACCAACACTGGTTGTGTTTGATGCCTGAGAGTGACCAGGCACTAGACCATGGTGAGTGAGAACTATCCTAAGCAGATTCAGCCATGAAAAAGTGAAGCCGTATCTATTAGTCTTTCTGAAGGCATTAGAACCTCTCTGAAGCATTTAATGGCTAAAATCTTAGTCTGGGGGAACTGGAAAGTTTCTTTATGTTAATGTTTTTGAAAGGAGTTTTTGTTTAAGGATACAACATAGTCAATATACTACCATGTAAAAACCTCGTCATTCTTTGTCATACATCTGCAATGTGGTTATTAGTGCTGAAATAATCATACATTAAACTTTTTAGGAATATTAACATATATAGTGGCCTATAAAAGTTAAAATGTATTTTCTAAATTATTAATTTACTCCTATTTTTACTGTAAAATACTTCATTTATTAAGGTAGGAATAAAATATGACTTATTCTTTTGCTCAAAATATGACTTGTTCTTTTGGTCAATAATTCTTTTTTATCCTACATCTTTTTTGGTTCAGATTCATGAAAAAGTCTAAACTATATATACATATTTTTGATAGTCAATTTTATAACCAAGGCAACTTTTTGAGAATGCTATAAAATACTAAATTTTGTAAGATGTTAATACATGTTCAAAAATGTTTTATGTTTATTTAGAAAGGATTTGGAGATTCACAAATAAATGTCTTTATTGCAGTTTTTCAATACCTCTTTATGGGTAGTGTGTACTAATTCTATAAATATCCATTCATTTACTCAATCTTCCACTCACAAATTTTTGAAAACCTAAGAGTTCTAGACTACTTGAAAGTTACCTAAAAAGAGCTCTCTCCTCTAGCATGGCTCATAGCCCTTTAAACCTGGTTTGGGAAATAAAGATAAACTCAGCAGAACTAATTATTCTCTTCAGTACAAGAGTGTAAGGTGTGTATGTGTTCGATAAAAAATAGCGGTTCCTAAATCATTTATCATTCTCCACAAATTCCTATATTCTGAGTACAAGAATATTCACAGATATGGAGTAGGGGTTCTACATCCATGACTACATTTGTGCCTTCAGACTGTTGGCAGAACTGAGAACCATCTAGGTGGGATACATTCGCAGAACATAAGGCCGGTACCTATTTACTGTGAGAAAGGTTGTGCGAAAAAGCAGGAAAAGAGATTCAAGAACCTGTGGGGACCATTTTAGGGAAAAGTAAGAAGAAAATGATTTTATAACAACTGTTACATTTAAAAGAGTAAACATGAGGTAAAGCGGGGACAAACACTTCAAAGAATACCTGCTATATATTTGAATCGAATCTCTCTAGGATATTATGTTTTGAAAAAGTTTTGAAAGTTGGAATACAGTAATGCCTAGGTTCATGAACACTTCTGTTTGCAAACAATTCAGACCACAAACAAAGCTTTCCTCACAATTCTGCTTTCTTACACAAACTCTGCATCGAGTACCAAACAGGACCAGGGCCATCTTCCCCACACAGAAACAAAGGCACTTATCTTCCCCCAAATTGTAAAACAAATTAAGTTCCTAAACTGAAGTACCACTGTATTTTGAATTATTTTAATGTTGTACATTGTTTGTACAGAGCCACCAAGTGGCTTGGCTGTATAACGTTACACTTAGGTTCCAAGAACACTACTCATTTCTTAATATAATACATAAATAAATAAAATTTAAATTTACAATCTCTTGGAGAGGAATTAACTATATTTAAAAATTTTAAATCATTTTTCTATCTTAATAAAACTACTCAATATGGTAGGATACTCATTTATGTCTCTCAAATTCTTAACATGAACCTCCCATCTATTCAAATACTATGTTTAAATGTTGTCGTTTTATATACCTTCTGATATTTGGCTATTACAGATTTTTATGCAGATTAAAAAATCAACATGAAAGCTCATTTTGGATTTAACACCCTAATAGGTTTCAAAATATAATTCTAAGTTAACTATTCAGAAGAAGAAAAAGAAGGAACAAGACACCATCAGATCATAAAATATTTTATACTGAAAGTATTTTTTTCAACCTAAGTGCCACCCTGGAATACATAATTCCTATTCTCTCTGTGATTCTTTTCTTTTTTTTGTGGGTACCGGGGGTCGACCTCAGGACCTCGCGTGCCAACAGGCACCCGTGCCATTGAGCGATATCACCGGCCCCTTTTTCGTATGTGGGATCCGGGAGTCGAACTCGGGCCCTCGCGCTTGCAAGGCAGGTGCTTACGCCGCTGAGCCATCTCACCGGCCCCTCTCTGTGATTCTTGCAAGACTAACTTAACATATTCCTTATTTCTAATATTTTTATGGTAAAGCTAGCAATAATTCAATTATGTGAAAGAATTATATATGTACTATATACTTTCTAATTGTAACGTGACCAACATAATATATATATTTGACTAGAAAATATCTTTCAAAAAATTCTAAAATGAAATAATTTTTCACAAATTATGTTTTGGTATATTATAATATTAATTTATTCTCACCCCAGATGATTCTTTTCAGTATTAATAAGAGAAATTTTTGCAACTGTAATAAGGATAGTGCTTAAATGGACTTATCTCCTTATTTCTTTCTAAAATTGTAATAGTGGGGCCGGTGAGATGGCTCAGCGGCTTAAGCGCCTGCCTGGCAAGCGCAAGGGCCCGAGTTCGACTCCCGGAACCCACATACGAAAAAGGGGCCGGTGATATCGCTCAGCGGCACGGGCACCTCCTGGTGCGCGAGGTCCTGAGGTCGACCCCCCGGTACCCACAAAAAAAAATAAATAAATAAAATAAAATAAAATTGTAATAGTGGAAAACAGAACTTCTATGTTTAATTAAGAAATGTTGCCAATTACTAAAAATTTCAATGTGCTTTTACTCATCAATTTTGAGTAAAGAATACTGGAATGTGCAAGAAAACCCAAGCAATATGAGAATTTAATTTGCATTGAAATATCATTTTAGTGTAAAATTCTCTATATAGGTTTTTGGAAATTCACATTTTTCTAAAGTTCCAAATAAGGAGTAAATTAGTATTTTAACAGTGTGTCATAAAGGTAAACTTATAGTTTTCTTTCAGGATCTACAGAGGAAGGATTATAGGACGCCTTGAAGATACTAAAAAAATGTGGATGCTCATGTCCCTTATGGACATGGACAGATAATGGTACAGTATTTACACATAACCTATGCACATCTTGCTGAATTCTCTAACTCATCTCTATATTACTTATAATGCTAGTTAAGTAACGTACCTTATTGTTTAGGCAATAATGACAAGAAAAATGTACAGAATCAGCATGCATGAAATTTCCCCCCAGTGTTTTGAGCCTGCCTGATTGAACCAACACATGAGGATCCAGTGCATAGGGAAGGCTGAGTGTATTTTAAAGAGTTTTGGGCCGGTGAGATGGCTCAGCGTCATAATCGCCTGCCTTGCAAGAGCGAGGGCCCGAGTTCGACTCCGGAAACCCACATATGCAAAAAGGGCCGGTGATATCGCTCAGCGGCACGGGCGCCTGCTGGTGCGCGAGGTCCTTAGGTCGACCCCCGGTACCCACAAAAAAAAAGAGTTTTATTTGGGGTAAATTGTTTCATAGTTAATATTTTGGAGCTTATGCTGTCTTTTTCTAATGTGCTTTTTTTTTTTTTTTTGTGGGTACCGGGGGTCGACCTAAGGACCTCGCGCACCAGCAGGCGCCCGTGCCGCTGAGCGATATCACCGGCCCCTTTTTCATATGTGGGTTCCGGGAGCCGAACTCGGGCCCTCGCGATTGCCAGGCAGGTATGTACGCTGCTGAGCCATCTCACCAGCCCTCTAATGTGCTTCTAAAAGAAAATTCTATTCAAGGTAATTCAGAGCAGATTACTCATAGTTGTCCTGAAGTCCTTTCTGAGCCAATAATAAAGCCAGTTAATTTAACATATATCTCAAAACTCCAGGAGATGAGACTGTTTGGAATATAAGAGGGTACAATGACTATAAAATTATCTTATGGCTAATGAAGGATCATAACCATTTCTCATTAATTGTGATTTATTTATTTTACAATTGCATTGCTTTTTTATTATTGTTCTGTGAGGTATGTGGTATGGGAGTCTGTGTAAATACATGTACACTTGTGCATTTTTCTGTAGTTGTTTAATATTCTTTTGACATTAAAGGAAACTACATGAAAGCAGAAAATATGAGTAATAAAAGAAGGTATTTTCCCTATTAAGTCATAAAATGTCAATTCTTTTTGAATGACAATGGAAACAAACCAATGAATTACAATTCTGGGGATCTCGAAAATGACATTGAGAGGTCTAAGAGAGTCACGTGATCACAATAAGTTAGGAACTAACAATTGTTTCTATCAAGTAGTTGTTCTAAGTCTATGCATCATGAAGTAATGAGAATAAATAAATAAAATTAGATCTCAGTAATCAATTTACCTAGGTATTTGTATCTTTTTAAATCTTTTCCTAAGTTTTCCATCACCTCAAAATTAGTTCGACCCCCAGTACCCACATAAAGGAAAAAAAGGGCCGGTGATATCGCTCAGCTGCACAAGCGCGAGGTCCTGAGGTCGACTCCCGGTACCCACATTAAAAAAAAAAAAAAAAAAATTAGTTACAAGAAAGCAAAACGATAGCAACTTATATGAGTCAACCATCTCCCAAGAAATCAATGTTTCAAAAATTTCCCAACAGGTTGGAATTTATTTCCTGCTTGAACTAAAAGCAGCACAGGAGGATGACACCACCAACCATTCCACACATATTAATAAAAAATCTATCTCTATGTAATTTCCATCCATTGGTCACATTTAATTGTTTTAAAATACATGGGCTAAGTGGATACGTTTGCATAAATACTCACATACATGGTGAGAAGCTTATTACATCCTTTTCCAGATTTCTCTAATCCAAGATAAGCACCCTTATTCCCTCCTCCTTCCATCTAGGTTTACATCCTTTTCCGTTTCCTGTTCAGTTTTAGCCACCATCTCGGGTGTTTCCTCTTAAATTGTCATTGTTCTCCTTTAAATTACATCTTCCATAATATTCATTTGTATTGGAATAACAAAGCAGGGCATATTCCATTTGAGTCATTTTGCAATGTGTGGGCAAAGTCTACCTATCGGGATAATGATGCTATACTTCAGACACTGCCCCAGAGCTCCTTACAAAATTGGATCAGAAAACATTGCATTGGGAGTGTAAGCCATGCAAATCCAAGCTTAGAAAGTGACAGTGATCATCATATCCATTATCAGAAGAATATTAATTTTGACATGATTTTCTAGTTCTTGTAATTGGTTTTTACTCTGTCATCTAATGTTCTCCCTCATGGCTTCGTTAATATATTTTTACAGTGTGAATGATAAACACGCTCTCCTTATATTTGAGGTCACCTTCTATAATTGAAGCAACAGTCCAAATCATTGAATATCCTAAATTGTATTTTCTCTGGCACAAGTAAGAAGAACAACAGCATCACCATTTACAGAGCCTAAAACAGAAGGTAGGCATCTTATTCCAGAGTTACTAGCAATGCCCTCGAGAAGTTTAGAAACAACACTCACTCTCTTGGAAACAGGTACATGTATCTCCAGCACCAGGCAACTTGAAAGAAAGTAAAAGGGAATAGGATGAACTATCTTTCCCCACTTCATACAGAACACCAACCTTATTATGCAGGTCTTTGCTGTGGCAATAAAACATCCTAGAAAGGTTTTGCACAATCGTTTCAGTTCCTACAATTTTTATACAATATAAAAATTACCAATTTTCATCAAATTTGAGATAAAAACCATACTAATTTTGAATAACGCATCTTTCAAAAAGATTAACAGTGAATTGTAATTGAGTCTCTCCCTACCTCATCTCCACTGCTTTGTCCAAAGCTTTCCTGTATAATCAATGGAGAAATTGGAAAGGTAGTGCTAAGAACAGAGTATTAGGAAGAAAATGCTAATTATAACATGCAGAACCAAAAATCAAAAACCTGAGATTATGAGAAATTCAAATCTATAGACCAACCTAATCAAATGGCTTTCTGGTTGATTCAAATGTTTTTCTGCAGTGTCCAATAAGATATCCACTTGCCACTTGTAGCTGTTGAGAACCAAAATCTGGGCAGAGTAACTGAGAAATTATTAATTTTACTTAAATTTAAAGGTCTCATATAGCTAGAGACTTACATTAGACAGCCTAGCTACAGATTATGTCAAATTGGAAATTTCACTTGTCTGTCATACTGGCATTTATTTAAAAGGTATATCCTACTTATTGTATGTTAAGAAGTAACAGAATTCTGTCTACAAGAATAAATATCAATTCATGCAGACAAATACAATGTTATATTTATGGTCACCAGAAATACCATGTTACATGTTTCTCATGTTAGAATAACTAAGACCTTGAAATATTGGAATTTTTTCTTTTTCTCTCTTACAATAGCTAGCATTTATCTAATTAACCTAGAGCCCTTCCATAGTTATGCCTGTATCATCAGTTATAGATATTTTTATTCAGTGTAGTTCTCTATATGTGTGTATGTAGAAAGAGTTTTTAAGGCTCTACTAAGCTAATTGCTGATTAAAATTGAACTTACGCCTATGGTTCAAATTCCTGGTGTTCTAGTTTAGATGCAGATCCTCAAGAACCCTTTATTTACTTGCCAAAGAAATTTGAAAAACGTATTATACTTATCCATAGTGAACCACAACAAACACATAAAACAGAGCTCGACTGCTCTGTGACAAAATCAAAGCATTAGACAGAAAAATTTGACCTTGATTTTAGTTTCCTTTGAGGAGGAAGTCTTTAGGAGACAGACACTTTAGGGTGATTTCAGATAAAATGAATTTCACCAGTGCAAATGCCACTGAGTATTGTGAAAAATTTTCATTCTTAATTATATTTGAAATCTAAAATCACAACTAATGTTGGTTTTTCTCTGTGAAGAATTCTGTTATTATGATTTTCTTACAAGAAGAATTCAGTACAAAATAATTCAGTAGGAAATATTGCAGTATTATATATTTGTAATGTAAGTGAACAAAAGCACTTGTACTTTGACCTCAAATTTGCATTAAATTCTTTGAACAATCATCAGAACTTGCACTCTCTCACCTTAATTATTCACACAACAGAATACTGTTTGCCTGAAAATAAAGGGAATTTTATGGATAAGACAGCAGGCCTTCAAAATTTAGTTCAAGAAGGTGTATGAACAATAAAAAGTTTATATTTAGAATAATGTATTTTGGGGCCGGTGAGATGGCTCAGCGGCGTAAGCGCCTGCCTTGCAAGCGTGAGGGCCCGAGTTCGACTCCCGGATCCCACATACCAAAAAGGGACTGGTGATATCGCTCAGCGGCACGGGTGCCTGTTGGCGCGCGAGGTCCTGAGGTCGACCCCCCGGTACCCACAAAAAAAAAAAATAAATAAATAGAATAATGTTTTTTTTTTTTTTTTTTTTTTTGTGGGTACCGGGGGGTCGACCTCAGGACCTCGCGCGCCAACAGGCACCCGTGCCACTGAGCGATATCACCGGCCCCTTTTCCGTATGTGGGATCCGGGAGTCGAACTCGGGCCCTTTGCGCTTGCAAGGCAGGCGCTTGAATAATGTATTTTGAAAAGGAGGATAAACTTTTATTTTCTGCTAAATAAGCTTTATATTCTATTTGTATTACTCCCACACTTTAGTAAGATTGTATATTCAGAGAACCAATGTTATGACTAATTCCATTCACATTTTTTACAAAATATAACCAGGTTAAAGGAAAAAAAGTGAGAACACTAAATGGTGTTCTAGAATAGGAACTTGAGAAAAGAAAATGATTTTCTGCAGTAATCTAATGTATGTTTTGTAATTCATGGGGACCACAGTGTGTATTTTTGGTAGATACAGGTAGTATTTGAGGCATGGTACAGCCCAAATAACAGACAAAGATAGCAGAAAATCTGACTCCAGAAAAAGTTGGGAAATAGTTAATTTTCCTATAGGTTCTATTCTATTGTTCTTTTCTCTGTTACATGTTAGTACAAAAATACATCACTTTCATGTGACTTTTTGGATGTACAAGTTCTTCTGCTGGGTTTCACTCATATACAATGCATACTCCCAATGTTAAAAAAAAATACGTTTTTTTTTTTTCAATTGTCACTATTCTTTTTATTTCTAGTACATGGGTTAATCTAACTGTTCTCTCAGGGCCTGATCACTCTGCATTCTCCCTCTCCTCTATGCGAATGGTGGACATCACAGTTGATGATAAAATGATTTACTTCTGACTCTCCATCATCATTAAGAAAGATTCAACCTATTAGAACACAACATATTTTAGTAAGCCACTACCTACTGTCAAATTCTGTGCCTTACTTAGGGTCATAAGGCAGAAATTGTTACTACTACAAGTGGAATAATGTAATAAATAATTCTCCCTATGGGCTCTTATTTTAAAAACACGTTTGTTGACATTCATTGCCAGATACAGCACTATAATGCGACAATGGCCCTAAAAAGATGTCAGAGCCCGTTTAGTCCAGTCTGTCGACCTAGTGGGTAGAAGGTGGGCAAAGAAAGACTGGCTGATGTGGTAGATCTGAGATGACTCTTGGATTATGACTAGGAGTTACAAAACCTAGCATGGCATAAAGGAGAATTAGGAAGAAAGAAAGAAAGAAGATAAAAGATAATAGGTATGGAGAAT
Source organism: Erethizon dorsatum (assembly GCA_028451465.1). Taxonomy (NCBI): domain Eukaryota; kingdom Metazoa; phylum Chordata; class Mammalia; order Rodentia; family Erethizontidae; genus Erethizon; species Erethizon dorsatum. The sequence goes on from CM051826.1 coordinate 89,074,878, forward strand.
ACTGAGAAACTTGATGAGAGGTGAACATTGAAAGTTTAGCAGGAGAAAGAGTTTGGAAAAAACAGCTCAAGGAAATAAAATTAATTATATTATTTTAGAAAATAACTAGTTCTGGCTGAGAATAAATACGTGAATGGGTTATATTCAAGAAAGAAAATCTCAACCACCACCAAACAAACTGACCTTTTAATCACTTGCTCTATCATCATTAGATTTTCAGAAGGCTGAATTCTCATTCATATTATGTCTGAGATATTCTGCTATGGTGCTTTTTTCTTTTAAACCTCTTATTAAAGTTTTATTATTAATAAAAACATGAGTCTTAAAACGTAATCCCTAGAGAATGTAATTTTTAAAGCAGCTTCACATTTATGAAAAAATTCACTCCAGTACACACTCTACTAAAAAATTAGAGACCATTATATTCTACTTATGGATTTATAAATACATTACCAGGGAATGCTGGCCATAGACCTAAAGCAAGGCACCTGTTGAAGTCTAGAGAACTGCTTCATCAATTATGGTACAAAAATTCACTAAAGACCTGTTACGTAGTTGTTCCTGGACATGTTTGATGTTTCGCTGAAATTTAGTGCCAGGTTCTCTTTGGGAAAATATTTGACAAAATACCACTAACACAAACTATTAACTTAAATCTGAATGAATATTCTAATTTTGAACAATACATTAATGAAGAACCAGAACAAATTTAAATCAGTTTCAAAGCCTCGAATATGATTCAAATCTGAGACAATAGTATGGCAAACTTGGAAGGAGGTTTAGAGCCACGATAGAGCATAAAATGCCCTTTCTCTATTTAAAAAAAAAATCAAGATGACCTACAGTTGAATGACTTTGAAATAGCATTTTAAGATCAATGTTTAGACAAGCAATAAATTAGGTTAATAGTTTGAGCTTCGGCAGCATGAGTATTGGAAGATAACCTATATTTACTTCAAAGATGCAAAGGAGATTTAAAACTTTGCAATTTTCTGCCAGGACAATAACTATAAAAAGCATCATTATTTATATTTTGGTTTAGGAAAAATAATATGATTTCAACACTTTTGCCTTTAAATTACTTTACAAAGAACAATTTCAAGAAGCCTTAATGAAAATGTCAAATTCTTTTCAAAGTGAAGAAAGGCAGATAATTTATATTTTCTTTACTTGGGCACCATTCATTTTTTTAAATAATCAAGACATTTAGAAATAATGTTGGCAATAAAAATAGAATGCATTATTTTTCTCACTAGAAAGATACACCCTTTTTTTTCAGTACAAGTTAGACAAGTAGAAAAGCAATCAGAATTTCAGGTCCTTTTATGTTGACATAATTACTTGTATAACATTTTATCATTATTATTAACTTCATAGATACCGCTAGTATGTTTTGGCCTATAGGTAAAAGCAACTAAGCTAGAGTTTAGAGTTGTCTGAAATACAGAACATTTTAATCTGTACACAGAAAGTTTCACCTCAATGAATTCTCAAAATGATTTGCAAGTCTAACAAATTAAAATTGCTTTTTCTGAACTAAAATAAACACAACTTTGATATGAAGTTCCAGGAACACTTTACAATTATGAAAATAGAAAAAACTGTAAGTGGATATTTCACTTCTTATGTGTAAAGGACAAATGACCACATATTAAGGATATTAGCAAATGATGGCAACTGTGTAGTCATAAGTAATTTGGCTTCTAATTCCTCAAGGAATTGAAAATAAATGTCTATATGTAGAATTTACAGCCAACCACTTGATGCCTTAAATTCTTATTATACATTTCTTCATCTTCAAAAATAGCAGACTTGGGGGCCGATGAGATGGCTCAGCGGCTTAAGCGCCTGCCCGGCAAGCGCGAGGGCCCGAGTTCGACTCCCGGAACCCACATACGAAAAAGGGGCCGGTGATATCGCTCAGCGGCATGGGCGCCTGCTGGCGCGCGAGGTCCTGAGGTCGACCCCCCGGTACCCACAAAAAAAAAAAAAAAAAAGAAAATAGCAGACTATATGCCATCAACAGACAAATGGAGAAAAAAAATGTGGTACATATGCACAATAGAGTACTACTCAGTCACATGGAAAAATTTTAGTCATTTGTAGGAATGGATGCACCTTGAATCTATACTGCTAAGTGAAATAAATCAGACACAGAAAGTTAAATATCACATGGTTTCTTTTACATGAGAAGCCCAAAGTATAATTTAAGCACCAAAATAAAAGATGATATAAAACAAGGAGATAGACTTTGTGGAGATGGTTATGGGATCAGGGTGTTAAAATGTTAAATTTCATGTCATGTGTATTTTTCCACAATAAAATATTTAAAAATACTTCTCTTTACATTTTATATTTACATATATAACTACAACACACCTACCTACTCATATAAGAATGAACAAGACAAGTACAGACTTATTTCTCAATTTTCCATGTACTCTAAAGTGTCTTTTGAAAGTCTTGGCCTATTAGAAGCAAGAAGAATTAACCAGTCTGGCTGAATGGATATTTTTTTCCCTTTAGACATAACTCATTTTCTCAAGTTTATAATTATCCCTATTCAATATTTATAGGAAATTTGATATATTTCAACTCTGTTTAATTCTAACATATATTCTACTTTTAGGGGTAAGATATAAATAGAAAATCAAAAACAATCAAACTGTCTCTTTTGCATTGTAAGAGCTATGGCTGTTTCTAAATAGTGGCACATACTGGTACTGTTTGAAGTACCAGTATGAACTTAAATAAAGGAGATTGGAACAGTGAAGTCTTCTTTCCACTTCTCCAAAATTTTCCCAAATGATCTTTTTGGCGAACTGGAAATCTCATATCAATTCATCTAATTATAGGCGCTCTTCACACTATAAGGCATCTCTTTCACTATCAATTTTTGACATATGTAAAGAAAAGTTGTTCTTACAGCATAATATAGTGGTTCAAATACCTGCTCCCCCACTTATCATCTGTGATGCTGGGTAAGTATTTGACCCCTCTGTGTCTCTATTTCTTTACTTCTAAAATGGATATGGCAGTAAAGAGGTTCACAGGTTCAAGGTCTCTTAGAACAATACCAGGTACGTAACTAGCTTTTTAAGTATTATTTTTAGTATTATTTTAAGTATTATTTAAGCATCCTTTTTCTTCCTTACTCTTTCTCCAGTATGAAAACTAGATCAGAATAGAATGGTAGAGCATTGTGTTTGTGACTGTTACCCTCAATGAATTCAGGAGGCTGAATTATACAATTTGACTTACATATCACGCTGATGAAGTATACAAAGAATTGCCAAGTTTGCACTTGGCTAATTGAAATACATGTAATTACTCAGGAGTTTAAAAAAGTACTTAATTGCCTCTTGTTGCAGAATGTGTGTTTCTTCTAATATTATCTTACCTTTATGCCTGTTCAGCATGGGAGACAGAGCAGCTCCTGAAAGTTCAAATTCCACAAACTCTTCTTTATCCAGGTTCCTTCCCTCTGCATTATCTCTAACAAAGCTCTGTCTCTAACTGCTGCATGGTGCAATTAGCAACAACTAATTAACCTTACAGAAAACTGGTGTAAAGACTATTTAAGGTCTTTTTTCTTTCTTTTTTTCTTTCTTTTAATTTTCTTTTTCTCCCTTTGTGTGTGTAGAGTTTAGGATTTGGGAAGATGTTAAGCCAGCAATGATTTCCTTTACTTTTAATGCACCTACCACAAACTTAATAGATGTTTTACATAAATTTATTTACCCTATACTTTTATAAAGCTTTAAAAATAAGAACAGTTATCATTTATTTTTTTCTGAATTAAGTGCTTTATTTAATTTATGCATATAATTTCTTACTTCACTGTTGACATGATTAGTGCTACAATTTTTTTTCAGGCTAAAGGTACCTAATATGATTTCCCCCCTACTTTTTATTAATCAGTATAGTTATACAGATTAATGTTTTCATTTAGGCAAATTTCTAACTTTTTTTATAGCACCAGGATCAAAGTCAGTAATGCTCTGTCATTGAACTAAATTCCCAGCCATTGTTTATTCTGTGTTTTATTTTGAGACAAAATCTTGCCAAGGGTGGACAAGAACTCAACAATCCCTTACCCTCCAGAGCGGCTGGATTACAGGTGTATGCCAGTAATCTGGTTTGAAGTTCTTCTAATTTTAATAAACAGGAAGTAAAAGATTTGCATGGAAGGCGATGATGTCTTAGTCAATTATGCATGTTATGCAAGTTACGTACGACATGTATTATTAATTTTTATGCCTTGAATTTCTTATTTCTGTCTCGATCATCTGTCCTAGAGTAAATTAGTTAAATATCATTGCTAAATTATTTCTATGTCAAAAAACACCTTAGGTGTGCAAAATCAACAGTCCATTCTGGAAATCAATTCACAGATCCTATCACTGAAAAAAAAAAATAAAATAAAGGCCTGATTTCTGATATCATGTCTAAAGAAAATATTTTTCCCAAATCATACTGTTACAAAGAAAGGGGAATATAAACTTTGTAAATGTTAGGTGAATTGAACAAAAAATAAAAATAAACCAAATCTAACTAAGATTTGCTCAGCTTTTTCATGAATTATTTGTTTCTTGTGGTTTTTCTTACTCTGTCTTTTAAATCATTGAGAATTCTTGTTGTGATATAGATTAAATCTGTAATTAGCAACTTATATTTAGTAGAAATTGTTGGTTCACAGGGCGCCGAAATCTACATGCTATAAAAACAAGCACCTATTTACTCTTTTTTTTTTTCGGTACTGGGAATCGAACCCAGGGTCTCGTGCTTCCCAGGCAGGCGTTGTGCCGCTGAGCTACATCCCAGCCCTTACTGTACTTCTCAGTAGCATTTATTGAGCATCTCTATGTGTGTTATCCAATAGTGATAGTGCAGTATGTAAAAATAGTCAAAATATTTCTAAATTTACATATCTGTAGTTGTCCCTGGGTTGCCTTTCCAACTTTTAACAATTGTCCTTTAGGTCCTAGTGAATAACTTCATTTCTTGGTATTAGTTTCTTCACTTCAAAACCGCCTGCTTTTATCTCACAAGCTCTCGGATCATCTCCCATGAAGTGGGTAGAGTCCGCAGCAGCATCCTCCGTTGGTGCAGCATGGTGATAGAGACTCAGTTTTCTCTGATTATGATCATACAATTTAGCCTACATTAACACAAAATAGCCTCTTAAAATAACTCGATTGCAAATGAACTGCCTTTCATTCTGAGACTCTCTTCATTTCCCAATGCAGAGCATTTTCTCATATCATTATTAATATAACAGCTTTATAAGTATCCGGTATTATTAAGTGCCTACTGTATGCACTTGCCTACTGGAACCTTGAAATGAATAAGTACAAAATGTACATGTTAAGAATTTTAGGGCCGGTGAGATGGCTCAGCGGCTTAAGCGCCTGCCCGGCAAGCGCGAGGGCCTGAGTTCGACTCCCGGATCCCACATACGAAAAAGGGGCCGGTGATTTCACTCAGTGGCACGGGCGCCTCCTGGCGCGTGAGGTCCTGAGGTCGACCCCCCGGTACCCACAAAAAAAAAAAAAAAAAGAATTTTACTTACCAGTTATCATTACACTTACACTACCAAACTAAATTTTCTTCAAAATGATAACGTGTCCTATTAATGATTTGCTAAACTTATTTCTTTGACTCAATATATCTAAGCATCTTGCATTTCTCCTCTTCTCTTTGAACATGCTCCTGAACATTTTCTGTATAGGTAAAATGAGAAACAAAACAACAAGTGATTTGTGTCTCATTTTACTGCAATTTTGTTGCCATGGTCACATAATGAGTAATTTATAAATAGTGATGATTGGCCTAATAGATACTTGTTTAGTAACTTTCTACAAAGGCAATAGATTCATGGATATTCAAATTTTAACAAGCTCTGTTTTTCTTCTGTGATGACTTTAAAAAAAATCATAAAATAATTCAGTATCAGAGAAAGTCATGTCCTCATTTATAAGGAACAAAAATTAAAACAAAATATTCAAATCACTAAGATACAAATATAAGCAAAATTTTAATTTTGATGTATAAATGTGTCAGGTTTTATTTCATGTAGCAATTATATTAGTTTTATCAAACTATTCAGAATAATAATCAATTTATAGATCATTTTCCATTTTATCTTTAGATTTATGTATAGAATCAAATCTATTGATCACATGTTTATAATTTATATGCTGAAATTTAATTCTATGACTTTTTAAAAGCTGTGGACATCCAGTATTTTTCCAATTCACTTCCACATATGTTTATAAGTTTTATCCTGTAATATAGGTACCATAAGACAATCTTTTACTAAGTAAAGTGAAACAAATGGGTTCCGCTACACTTCAGCAGCAAGGACAGTGCATAAAGTTTATAATCAGGTAAACTACAGTCTACTTGTAAAGTACTTCATCATAATAAAGTGGCCAGATATTAAAATACTGTGAAAAAAGTATTGATTTTTATAAAACTTAAATAATTTATAAAATTTTAAAATGCAAAAATGTTAATTTTAAATACAGTATTTCTGTACATTGCAATTAAATCAGTTGCTTTTATTTGCTGTACTGGGGACTAAACATGGTGCTTTCACACTGAGCCGTATTACCAGCCTTTTTAAGTTTTCATTTTGAGATAGGACCTTCCTAAATCACTAAGTTTCCCAGGCTGGGATCCAACCTGGGATGCTCTTACCTCAACCTCCCAAGAGTGCTGGAATTAACAGGCATGTGCCACCAGAAACAGCTAATTTTTAAAGTTAGTTTTAGCAGTCATCTTGCTCAAACTGAATATGAAAATTGTATTTGCCAGTTTCTTACAAGTTTTAAAGCCCTTACATTTAGCATATAGGAATGTACAAGCCTTTTAAAAACATAAGAAAAGCAACGAAGTTATAATTAAGACCTACTAAACTTTCCTGTGTGTGATTATACACATGTAGAGCTAGGATATTCTCAACAATACAGCTGGCTTTACATGCTTATGGTCATAACAACAACAATTAACCAACAAATTTGAAAAAGGTTCTTTATGCATACATTGTAATAATTAAGAATAATGTATATGTATGTGTGCATCTATACCCCTGTAGATAATATTTTTAAATAATGTACTGACTGTTGTAATAAATATATTAACTTCTTCAGAGTTATTCAAAGCAAATGAATAAATAATTTTCTGCCATTCTTTTAGACTCGTAAAACTTAATAACAACACATTGTAGACCAAAAAAAGCTGTAATTTTCTATAACCAGTGTAATTTTACTTACATTTAAGACAGTCAATAAGACCTTTTAAAACTATCCTTCAACTACCATTTGCAGATTTAGTGGTCTATCAGGTATTTTGGACATAGATCTCTATTCACTTGCCTTTTTCATCTTAGTTTTCAGGGTAAAATATCTAGATGCGCCATGGCATTATTATGAAGTTTGCAAATTATTTATGCTCTGGAGAAGTTAGCTTCACCTTCAATATTCAGTTATAAATATTTAGTTACAAATGAAAGTTTTGACTCATATTGTTATCTAAATTCATTTGTAAAACATTCATTTTCTACCTTTCCCAATCAAGTGTGCTTTAAAAAAATAGTTTGCCCAGATCTTTAGTGGAAAATCTTCTCCCTATTCCTTCGACATCTATTATGCTACCCACACTTACATCCCTGAACATGGGAACTGCAATATCTTATTATTATCAATAATTGGTGACAATATTGTACCCGGTGCCAATCCTTTTATAAGAGATTACAATTTCCTTAATGGAGGAAGACATATATTTTGTAGGTCAAAAAGAGTTCAGTATAAGCAAGTTCAAATATTTCAACACTAATGCACATACATTTATATATATAGCCATGTATATACCATACAACTAGTCTATGCATTGTTTTTACAATTATTCTAGTCATAATATAAAATCACTATTTCCTGAGTTAGGGACATAATGCTCAGCAGTCTGCTGTAAACTAGCTTTAATTATCTATCTGATCCCTTTTTACCATTGAAGAAACAGTGCTTAAACTACTTGACTAAGCTCATAGGCTGGAAAAATCAGAGGGAACATTCAAATTCGTGTTGACCAACTACAAAGCTCATCTTTTCTTCTTCCTCTCACTTCTTTGTACACAGTAGGCATTCAGTAAACATCTGCTTGGTATTATTTGACATTTTTTTCTATGGATCCAAAATTTGAGGACCATTTCCAGGAAACTTGAGAAAAACTTTATTGCCTATTCAATAGGAGTGTGATATTATAAATGAATCATTTCCTTTTAATAAATTCAACCACTAAAAATGAATGATTACATCTTCTCAGGGAAATATTTTGAATGGGAGCTCTGGACTGAGTGCATGAGAAAGATGGGAACCTGGTGAAGAGGAAAGTGATTATAGAGAATCAATTCAGCATATTAAGCCCCACCTTGCTCCCATAAATAAAAATAGACTGCATCCCAAAGATCTGATTGTACCCCAGTGGAAGAAGCTCTATGTAGGAAACATAAATTCAATGGCTTCTTACGTAAATTGTTACTTGACATTTCTGTGATTTAATATCTCAGTTACTTAGAAAAATATATAGAAGAAAGGAAAGAAACACTATGAAAACACAACTTCATTGTTGGATCACACATGCACTCGCAGCGCTGGGTCCTGGGTCTGGACACTGATCTGCTGGATGCTAGAAATGAATGTTGACTTTGAAATGTTGTCCTAAGTGGATGAAACTATTAATCCCCTCTGCCACCTGATCATGATGCCAGAGGACTCTAGCGTGATGTTTTAGCTATGTCCAACTTTCTTCTCTTTTTCCTCCAGGCCACATTATAAAATCACTGGAGCCAGTGCTCTGGGCATTAAAGCTTTCAGAAAACTACTAAAGCTGTTTTAAGTGCTAAGGATAATTATCTTAAATCACTGTTGTAATCTTAGCGAGTACCAACACTGAAATCAAATGGTCCATTTTCCTTGGGTAGCACTGCTAGATGGCTGAATTTTCCAGACACATAAACATGCCTTTTTAATAAAAATCATATTTTTACTTATTTATTTGTCCATTTGTATCCTTTAAGAAAGACAGAAACTGTTAGACATTCAAGGAGGAAGAGTTTTAGTACAGATTGGTGGCGCTGGTGCTGGAAAGGATTCAGAGTGATGAAGAGAAGAGGAAGGAGGCAAGGGTATCAACAGGTGAACAAGGACTGGTGATACAAGGACCAAATTTCTCCTGTTGTTCCTGGACCCATGACTCACCGTCTGCCCTGAACTATGAAGTCACAGTTGGACTACTGGCCTCACGACTACTAGAAAGAACACTGGTGTCCGAGCAGGAAACCCAGAGTCTGCACCACCTCCCCTTGCAGTTTGGAACCACCGAGTAACTTATTTGGCCTGCAAGCACCTCTAGTTGCTCCTAACTGACTGCGGCTGCAATAGCTCCAACCCATGCAAACAAAAGATGTTCTTTTTACCCCTCGCAGTCTCCTAGTATCAGCTCCCATTGGCGGTGTCAGTCTAGAAAATTGGAAAAAGGTTCTGGGAAATGCATTTTTTCAGTTTAAGAGTAAATATAAGCTGATAGCCAACAGACAGGACTCAGTATGATTTATTTTATTTTATTTTTATTCTTTTTTTTTTTTTTTTGTGGGTACCGGGAGTCAAACTCAGGACCTCGCGCTTGCCAGGCAGGTGCTTATGCCGCTGAGCCATCTCACCAGCCCCTTTATTTTTATTCTATCCATGGATCCATTGAGATGAATTCCACAAACTGCCTGTGGCAGTGATTTGACCATTATATAGTTACACACTAAATGTCAAACCTCAAGTTGAAGGTCTTGCTAAAATTGGTGTGTGTATATATATATATATATATATATATATATATATATATATAATATATATATATATATGTATTTTTTTATTGCCTTCTGGATAAAGACAACTGAACGTAATTTAACTGTTTCTTGGCAATGCAAGGTTAACTTTAGAATGTCAGTGCCTGCACTGAGATCATTGCTTTCAAGCACTTTTGAGATGCAGTGTGATTTCCATTCCAATGCTAATGATTCTACATTGCTGTATTCTAAGGTCTGTGTTCTGTGTTCTTTCTCTTTGTCCTACTCTTCTGTATTGTCAACGATAACTGCATGCTCCTGTCAGTGTGCAACCATTTAGTAACATCCCTACTGGTATACATTTTTAGAGCTCATTTGTTGTGTATCTAGAACTAGGATGATCAAATTTTCTTCAGTTTCATTTTATAAGGAGGAAACCACAGTGAAACCCTGTATAGCAGCTTGCAAAGGTCTCCTTCATAAGCAACATGTACAAGCTTTCCTATTCAGAGGGCATTTTTGTCTATTCCGTTTTCTTCTACTTTCCAAACAGTTGTGGTTGTTTGCTAAGTACCCCGCAGGCAGGTGAGCGCTAATGTAATATCTGCCAGCTGGTAACTATGGGCTAAGTTTGCCAGTGACCCAAGGTGCCTTCTGTATGATGCACCTCAGTAAACATTATTTCATAATTGAGAGAAATAAACTTTTGTCTTTATGAACACAATTAGGGCTTCTTTTGGAAGTTTACAAAAGTCTATTGTGCTTTCTGAATAATAAGAGTTGTAAAAATCGAGGAATCATAAATATTTGTATATTTTTGTACATTTTATATTAGTGTATATGTATATATGCTATGATAATATAAAATATATAAATATATCTGTATATATGTATATATATATATCCATTTATCTAGATATCTAATTATTAGGGGAATGGAGAAATCAAGAGACTGTAGACAAGAATATTATGAAGAAAATATTTTTAATGGAACCTAAATTCAGAGCTATCTTTAAGGAAAGGTTGACACTTTTATATTTTGCTCTATATCAGGACATTATGATCTTGTACAACTTACTGTCCACATATAAAGTTTATCTATAACTTCTATCTTTTCAATAGTTCTATCACCTTACATTTTGGATCTTCTTGTCTGTCCCTTCGTTATTCTTAGTACTTAAAGAATTAGCCCTAAAGCATAAGGATAGAGATTATACTTTCTTAACATCAAATGGTTGCCCTGCTCATACTCTCATTTCTGAGTGCTATGAGTGCTTAGCAGGCGTTATGTATAATGTAACATTGAGGCATGGAGATACACAGTCCAGAGCTCTATCTATAGACATGTCGTGACAATGCTGGAACAAAATCTCCAATGTCTAGTAATCCATATGGCTGAAAATCTATGGAATTTTATAACTAGGAGAAGCATAATGAAAATAAAAATATACAATAATGATAGCAGGTTATTTTTCTCTAGCTTCTATAAAAATTTACCATAAACTTAGTGCCTCAAAGCAACACAAATGTAATTTTCATTACAAATGGGTCAGAAGTCTAACGTGGGTATCTCCACCAAAATGAAAGTTTCTCAAGGGCTAGACACTTTTGATGCCTGTTGGGGAAATTTTCTTTCCTTGCCTATTCCAACTTCTACCAGCTGCCGACTTTCATTTGCTCTCACAGCATCAGTCTTTGTCTTCAAGGGCAATAATAGCTACTTGAGTCCTTTTCATTTATTATCACTGTGACCTCTTGATTGGTCACAACTCCCCTTGGTCTGCCTTTCCTTCCCTTCTGCTCCACGGGGATCTCCGTGATTACACAGGACTTCTATGGTCAATCTAGGATAATCTCTTTATTTTAAGGTCAGCCGATTGGCAAAATTAAGGCCAAAATTAAGGCATAATCTTCCTTTGCTTTTTAACTGAGATATTCACAGTTACAGGGCTTAAGACATGGGAATTCATCAGATGCCAGTATTATGCCTACAATAGTAAATGTAATAATACTTAAAAGATGATTCCCTCATCTCATTTCCTTGTCATAAAAACTCTACTGGGTAGGAAGTAGTAGCTTCATTTTCTAGAAGTGGAAATGGTATATATGGGCTTTTAGATTTTATTGATGTAAATTTTAAACAATTATAAATATAAAACCTTGAAATGATATAAGACTGTCTGTAGAAAATAAGTGAAATTAAGAGGAAACATTACAATTTTCTATTGAGGATATCCATTGAAATACATAAAGAGCCTTAATTTTGTGGAAAAGAGGAAAGCAAAAAAATACTAATCATTTTAGAATCATTAAGAAATTGTTAATAAAGAAATTGTTAAAGAGTATTACTTGAAAATAACTTCACCTCTTAGCTCAAATCCCTAAAAGCTAAAAAGGGTGGAAGGATAGAGTTATAGATAGGTGTATCAACATTGAATCTTATTTGTGAATGAATTCATGTAAAACTCTGTCTTTTGAGCTGCCTGAAATCCTAGTTTCCAGATCAGAAAAGAAAGTATTCTTTACTCCCCAAGATAGTATTGAGGTTAAATAACATTGGAAAACCATTGTGACATACTAACTGCTCAAAAACCAGTAGTAGTCAGCCATAATTTTTGTTAGTCTTATCTCCATAGGATCTAATATTGAAGTGTCTGGATAAGAAAAACAAAGAAAGCCTCTGTGAAGACACTACTCCATTCGCAGCTCAAAAAGTACAAAACATACTTTTATTTATAAGGTATTTCTTACATTTGCATTTTCTTCTTTCCCACAAACAAGTAACACAATTTTTTTTTAAAAAGAATATTTACTGCAAGGATTCTTTCAGTGAACTTCTTTGTGGCTTTGGTATATACATTTAAAAAATAATTTACACTTAAGAATTGTTTAGAGAAACACAGGCAAATAACAAGTGAATCTAACCCTTCAGTTTCTTTTCATCTTGACTTATAAAGAATTTCTTCTCTGGAAGAAAGAATTAAATCTGTGTTCAATGTGGCAGATTGTGAAAGTTTCTCAGAGTTTATCGCCTGCAGAATTTGGAAATGATAAAAGCAGAACGTCATTGAAGATTTGTCTGTGCCTGGCACGTGGCCAGATGTCTTAGTCTCCTTCTCCTTGCTGAGACACAATAATGGACACCCGCCAGTTAAAGGAGGAGAGGTTTATTTTGGCTCATGGTTATGGTCTATAGTCCGCTGGCTCCATGGCAGAACTCCATGCCGAGAGCAATGGCGGGAGTACAAGCTACGCTGGTCTGCTCAATTCAAGACAGCAGGAAGCAGAGGGAAGGAAGGAAGGAGTCCCGCAGGGCAATAGGCCCTTGCAGCCCACACCCACAGGAAGCTGACTCTTCAGACCCTGCCTCAAACTGCAAATCAGCTATACTTGTACTGCCCTTATTCCAATCAGTGTTCAAAAACCCCAGCAAAGAGCACATGAGGCTTTGGGGGACACGAGAGTAATTGATGACATTAAATTAAAATATTTTTGAGGACTAGATGCAATTACAAGATAAAATATGGGTTAAGGTTGTATGATATTGCATGTCCAAAGTGTTTTAATCAGTTATAATGCTTTATATTTTTCTTTTTGTTTGTTTTTTTCATTTTTTGACACAGGTAGTTTTAGAGTGTGTAGTTTTAGGCTGGCCTTGAACTCACTATGTAGTCTAGGCTGGCCTGGAACCTGCAGTGATCCTCCTGCCTCAGCCTCCTGAGTGCTGGGATTATAGGTGTGTGCCACCACACCTGGCTCTTTTGTTTAGATTATCACAGATTTGTTTCCTACATAAACTAGCATCACAAAAAAAGTGAAATTTTTTCTAAGGAATGTATGTTCATAGGAATTACTTTTATAATTATTTTTATGATGATTTATATAATTATTTATGTGTTTATTTATTTATTTATTATGGACATTTTATATTTGATAAGTATATAAAAGTTCAAGAAGTTTTTAGATTACAAAAGACCACACTGGCTTATTTAGATTTAGTGTTTTTTTTTTTAAGACATAAAGATTTATAAGTAACTTTAGAGATAAAAATTTATAAAATTAAAAGGACGGTTTGTAAATAGTTTGTCATACCTATTTATTTAATTTCATTAAGTATTTTTTCTCTTTTCCACTGTGATGAGGAGGAGGGTTATGAGGAATATGAATAGATTTACCCACTAAAGCAAAAAATATTTAGGGCTAACTTCTTAGCTAAGAATATCACTAGAAAATCAGATGAGAGCCAATGTTATGCTTTGCACGTGTATTATTTCTATTAAATGTGAAATTTAATTCTTTTTCAAATTTTACCTGGTTACTAAGGCTTAAAGTCAACTATACAAACAGTCCCTAATTCAGTAGTCAAAATAATAAATCCTAAGTCTATTTTATGTCTGTGTGAAATTCTAGGATAAGGTTAAAAAATTTCCAAAGCTTAGAAAAAAAATTTTTTTTGTGTGGGTACCAGGGGTTGACCTCAGGACCTCGCGCGCCAGCAGGCGCCCGTGCCGCTGAGCGATATCACCGGCCCCTTTTTCGTATGTGGGATCCGGGAGTCGAACTCGGGCTCTCGCGCTTGCAAGGCAGGCGCTTACGCCGCTGAGCCATCTCACCGGCCCAGAAATTTTAAGTATAGGTATAGATATGCATATGTCTCTGTGTGTGTTTGGATATAGCATAGAATATTAAATGTCAATGAATATATATTCGTAAATTTTGAGACATATAAAATATAAACATATAATACACAAACATGTAAACAAACCTATTTTAAGTACTGAAGACCATGAATTTAAGGGTACAGATTAAAAACTTAAGGCTTAAGTCATGAATTACAACACAGTTCCAGGAAGGGGACGTGTGCAAAGAAGGTAAAAATCCATTGTAGCACTGAGGGCCAAAAGCACCACTAGCCCTGTTGACTAGCCAGGCTTTTCCTACGGTTCTCACCTTCACGCTGTGGGCATGAATACCAGGCACCCAGGAGGGTTATCTGCGGAAACACTGTTCTCCAGTCTTCTGTATTTGAGTCACAGTGGGCTGAAGTGGTCCTAAATGATCTACACACAGTAGATCATTTATTCTTCACAACGACCATGAGGTAGCGGTTAGTATTAAAAATTAAAACAACACTTTCTGTAAATTTCCAAGAACTATGAGAAAATCATAAAATTGTTAAATAAATGTACTAAGAATAAGATGAATATGGACTTTTAGAGGAATATAGCACAATATAGCAAAGCTAATAAGTGGGACAAGAAAATTACAATAAGAAATGGTGTCCTAAACTACTTGTGATAGGGTAATAATATCAAATTACCTTCAAAGCATTTTCCTTGTGTCAGAAAACTTTTTAATCTCTGTATTTACATGAACTCCTTTAATTGTCAAAAGGACACTTGGTAATTCTATTGTTATTCCTAGTTTACACTGAGAACAATGAACCAGAAAAAGATAGTGTAACCAGCCCAGATCACTGAAGTATTAACTGAGGAAATTAGAATTATAGCTAAATTTGGTTTAGCTTCACAGGCCATGGTTTTACCTCTGTCTACTGCCTCCTCCACACACGTCTGCTTCAACATGGATCAATAACTTCACTGTGCCCAAGGACTGCTGCATGCTTGTTAGCAGTTCTCTTGTTTAATTTAAAAGGAAAATGCAAAGTAGTAAATATTTACTGAGTAAATATTTTCAGAGTGTCAGAGTCCTGAAAAGTGTAGGAAAGAAGGCAAGCACACCCCTTGCTTCACAGCTCCTGCTTAGTAATTATTTGTTAATTGATTAGTAAGCCTGATACTGAATGGGCTGATTACAAAATAACACCTTGAAAGTTCAGAGAAAAATAAGTATAAGCTGCAATGCACGTTAAGAGAGAGAAGAATGCTACAGTAAGTTCAGATGCTTTCTCTTGAAGTACAACAATGTCCACTTCACACATTTTACAATCTGTTTAACTCTAGATGTATTAACCTTGACATCTTCAGGAATATTTCTAAATGTGCACTGGTTTCATGTAGTGTAGCTACGTCTCTAGTCAGCTGATGCTACCACTTAAATTGTATACCAACTTCGGATGAAAAGGACACAAATGCATTCCAAATATACTCTCAAATTAGAAATGTGAGCCGGATTTTATCAGCTTCTGACAGCTTAATATGCTGAAAATAGTGGGGTACATTTTCAAAGCAGCATGCTTTAATTTAGCCATGCAGCCCGTGTTCATTTTAAAGGGAGCTGCACTGTGAAATCACTACAAAACACTTCGAGTAGCTACCCAACAGCGACTATAAAAAGGAGGAAAACATTAATTGAACCCAAAAAGCAAAATAATTACTTCACCTTAGCCAAAAGGATGCTCTTCAGTTTTGCTTAACTTCTATGTTCTGGTGCTTTAGTGAAATATCATAAAAAGTCATTTTAAAGGGTTTTTAAAATTTTGATTATATACCTCAATGTGTTATGCTTCAAAAACCCACTTTATTTCAGGATACTAGGTAACCACTATTGATCTATTAATCTATCAATCTTCTTTAATAGTTAAGAATTCTAATTAGCCATAACCATATTAATTATGATCAAATAAAAACATCAAGTGACATAAAATTCAGAGAGTTGGGGCCGGTGAGATGGCTCAGCGGCGTAAGCGCCTGCCTTGCAAGCGCGACGGCCCGAGTTCGACTCCCGGATCCCACATACCGAAAAGGGGCCGGTGATATCGCTCAGCGGCACGGGCGCCTGTTGGCGCGCGAGGTCCTGAGGTCGTCCCCCCGGTACCCACAAAAACAAAAAAAAAAAAAAAATTCAGAGAGTTGTCCCTCATCATATAGTCTTTTTTCTATAAATTACTAACATTTTAACACAGAGAAAATATGTTCATCTACCTTGCATTTTAAAAACAGGTAAGACCACATCTCTAAACTAATGACTCATAAAATCATCTCCAGCTACTAGCTTATGAGGGTAAGTTCTGGTAGAACTTTCATTTCATTTCTTAGTGTGATACCATCAAGTTAAAATCTCTCTAGTATGAGAGATATATGCATATCACATAATTCATTCAAGCTTGTCAGCTTTTAAAAATGGAAGAAGTTAAATTATCATTATTTGCAGATGACATGATATTCTATAAGAAGACCCCAAAAAATTCCACCAAATGACTTCTAGATTCAATAATCAAATTTAGCAGTGTAGCTGAATACAAAGTCAATACTCAAAACTCAATAACCTTCCTGTACACAAAAAACAAACTCACTGAGAGAGAATTAGGGAAACAACACCTTTCACAATAGCATCCAAAAAAATGAAATACGTAGGAATCAATCTAATGAAGGAAGTAAAAGACCTCTACATTGAAAACTACAGTACTCTGAAAAAGGAGATTGAAGAGGATATCATATAATGGAAAGATATCCCTTCTTGTTGGGTAGGAAGAACCAATATAGTAAAAATGGCCATACTTTAAAAACTGTTATACAGCTTTAATGCAATCCCAATCAAAATTCCAAAGCGTGTCTCACAGAATTACATAAAAAAGATAGAATAGGTAAAACTCTTGAAGACATTAGTGTAGGCAAAGACTTTATAAACAAAACCCCAATTGCATAGGAACTATCACAAAGAATCAACAACTGGGATCTCATCTTATTAAAAAGCTTTTGCACAGCAAGAGAAACCATCAACAGAGTGAAGTGACAACCCACAGTGTGGAGAAAAACATTTTGCCAGCTATTCCTCAGACAAAGGACTACTATCTAGAATACATAAAGAAGTCAAAAAAATAAGACCTCCCAAATTTAAAGATCCGATCCAAAAATAGGCATCTGAAATGAATAGAGCCTTCTCAGATGAAGAAGTAGAAACAACAAATAAATATATGAAAAAATGTTCAACATCACTGGTCATTTAAGACTTAAAAATTAAAACAACACTAAGATTCCATCTCACTTCCAAGAAAAAGGCTATTATCCAGAAATCAACCAATAACAAATGCTGGAGGGGCTGTGGGAAAAAAGGAACTCTTCTCCACTGTTGGTGGGAGTGTAGACTGGTACAACCACTGTGTAATTCAGTGTGGAAATTCACCAAAAACCTAGGACTAGAGGTTCCATTAGACACAGCTATTCCCCTTCTTGGTATATTTCTGAAAGAATTAAAAGCATCATACCACAGTGATATATGCACCCCCATGTTTATACTGGCACAGTTTGTAGCTAAATCTTAGAAACAACACAAATGCCATGAACTGATGACTGGATAAAGAATATGTGTTTTTTTTTTAATCTTTTTTTTTTTAATACAATGAAGTACTACTTAGCAATAGAGAAGGATAAACTTGAGACATTTCTAGGTATACGGATGTACCTTGAGACCATACTTTTCTTTTAAGTACCAGGAATCGAACTCAGGACATTGCACTTGCAAGGAGACCATACTCTTAAGTGAAATAATTTGGACACACATGTGTAAATATGGAATTGTTTCTCTGCTGTGAGAAACCAGAAGTGTAAATAAGGACCAAAATGTGTAATAGATGCTGTGAAATATGAAGAAAATGTTCAAATGGGAAGGGGAAGTAGAGAGGGAAGAGGAGGAAAGGAAGCAAGGGAAAAGAAAAAAATAAGAAAAGGAAAAATGAAACAAAGCTTTTGTAAATAAGGAGGGTAAGAGACTTTGAAGGGAGGGTAGGGGAATGGGAAAAAGATGAATCAAGTTATATCATGTACAGGTACAAATTCCCTGTGATGAATGTGATCATTATGTATACCTAAAATGTACCAATAAACTTAATTTAAAAATTGCACTTTCATGTACAATTACAAGTGTCACAGTATGAAATAACATTCAGGGAGGAATTCTCTGAAATCTCTGTTTAGTACTTGAGCCCAATTAAGAGTCCTGTAAAAGCCAAGGTCAACTGTACCACTGTAAGTTCCCCTTCGCCATGTACCTCTTTCACATCTGACTCTTCCAACTGTGTCCACATTTTAATAGCTAGACTGAGCAGAAACAAGAGAGAGGTTGTAGGTGCCAAGATCAAATATTCTGCCCGCACATTCTTTGTCAAGAGGCAGTGCAATCTCACAGCCTGAATTTATTTTGACACTTAGAGAATTGATCATGTCTTTGTACTTTTGTTGCATTCTCTAATGAGGATGTGAACATGCTTACAAATTTTAATTCACAACTCCTCACAACACCTTTGTTTTGAAAGCAAGTGATAAGCATCTTTTAGTTATTAAAAATTCAGATGATTATAGACATCTTTTAGTTATTAAAAATTCAGGTGATTTTTAGAGGATATCAAAGGCTAGCATACATATTTATGGCAATAAAATAAAAATAGGTGTTATTACTCTGTATGGACCTAAAACATGTTGTCTTTGAAAGTCTCTAGGCATTGGCCATGGGGCACTGGGAATCAGTCTGATTCTATGAAAATTTATTGAATATTTACTGCACATAGGGCCTTCTGCACAGTGTTAATATAAATTGTTTAAAGAATATAATAAATGCCTCATGAGTAATAGTTATATCCTGTGATACTGGAAACCAGGCAGAAATGTAAGGGAGTGAGAAACACACATGAAAGTATCATGTGATTTAGAATAAAAACAAATTAAAACCATCATATAAGTGAACTGCTAATGAGTATAACTAGATATTTCCTGTTCTGCCTTTAAATAACAGTATTAACATGGTCAGGCAATTATTAATATTTTGAGGATTTCAATTTCCTTATATTTTATACCTATGAGTATTACCGAGTTTGAAATGCAATAAAATGATTTATAAGCTTGTGGCCTTTGGCAAGTTAGCCTACACACCTTAGCTTCCCACACAGTAAGTAGGAATGGTAAGGACTGTTCTTATACTATCAGACTGTCGTGAAGACTAACTGACCTATTTTATGTTAAAGAGCTGTTATATAGATATAAATCTGTCTGGAGCAACTTTTGTTAGAGTTTTATCTTTATGTTCCAACAAACACTCACATAAATAAATAGGTAAATAATTGAACTTATTTCTAAAATTAAATAAAACAGTTCTATTCTCAAATAAGCTTGGACTGTAAATTTTAAAGTCAAATAATCTTTGTTTTGCTTCAGATCATTCAAAAGCTTTTACTGTGTCAATATTTACCATCAGTCTTCAAGAAGGAAATGTAGGAAATGGGTGTTATCCCTAGATTATTTGAAGACAGAATCTGCATTTCTGAGAAAATATTTTAGGAAGAACAATCTGCCAAAGTGATTCTGGGAAATACTGAAAATATTAATCTCAGAATTACCTGTGGTTTATGATATTAAGATCTCAGAGAGCACATTTGAAGTATTATTCAGAACAACATTTCCTTTGCCCTGTCCTAGAGTAAGTAGAAATAAAGCAAGAGGGTATATATATTAAGACAGTGATAAGTTATAACCATTCTTTATTGCATCTTACATACATCTGTTTCCTAAGTAGCCTTTAGAATTTGGTTGGGCAGGCTGTTTTGGGTTTCTATCATCCTTTTCTAGAACTTTCATTCCTCACTGATGAACTGATACTTAACCCTTTGGACAGTGAGGTATTCAAGGCAAGACCTTGGTGTGTAAGTTTGTGGGTCACCTTACCTTTTACCTTGGCCTCTTATGCCAAGCTGGATCTGTGACATGTCCCACAGATCTATCAGTTATTTTCATAATAAACCGTCCTTTTCTCCCTTTACCGTCTTCCTAACTAAAAATAAAAACGAATGAAATGGATGTCTAGAATAACTCAGAACTGAGATTTTATAATTACAGAAGCACAAGAATAACAAGTTACTTGCTCAAAGTCTTGGCTGCGATGATAACCCTTTACCTGTGCCATACATAGTCATTCCTTTACTTGGTTCACATAACATTATTCTCCTAAATAATAATTAGAATTTCCAGCTTTATATTTGTTTCACAAAATGAGTTGGAAGCTATTGTTATTCAACCTCTCTCAGTTTTAGATTTTATCCTGCCTTCTCATGTGACTATTTTTGTATCAACTATGAGTTTTTTGATTCATTGTGTACAAGGTACTATAGTCAGATGTAACAATTATATAGTAGGTACCATTATTTGTGCATTAAAAATAAGGAAATCAAAGATATAAAAATATAAACAAATTGGTCAGAGTTACTAAGTGCCAAGCTTGTCAGTGGTGAAATTCATTTTAATCTTTCATCATTTCTGTCTAGTAGGTGTTATCATTATGGTCATTTACAGACACGTAATTAAAATACTGAAATTGGGTTACTTGTCTAATGTCACACACTCACTAGCCTGGAGTGAGAGTCTGAACTCTGGCCAGGACTCCAAGGACTACACAATTACTCTTCTATGCAGTATCTCTCCTCTTTCTATCCTATCTGACAATTCCCCATACTGAGACACAAACAGGCCATCATTCACTTGCAAAATAATAAAATTCCAAGTGTTTAACTGGTCCATTGATGTAATTCTGTTAGTACTCTTTCAGCTGGTATCCAGGCATAGTTTCAATAAGGTCTCAATCAAAGATCAGTTACAAAAATTTTATTATTGAACACTTATACTATTGCTGTAAAAGTTGGAAAACATACAGAAGACAGTAAGATAACGCATGAAAAAATATTGTTTTATTTTGGAATAAAATTATTTTATATTTTTTCTACATCTTTATTGCCATTTCAGCCACATTCCTGGAATGCAGTTTCTGTCCCTTTCCCTTTACCCGAGACAGGGCTGTGTCTACTCAGAGAGTTACCTTCTCTTCTCTTTTTCTTTTCTTTTCTCTTCTCTTCTCTTTTCTTTTTTCTTCCCTTCTCTATCTTCTTTTCCCTTCTCTTTCTACTTTCCTATTTTTCTTCCTTTCCTTCTTTTTCCTTCCTTTCCCTTCCCTTCCCTTTCTCTTTTTTTCCCCTTCCTTCCTGACTACAGAAGTATGGGGAGCAAAGAGAAAGGATTAATCAAAGACAGACAATTTCTAGATGCTAAAAAGAGTTACAGTTGCATTGGCAGAGATAGGGCCCCTAGGAAAACAATGGCCTGGGTGTAAAATAACCAACTTTATGAGAAATGTAACAAGACTAGAGTAGAGGAGGAGAAAGTACATGTGGAATAACTGAAAACACACACACACACACACACACATACACACACACAGCAATTCATGCTGACCACTAGTTCAAAATGTACAATTAGCTATAGATGGGCACATCTATAAAAGGGCTTAGCACAGATATTTATACCTTCAAATAATATAAGAAGCTAAAAAATATTCCCATGATGAATAGACACTAAAAACACCTCTGCAGCATTTTGGGCATTTTCAGGGAAGAGAAAATTATTAAATGGCAGGAAGCTTTCTCTAAAGCCCTATGGATCCTGTTCTAGCACCAGTTGATGCTTTAAAGTTATTCTATTTTCAGTGGAATTATACATAATACATTCTGAATGGAGCAGGAGACACCCTGATTTTCAAAGGAACTGCCTACCTGGTTTCACAATATTTAATGTAATGTATTTTAATGTAATGTATTTCTCCAAGTTTCTTGGAGAAAAAAGTCACTACTAATTACTCTATCCATGTAATGATGAATGGCAGAAAACCATGAATAAATGTAAATATCAGCATTATTAATGGTTCTTTTGATTGTTATGTTATTCTCATTTTTATAAAGAACTTAAAGTAATTTATCAAATTTGAAATCCTGTTTCAATATGTGAAGCCCAAGTTTATTTCTATAGCTATCTCCTTTTCTCATTCTGGTTTTGGCACTTATCTGGCACAATATATCCCAAATGCAAGATACTTTAGGATTTGGGGAAGAGCTAGTTCCTCTTTTTTCTTTCTTTCTTTTTCTCTCATGAAGAGAACTGTATGTTTATAGCATTGCAACAAATAAGAATTTCCTCAAATAAAATGTACAGAACAAATATCTAAAATTGGCAATGCTGATGTTACCTTCTGAAAGCCGAGAAGAAATAGCTATTATAAAACTAGTTTGAAGTATTTTTTAAATTTCCCCTTCTCTCTACCCTCTTTTGTAAATATATCCATCAACTTCAATAGAAACAAAAATTAAATGAGGACATCTAAAGAAAAATTTCTGTGGTTAGAAAAAAAATCAATTTCTTTTGAGCCTTGCAGTTCTTGAATATCTATTCGAGTATCAACCAGGATAATTTGCACACTTGCCAAGTTACTTCTAATCCAATAAAAGTTTTCAATTAACATTAATTTTTACTCTACAAACATGCAATAGAAGGGTTAATCAAAACATTCTGAAAGAAACATCCATCCATTAAATCCTTAAATAATTTTGGGAAAAAGCATTTTTGTCATATTTCTGGCAGCTTACTAATGATTGGCTTGGGATATATTAGGCTGTTATGAAGATAATAGCAAACTAAAAATCTTCCCTTCATGTACAAATTAATTGCATTCATATGCAATTCACGTCATTATGGCTCACTTTGCATACTGATGCTTTCAGAAGTTAAAATAGAGCTGATGCACCTTCTCCTTTCATATATTCACAGCTCCTTTTACCTATTCTCTACTGCTGGAGCCTATAGCCACTAACTGCCATGGAAATGCAGTAATTTGGCATAAAGACAGAGGTTAAGTTACAGCTTTTATGATTGCCTGAAAATTTTAAGCAGGATTACTTTTTAAAAAATAAAACCCTGTTTTTGAAAAATTCTATTTAAAAACATAGAAAGTCTGAATGCTTTGTTGTATTCTGTTCTGCTTTTCAAGGGAAACTTTGGTTTCTCCAAAATGCTGATGTTTTTATTGAGTTCTGAGGTTGGAAATATTGGATTTTAGACATTATATACACTGTGTTGTCATGTCTCAATATAAAAGGATGTGGAGAATTACGAGATGTCAAAATTTGTTTGTAAAAAAATTTTAGAACTGGAATATAAAGTCTTGAATTTCTGAATTTTTACAGTAATTATCTCATCCTTATTTCATAGATAAAAATATAATATACAACATATTTTATATTTATGTATATACTGGCTTAAGGGATTTCTACAAAACAATGTTTATTTTTAGATTTGACTTTTCTGTCTCTAATAAAATAGTAACATGTTAAATCAAGAAACAAAGCCCTAAATAATCAATTTCCAGTGTTTAAATTCAGATTATTTTAAATTAAGAGAAAAGTTATAAACTCTTTCTTTCGGGTTTTTAAATACCTATTTCTGTGTGCATTTTATAATTAGGAGCAAATGGTATAACTCCTTGCAGTAAGTTTCTTTAGGTAGGGATCAAGTCAGTAACAAAATAAATTTAAAGGATATTACTTACTTTTGGACAAACTCTAGTGGGGAAGTTTTAAGTGTGTCCACTTAATCACAAAATAACAAGGATTCTGTGTTCATTTTCATGAGCATTTGTACAATACATTCGTCTGGACTGAAGGCTTGCTTATCTAGTAATTAGAGTTTGCCAAATAAAATTGGAAATAGTATAGACTTAGGCACAAAACAAAAACTGTTACTGGGACTGGAAGTGTAACTCTTACCTACCAGGTGCAAGTCCCTGAGTTCCATCCCTAACACAGCAAAAGAAACAAAAAACATCTTGTCCTAAATGCACTTTGCCACTCAACACCTAAAGCCATCCAGAAGAAATAGGTTCTATTTATTTTTCTACTTCTGACAGCTGTCAGCTTAAATTAGCCATGTTTATTCTCATGAAGGAAAGAGTCCCAGCTAGGGACAGATAAAAAAAAAATGCTCTTAATTAACTCTTATTTTTTCTTCTCAAAAACCATCCTGGGCCGGTGAGATAGCTCAGTAGCATAAATGCCTGCCTGGCAAGCGCAAGGTCCTGAGTTCAACTCCCGGTACCCACATAAGAAAAAAAGGGCTTTTGATATCGCTCAGCGGCACGGGCACTTGCTGGCGCTCAAGGTGCTGCGTTTGACCCTCGGTACCCACAAAAAAAAAAATCCTGAAGTCCAGTTGTCATCTCAATCTTTGGTACATAGATATTAATACTCTGCTCTGACTCAGGGTCATGTCATGGCTTCACTATTAAACAGACAAATCTATGATTCCCACCTTCAGTACTTACTGGCCTTCCAAAGTGCAAATTAATTAATTTCCCTAAATTTGGCTTCCATTTTGGTTCTACAAATTCCAGATAATAATCTCTACATTACTGAATTATTAGGAGAATTAAGTAAAATTATATTTGTAAAAATCCAATGTCACCCAAACTGCAGTAGGGTCACCTCTATAGTTTTTCCACAGTTCATTATGTCCTTTTCCTCTATGGGTCAGATAACAAGACTGCTTCTGTCCTACTTTTTGTGTTCTTACAGGAATTCTTTTTTTTTTTTTTTTTTTTGGTACCTGGAATCAAACTAAGGACCTGGCACTTGCCAGGCAGGCACTGCGCCACTGATCTATATCCCCGGCCCTCTTACAGGAATTCTTACAGGGCAAAATGCTGACGATCTTATCCATAATTAGGACTTTAATGTGACCAATAATGGTTCTTAGGACACCCAAGTGCTTGCACAGACTTAATCTTGGACTTGAATCCTTATTTTACTACAGCGCTAGAATGTTGTGTCTTCTATAATGTGTCTCTCTGAGCTCATCTAACATCCTCTAGGGGAAGGCAGTGCTCTCTTTGGATTAAGAGCTATCAGTGGCGAACACTGAGTGTAGTTGAGGGAGGCACTGTTGATACAGTTGTTCAGCTTTTCCTCAGGGCCTGGACATCGCCTTTCCAGTAGACAGGAGGAACCATGCAACTACACACTCAGAGGTGATATCACACTGGATCCTCTCCGGAATTCTGTGGACATTCAGTTGAAGGAGCAGTGTAGGCTCCACTAAAGATATCATAATAAGACATGGTGGCATATTTTTGGCTATCATTTTGGGGCCTCTATTAACCCCTGCCATCTGGTTACCCTTGCCACAAAACTCCAATTAGATGAAGTTTTTAATGCCTATCAATATGTTCCTGCTACAAATATAGAATGAGAAGTGGCTACTTGTTTTTGACCAAGTGTGTGACTTGATCGGTTATCAGAATTTTGGCCCCAGCATACTCTGAAGAGATAGTGGGAAAGTGCAGAGAACAGGGAACGCAGGTGCTGATCTATCTGCATCTCCATTTTTATGCAACAGACACCTGCTGCAGAGTTTTCATGTAAAGCAAGTTGTACATTAGGAGGTACTTAATATATTATGTAACATAGCTTTTTTTTTTAAATGGATTTCTTGGTAAATGGATGCACTTTGAGACCGTATTCTTAAGTGAAATAAATTGGACACAGACGTGTAAATATCACATTGTTTCTCTGGTGTGAGGAACTGAAAGTGTAAATAAGGACCAAAATGTATACTAGATATTGTGAAACAGGATGAAAATGTTCAAATGGGAAGGAGAACTAGGGAAGGGGGAGGGGAAAGGAAAGAAGGGAAAAGGAAAAAACAAGAAAGAAGGAGAAAATGGGAACATAGCTTTCTTTTCTTGTCCTCTATAGACAAACCAGTAAAATACCACGTTCCAAATCTGTAACTTCTGTCTTGCTCCATACCACAGCATAGCAAAATCCACTAGCAAGAATCCTGTTAGGCTGCTGAAGATCTGGAAAACATGGCACTTGAGGGTTAAGACATGTTAAGCAAAGGAGTGCTCTAATTATTAAAGCTTATTCCCAGACACTAATTTCTTCAACTATACAAGAACACTCATTCTAAAAGAGGAATTTCAGAAATTACTTCAGGCTACATGTTTTCATTCTTTTGTTTGCAAATGGGCTTTCCTCAGCATCTCTCATATCAAAACATACAATAAAGTGTCTTCTTCTCCTTCAAATTAATTGCTAGAATGAGAATCTATCTTAATGTTAGAAACATGGAAATTAGGCCAAGTTAGGTGGTAACATCAAAATAGACAGTGACATTTTGGCCACGTAGTAAGAATTCTCACTGTCTTATTTATTGACTTTTGTATCCAGATGCAATCAAGAAATACCCTTTTTTTTTTTTAACCTGCTCTCCTCCTGCTGAGGTTTACTGATAACATGTATTAGTTCTTGCCCATGTCTCGAATTTCATGCTGCATTGGAAATTCACATGCATCCCAGTTGCTGATATACTGAACTGCACAGCGACTTCCAATTTCTCTACAAGTTGCCAAGCCTTCAGATTTTTGCACATGGTTGCAGTGAATCCTCTCACCCAATTTTGTTGTTCCTGTAAAACTTCATATCTAAAAAAGAACATCCCTAATGAAATTTCAAAGTATGTGAAAGCATACCTAATGTTGTCCAAGTTATCTTAAATCTGTAAAAATCTTTAAAATATCTTATCTCTGTGTTTAGACTTTCTTGTTTTATGATATACGTAGAGAGAGCTGGCTCAGTTGGCCTTTCATATTTGTGATCTCTGCATCCACAGATTCAACCATCGCAGACTGGCAGATTGAAAATGTGTGAAAAAATTGCATCTGTACTAAATTTGTACAGATGTTTTTTTCTTGTCATTATGCTCTTACTAATAAGGAATAACAACTATTTACATAGTGTTTACATGACATTTAGTTTTATAGTAACAGCAAGATGTTTTAAAGTAAAAGGTAAAATAGGCAAATAATTTAAGAAAATACTGTGATATTTTATAAATGTGATTTGAGAATCCATGGTTGTTGGTATCTGTAGGAGTGCTGGAACTAATCCCCTGCAGGTACTAAGGGACAAACCACTATATATATTTGTGTGGATGTATATATGTGTTTATATGTGTGTTCATATATTGTTTATATACATGTATATTTCTATATACATATATTAGCATATAAAATATATAGTATACATGTATTGAATATACATATATAGTTATGCATTCATATGTATATATGTAGATATATGTATATTACATATAAGCATTATACAAATGTATATGTAATGTATCCATGTGTGCATAAATGGTACATATAGAGAAGACACTATATGTGCTAGTACACATGTCTATGTATATCTTTTACCATAGGTATAGATACAGATATAATCATGTAATTGTAACAGCATTTCTAAAGCTTTTAAAGGAGTATTTCTCTAATGTGAGCAATTCTTCCTTCTGGTAAACATTTTGGCAGTGTAGATAGGTACATCACAGTGGAGGGGGAGGGATTACTCAAGCCAATAAGCCTGTAAAACCTGCTTCGATGTGCAAGGCTCTCAAAGCAAAAATTTGACTGATTCCAAATGTTCGTCATGTTCTGATTGAGAAACCCTGCCTTTCCTGTTTCTTTTCAAGTACTAGTCACAGTGGAATGCTCTCCTGTGTTCCCCGGTTACCCACAGTTAGGTGCATATAACAGTTCACATATGGTTGCAGACTGTACTCTGCCTACAGAAGAGAATCGCTTGTATCAACCCAGTAACTTTTCACAGCTATTAGTCAGGGCAACATCACCCAGGAAGGACAGTTGTTGGTTATCTGGCATCAGGCACCAATCTCTTGTGCAAGGAAAGAGGGCTTCAATGGTTTTTGTTGGTCTACAACTGAAGAGACCACCTCAAGCATCCATATTAATCATCAGGAAGGTACAACTGTGCTACTCTCTGCCTCATGCATTATGCTACCTTAATTATGACTCTTTTTTTGACAATAAGGTGAAAATTATTATGTGAGTTCAACTGGGAACATATTTGTTCCTCCTTCTAGTGAGCCTTTAACAATTACTTGATTAAAGATCTGAGCTGTAGGTAGCTGTAATTTTGCGGACTCGTTATATTATTTCTGGCATACTTAAGTGTTGATTCATTTTGTACTGTCTGAAAGCTGAAAAGAAATCTTCGGGGAAAGGCTAAAAATATCTTCGAGCTTTCCTTCTATCACTCCAATTTTATGTTTCTGATGTATGCTTAAAATCATATTCTGTGCACACAAGGAATCTCAAAAATCCTTGACAAAGAGAAAAACTTTTCCTCCCTAGGTACGCTCAGATTTTGTGACATTTGATAATATACATGAGTAGGCTTCATACTCAATCATTTCTCAAATCTAATCTGAGTGTTGAATGGGGTTTAATTTACAGGATGATACAATTTCTCACACCAGAAAACATAGTAACTCTTTCTCTTCTGAGGTTAATGGTGATCTAGCTTAAAGCCTTAACGATAATTATGAAGAATGTACTTCGGTTGACAAAATTGTTTTGACAATCCCGGACTGTAGATAATTATATCTCTTTCCACCATAGGAGACTGTATGCTTTTTGCTAAACAGTTTAAAGGCCTGCTGTTGTTCTTAAAGTTAATTTCCACTGTGATCAATACTTTTAACCTACTGAATACTCCAACTAGTTGAAAGTTCATAGTCCATTCTAACACCTTTGAAATAAAATTAAAGTCTAGGTTATTGCTTTTCTCAGTCCATGAAATATAAGAGTGTCAAAAAATATAAATATTTATTGGCTCACTTGTTTTGTTTAATTACTTGATACTGCACACTTAAAATTATTTTAAAATTTCAGGTATATTTTGTTTTGTTTTAGTTGAGAGATTACCAGGGGAAGGTCATAATCCACAGAAAAGTGAGCTGTAATTTTGCAGAAAGTTGTTGTACCAAACCATAAAGTGGAATGTTCAAGATCACACAGTTAATTATGAATGACACTTAGTAAAGTCTGATTATGTGATTATTTAGTATTCTATCACATGCCTCATATTAACAACACTATTAATTATTTACATTTGTTGTGTGTTTCATGGAATTTACACCTTAGAGCCTTACTGGCCAAAGTAATTTTTTTTCAGTGTTATTTAGGGATTGGTAGGAAGAGGAGAGTTTCTAAAATTATTAAATCCAAGAGTTTATACAGTATATAAAAATCAGTGTGGCCTTTAATCTGTTGGGTCTTAAACTTCTCTAGACTTTAACTCCTCATCTGTAAAATGGAGGTAACTTTAAGAAGGATTTTATAGTATGGTAACCACCTACCTGATGTTTAGCACTTTTATATAGAGAGAAGGATTACAAAAAGTAGAGAGGTTGGAAAAAATTAAGTAGGATTTAAATGAAAAGAAAAACAGTGAATATATGAATCTTATGGAACTTTTACCAGGCACCCGCTATGTGCCCATGAGGGTACTTGCACTGATGATAAGAATACTAAGGCTTTGGGAATTGAAATAATTTGTTCAACTCATTTTACTTAAATGGGTAAAACACAACTCATAATCATTATTAACTTTTATTTTGACTTTCAAATAAGGGAAAACTTGAATGAAACAGGAAATTTGAAAATTAAGATACTAAGGGTAGAATGGAGAGATCTTTAAGAGTACAAAGGGTAAACTATTAAAATTTTATAAGCAAAACAAGAGCTATGAGAAACAGTGTAGGAAGACAGTTATATAGGATGACATATAATATAGAAAAATATGTTATTTGATGATAGATGAAAAGTGTGATTGAATTTTACAATATATTAGTTCAGGATAGAGTTAGACCTAAAATATATTCATTAACAAAGCACTTAGCATGCTCAGAAAGGTAAAATATTAACAGAATCCACTATAGAATACAATATTATAACCATTGTGGAAAAAGTTACATGCCCTGTATATAACAATGCACAGTCAGTAAGTGAAGGAAAAGTTGTTAGTATTTTTGAAGATATATGATCGATAAAAACTACTGACTAGCTGTTCAAGGAGAAATCATCTCAAAAAATATTTTTTGTAAATGTGTTAGAGTAGTAATATTAATTGAAGAAAACATAATGACAAGTGTTTGCATTTTGAAGGCTTCAATCTGGGATTATAATTAACATCCATTTAGTAGCATGTTTCAGAAATCAACTACTGCATCATGAATCATGGTAGGAGACACTATGACTCTGCATGTTTTGAAAATTGTATTTTAAGGTCCATGGTGTGAAAGTAATAGTTGAAACAGAATGAATACTGCACTGAGGAAAGAGGGATGTCAAGCTAAGAAACTGTTGTCAGAAACTGTAAATGCCCAATTTTATGTGAAAAGAAAGAAGGGGAAACAAAAAAGGAGCTGTCACAAAGCAGTAAAACCAGGTTAGAGCTGTGTCACAAAAATCTGTTAAAGAAGTGGATTGTTGACTGTCAAATATTTGAAGCACGTGCAATACAATGGGACCTGACAGTTACTGGATGTGGCTCATAGCTATCCTAAGAGCAACAG
Source organism: Erethizon dorsatum (assembly GCA_028451465.1). NCBI lineage: Eukaryota > Metazoa > Chordata > Mammalia > Rodentia > Erethizontidae > Erethizon > Erethizon dorsatum. Next base: position 89,105,919 of record CM051826.1, read on the forward strand.
AGTTAAGAGCAGAAAGTAAGAACTGTGGAGAAGATAGGTGGGGAGAAAGTAGCAAGGAACAGACCAGGATTCCCCCAAATCTACCTCAGATCATTAATTAATCTGAGAGAAGCACTTCCCTGACCCAAGATAAAATTTGGAAAACAAACCTAAAGTCCAATAAAAAGGAATTAAAAGATTTCATGACTATTTCCCACTCAAGGCGTGATAAATCACTTTCTAAATAAAATTAGAGTAATGTAAAATGAATTATATTTCCTTATTTTATTTTCAGAAAGTTTAAGTTGACCCTAAGTTTTCTTTTATAAACATTATTGGTCAACAGAATTGAAAGTGATGTAGATTCACAAAATGAAAATACTAGGGGTAGTTTGTTACTCTTAAGTTTTCATAAAATAGAATATAATACTAGAGAAAAACACTGAATATTCAGAATAGGAAACTTAGTTAATATGTGTTTAAGCAGGTAAAAAGGAATGATGTATAGACAAAATATAGAAATATTATCCTTAGTAAAATTAGCACTTAGTCCTCTGAGGCAGGAAACTAATGAAATTGATGCCACAATTTAGTGGATATCAGGTCTTTCCACAAGGAATTTTCTGTTTACTTAATATTCAGGCAGAAATATTACAACAGAGACTCTGCATGCCTACCAGCGAAAAATGGACCTTTGGGTATGAATATATTAATGTTAGTAATATAGAATTATGATAATTAAAAGTTATATTAAATGATAAATCATTCACTGCCAGTAGCATATGTTGTTTTCTACATTTAAACTGATTTTAAATTTAGTAATTTCTAGCTATGTTTGTATTGTTCAATCTTTCAAGCCCCCATGTTTTATAAGTAGTCTGGCACATGGTAGGTGCTCAGTAAATATTGTGTTGAATTATAAAAAAAATTGTAAATTGTTCAATGCAAAGTAACAATTTTTGCATTTTTGCTCATATATTTATTTACGTGTTTAGAGTTTTCTTAATGATTTTTCAGTCATCCTGTTGTACCTTCAATGCAAGAACACATGATAGCAGTGTTTTGCCATCTCAAGTCTCCATTATTTATTAGGAATTTAAATTATGTGCTAAGCATAAGACTTTTTCTGCTTGGTGTGAAAAAGTTAAACCCCTTTATGTTGCTAGGATGAGTTATCAACTAGTATTTATGTGTTTCACAACAAATAGTTTGTCACTTTCTCTGATTAAATGAGCCTATAATAACATTATTCTTAAGTTGTAGTTGATGTTTAAATCATGCTGTCTCCTTTTCCTGGAATGGCCATACCATTTTCTAAATAAATATCTCCCTTCAGGTGGAAGTGAATACCCAAAAGTCAGACATAGAGAGACACTCTGAGCTAACTTTGCAACCAAAGATGGAAGTTGAACAGCAGTCAATCTATTTAGAACTGCCTTTTCAGAATATAAAGTTACTCAAACTAATAAAAAGGAATTTGTCATTGTAGTTATTCTATAGTTATTGTTTTTCTTATTTTACATCTTTTACCGTTCTTATATACTTTTATCCTTTGCTTGCTTCTTCAAGGATAAAATACAACCCACATTTAACATAACTTTTTGGTTTTGCCTAATTTTATCTGATTTCAGTTTTAAAAGGTGCACAATTCAGACAAAAATACTTTTCTATAATTTCTAGTCACATTTGCAGAAATCAGATTTCTGTACACCTAAAACTTGTGCCCATGTCCATACAGATTAAGTGAAATACAAAATTGAATAACTGGTGAATTTATATTTATATTTAATGAAATTCTAAACCTTACCTTTTCCTCATAAACCATATTTGAATATTTCACTGCCAAGATAAATGTCAAAATTCTCCACCGCACATCGCTTTCTGAATAGATTTGTCTTATACATGTGTACTAATTGTAAAGATCTGGAATTTAATTAAAAGGCACAGTAAAATTTAAATTAAGTTATAGTTTCAGATTACATATTCCTGGGAATGTTACAGCCCTCATATCAAGCTTTTAGCTGTTTCATAGAAACACTTTATTAAAAAGGCATTAAAGTGAGATTAATTTAAGTTTAAATTGTCATTTATAAAACTCTTCCAGCTAGCCTAAAGCAAAATTACACCTTATTCAAAATTCGAGTGAAACATTTTAGCCCCTCCAAATCTTTTAACTGGCACTAAACCTCATTTCATTTTTAATTTCCACAATCCACAGAGAAATTAACCGTATTGTGTAGACTTCGTGTTAGTCTAAATTATGGAAGCAGACTGCAAGTGTATGACTCTGTGTAAAAATATGTGCTGGCCAGTTCAGTACTTCGGTGATGGTTAGAAAATGAGGTCTGTTTCCCAATTATGGAAGATGGACTTGGGGTGGTCTATGACTCCTTTCCTTTCACATTACACAGCCAGTATCAAAACAATGCACTGGCCTTGTCATCAATTTTTTATCTAGAAAGGATGTATATCACCCTTCCTACTCAGACCCACTCTCTACTGTCATTCTCTAATTATCGTAGACTCCAACTGCACCGTCATCTCCTTCTTTTCCCAAAACAGTCTGTTCTCAGTGCTGCATCTTGTGCAATGCTTCATAAACCTAATCAGGTCTTGGTGGTCCTCTACTCAAAGCTCTCCCACAGCTTTTAACTTATTAGAGAAAACAAAAACAAAAACCATAAAACAAAACAATTCTTAAGTTTGCCAACAAAGTCTTCCAACATCTGACCCAGGGTGGCTCCTTGACTTCAACCCGTTCCTCTTATCACTGACTTTCAGCCTCAGACTTGAACCTCAGGACCTTTTCCTCAGCCACTTCCTGTATCCAATGTGCCTGTCCAATAGCTACAGCTCTTCAAATTCTTCCTCTAAAATCCCTGGTTCACAGGAACTCCTTAACTCCTGAGAATGTTCAGTGAGTAACTCAGCTAATTAGAATTTATTTTCAGCCTGTATATAAAATTGACCAACTTAAAAAAAAATTAAATAAATAAATTCAGCCTTCCCAGCATGTGAATTCTTGGTTTATGATGTAAGTTTAATTAGAATTGGATTAGAGTCAAAATCAAGGGTGGTCATACATCTTCTAATTAATTTAAGGATTTAGCATTTGAACTCCTCTGCAAGTTCAGGTCAATTTTACTTTCCTCCTCTCTTAATTCTTGCTAGAAAAGGAAAGCAGCTAGTAAATGTTCACTCTAGATGGCATTTGCGAAGCTGCAAAATCTTTTGTGGGTGGCAATAGGTATATCTGGCCTCACAGAATGGAGCTTCCTCTTTTAATTCCTAAAAAACGTGACTAAATATTGATAATTTAATAAATGCTAGCCTCGTATTATCTTAAATAAAACAAATTTTTGAAAATGCAGAAAACCCTATGTTCTCCTTTATAAATCTCTAATATATGACATTCTCATAAGCCCCTTTATTTCAGAGATGTAATTATCCATAATCAATGATCATTATAAATAAAGTAGTATATTAGTTGCATTACCAAGTTCTCTCAAGGTTATTTACAATTTACTCTCAAATGGCTTTTTGTTCATTTTTTTTGTGTGTTACACTAGAAAAAGAAAGAGTCTCACAACACTATTATTTGACTTTATAAGGCCATTATGTTTAAATTTTTGAGAAAATGAGGATTTGTGTGATGAATAGAAAAGTACTAGAAGACATCTATTTTCTCATACTTGTTTTATCATCTTGAATATTGATGTCAGTAAACTATATATTGGTTGTAAATATTGCAGTAACAAAATTATCTCCATAAGGAAGCACGTACAGCTTTAACTTACTGCTCCAAGGATAGCTTTTATGTATTTTAATTAGCTACTTATGATTTGGTGGTAGCCCTAATTGGAGAATAACTTCCTTTAAAGTACTTCTGCTGATATAACTTATACAGAAAAAATGATCAGCCCTCTAAAATGCTGCAGAGACATTTCATTGAAAAAACAGAAGTTATCAAAACTTCAAAAGCTTCACTTTGTAAAAGACAGAACAAAAATATACTATTTTTGCATAAGAATGAAGAACACACTTAAATATTCTCAGCCAGTTGACTTTTTGTTTCACAGCAGTATATTTGTCCTTGTTAAGCCCTGGTGCCAAATATTATTGCATTTTAAAGCCATCACAAGTCTAAAAATATTCAGAATTTCTACTTCATAAAAACATAAATTTGCACAAAGTGATTTACACTCTTAGAACACAACAAGCATGAAACTAGATTCTCCTTATTACATTATGACTTGTGAATATCAATTCAGAAGTGAATATTTTGATTATTATTTTTATAGGAATACAATAAAAGTTCAATACAAAGTTCAATGTAAACAAAAATCAACACTATATTTTAATTAAGAATTGGTAGCATAATCTCTGATATGTTTACCCTTGAAAAGCTAATTATATAGATTTGAAACACTTTCTTTTTCTTATTATCTTCTTTTGCTATCTTTTAAAATGTGTGTAGTATACATGTGAGATGCATATTTTGTTCATGGTACATATTAAAAGGAATTTTAATGTCAGGCTAAAATAGTTGAAGGCCATAGAATGGTGGATACACTTCTTCTTTTGACATTCTATTATCAAAGATGATAGCCGATTATACAGATGGTTTATTCTTTAGTCATCAGAAAATTACTTAATTAAATTCACCAATCTTATGATATGATGTCTTAAAAAATCACAATTAAAGATCTGTGTAAGCGGGCCGGTGAGATGGCTCAGCAGCTTAAGCGCCTGCCCGGCAAGCGCGAGGGCCCGAGTTCGACTCCCGGAACCCACATACGAAAAAGGGGCCGGTGATATCGCTCAGTGGCACGGGTGCCTGCTGGAGCACAAGGTCCTGAGGTCGACCCCCTGGTACCCACAAAAAAAAAAAAAAAAAAAAATCTGTGTAAGCTAGGCACTGCCAAGGTACAAAATACCACCACATCCTACATGAAGGATTGCATTTGATTTTACTCTTGATCTCTGTCTTGTGTCAACAACCTCATCTTTCCCCTTGTACCAAGCTTGAATAAGAATTTTCCATAACTTCTGATGGGTGTGTTTCTACTTTCTCACCTTTGCTCCTTATAAATTTTTACAGTGCATATACTTTTACCTCTTTTCTAACCCAGGGTTGGTATCTTAACTTGGCCTACAACTCCTGTCAGCATAATTCTTCATTTCTTGGTACTTAGGATAATTTTTCATTTCAAAGACTTATACTGATTTAGCAACAACACCCTGGCATTAATTTGGATGGTTCAAGTTTTATATATTCTTTTCATTTTAAACACATGATTCCTATTTTATCTTTAGGGTCGTATGTTTTTGGAGTATTCACCCCAATCAGAAAGCAGTAAAAATTACATTTATTAGAAATTAAAGTTTGCCATTCTTTGAAGGCTATAGCCCAATCATGTGATTACTAAGAACACAAAAACTGTGAAACATGGCAGATTTATTTTTCAGTCAATTATTCAAAGTCATTGCTCACTGTCTCAAGGTAAAGTAAATTAACTCATACAAGGGGCCAATGAATGGGACCAAGGGAAGATATTACATCCTTTTATTTATTTATTTATTTTTTTGGTGGGGGTCGACCTCAGGTACAAGCATCTTGACCCAATCTATGGATCTCAAAAAGTGAAATTCCAGGTGCAGCAAGAAGTTGAGGAAAAGATAGTTTCAGGCTAGGATGGGGAGTTACTAGATGATTCTCACATCTCCTATCAGCATTTGCCTCCTCCTCTTCTACGCCAGTCCAGCCCTACCTTTATGGAGGATTTTATGGTTATCAAATAGGTAAATTGATCCCCTTTACCATCTAGAGTGGGTTTTCTTTTTTATAATAACACTGCTCCTTTTCTCTAACATGATTTTCAAAGCCCATACACAATTAAGTTAAACATTAAATTCATTTTGGTCTATGTGACAATAAAAAGGAAAAAAATGTACATGTATTTAGCCACATGTTGCAGCTATGAATGGAAGTTTGTGTGCGAGAGCAGACAGCGGTATGAAAAGCTCATCTCCCACTGCAGTGTGTAAGGAAGTAATTAATTATGAGAATCAGATTATCCTTTGGTGTAACAACTGGAATATCTAAACTGATAATCTTCTCAATTCTGGTGGTAATCCTCACTCCCTTCTCAACCAGGCTTCACATTTCAAGTATTTCAACAGCCCAGGGCATTAGTTGTTAACCGTAACCTGTATCAGAATTACCTGCACTTCTTGTCAAAAGACATGTTTCTCAGTTCTGCCTCTAATTCAGTAAGACTGAACTGAGCTGTCTTAAAAATTATGTGGTCCCCATCATTTCCCAGGTGATGTTGATGCTACCAATCCAGGGATCACACTTGAAAAATGACTGAATTGAGATCTAGTTTCTTTGACTTGCACTTGTTTGTTGTGTCAACAATCAGCTGAACTCTTTTTTAAATTAGTTTTTTGCTCTTGGACCCACACAACTCTAAAGAAGCAAATAATATAGAATGTTGAATCCTTTACAAACTAATGATAATTGAGTTTTTTAGGATTTCACTGCTACTCTATAATCTGATTTTCTTTTTCTAATTGATTACAAGAAAATAATTTTCTGAAATTCCTTTATAAAATTTACAACAGCATGTTCAATATATACTTGGATCTTTTGTTCTTTCATTTGGTTCTTACAGAAGAAAATAATTCTTCCCATGAATATTTTAAATTCTCTCAGAAGATGGCTTTTCCTGTTCTTCCATTTAGTTACTCAACATTTATTCAGCACCTACTAAAAGGAGATAAAGACATCACAAATGATATTGCTGGCATCAAGGAATTTACATTCTAGTTAGAGAAAAAGAAAATAAATTACACAGTAAATATGTTAGGTAATGATTTCTTGGGAATCAAGAAAGCAGTGCAAATTGAAGATTCTTGACATGCTTATAATTACACATTATTTGTTTCCTAAAGAAATTCTCCTATTTGAATTACTAGGTACCATGATTATCTGGTTGATCATCTTTGACTCTCCTCTCCTTTCTCCTTGAAACTTCCTTCGATCCCAAACATCTCTTTCCATTCCAAACATTTCATTATGTATGCTGAGTCAGTCAGGATATAATCTTTCAACAAGATTCACAGAATCCTTTCTTTCTATTATTACACTGCAAATACTTTAGGTTAGTGTTTTCGTTAACCTTTTACCACGAAGAGTTTAATAAATAACTTTCATACCACAAATTCCTACAAGACATACTTACCCAAAAATAATAGCTTAGAATCACCAGCATAAAATAGTTAATATCACCAGCATAAAAACCCACTGAGGCGAGTATTTTTATTATTTCCCTTTAGAAATAAGGAGACTAAAATATTTCACAAAGTCATAAAGTCTTGGCCATTTGAGTCTAAAACATTGCTTTTATTGATAGTATGATAATACTTGTCATTCAAAGAGAGCAATACAAAGTGCTAGGGCAACAAAGAAGAAAAAAATATTAATTCTGCTTGGAGGACTTTGGAAAACTTATCAAAGAGGGTTCACCTGGTTTGTCTTCAGTAAACTGGTAGTTTGAAAGTGCTTAGGTTAAAAATTCTTTAACAAAGACATAACTTCCTACGTATATTTTTAGTACTGTACTCCTGTAATATGACTTCTGCAGAGTGTTTGTTAATTTATTTATCAGTTGATTATTAATTGATTTTCATCATCAAAATGGGAAAAATGGTGAGGTACTACAGTGAAGAATGCCACTGTGGGTCATAATGAAAGGCTAAAGCAAATGTAGAACACGAATGATAGGATGAATAGATTTCATCTACTTTCCAGAATCTTCCATAAATTTCCACTTTCTACCACCTACACTCCCACGTAGAATGAAAAAGTTACACTTGTCTCTTACAGGAGACAGTTAAAGGAGACATGGACTAGATGGGGTAGTTATTTGACCCATGAAAAACATTAAAGAATAAAGATCAACATTTCAAAACCCTATAAAAAGGCCATTGCACTTTATTTTTTGCCTGTTTCTTAGAAACTGTCAAGACACTGCCACCTTTAACAGCAACAGCTGTGCAAACTTTGATGAGTTTAATTAACATTTTAACTCCCATTTTAAACTTAAAGAACACATCTGTTAAGATATTAGTTTTGTGTCTGTGCTTCAATCAAGTTGCACCATTTTTCTTGCTCTGCTTATATACATAACCATATTGAGACAGCTAAAAATGAAAGTCACGTGACACCTTCGCTGCGTTCATGGGTCATTCCTGCAGTCAGGCCTGCCAAATCAGTTCCATGAATTTATGTCTTAAGTGACACAGTGGGGCCTTTCCAAACCATGTTTTATGAACTTATGCACACATATACATAGACACACACATACAATCTTTTCCATCTCAACAAATTCCTAATGACGAAATTTAATAAATAAGTCAGATTTAATTAGTAAGTAAACTCTGACACCAATTTAAAGTCTTTGCCCCTACTGTAAAGTTAGTTTGCATTTATATTATAGCCAAATAAATATAGTCTGTCAGGCCGTAAATATCTTACCTTGGTAGAAATGGGAGAGTCCTATTCTCTGAAAGCTATAGTCCAAACTAATTATTATCTTAAATGGTGGTACTACTTCTGCCCAAAAATGTATACACACACTTCAGGAAAAGAAAAATAGTATTATGTTTTCCCAACAGATGCTGTTACTCTCATTTGGGGGACCCTAGAGGATGTTGTATATTGCAGAAAACCCCTTACACTGCCAGCCCTTAGCGAAGAAATTGAAAATGTATGTGCGTCAATCTCAATGACCAAGGTTACCCAGCCAGCAGGTTCACAGGACTAATAAATGTCTGGAAGCTCATGGCCACCACTTTGAGCACCTCTTGTAATTGTAGAGGTCAAAGGTAACTTGTATTAATCTCATGATGTCTCAATAAAGTTAATATCAAAATATTTATGCAAATTTTTCCTTTCCTGATGTATATATATATATATATATATATATATATATACATATATATACATATAAAATGTATAGTACTTTTTTTCTTTTTTTTTCTTTTTTGCATTTTCTATGCAAATATATAATGCATAGAACTGTGGGTCCAGGGATGGGTTATTTTTCACATTTTCTCTTGGCATATCTTGTCTTTCTCATAAGAAGAATTGCCTTTCTTCTATGACAGGGAAAGAGAAACATGAGCACTGAGCCAGAATTTCTCAAGTTGACAGCAAGTATGACTTTTATGGGTGTTACAAGCATATGATCTATTCATTTGTAGCAGCTAGAAAAGATTTTGTAATTCAGGCCAGATTGCAAAAGGTCACCCTCACCAGATGAAGCAGATGAGGGGAATTTGCATGTGCCTCATGCACGCGGTATGAGGAATGTATATCCGACCGTGTGAATGCCGTTTCCCGTAGAGAGAGTGGTCGGAATGCTGCAGTCATCCACTGCTGATGCACAAATGAGAATGGCAGAATCAAAGAGATCCAACAAGCTATCCAGTGAAATTCTTTCACTTTTTAAAGGAAGAAATTCAGATTTATTGAGGTAGCTCACTTTCGAAGTATTGTAATGAGACAGACTAATGTTAACTTACTTTTATAAAGTACTGTAATGTGCCAGTCCTTAATCTAACACACTTACATTCACTTATACTTTTGTTATTTGCAATAATCCGTTATTATCATTTGTTAGATTTAAAAAATGGAGAAGCAACCAGGTTAATGTGTCTAAGGCTACATAGTTTGAAAGTGGTATCCAGGAAAAAACTTAAAGTGTGCACGTTAAGACATATGTGATGCTCTTCTAGTAACTTTAAATAGATACCAAGTGTGACATGTCTTTTTTTCAAAATTAGTACTTTTGCTCATTGACTGAGAGCAGCTCTCTATTTTAGGAATATGGGCTAGATTATGCAAAAAGTACCTGTGTCAGTGCTTTGATTTTTTTTCTTCTCTTGATGAATACTGATTGAGTGTATTGTCTTGACTTTTGACAAATTATAACATGGAACCTAACATATTACAAATTCATATCCATCTATAAAGTTCATTTAATCATTCATTCATTACAATTACTTACTAAGTCTCTATCACCTCTTAAGAATCAGTCCTTGTTCACTAACCAAAATGATGATTACCCTGGTAATAAAGGAGCTAGAGAGAGGTACTTTATTTGGTAGACTTACAAAATTAACATAAAACTTCTCTTTTCAGTTTAAAGTTATTTGAGCTTGGCAAATACCTCTAAGGCAATTAGAATATATAACAATTCCTTTACTTTCCAAAATCTAATGGGCTCTCCTTTTGCCATCAATCTTTCCACTGCCTTCAACTTTTACAAACACTGTTCCATTCCCCATTCCTAGGTTTGCCTTTCTCTTGAAAGTCAAATGTGGTGGTTAAACTTAATTGTGCCAACTTTGTTAGCCTGGGAGCCACATGGAGGATTCGTAAAGCACACTTCCAGGAGTGTCTGGGTGAGTGATGGAGGCCTGGCCCCTGGTGTCTTCTTTAGCCCTTGCTCTACTTCCTAGTCACCATGAACTAAGCCTCTTTGTGCCACCAAGACTTTGTTTCATGATGCTTCTGCCTTGAGCCAGATAATTGTGGGCCGAACCCCCTGAAACCATGAGCTAAATTAAACCTCTTCTCCTTTAAGTCCTGGATATTGGGCATTGCGTCTCAGTGAGGGAAAAATTGCTAATATATCACATAAGTGGAATTAGACAGCATGTAGCATTTTTATTTTGGCTTCTTTCACTTATATTTATGTTTTTATGCTTTCATGTATGGATAGTTCTTTCTATTGCTGAGTTGTATTGTACTGTTGTAGTTTCCTTCTCCTTTCACCAGGTCAAGGATATTTGGATTCTTTCCCATTATTGGTAATTATGAATAAAGTTGTTATTAACATTCATGCACAGATACTATGTTACACAAGCTTGATTTCTCTTATGTAATTCAGAGTTCTATGGAAACTATAATTTCAACTTTATAAGAAATGCCAAATAATTTTCCAAAGTGATCTTAACATTTTATACTCCTATCACTAATATGAGTTCCAATTTTCACTTTTTCACAATTACTTGATATTAACAGGTTTACCTCAGTCATTTTAATAGTAGTGTAGTATAGCTCATTATGGTTTCTAATTTGCATTTCCCTAAAGACTAGAAAATCATAATATCGAGCATATTTTCAGATGCTTATTTTACCCTTATATCTTCTATGGTGAATTGTTCAAGTCTTTTGCCAATTTTTATTGAATTTTTAAAATGTCTTGACTGTTCTACTTTTAAACTGCCTTATTGATCACTGATAATACCTAAATTCATAAATGACTCTCCTTCTATCCCTGCACTTGACTAATCATCAAGACACCCTGAGGTGTTTGACTAATCATCAAAACACCTACTAAACTCAGATTTTTCCAGGTCCTATTTCAGAGTTACTGAATCAGAATCCTCATAGGGTCAGACTCAGAAATTGAAGATATCTCCCCATGGGGGAAATGCAAATTAAGATTATAATGATCTACATCTAACAGTCTGCTGGAATGGATAAAATAATTTAAAACAATAATTATGGGACCGCAGAGATAGCTCAGTGGCACAGTGCCTGCCTGGCAAGTGCCAGGTCCTGAGTTCAATTCCCAGTACCCCCCACAAAAAAAAATAATAATAATGTTATTGATTCCTGATAAGGATGTGGTACAGACTTTCTAGAAGTTGAAAGGCATGAGTAAATAAAAATATAAGTCTTGGTGATTTTATGTATTTCAGAACTTATCCATGACTTCTAATTTATCCAGAATCTAAAAGCACTTATATGTAGAATGATAGAGATGGAAAAGAAATAATACATTCACTCTCTAATTATGTTTATATAAAAACCAAACTTGGGTCCAGAGAGGTGTGGTAAAGTCCCAAGAGAGAAACCATTTACTAAAAAACATGACAAGAATGATACCTGTCTCTTAGACCATAGCTGTTCACAAATTATTCTAGAATTTTATCTCATTTTCAAAATACTCAATCCATAACGTTTCTAGCATATTCATATCTTAAGAAAGCCTGTAACATTTTTCTTCAATACCTCCTACACTATTCCTTTGATCAAATTCTCACCCAAATTTGTCCAACCCTAAAATCTTGTTGGCTTCTGGAGATTGTCTCAGTTTTTTTTACCTGTTCTAAAAACAACTTGGTGCAATTTTCATTGTGACAGGAAGATTAAAGATGCTGAATACATTAGAGCTTGAAATAAAGACCTGCTCTTTACTCAAACTGACTAAACACTGACCTCTTTAACTTTTTTTCTTTCATATCCATTTTTCACTCTCTCTCACTAGCTTTGAAAAATAATCATAATGTGTCCTTTGTAGAAAAAATATGCATGCTTGATTTGTATGTCGGCTTAATATTTGAATTTTAATTCATTCATCCAGTGAACACATATTATTACATGGTCATGTTTCCTAAATATTAAGCTCGCAGAGGGTAGTGACCCATCCACAGAATGCAGCTACATAAGGCAGCTCCATAAGACTAGGTGCAGTTCTGCTTCTCATCAAAACCACAAAGATGGCTGCTATAGGATGCATCATTAAAAATCAGTCAATATTTACTTTGTGCGTTCATTAAGGCAAGAAAAATAAATTGAATAACCAGTGCTAAACATATTGATGGTTGTAATTTAAATAAGTTTATGGAATAGACTATTGAAAAGCTTATGTATTTAGCAATGATTTTTACCTTTGCTCATTATATAAAACTTTACATGATAAACAGCTCTAGAATGTTTTCACAATTAAGTTGACACTGAGAAAATGATGAAAATGAGATCACTGATATCTGAGGGCTAAGAAATTATGAAAAAGTATTTTTGAAAGGAGCATAAGCTTTACCACTTTACCAGAAAAGGCAATTTAAATCACAAATTACTTAATTCATTCTTCAGAATGTATATTAAAGCCAGGGGCCCCACTGACAAAGGCAGAAGATAGATTTCTTTTGGGGATGAAATTGGGTGCAAGGCTAGTACAAGAAAGCTGTTCTAGTAAGATTTTTATTAGAGATGATATGCCTGGGACTCATGACCTAGAAAGAAATCACTCTTGATGGGAGGGAAGCCCTTCGTGATGTAAGTTATCTTGAAATAGGGTTTGTTGCTCTAAATATTTAGTACCAAGCAGTGTCATTTAAGTACTTGAACTTTTGCAAGTCACTATTTATTAGATATTTGAAACCCAAATGTTCCTCAGTCCTGCTCAAACCTATTTTTATCTCAGCTGATGTCCCAATTTCGTTCTTATAGTCCTGTCAAAGGCAATTTTTTTAAAAGTTGCAGCACAATTTAAAGCATTTCGTCTTATTTCTTATATTACCACACATTTTTTACTCTGCATCATATACTTTGTCATATGTGTGCTTTTTACAAGTCTTCACATAAGTCTTCAATTTTTTTTCCCATTGTGTTAACTTTATTCATTATGATATGGCTTTCTTCTCTGAGTACGTATAATGGGATAAATGTGCACATGGTAGATAGACAGACAGAAGTAAACCATCAATTCACTGGAATAATTTCTATTCGCATGTTATTGCTGAACTAAATATATCTGGTAAAAGCAGATACATTTGGAGAAAAGCTGATTTTATTCATTCATTGATAGGATTTACTTAATGTACTGACTTCATGTGGAAAAATTATATGTTGTCAACTTCTTTTCCCATTTTCTGAGATTGCTTTTCCATACTTCCTACTCTCATGATTCAGCATTTGTTTTGAGTTCAATTGTTCCCCACACTCATGTATTGAGAACCTAATCCCAAATGTCTCCAAATGTGATCCTACTTGCAAGCAGATACTAGTTATGATGAAGTCATATCAGGGTAGAGTGGGTCCCAACTCTAATATGACTGGAGTCCTCATAAGAGCAATGCCACGTGAAGAAGCAGCCACGCACACATGGGCAATGCACCATGAAGAGTGGAGAACTACAGAACTGAGGAGACTATGAGAGAATCTTTTCTGCCACCTTTAGAGGTGGCATGGCTCAGCCAACCCTGTGATATCAGACTTCTATACTCCAGAATTATAAGACAACAAATTTATGTTGTTACTTAGTTTGTGTTTTAACCACTTTTACCTAAACATTGGTTTCTGCTCTTTAGGAGACTATTTCTGGTCCATTATCACAGAACCCTGACAAAACTAATAGAGATCTAACCAACATTTCTACAGAAATCAAAAGGCAGGAACCCACCCACTTTCTTCCTTCCTAGCTATAAACCTATCGGTATTGTCATCTGTTAGGATGTGTGTATTAATCATTCTATACATGCAAACCTCTGCACTATTGCTCTTGGTCCCATCTTCTTAGTCAGTTCTAGTCCCATTTACTGTATTACATAACACAATTTCATAATCTGTTGAATTGCATCCCTTAGCCCATAACTATACTTACGATTTTTCCATATTTAAAGCTGGAGAGAATGTCCAATAGTTGCTGCTTTCTCTCTTTTGGCATTTAATTAAATCTGGTCTTCATCCTTCTTACCTATGAAAATCATTGTCCCAAACACCAAGAGTTACAAATTTATCTATTATAAAACAATCTTATTAATCTCCCTACTCTTTTTAATCGTTCCCAAGTCATATATAACTTTAGCTCCCCCCCTCTTTCTCTCTTTTCCACACACACATACACACATTTTATCTTTCTTTTAAGCAAAAATTGCATTTAGACCTGCAGAGCTTTAAGTCACACTGTCCAGGGCTGCCTTGTGTAGAGAGCAGTGAGGCTGTTCAGCTCCACAATGAAGGGCACATCTTTGGCCATGCCCAAATGCAAATCGACACAGGAATACACAGGTCGCAGGAAAGACTGAGGCCTCATGCCATTCCCTTCTCTTCCCAATCTCAGTTGCTGGCTGACTGATGATGAGCTTTCTGAAGTTTAAAACTATTCAGCATTTCATCATGTTTACCATTTTCCTTATTCAAGGAAAGCTTTTCACCTAGTTTCCTTAATAGCATATACCCAAGATTTTTCCTCTGATCACCAAACCATTTTTCTTTTCTATGTACCTCATCCTTTATCGACGTATCTGAATCTTTTTAAAGTGAATATAAAAATCTTGTTATGAGGTTCTGTCACTATCCGCAGCACACTGAGAATCGTTCAGTACCTCCAGCTGTCAAGATGTTACTCCATTCAATCCCTCCAGTATGTATGACAATTTTTCTGCTTTTGAAATATAGCATGGTAAGAGGATTGTTTAAATTGTAGTCCCCACAAAATGGCTACTTGCCTGACTTTCTCACCCCCAAATTCTGTTTTGAAACATTGTCCATCCTTTTAATTTGGCTCTCAAACTTTCTGTTATTCCTCTTTTTTTTCCTCTGTGTTCAGTCTCATCTAATTCCAGGCATCCATTATTCCTTATGTAAGTATATCTTCTTTTGCAGAATATTCCTTCCCAGTCTCAGAAACTTCCTGTCTGCTATCAGATCCAAGATTGGTTAGGGTGTTGGCCTTCATACAAGTAGCTAACTGTCCAGAAAACTGAACTTAATCCTGGTCCCATTTGTAAACATAGTGTAAACCAATCCTAGTTGTTTCATTCTGCTAGGAACTGTTTTAGGTAAGGGTATATGTTCTAGTCATGGTAAATAAGATAAGACTTCCTCTTTGAGGACACTGAATAAAGTGTCCAACAAATAAAGAAAGTCAAATGTCAGTAAAATTATAGAAAGATATGATACTGAATTATGTATGGTAGGTGCCCCACTTTGGGATATTTTGCTCTGTAATAACCGTTCTCCTGTTTGCTAAAACCGTATAATCTGGGTTATCTGTCACTAGTACCCAAAACTAATGATCATTCAGGGTGCTTCTATTTTCCAGAACACATTTTCAAATATCTGTATTGATTGTTGTTATGGTTTGTGTCTAGATGTCTTCATGCAGTCATGGGTGGAGGAGTTTTGGGGGTAGTTGAATCTGGAGTTTGTGGCTGATTCATAGTGCAGTGCTGGGATTAAGGGTGCTGGGATAAAGGCTGGGTGAAACCTGGATCGCTCCACTGACTGGATTGGCACCGCCCTAATCCCAGCAGTCTGGATCAGATAAAAGGTGCAGCAAGAGGCTTGTTCTCCCCTTTTGCTCTTGTTGCTCTTGCTGTCTTCCATGGCCATGAACTGTTGCTCCTCTGCCACACCACCCTGCCTTGGAGCCTGCTGATTATGGACTGAAACCTCTACAAACTGTGAGCTAAATAAACCTTTCCCCCTTTAACTTTGGGCATCTGGCATTTTGTCTCAGCAATGAGAAAAGTAACTAAGACAAATATGATCCAGGTATGACACATGTATCTTAAACATAATTTATCTATACAGTGTATTTTGTTCCACAAATTCAACCTGATATTCTACCTGAATTTGATTTGTGGGCTTGTTTTTAAAATACAGTCTTAATGTTCACAAATTCAGAGCAGAAACTTGGAGCTACCAGTACCTCCCTTACATTAATTTTCCCAGGTGACCACTATGTTCTGTAGATTCTATCAAAAAAAGTATCAAATCTACCCTTTCTGTCCTATAATCTTCTTACCTAGAACAGTTTTGCTTCCTTGCTACCTAATTTTTGCTTATCTAATGGGTTCTGTGCACCACTGAGTTATGCTTCAAAAGCACTGGTAGTTTTAAAATATATGAGTAAAGAATACAGTAATACCTCAGTTGTTGAACTCAATTTGTTCCAAATTCATGATCAAACACTGAAAAGTTTGAGAACTGAACACTTTTTTCCCATAAGAAATAATGGAAAACCAAATAATTGGTGCTGATGCCCAAAAATCACACTTATAAATACATTTTTCCAGGACTTTACCAAATTTCACAAAGATTTCTTTCTTTAACTTTATCATGGTTCTCACAGTTTTCCTCTTAGATTTACCGCTGGTATCACTAACTTTCTTTGGGGCCATGGTTACAGTATTTTATGGAAATAAAGAACAAAAACAAAAGCAGAATGATGAAAGTTTTAATGCTATAAGCCAAGCTCTGTATGTTGTCTGGGTGAGAGCCATGCTTAGACTGAAGTGTCCTCCCTCTGCATCCTGGTGAAATGCAACACGTGGCTCACTCTTGGCCCTTGCAGGTTTCAAGTGGGATTTCCAGTTCAAGTATTGAGTAAAGTTATGAACATTGAGCAGATTTGTTTTTTGAACTTTGCTATTCAAATATCAGTGGAAAGTTCAAGCTTGGAGGTGTTCAATAACCAAGGTATCTACTGTATGATATTCTCAAGACACATTCTTCTGTTCCCTTTTGGAATAAACTATTAACACTATAATATCCAATTTCTATATTTCAGCTTCATTGCTCTCTATACTGACTTTTATTCTAGCTATAGTTGTCATCCAATCATTTCATTTGTATGTTTTGAGAATACACAGTAGTCTTCCTTTATCTATGGAAGACTCATTTCTAGGCACCCAGTTCCTGCCTGGAGCCATAGATAGTACTAAAACCTATATTTAGACATACTATTATGGCTTCAGGGCATGAGTGCCAGGGTACTCTGTTGGAAAAGGGCCACATAGGAAATCAATTTCCTGGGACTCAGTTTTTTGTGCTCAGTTGGCCAGGCATGAGGAGGCCTCTGCAACCAAGAGCAAGACACAAAAGAGCTGAGCTACTGCTCTTGTTGGTGGCGGACCTTGGTGCCATCCATGCGGTGCTGGTTTTATTCTCACGTGCAGTGCAAAAGTCATTGGGTCAGGGAGGCTTCCACCCAGATTTCAGAAGAAGGTGATGGTGGTCAGGCAGTATGTCCCTGACAGGGCAGTGCATGAAGCTTTGAGAGTGAAGTCAAAAGAGAGATGGATACCCCAGAAAGTTGGAGAAGCCAGGAACATGGACCATCTGAGAAAAGTTACAAGGAGTGAGCAATGCCAGACCAAGAAAAAAGCCATGAAAGCTGTAAACACTGGGAATGCCATAGAGGTGAGGTAGCCAAAGCCATCTAGAGCTCACATCTTGCCACGG
Source organism: Erethizon dorsatum (assembly GCA_028451465.1). Lineage (NCBI taxonomy): Eukaryota > Metazoa > Chordata > Mammalia > Rodentia > Erethizontidae > Erethizon > Erethizon dorsatum. The sequence continues at coordinate 89,123,950 of CM051826.1, forward strand.
ATTGTCCTGGGTGCTAGATGTGGAACTGCCGGATTTATTGTATAACCCACTGGGTGTTTCTCTAATTATTGTTGTTATTCTATTCCATAGCAGGATAGTATCAAGTCTAAAATATGAGAAGTACTTGTATATTTCTGACTATCATTGTCAGAAAATGTTGCAAAGAGTAACATTTTATCTAAAGTCTTATCCTAAATTAAGACCTGTTATACCTTATACACATTGAATTTTCTTTCATAAAAATAATAATAATTAAAATTGATACAGCTGCTTTCGTGAGTTAGATATGGAACTTACAGGCTTTCACAGAAAAAATTATCCATATTCAACTATCTTAGTAAAGTCCTTGACATATTTATTTAAATCATTCAAATTCAAAAATATTGAATTCATGGGCCAGTGAGATGGCTCAGCGGCTTAAGCACCTGCCTGGCAAGCACGAGGGCCCGAGTTCGACTCCCGGAACCCACATACGAAAAAAGGGGCCGGTGATATTGCTCAGCGGCACAGGCGCCTGCTGGCGCGCAAGGTCCTGAGGTCGACCCCCTGGTACCCACACACACAAAAAAAATATTGAATTCATTATTATATTTAGTTATGTGTTCTTAATAAAAAGCAAAGATAAACTTCCTATGGCATTGTTATTTCTCTATTGTATATTCTGCAATGTGACTGGGCACTACACAGCTCAAAAGATTAAAAAACATCTTAAGGACACATTCACACTCACAAATTAGGTTTACTAACTGGGCATTGATGTTGGGTCACAAGGCGTAAGATACATAGCTATGACAAGATTTTTTTTTAAAGGTTTATTACTGCTGATGGGCATAGGGCTTTTCCTTTTCTCTTTATTTATGTTCACAAGTACCTAAAGTAAAGGAATGTTTAAAACAAGTAAAGAGCACAGGACTATTTTGAATTCCAAATTCTTGAAATAAAAAAGACACAAAGGAGTTTATTTCAATTCACTTCTATACAGCTCTGTCTTTCAGAAATCCTAGCTTTCTCAGCTCATCCAGCTTTATGGCTTTGGCCACTGCCGCATCCTCAAGGGAATGCTGGGAAATGAGTTACAAAGACTGAACACCATGTACACTGTGCTGTTTATGAGTCTAGTGTAGAGCTAAGTAAGGAGAGAGGCACAGCTGCAGACTCACAGCAGGTAGAGAATCACTTAAGAGATAATGAAAAGGACCAGGACAATAAGTTTAAAGAAGAGAAAAAATTTGGAATCTGAGATGAAACCCTGGAGTGACAATAAACCCTGGAAGACTAAAAGAAACAGAATACTTAAATTCTCCTTTGAAATTCCAACTTGGAAAAACAAGATCCTAAAGCAATTACAAGTAAAAGGTAGAAATATCTGGTACACGGCAAATGGCCCTGCACTGTAGTGCAGACATCTGACTTTGGTTGCCGTCAGCCAAAGTAGATGTGACATTAAATAAGGACATTGCTTAACTTCTTTTGGTCTCATCCTTAAAATGAAAATTCTGGACTAAAAGTTGTAGTGATGTGTTTTTTACAGGTCTAAACAATCATGAATTATAATCATAAACATTTTTAGTCGCTACACAAAGGAAATCAAAACACATGTTAGATAATAGCTGCGACCTTGTAGCAGAAACTTAGTGACCACGTGGATTTCCTGAACAAGACATCTTAAAATTAGTGTGAGCTCTTGGACTGTTCCACCTCAGTGAGAGATGGTACCACTTCATGAGGTGGCTGTTTCCACACTTGACAGCCTCTTATTTTTAACTGATAATCATGATTCTAGTAGTTTCTGCTGCTAGATCTAGCCACAACATAAAGTAAAAGAAATAAATATCCTCTGAAATTATTAAAAGAAGCATTTTTTTTACCTACTTGAGCTGATCTTATCTGAGAAATAAATATCCTTGGTTCCTTCAGCTACTGCTTATTTTTATGATGCCTGGATTTAAAAGCATAAGATTATAGACTTTGAAACAGGCTTAGATTATTGGTATATATTTAGTGGTTATACTCTGAGTACATTAATATTGTATCTTTGGTCCCCAATATAACTGGAGGCCTAAATTTTGAATATTTTGATATGAATTAATACTAAGGCTACTACAGAAATTTTGCCTTCTATACAGAGCTGCTGACAAGCTCAGAGATGATACATATGAGGTTAAATCATATAAAACTGCTGATATTTGGTGCACATAGATCTCAAGAACACAAAGTGAATATAAAAAAATATCTATAGCAATAGCCATTATAGGATCAGGCATTGTTCTAAGTGTTTATTATTTGTATCACTTAATGGGAAATGCCAGTTTGATAAAATAGATGATTATCAGGTAGCAAAGAAAGGCTGTTCTTTTTTTTTTTTTTTTTTTTTAGGTTAAGATATCCAAATTTAATATATTTTTTTTAATTTTAAGGAGGAGAAAAAACAAAACAAAACAAATCAAAAAAGAACAAATTTTCAAAACAACATAATAGGAGGGTAACAATGGTTAATGCATTACGTATTGTTATCTTTGTTATTCAGGATACCAGATATTAGCATTCAATTGTCCAAACATTATTGTCACAAACCTTACTCTTCAATGAACTAAGTAAAATTAGTAGTGTATCTATCTTAACCATCTTATATATATATACAATTTTTTTTTCCTTTCCCTTCTTTCTTTTCCCTATTCCTCCATCCCAGTCTCTCTTTCCTTCTGACCAGTTTCTTTTTGATTCACCATGTCTATTGTACATTTCGGATCTTATTTACTCTTTCAGTTTCTCATACTAGAGAGACAATACGATGCTTATACATGTGCGTCCAGTTTATTTCACTTATGAGTATCTTCCCAGGTTGCATCCATTTACCTATAAAAGTCTCCAGTTTATCCTTCTTTATGGCTGAATAGTACTCCATTGTATAAAAATACCACATCTTTCTTATCCATTCCTCAGTTGATGGGCATCTGGGTTGTTTTCAAAATCTGGCTATTACAAATTGTGCTGCTATAAACATGGGTGCACATATATCGCTGTGGTACGATGTTTTTAACTCTTCTGGGAAGATGCCCAGAAGGGGAATAGCTGGGTCAGATGGGACCTCCAACCCTAGATTTTTGAGGAATCTCCACACTGATTTCCACAGTGGCTGTACCAGTCGACACTCCCACCAACAGTGAAGAAGGGTTCCTTTTTCCCCACAGACAAAGGCTGTGCTTAAGGAAGCCCTTTTCTCTGCATGAAGGCAAGTCAGGAGTTAAACTTAATTTGGACAGCATATCCTCCTCTGTGATTCCCAGGGTTGGGTCTTCCACAGCCGTTGATCATCCTTTGTGAACTTTTCAAATAGACAAGATTGTCTAATTGGGGCCGGTGAGATAGCTCAGCGGCTTAAGCGCCTGCCCGGCAAGCGCGAGGGCCCGAGTTCGACTCCCGGAACCCACATACGAAAAAAAACGGGGCCGGTGATATCGCTCAGTGGCACGGGCGCCTGCTGGCGCGTGAGGTCCTGAGGTCGACCCCCCGGTACCCACAAAAAAAAAAAAAAAAGATTGTCTAATGATATTCTATTTTTCTTCTTATCTGTACATATTTCCTTTCCATCTTTCACTTTGGTGAGATACAGAATTTTTTTTTTTTTTGGTATTTTGGTGTTTCTCATATCTATTCATCCTGAACAGTAGAAGAGACCAAGTGCATCCTTGATGCTCAGGTGCTATGCAAAGTCTAATCAATCTTTGTACTTTCCTTGCTCATATGTACAGGATTAAAGCTCAGTATACCAAGAACCCACAAGAAGAAATGGTTCATATCCAAGGATTTCCATAAACCAACATTTCTAATGTAGCTCCTTCCTTCCCTCTCTTTTGGTATTACATCTACAGCTTATCATAAAAAGTGAGGTTTTCTCATGTCAGGGAAAGTTCAACTGGCAATAATTATAAAATGTATAATTTTTTCCCTTGTTAAATAGACTTATTCAAAAGGACCCTCAGTGAGACAGGTTGGAGAGGGCCATAAATAGCTCCTACACTTTGCGTATTAGCATAACATTGGTAAGTAGCTTTTCACATCCTGTGAACCACATCAATCTCTGTCAGCCTTTTTTTTCTCCCTCAGTACTGAATGGGAAATTCATGATATGCGTATATGTGAATATGTAACAGATTGCTAGTACTGGAAACAGTAATTAGAAGATTCTGGTCCCAGGAAAAGAAGTAAAAAAGAGGGAGAATAGGTCCTCATGAATGATGGTCACCTTATAATCCTCAAATCAAAATAAATGCAGTAACTATCACCCTTACACAAACACAAACTAAATAGAATTGGGGGGGGATCTGGTACGTATATGTATCGGTGTATATTTCACTGAATGGATCAGAGTATACTAGATGTAGGAATGACTAATGGGTCAGGGAAAAGTGGATGCAGAAATATAAAAATGTGTTTAAGTCTGCATGGGGCTACATTATATTTCACTATGCTTTTATCAGTCATCTTATTCTCTATGCCTCATTGTTTTGTATCATCTAGAAATTTGTCAAAACATACTTTTTTCTGAAGTCATGGCTAAAATTATTGAAAATGCTTGACCAAATCAGAGCATTTCAGGACATAAATCAGGATGATTCTATAAATTTTTATAAATCAATTTGGCAGCACTTTTCAAGAAATTTACCATTCAACCAGTCAAAAATCCTACTAACGCCAGGCGTGATGGTGCATGCCCCTAATCCTAGCACTCAGGAGGTTGTCAGGAGGATCACCATGAGTTCTAGGCCAGCCTGAGCTACACAGTGAGTTCAAGCTCAGGCTGAACTACAGAGTGAGAGTCTGTCTCAAAAGCAAAAAGAAAAATCCAACTGATTTCACTATTTTCCATAATTTTTCATTTTGGGCTATTGGGATCCAGTAAGTTAATTGCTGATATGGAGATAACGAAATTGATATAGGATGTTTTTTCCATCCTGACTCTATAAAAAATAAAATGAGATTGCACTAGAATGTGTTTTCACTTATTTATGCATTTGATGTATATAATCTTATTTCTAGTGATTGACTTTTGACTTTTTTTTAATGCTTGCACTTGTGCACTTGGTAATCTAGATGTTTGCATAATACTACATTTATATACTCCATTTTTTAAAAAAATCACAAAATTTCCATCTTTCCAGGCTTTGCTATCATTCTTCAAAGGGTGAATGGGTTCTAAAATGTTATTTGCATGACATGGGATGTACATTTATCCTGAAAAAGAGACACAAAATAATGTACAAGAACTGTGTTATCATATCACACTTTATATCTTGTTCATTCAGTTTCTTCTTATTTATTTTGTTTTATCCATTTGGAAACTTATTCTTACTGACAGAAACAAAAGCAAAATAGCCCCCCCCCCAAGAAAATTATGAGTTAGCCCATGGAATCAAAGGGAAACAATTTTTAAATCAAACTAGAAAATGTCTATGTAAAAAAAAATAACCCCCACTGAGTATATTTTTAATAGCTAAACTAGTTAGGTAAAGTCTGAAAATGAGGAAAAGAGTCCATAAATAATGTTTTTACTGCCCATGTTTTTAATAGCCTATGTCTATGAGTGGTTCATGTCTATTAAAGTGTCAATCACATTTTCAAAGAAAATGGAAGATTAAACTAATTAGGCTGGCAGTCAAATGAGTTAGACCTAGTTTTTCCCCTTTCTTTTCCAAGTGGATTGATTTGAATTTTAGGTGATTGACAGTTAAGACATATATGATGAAAGTAATGAAAGTTTTCATTTTGTAATTGAAAAGATTTAAGTCCACAGATTTTATTGAGTAGCTATCTTAAGCAACCTTGGCTACCTTCTCTGACATTATCATTTATATTGAATACAGGGAGATATATCCACAAAAACTTCAATCTGTCAGCAATTAGTTGAGCACATCTACTGAGGTATTCCTCATCCAGGGATGTACAATAGTTATAACTTTCATGAAACCAGGGCCTACTTCCTTTTTTTTTTCTGATTTATTTTTTTCCTAGACATTTATTTATTCATATAGTGGAATTCTCATTCTTTTGGTTAAGAGTATATTTGAAAGGAAGAAGGAGAATTGTAACTTATCACAGAGACCTGCCAGTGACAAGTCATTACATAAAAGCACAGTGGAGTACTTGGTCACTCCAAGGCACAGCCGTAGCCGACTAGTTTGCTATGTGAAAGTTGGCACTGAATTTATGTAACCAGGACAACTTTTGATTGAATTGAATGTAAGAAAGAGGAGGGAAAACACAATAGTTAGGTAGGAAGTGCATTATCGTTGAATAGCCACAGAGGATATAATCCAAGCCCCCCAGCCGATGCCGGAAATGACAGACATTCCCGAGGCCTGCATGTACTGTTTTTTCATATATATGTATACACATGACAAAGTTTAATTTTTTAATTAGATACAACAAAATACTAACAATAATTGATAATATATGATAATATGCTCTAATAGTAAATATTTAAAACATGAATTATTTCCAGAATTTTCCATTTAATATCTTTGGACCATGGTCGACCACATGTAAAGGAATCCATGTAATAAGGAGTGAATACTGTGCATAAAAAGCAGGAAGAAGGGCAATGATATTGAGTCTAAGACTTTTGCAAACTGTATTTTGGATTGAATACAAACCCTACATATGTAAAAAAAAAAAGACGTTTTTAATTTAATTTAATTTTATTTTATTTTATATTTTCATTTAACTAGTTTTAAAGCCCCCGGAAATTATTTTAAAACAATATTTTGGCTCTTAACAAAGGCTGAACTCTATAAGAATTGATCAACTTTAAGAGTTATCAAGATGATCATTTGTTGGGCTGGCTTATATTTTAGCTGTTTTAGTTTTCAGTAACAGCTCACCCGGAAGGAGAGACAAAACCTGAGATTCAGTACTAAGAGGACATACAATACAAGAGACAATTTTTGCAAATATATTAGGTGGGTTTCAAATTTTATATTTTCTAAAATTTCTCATACAGTTTTAAACTTAAAACTTGCATATTATATATATTATCAACTTATGAAGAGTGTGAACCTAAATTAAAATTAAAATTTGTCTAAAAATTATATTGTGGGGAAAGGATGTTTATTTTTTATAACTGTAAAATGAATAGAAAAGTGTCAAATTTAGGGTAGTACTTCAAGGTAAATACTAAAAAGAATTTTGTACTCATGCATTTTTTCTGTCAATACATAGTTTTGTCAGTATAGTTTTGTCAATATATTTCTCCCACATAGTGGGTGCTGTTGGTTAGCCACATGAAATAAACGACTTTGGCCTTAACTGAATGCTACTTCTACAGTACATCATAACCCCAGCCTACTGAGAATAAGCCTTACTTGGCAGTAATCTACATCCAGTGGCATTTGGAAAGCTGCAGTAATGATGATGAAATTAAAACACAGAATTTAAATAGCACATAGGTCACTGTGATGTAAAAATGTAGGTAAGAATAATAATGACCTCTAAAATGTTTGTGTTCATTGGTGAAGGCTAAGCTAATTAGGAATGGAAGTTGAAAAGCTATTTCTTTTCTGAACATTCCAACTAGCATGGCCTGGAATAAACATCAGCACATTCAGAACTTATATCCTCTTAAAGAAATAATGTATTCAATAATTCTATATTTACCTCTGTATGCCATTTGACCTCTACTATCCTAGGTGGTTCTAAATTATGCCCTTTTGATTTAAGTACTTATTACTTATCAGAATAAAAATTGTGCAATGTTTCTTTAACAATTCTGGCAAGGGTTGAGGATGTAGCTCTATGGTAGAACACTTGCTGAGAATGTATGAAGCCCTGGGTTTGAGCCACAAGACTGGAAAGAAAAAAGAATTAACAATCTAACAATTCTAACAAGACTTATCTTAGGTGAAAAAATATATATGTATGTGTAATTTTCCTTTCTATATCCATAGAGAATTGTTATCTCATTTAAAATGCTGGAATGTGGTGGTATGTCTAAATTATCATACAAACATACCATGATTTGGCATTAGTTATGTGGAAATTCATCCAAAGATGAAAGAATTTTGCCTATTTTTCATTGTCATAAATCTAAAAGAAACAAATTATCTTGTCTTTGTTTTATCTAATAATACATTAACTAAATTACAAAATCTTTATTATGGGATTTCTCATTGATTTCTCTATAAATTTTGATGCATCAAGGGATCCTGGAGATAACAATTATATCAACTAACTCCATCACTGAACTTTTTTAGCTTTCCTAAGAACATCATTGTTCTAGCAAACTGAAATTGGGAAACATTGGTTCCTGATAGTATGACTTTATCTATCTCTGCCTAATCTTAAATTTATTTAAAATGCTTATCTTGAATTCTCCATGATGATCACTATTCAGTGTTAACTGGGTTTACCCAAAATGGAATTCCTTAGCATGGTAGTAAATAAAATATATATCAAAAATATCCAAATCCAAACACAACTATATGTGAAAAAAATCAGTATAAACTTTATATTTTATAATGATTGCACTGTGTTCAAATTATGTTTTTCAAGTTTTTTAAGTTCCCTCTCAAGTTCCCTCTCATTAAGACTATTTCTTTAGAATTCATAGGGTGTATTAGATTTGACTAGCAAGTTTTTGATCATCTTTTATAACAAATTATAAATTGAAACTTTATTTCAATCTGATAGATGGTATTACATAGAAAGCAATAAAATCGGGCCGGTGAGATGGCTCAGCGGCTTAAGCGCCTGCCCGGCAAGCGCAAGGGCCCGAGTTCGACTCCCGGATCCCACATACGAAAAAGGGGCCGGTGATATCGCTCAGCGGCACGGGTGCCTGTTGGTGCGCGAGGTCCTGAGGTCGACCCCCCGGTACCCACAAAAAAAAAAAAAAAAAAAGAAAGCAATAAAATCTTCCTTATTTAGGACAGTGAGATAGGTCTAAATAATTTTTTAAAAAATAAACGCTTATTTGAAGATCAGTTGAATTTTTAGTAGATACTAAAAAGTGAAAGAGAGAGCGTGTGTTTTATGTGGGTTTTTTGGTACCATATCCACTAAAGATATTAAACATTTAATTGGGCCGGTGGATAGCTCAGCAACATAAGCGCCTGTCTGGCAAGTGCGAAATCCTGAGTTCGACTCCCGGTACCCACATATGAAAAAAGGGCTGGTGATATTGCTCAGCGGCGGGCACCTGCTGGTGTGTGAGGTCCTGAGTTCGACCCCAGTACCCACAAAAAAAAAAAATTAATTGATCAACTCTCTGTTTCTTAACTATAAATGGAAATTTAAGTCCATTTTCCAACACAGTAACTTTTATTCTTATCTCCAGAAATATATATATATATGCATGTACTGGATATATATATATGGATATATATATATGGATATATATATATCCATGATAGATATAGAGATAGAGATAGATAGATAGATAGATATAGATATAGATATAGATATAGATATAGATATATCCATGCTTATGGATATATTCATCATACAAATTAACAGTTGTTCACTAGCTAAGATCCTTTCGTTAAAAATAATCCTTTTTATTCTATCAAATACCCAACAACACTGACATTCAAATGAAGAGAAAGAATAATTTGTCTGTGTTATATTCTACCATTCTGCTATGTGGAAAGGAAAGTATGTAATTTAGATTAAAAGGGCCTGCTATAACACAGGTGCTTAATAAATATTTTGAATAAAATATTCATACATCGTTGCAGCTGGAAAAATTATGAATTTACTAACTCACTAGTTGCCTTATAATATGTCCTCCAGCATGTGTCATTATCTGAGCTTTCTGTTTAATCATTAATATTATGCATGACATTACATTTTACATTCACCCATTGCAATTTTGCTTTTTTATATATTACATGAAAAAATATTAGACATTATTGTTATCGCAACTTTTACTTGGGACCATATTCCAAAATTTGACAGATGAATGATCCCTTTTTTGCTGATAATGCAAGACAAAGCAACTTTGTACTTTGCAGGTACACAAAAGGAAAAGAGAATTAGATTCTTGGATCCAGAGGTGAATATTCACATGGCTAATTACAAATTATAAGTAGGGAAACCAGGCAGTTAGTTCACATCCCAAAGCAAAATGTGAACTGCTCCATGTGGCTTAGTCCAAAAGTGAACTATCTAGCACTTGATTCTGTAGGCAGTTATGACATCCACATAATTCAATACAATGATCTATTTCAAAGACTGAGCTGATCTGTGCATGCCCCTTCCATAGAACAGAGGAACGTGCACATAATAGCCATGTGAAAATACACTAAGAATGATAAAAACACTTGCATGTACTGAAATCCTTTATAAACATATACCTGTGGGAAATTTCAACTATTTTATATAAAAATCCAAATATAACATGATATTTTCTCAATAAGCAATTTTAATATATTATAAAATGAATCAGAAAGCCCTGGGGACACTCATCATGTCTAGTATTATTCTCTTCATGACAATTTATTCCTATATCCTAAATCATGAAAAGACATCAAGTAGAAATTCAATACTGTAAGAATAATTGTTATAAAAATGTAACAGTTCTCAGAAAGTACAGTTAGAGTTGATAAAATATCTCTTAGGTTTGACCCATTTTACTTCTTTTTGTGCATATAGAAAAATGCTAATATTTGTATCTGTGTGAAATGTAAAAACAACTGAGAAGAGCTGGATGCAGCCCATTTTTCTATAGGCAGCCTTTCAGGTTTTTCATCACAACTGAGAAGAGCTGGATGCAGCCCATTTTTCTATAGGCAGCCTTTCAGGTTTTTCATCACTGTATGTGTTGACTTATATAAAAAGCAAAGGAAAGTTACGCGTTCTCTTTAAATTGTATTTCATTTTTGAAATTATGCATGTAAGACGATGCATTTTAGTTTTCAAGATTACTGACATTCTGTAAATGCAAATATACATTTTATACATTACAATATTACCCAAGAAAGAAAAAACACAACAACAAAAAAGGAAATGGTTGTGTAGGAGTAGACAGGAATAGAACAATCCCAGTATTGTACCCTTCCCACCATCCTTCAAGATTGTCTTTTACATTTCTACTTTAAATCACTTCTATTCCTATCACATCTCATAAAAGTGGTAAGAATTTGAATCTCAATTTCCTCATTTGAAACATTTGCCTCCCCCATCATTACCATGCTTGCTTTTCAAGGAAAGATTCTTGTACCAACTGCAAATGTAATGAAGCAATTTATTAGTTTTAATCCTTTTGCATTGGAATTTTTTTTTCATTAACATCTACAATGAATATTTTCCTTGTGCTTTCTATTTTTATATATGTAATTGGTGGTCTTCTGAGTTTTGTGGCTTTTGGGCTCAATTACTTGGTTGGCATGTGAACAACTTTATTGTTTACATCTATTATAATTTCTGACAGTTTTACAATTTTACTTATGTAATAGATCATCTTTAATACATATGTTGCTTAATAACATTAACTTTCAAACAAGTCTGTAGGTAATACCTAATTGTTTTCATATTGCAAGAGTTAACGTTTTCAGAAAAATTTTGTCACTTTGCCCAATGCCACATTGTCAGTAAATGGCAAACCTGGGATTGGAGCCTCTGTCTCTTTGGCAACAAAGTCCACACTCTTGAGGACAGGAAATTAAAAGTATGGAACACATGTTGACATTCATAATATGAATAATAATGGAATAGGTTTTCTGTTTTAAAAATATTCAAAGTGAAATGTGGGTAAAACATAAGACCACTGTTTAGGGTAGTGATATAATTTACTTCAATTTCAAAAATTATTTCTTAAACAAATAAGTTGTAAAACAATGTCATACATGATAAGAATAAAAGGAAAAACCAAAAAGTACAAATGACTTCATACCCTACTTTCTCCTAATCTCCCTGCCTCTTTCTCCACTAACAAGAAGAGTTAATGTACACACTAACTAAATTTCTTTCTCTTTTTCAGGTTGGGTGGCAGCTTCTATAAGACAGTGTCCAACAAATAGAACAGTGAAAAGAACTCTGGAGTCTGGGTTATTCTGTTAGGCGGAAAGATCAGCATTAGCCTCCTGGAGTCAGGGGCAGGGAGGCCGGGCTACATCAGGAGCAAAGAAGACTTGATTCTTCCCCTTTTTCTTTTGTTTTCTTAATCATTAACTACAGGTAAAATCCAAACAAGCTTATGTTTGGAACTTTAGCCCCAGAGAATGTAACCTCCTTTAAGTATGGGGGTGTGGTCCAGGGTCTCTATGAATTCCAGACCATGGGTGAAGGTTTGGAAAAAACCTCAAGGTCTCAAAAACAAAGTAATAGAAATATTGTTCAAGAGAGTAAAGAGAAATGTTCTTTCCTCTGAATTTGGTCAAAACAGCCCATTTCCCTTGAAAAAGAACAATGATCTCAGAGGAAGGAAATGAGATTTATTGAAGACCCATTTTAAATGGAACCTGAAACCTAATTCTTCAGATAGTAAAAGTGAAGTTCTTGTGAATTAACAAACATGCCCCATGTCACAATTAGTAACTGCCAGAATAAAGACAATAATCCAAGTCATTTACATTGAAGCAAAAGCTCTTTTCACTCTTTGAAGTACCTCAAATGTGAAACTTGGCAATATGTTGGATCGCTTTTAGTGTAATTCTTAGTCATGCAACTTTTGTGTTGTGAATGATGGCAGTGTCCAACCACTGGGGGCACTGTTTGCATCGTATTTTATAAAAATGGACTCCCAGGAGCTTTGCAGGATATAATCAACCTACACACACAGTGCCACAGATTTCTGGCTTGCCACTGTTTCCACAAATTCTCTATGTTTGCTTCACCTAATATAAAACCCTAATTCTGATGTTGAAGGTAGCAGTCCACATACTCCAGTGGAAAAAAAGAATGCTAGGTTCAGAAGATCTGTGGTGTTTTTTACTTTTGCTTACTGATAATTCTCATGTGTTTAACTTTGGTTAATTCCTTGGAGGAAAATAATTAAGGCCCACGTAATGTTTCAGTCAAGGACAGACCACATACACAGTGTTAGTACCGCAAGACTGTAATGGAGCTGAAGAGCTACTGCCTAATGATATCAGAGTCAGCTAATCACTCACATAGCTATGGTGGTGCTGGTATAAACAAACCCACTCTGTCACCAGTCTTAAAAAGGTATGGCGCATAAAGTTAGGTATATGATGATAATACATGACTATATTACTGGTTATGTGTTTATTATATGAAACATCATTATTTTAGAGTACCCTCCTTCTAATTATAAGAAAGATATATATTACTGGGCATGATGGCATATGTCTGTGATCCCAGCACTCTAGGAAGCTGAGGCAGAAGGATTGCAGGTTTGAGCCCAGCCCGTGTAACAGTGTGACCCTGTCTCATAATAAAGAATAAAACAGGGCTGGGGGCATAGCTCAGTGTGAAAGACCTGGGTTTAATCCCCAGAACAAGTAAAAAATAAAACAAAACAAAACAAAAACAAAAAAACAGCATGCCATATTACCAGCAATAGTGCCATACATCCCTTCCTCATAAAATCTTAATGAGTAAACACATCATACAAAACAGATAAAATTATGCTGTGTTACCAGTAACAGCTTCATCTATCTTGTGTTTACCACATCTTTTGACTGTGTCAAGAGACCACACCCAGTGACTAGCCTCTGCCGTCTAGGTCACAAAACAATGAAATCACCAAATGAAGCATTTCTTGTAATGTATCTTCCCTGCTAAGTGATGCATGACCGTGTGAACCTTAGGGAAATTATATGGTTGCTTCCAGGACCCAATGACAAGCAATAAACTCATAAACATCAGTTGACCATGACAGAGACCATCAGATGTTCACAAACTATTTTTTCTTCTCCTTCTGGACAAAAAGTTATGCAACATCTTCCAGCTCTCTCTCTATTTAGAGACAAATGAATGAGTTCTGAATGAGTTCTGGCCTATGGACTGTATGTAGAATGATGCATGACAACTCTAGTACTGACCACAAAAGCATTCTATACAGTACTTTGCTTTGCATCTTCCTTGTCTGCTGCAGAGGATCCAGGATCACGCCAAAGCGAGGCAATTAGAGCCAGTGCAAACACCTGGCTCTGCGGGAACTATGGGGCCTACTGTGAACTATGCCTGGACAATAAAATGATAAAACTTTATTTTGCCAAACTACTGAAATTCAGGGATTCTATTCATGGCAGTTTTTCTACTCTACAACTTAAGGTCTATGTGATGTGATAAGTGCATAAGCACCTATTGTTACTAACCTAGTGTCCAAAATTCAGGCTTTCCACTCTTCCAGTATCCTACTATCACAAATAACCACTTTGATTTTGTCTGTTGTTATTTTATTTTTAATGTTTTTGGTCCTAAAGATTGAACATAGGGTTTTGTTCTACACCCAGACCTTGTGGCTTATATTTTCTAAAATTTTGCAGTTCTGCAGAAGCACCCTAATTTCACTCACAAGGATTGCCTTGCAAATAACTGATCTTTACTTAGCCTATTTCTGCAGTCTCAGAAACTGCCAAAAAAGGTTCTTTTCTGAGCATTCTTCTTAGAAAAGTGAAAATCTTTCTACCGTGTACATGAATTTGAAACACTCTACATATTAGTGAATATAGTCAACAGTTTTTGACCATCTGCAAAATATTGACACAATGCAATAAATTTGCACTGTTTACTTGCACTTCTTACAAGCCTAAAGCCTAACTTATTTTTATTTTTAATGAATTTAAAAATTGTATTTCCTACTGGAGATTGTCATAGGAAAAAGTTCCTTAGAATGTTCTCCCTTTTCAAAGCAAATGATGTAATAGTGATGTCTTTGAAAGAGAACCTCGTAGTTTATGTTAGGTCACTATTGGACAATGAAAACTGAATACTCAAAATAGCATTCAGTACACGCACAACGAACTAATAATGGAGGATTCAATTAAAAAGTGTGCCTTAATTAAGAAGCTAGAACTGTAAATTATCAGGCCAGAAAAATATGTATTTACAAATAAAATGCTTAATTTAGCTGAATTCTTCATCCTATGAAAATGTAGAAATGTTTAAGTTAGAAATAAATGGTGTAAATCAATGAATTCTAAATCTCTGGAAGCATTGGTCCAAATCTAATTATATGTATTTGAAAAAAGTATTTTTTAATGAAACTTCTGCAGTTATGATACTTAGGAAAACTAGAAAGAGTGTTAGTTATTTAAAAAATCCTATTTTTTCTAATTAAATGTCTTAGTGGAAAGTGTACGAACAATTAATTCAGAAAAGACTGAAGTACAATAAAGCAGCAGAAATTTAAAATTTTTGATATATTATTATATGCCATATATAAATTTCTCTGCTAGCATAGACATATTTTTAAAAATAACAGCAGGCATAGTATTTTTCTCTGGGTGCTTGTTATATTTCTGCTTTACATTACTCTTAAGATACGCCTTGGATCCACCCTTCCTACCATATTATTGATCCAGCTTTTATAAGGTATCAAGGAACTATGATATAGATCACATCAGGACAAGATTCAGTCAAAACAAAAGATAATGGCAATAATACTACTTGGCTACAAAGAAGGACAAATAGAAGACATTTGCAGGAAAATGGATACAGTTGGAAAATATAATTTTGAGTGAAATAAATCAGACACATAAACTTAGATACCATATAGTATATCTCATTTGACAAAGGCAAAGTAAAAACAAAAAGCACAATAAAGGCTGGATAGAAAGAGATAAGGGGATGGATCTCTTACAGAATAAATGTCAAAAAACTAACCTAACACAAGGCCACAAATACCAGCTCTATCATTAATCTCTACAAGTGAAGAAACCATCAGTTCTAAATGTAACTTATATATAGTCTATGAAGAGTATTTTTCATTCTTTTCAGTGTGGACATAAAAGCTTTCAAAATAGTTGTTTTACTAGCTGTGATACTAATTAATGTACTAATAATATTTGCATGTTGAACAACAAAATCAACTATTTTTTCTATAATGTGTGTGTTTTTGCATGTGTATGTGATATCATCTGCATATATAAAGATATCATATATTCATGTGCACATAATAGTGTATTTTATATGGCAACTACCAATAAAATACTAATATATATGGCACTTCTTACCAGTTTCCAGTGGTAAAAATGAACAATAATGTTGTAACAAGTATATTATCATTTGAAATCTTAATAATTCCAAACTAGTTGTACAAATTTATCTTTCAGCATACATATAGGTCATAAAAGATACGGAAAATAATAGAAAAACATTGTTATGACAGCTGCCATCATGCGATAAATGTTCTTCTATTTTTGTACTAAAGAAAACAATTATCAATATGAAAATGATGTGTGGGAAAGATCAAAACATAAATCTCCAACTCAACTTCTGTTAAAAAAATAGAAAGCAAAAAATGAAGCACCTCTGTGCTAAGATAAAATTACCAAAATTTTATTTCTCTTATAAACCTACCTATAATTAAAGAGAATATTCAGAATGACTCAATTAATTCAACTGCTTGATTCAAACTTATCAACTTGCCAATGAATCGTTGAAAAATTTATCCCATATATGATGAAGGTTCTACCTACCTCCCTCGAATGCACACATATGCTATACTGAGGACGCCATTGTGAAGATTGTTTTCTTCTTGTTCTGAAGTAGCCATATTTTCCTGGACTGTCTTCTCAAACACATTTCTATAAAGATTCCTCCCCCAAATATCATCTCTTTTATATTAAATATTTTTAACATTATTTAGGAGTCCGCAAAACAAATAATTATGTGGCAAGAGAGTATGTAAGTCAACTACCAGGAATAAAAGCAATACAGTACTAGTAAAAATGAGGGCCTCAAGAAAAACAAAATGAGAAAAATGTCAGAAAATACATAGTTGAGGCAGCGATAAGTCAGAAATTGAAAACTGGGAAAAGTTCGGTTCAGCTTTGGTTCACTAAGACCATGAAAGGGGAAACACAGGTCTGAGGACAGGGTGCCTAGTGGAGTCAGAAGAGCAAGGCGAGGTCAGGTAGGAAGACTGCCTTCGACAGAACACCACTGGTGAGGGAGTAGGGAAAGGACAGCGACAGAAGATGTTGGTGGAATTATACGCTGATAAAATCTTTTTGGAGAATAAATTGATAAAACTCACTAAACTTTAAATACAGAATCTCTCATACTTTTCAGGAATCAAGAGAACAAAAATACACTATTATAAAAGGTACTGTACACCTTTGTACTTAAACCTTGCTTAAATATTGAAATAATGGGAAAAAAAACACAAATCATTAATGACTAGGGAATAATTAAATATATCTTTATACTTTAAAATACCATAAATATTTCAAAAATATATGTCATAGTTCTAGATTTAAGGACATAGGTTATATTCAAGTATATTCTTGAGTAAAAACAATTCATGTTCAGAATAACATGTAGAATATCCAGAATATATTCAAATACATAAGTCTGATAATACGTACAAAAATTAAGGAAAGAATGTACACAAGGTTAATATTTATTAAAGGATATTTATTCTTTTAGAGGAATATTTTAACAATAAATACTGATTGTGAAAAGAAAAACACTAGGAAGAAAACTATTGGTTCTGAAATAATAAGGCAAAATGTGAAATTTGGAGGTTTGCCCAATTTTAACTTGCAAAGTTAGTAAGAATAAATATGCCACTCAGCTTAATGTGATTTCTTAGCGATCTAGAAATATTTTAAAAGAAGATATATGTTACATGTTCTGTGTAGTGTTATTGTTTATCATGGGATGTTAAAATCGAAAATAGTAGGATGTGTTGGTGCACGCCTGTAATCCCACCACTAGGGAGACTGAGGCAGGAAGATCGCTGTAAGTTCGAGGATAGCCTGGGCTACACAGTGAGTTCAAGGCTGGCCTGAACTGCACAGTGAAACACTGTCTCAAAAATACAAAAACAAAACAAAACAAAAAATAAAATTGAAAATAAAAGGGCTTGCAAAAACTGTATCAGAAAAACATTGATAAACTATTCAATAATGATGAAACTGCAAGAAAGAGTGGTATCTGTGTTCTTTACATCCTTATAGTGGAGAGAATCATCAGTTGTGATAAAATTTTTCTTTTGCCTAAGGTTTTGAAATATTGGAGATTTGCAGATGATTAGGAATTATATTATCTGTGAGAACCTTTACTCCTTCATTTAAAAATTTATGGAAAAAAAAAAGTAATGAAAAGGCCTCCTGAGGATGTGGTTTTCTGAAAATCTTAACGGTAAAGAAGACACCTCAAATATCTCCTTATTATAAGTCAAAATGAAATAATTGGTTTGAAAAACTCAACTTTTAGTCTGCTATAAAGGTCTCTTCGAATCGCCAGAGCCAGGGCACATTTAAAAGAGCCAGGCAGGCTCTTCGCCCATTCTCCCGTTGCAGGCTGATTTTGGTTAAGAATAAACTGTGCAGGCCAAGCTAAAAAGAAAATCTGTCTGTCACCTGCTCTTATTATCCTTGACTCCAGACAACCTGATGAATGAACAACTTTATGAAAAATAATTCCTGGCATGCATTTCAAAGATTATCCTGAAACGGTTTCAGTATATTTTGCATATTACTTCCCTACTTTATTTAATGCTTCAGGGGCAGTCCAGCCAATAACCCCTTTCTTAGTTGCTGCTGAAAAACCCTCACATTTCTGGCAAACGTCCCAGTGTGCACTCAGGGTGCTGCTCTGACCTGTCACTGTTTTCCTCCACTCCTCTCGCCCTTCCTTTTCCTTCTCTCTGATGGGCTCCAGTGTGCTTTGCTTGGTTCTGCCCAAGCTTCCAGAACATGTGACAATTCCGTGTTTTACACATAAGCATGGGAATTCACATGTGCCAAAAGCTGACTCTATCAAAACATTTGTTAATGAGAATTTAAAGAGGAAAAGGTAAGAACTCCACAGGGGTAGTGCTAATTGATTTTCTTTATAAACACATAAGCAATTATACAAGTGACCATCTGGTTTGTCTGCATGAAGTTAATGAATACACAAAAGGAATCAAATTTAGAGTTTACTGAAATCTTAAATCCAACTGCCTAGATACTAGCTTAGATGGGTCACAAAGCAAAAGTGCCCCAGGCTGCAGGATATAGACAAAAAAATAAATAAATAGGACTCCTTGTTTTCTTCAGTGAGAAACAGTGAAAATAGAGTTATGTTGGTTGCGATGTCTGAAAGTACAAACATCAGAAACTAACATGTGGCATTATTTCCAAATAGGAGTCTGATATTCATTCAGACAAACTGGGCCTATAAAGTGTAGAAAATAGTTATATTCTGTACCATTGTGACAATTAGCAATTTTCCTTCAAAATTTGTTATTTTATTTGGCTCAACATACTAGAAGCACCCATAACTATTACTTTGCAGATAATCATTAGAAATAAAAAAGGAGAGCACAGATTAAGTCAAATAATAACTGCCATAAAACATCACTCCCAGACTCCAATGTTTAAAAGGAGATCGTTTAATGCCAAGCATGGTGGCTCACACCTGAATATCCAGCTACTTAAGAGGCTGAGGCAATAGGATCACATGTTCCAGGCCAGTGTGGGCAACTTAGCAGAACCCTGTCTCAAAATAAAAACAAAAAGAAAAAACAGAAATATCTGGAAATGCAGCTTAGTGAGAGTCACTGGGTTAAATGTCCTCTCCTTCAAAAAGCCAGACCTTTTTATTATTTTTATTTCAACAGAAAAACAAAGATTATATGGTGTATATTATGTAAAGATTATATATATATATATATATATATATATATATAATGAGATCATAAGTATCTCATATATAATTTACACATAAGAACCAGACACATGGACATGATACATAATAAGAAACACTTCACAGGCACATTTATTTCACTTATTCTGACTGGAACACTCAGTCAGTAAGACTGCAGACCCACATGGTATTATTGTCTTTTGAAGCATGGAAACATACCCAGATTCACAGCTAGACTAATCACAATTTTGATAAGTAATGTCTCTGGGATTGTTATGAAAAGCCTCATGATCATTTATCAGTTCCACAGATAACTACAGACTTGTCTTTGGTAACTTCTGTGTTATTTGCTAGATGTATTATACTGACCAACAAGGCCCACTCTTAAGATATTTACCATTCAGTGAATAAATCAGAATTTGTAACTGCAAGTACTGCAGACTATCCTGAGACATCAAGACAAGAGCACAGGTAATTGGAAGCTCTGCTGGACAATAAGTGGATAACGGTGGGTATACCTTAAGCAAGTAACAGTGGCAGTAACATTAATAGTAATAGTAGTTGAAAGATGGCCAAGAGATCAGAAAAGAATCATGGATCATAATTAATGTTGGAATACTGATATTTTCCATGGGATACCATCATAGAATTTTTTTCCATAAAGTCAGAGTTGTATTCTAACATAGAAGAAAACATTGAAAGCAAGAATACATTATCATGCAAGAAATAACTTTTACAAGAACATGACATTTTGGTGGATTCCAAATTAATTCTTTTTAAGTACAAACGCTTTCAGGTAATTTGTGCTTCCAACTCAAATGAAACACAAAAGAAAATTTAAAAATAAAAGAGGAGATATGGTGAGAGTGGGTAGAATACCTGATCTAAATCTGCAAAGGAGCCCCAGGGAATTTAAGACTCTCTCTGGGGGTATCCCATCCCCCCTTCTGACACTTTTTTTTAATGTGGGTACCGGGAGTCGAACTCAGGACCTCGCCCTTGCCAGGCAGGCGCTTATGCTGCTGAGCTATCTCACCAGCCCCTAACAGTCATTTTTAACTATAGCATAAATCCAAGGCAAGCTCTTCTGAATTCAACCTCATGAATAACTCTTAAGTTTTCCAGTCTTTGCAAATAGTATGGTTGTCCCTCAATGCCTTTCTTACTCCACAAGGCCTATCTTGTAACTTATCCTCATACCTCCAACCATAAATGTGAAGTCTTTATATACACATTTATAATGGCACATATTCAACTTGGGGCCTGTATTATGTTGATATATATATATATATATATATATATATATATATATATATATATATCTGTAAGATATGACTGGAAGTTCTTATGAGAAAACTTGATCTTTTTCTTCTATCATCACAAACTCTGTACTTTATCTGATATATGGAATCAAAGTGAATTAAAACAAATTAAACAGAATTAGTAGGAAGCTGGTCAAAGAGGCCCTCAGCCTAACTCAAAGTTGAGATTTCTGTGGACAATTCTTCTCTCTAAAACCACTTAAGCCATAAGTTGTGATATGAATTTTTAGGCTCTTTTCTCCTTAAAATGTAGAGTAGTTTATATAATCTTGTATAAGAAATACCTTGTTTCATGTCAGCAAATTCCATAAGCAACTATAATCTTGTCTTTAGAGTTAGTGAGCCATAGAGAAAGCTCATTGTGTAGGATAAAACATCCTTCATTTGGTCTTCCTTCACTAGATATATTTTATGGCTCTGTGTGCATCAGTATCCACCCTAATTGCTAGAGAGAGAATGGTGAACAAGACAGGATAGTTTCCTCTCCTTATAGAGTAGAGTCAAGAAGAAAACAGAGAAGAAATAAACAGAAATATTTACCAATATTAACAAGCAGCATGTAAGAAACTAATAGGCTGCTGGTAGAGAGCATGGCAGGCCAGGGTGAGTGCAAGTATAATGTTGGGACACATTCCTGAGATGGTAAAATCCAAACTGTAACTTGAAAAATGTAATTTGAGGATAGCAGGATAATCTAATGGCATTTTGAAGAGCTCATTATATTGTTTATAGCCTTCAGAGAACTACTTGTAGAGAAGAGAAAAAGATTCAGGAAAAAATAAAAATATAATGAGAACAAATTAAATAATTATCACAAGGTACCAGAGCTCCTGGAGTTATAATTGAAGCATGATTATTTAATTAATCCATAGGGACATTTGAGTCCTATATATAAGCCAGCCAAATGCATTCTTTTCCAGCTTCTTCATATTGTCATAGAGACTGACTCACATCCCAAGGGCCTTCAAGAACGTCCCATGTTTGTACCATTGCGTCTGTACTCAAAGTCAATTGCTATCAGTTTCCAACTGTTGATCCTAGTGACATATTACTCAATTTTCCAGAATGTCCTTGAAGAAGTTAATCTACTCACCCCACATTTTAACACTCACTCATGGTTTGTTGAAAATGATGGCTTCTAATAATGCAGGACTTTCCCATGTGTTTTTATATGAGTGACTCTTATAGTACAATGTTTCATTCTGTTTTAAGTGTTTACTGTAAAGAAAAATAGGTTTTCGTTCTTTATCTTCAACTAGAAAACACCATTTGGACTTGTGGCTGGAAATATTATAGAAGCCTATTTTCCTTCCTCTGTCATGTGTATTAGGACTAAAAGAAAAGTTATAGTGTACAGGAATTTTAAAGGTACACTGAAACTTTTTCCTGTGCTAAAGATGCCAGAGAGAAAAATTGTCTTAGTTATTCAGTGAGTCACATTACACACTCATCATGTTACTCTGTAAGACCTTTATCACTAAAATTTGGAAACAGTATGGAAGGAAAACTATGAAGGGATACAAGTCTATTAGGAAAATGTGAGCCACCCTCTGGAGGTGGCTGAATGTAATTAAAAAACATTTAACTTTTCATTCCGGATAGAGAAACAACTCAGAAGAAAACACAGAGACAAACAAAAATTCTGCCTAAAGGTCTTCTCCGTACATATCAGAAAATACTGATGAAATGCATTACACAAATTGCTCTCATCTGTATTCCTGCTTTTGCCATAGGCTTTATGGTCCCAAGGAAAAATGTAAGAGATTATCATTATCTGGAGTTGTTCAATGATATAAAATTAATATGAAGTAAATTTGGACCTCTCTTTTTTTTTTTTTTTTTTTTTTGGTGGGTACCGGGGGTCGACCTCAGGACCTCGCGAGCCAGCAGACGCCCGTGGCGCTGAGTGATATCACCGGCCCTTTTTTCGTATGTGGGTTCCGGGAGTCGAACTCGGGCCCTCGTGCTTGCCAGGCAGGCGCTTAAGCCGCTGAGCCATCTCACCGGTCCTGGACCTCTCTTTTACATACATTTCTTCTTTCTTCCCTACCACCATTACTCTCCTCCTCACTTACAGTAATTTTAGCTGGAATAATATATTTTGTATTTAATATTGTGTTGTTGTAATACATACTTGTGCTTAAATCATGTTTCTTTTTCATCTAAATTACCTGCTAAATGCATTTTCATTGGGCAAAACAGACAAGTCAGCACTTCCATATCCTCACAAAGAACAAAAACTCAGTATTTCACTTTTTATGGCTTCTTACTGCTTTTTAAATTTTGTCATTTAATGGGACTAATGTTCACGGTTTAGGAGTATATTTACCATAAATAGCTCCAGTGGTTATCAAACATCACCGTTCATTTTAGTGTTTAACTAACCTCAACTACTATTTATTGCCTCACATACTTCTCTACTGTGAACATCACACCTTAATTACCCCAATGCCTATTTCGGAGCCTGATTTTAAAAGCCCAAATAGGAAAAACCACTTCTTGTTTCACTTATGCAAGAAAGCATTGCCTGCATCCAGACAATGAGAGAGGAGGGCCATGAAATCAGTAGTGTGTTTCAGTGACCTGAAAAATCTCAGTTCTATGGTAATGGAAATGCAAAAATTTTTTTTTTTTATGTACAAGAAGATGGGGGACAGTGGTGCACTGTCAAGTATTTCTTCCAAATGCTCACATCCACACTTAGATCTAGTGATACTGAATGCTGCTCAGGAAAGACAGGAAACAGCGGTGATTTTGAAAAAAAATAATGTTTTGGTTAAGTAAATCAACACAACTGGGATTTTGCACTTTAATAATCTATCTGTTTCACCTCTAGTATATTCCCACAAGGCTTTTCCTCATTCTGTTACACAAAAATTATTTTTAGGAAGGGTATAATACATTTCAGGTTGCAGGACGTTATCTCATAAACGAAATCACAAAGTGAATTATGAAGTTATGGAGTGAATTAAGGTTGTGTCTCATCTTGAACTCTTCACCTGACTTTCTGTTTCCTTGATCTTTTAAAATTCAGCTCAAATAGCTCTTTCTGTGGGAAGTTTTACATGCCCATTAGTATAGAACCCCAGGCCTTCCTCGGAACACCTTTGTATCCGAGCAGCTCTCTCTGTAAAGGTTACTTACACTTGAACTCTCTCTTGAACCCTTTCTATAGGAGAACATATGCATCTTAACATGTTTATTTCAAAGCCAGCATTCAGTGCATGCTTCCTGAATTAAGAATATTTCCCAGTTGACCAGCAAGACAACTCAGGTTGCTATCTCAGAGAAATAGAGATTAGAATGTGCTTTTGCTTGTGCACCACACTATTAGGTGCATTTTTGCTATTTTAGGTATAGGAAGGATGGTTCAATTATTTTGTCAAGGTGTTTAAAATATTTAAAACTGTATTCTTCACCCTCAGTATCTCCAGTTGGTCAGATGCCCTGTCTCATAAATCATGCCAGGGTCTATTAACATGTCCTGCTGGGACCTGTACTTAAAGTGGGACATAATGCAGTGTCCTCTTTGGGTTTCCAGTCTGACTGCCTCTGCTTACTCCACAAGTAGCCTGTCACCTACCCTGTTCTTGGCTTCACTTCTCTCCTGGTGTTCTTCCCAGTGCTACTGAGAAACGCCTTCACACAGTCTAGGAGTTTTTCTCTAATGCCTGGAGCAATGCTTTGCATATATTTGGTGCTCCATACATTTTTATATGAGGATGAACCACTGGGGATCAACATGTCCCACCTTTAAATCTCTCTCCTCTCTCTTCCCTAGCACATTCTCTTTGCACTGTTTTGAGAAACACAGCAGGGCAATTAGGCAAACCAGAAATCTATTTTCAAATTCCACTCCATTGTCCTTTTCTAAATGTGTGACTTTAGGAAAGTTATTTCACCCTTGTATCACCCTTTCCTCATTTGTAAGACAGAGAAAAGAGCAAGGCATGATTTATAGTTTTCCATGAGCATTGTCTGTAAGTAAAATATGGAGGCATCAGCTGGCTCCTCCCCCTTTGGCAAGGCTGCCTCGCTTCTCTTAGCAACTACATGGTCATAGTTGAAACAGGGTCACTAATAACAGGATGCATGTACGTAAGGTAGATTGGTAGTTGCCTAAGAATGGAAAAAAATCAGGAGACACTATAAATAGTTTCAAGGTTTCTTTCAGGAATGATGGTAAAGTTTTAACATTAGATTGTAGGAATGATTTTAGCACACTGTAAATATTATAAGAGTCATAATTGCACTCTAAAATGAGTGAAAATTTTAGTATGAAAATTACATGAAGATAATAATTAAAATACATGGTGTGATCAAAGAATATGATAAATGTTTAAGTTTAAAAATTACAGTAAATGGTATTTAACTTCTTCAAAATATTCCCCTTGCTTTGAATATACCTATCTCATCATTCTTGCCACTTTTTGAAGCAGTTCTTATCGTGCTGTCCTGGCTGCCTTGATGTTCTGAATCAATTCATTTCTTGGTCATTTTGACTTTGGGGAAGAGCCAGAAGTCACGTGGTGTCAGACCCAGAGAATAAAGGTGAGAACAAACCGTAATGTTTCTACTAGCCTACTTTTGGCTAACATGCCTCCTAAAGACATGAAAGAGGAGTGCCAGGACAGCTTCAGAAAGTGTGAAGAATGATGGTACAAGTGTTCTGAAGAGACTGGGAGTATTTTGAGGAGATTAATGGCAATGTGTCTTACTGTAACAAATTTTTAAAATTTAAACATTCATTGTATATTTTGATCATCTTCAAATCAAGTCTAAGCTCAATGTTCAGACTGTTTGCTCTATCCATACCGCTTCATTCAATAAAAAGGTGAAATCTAAGTGATCACAATAAATAATAGAACTATTTTCTTAGATCCTTCATAAAGAAATACAGCTCTTACCTATTCATGCAAAGGAAATACTTTTGTTTCTTGTTTTTGAAATACTATGTGTTAAAAATGTTGTTAGTGATAATTTGATTTAACAGTTGTTCTCTACTTCTGGGTAAAGAAAAACTATTATTCACTTTCTTCCCTATTATTCACTTATACACAGGTAGGAAATACATATTTTCCTGCCAACCAGTGTCTGTTTCCTTTTGTCCACATGATTGCCTTGTTTTTATCTCCAAGTCAGACAGAGAGACGGCAATTCTCTTTGTTATTCATGGACATTTAGAAGGATCTCATGAGCTAAGGAGAAAGACTCTTGAAATGAAAATATTAGGATCATTTTACCTTTTTTTAAATATCATCAAAGTATTTCTTGAGTGTTAAGTAAATACTTGAATGAAATCTTATTTACAGAGTGTTGAAAGCCTTACTCAGATTTATAAAAAATATATTCACCTCTTCCTATCATGCTTTGGAAAGCATTTTAACTTTTCTAAGACAAGTTTAAGAAAAATGGAATATTTTAGAGCAGAAGATGGAAATTCTGGTGCCCTTGGCAGAACAGAATTTCAGTACACATTTAAATTTCTTTCTAATTTTTCCAATTCAATATCTAAATTCAAATTCTTGAAAATGAACATTTCCCATAGACATACGAAGAAAAAAAAGAAACGATAATTTAAGCTGCAGGTTTGAGATGAAAGTGTTTCTTCCTCTTTGTGACAGGAGATTCCATTCTATCATAAGTTGGGGACCATATTGCTTGATCTGGGTGTTTGTGAGCTTGCATGCTTGGATGAGTTGTTGGGCAGCAGAGGGCTCCGTCAGGGTGCTGTTGCCTCTGAAAGGTTTTAAATGTGAAGCCTGAGAGGCTCTCAAAGACGAAGAAAATCTGTTGTCAAGAAGCACTGTATCTCCTAGCTTGGGAGAATCTGTCCCTGCTGATCCTCCCTCTTAACTTTGAAAGTTAGAAAATCCATAAGAGGTGGATGGCTATGTCAAAGATTTTTAAGACTTCATATAGGTTGGGTTTATTTTTGGATTATTCTGTCTTATTTTTATTGCTTAACAAAGGAAAAGTAGCCACACTGCTGCCTGCTTGAGGGTGGAAATAAAAATTTGGACTAGACAATAGAACCCAATGAATGCTAGGCTCTGGAAAATCTGTATTTGTGTGTTTATTCTCTACATTTAAAATTCTCTACATTTAAGGAAAGATATAGGGAGAAACAATCACTGTCCTCCTGAAAATCATCAATCATACAATAATGCACAATATTTCCAAATATGTAAAATTAGCTTAAAATAGGTGGGTAATAAAGGTAAATAGGAAGTTAATCTGTCAGTATTTACTGAGTGCATACTAAAGGGAGAGTTTGAGAGATATAAGGCATGGAAGAACAACAGTACATGACCCTAAAGCTTATTTAGAATTTGTAGATAAATTTGAAGGTGCTGATCTACAGTGCGCTCTTAAGAGATCAAGACCGAATTTAGAATTTAAGGAATAAGAGGATTTAGATAAATGAACAAAGCACTATTATCAAAGGACAGAAGAGCATGATATAGATACGGAGAGAAATTACTTATTTCCAGAAGGAGTCATTATTCATTCCTTTTACAGATTCAGTGCATATTTTCAAAGAAATACTTTAGTTTTAGATATATCTTCAGGAAAAAATGAGTTAAACAATAGCTGCAAATGAATAACATCACATTCTCAGAAAGCTTGTGTAAGTAAATGTATTTTTGAAATGTTAGAGAACTTGTGAAGATGGTTATTATTTCCATTTAGCTTTTTGGAATTAAAAATGGCATCAGATAAAGAGTTGAGCAAAACTCACTTGGGTTTTCACTTTTCCCCAGAAAGTGTGGATACTTAATAGGATACACTTCAGGTCTCTTTTTTTTTTTTTTTTTTTTTTTTGTGGGTGCCAGGGGTCGACCTCAGGACCTCGCGCACCAGCAGGCGCTTGTGCCACTGAGCGATATCACCGGCCCTTTTTTCGTATGTGGGTTCCGGGAGTCGAACTCAGGTCCTCGCGCTTGCCAGGCAGGCGCTTATGCCACTGAGCCATCTCATTGGCCCTTCAGGTCTCTTCTTGAGTTCATTTCTCTTACAGAGAAATTACTAGAATTGCAGTACAAATACTATTTCTGGGAAATACGATAACTTATTATGCTTACCATAAAGTATTTGCTTCGTTTAATCTTCAAAAAAGAATATAACACAAGGAAGTGTTAGGCAAGCAAGGGGAACGACATGGATCTGTGAAATATTAGCAAAATTCAATGGGAAACCTTACTCAATTTATGATAATATTTCAGGGTTCCCTCTGTGGTATATTTTATAGTAACATAATCAAATTAAAATTATTACATTACAATATGAATCAAATTTAATTATTTCAAAAGTTCAATGTTAACAATATATCTTCTTAAATATTTACTTAAACTTTGAGATCCAGAGATAATGAGTCATAAGTATTTAATGGTAATTGGACTTGACAATATAAACATTTTCAAAATTAATTTCATACAAGCTGATATCTACAAACTTCACCAATTTTTATTATTCTGGGATCAGGATGGAGAATTTCAGACTAATAAATTTGTGGAAGATACATCTATTGGGGGCTCTAGAATTTCTCATCCTTAGTTTCTCTCTGATGGATGCTCTCAGCCACTGGCTTCAATGAGAAATCTCTAATAAGTGGGCTACTTCTATTGTTCAGGTGTTGGCTATAAGAGATCAGTTAGCAATCTGCTGGAACTACTACCAATGATAGAAAGCGTCTACTCTGGAAATTATTCCTTCACCCTGACAACCTCTATTGCATTCATTTATACAGCTGCTATGACATTTGGCAAAATTTAGTGGTACCAAAGAACTAGCATGGTAAAATGGTTGCTGTGGTAGTTACACTTACATATCCTCTTTATGCTCAAAAAACAAGAAAAACAATGACTAAAGATGTTGGTCCCGAAATCCGGTGAGCAGCTATTCACATACTATCACCTCTCTGACCTCTAACAGTTGCAGCACAAAGAAGTATTGAGCTATGGGAAGCAAAAGTATGACTCAGAAAATAAATCTGCAAGGACTTTGCTGACCGCTGACTATTCACATTCACCATGAATCCTGCCAATCATAAAAATTTTTCATGATCTGATCCCATTCGTTTCTTACAAGAAGATGAATGGGCTTGCTTCAACCATAAGATGAAAGCTGAGGAAAAATTTTGATGTTGATGTCTACTAGATGGAGCAGAAATAATTAATGCTACTTCATGGCAGCATGATTTATTGGGGTTGGCACAGCATTTGGGCCCCTGTGAACCAAGTGATAACAATTACTATATTGAAATTTTGACAACTACATTTGAAGCACTCTAAGGAATATATTGAATGAGAACAACTTCTTCATTTATAAAGTCAGACAGTGCTATTAATGAAAGCAAGACATCATTTGTTAATATTATTGCTATGCCTTTATAATCTTTATAATTGTGTGAAAACAATTAAAAATTTTAAGCACCATATGCTCAGATACTTTGAGTATTAGACTTTTGTCTTTAGTAATTGTGGAAAATGTTCAAAATCTTTGAGTCAAGCTGTGGTGATTTTTTTCATAACCTAAAAGCAGTATGTTCAATAAATACTGGAAAATATCAGCTCTCTGTAATATGCAGAAACATTACTGAATATAATATTGTTATTGGAAAACAATAACAACAGTAATACCAAATATTTCTCTTACAAACTCCATCTATTGAATGTTTTTATGTACGTATATATCACATATTATTATTTTCCTCTTTTCTTCTATGCTAACAGATTAGGAAATGGAACACAAAATTGTTCCCATTTCACAGTATAAAGTGTTTTTAGTGTAATTGGCAGGAGTTTGCAACTGACAGTGTTGTGCTCCTTACCTTGACTGTTTTCCAGAGAGACGAAAGTAGTCTGAGAGCCAATGAAACCATAAGGTAGATACTATCCTGAAAATTATGTAACAGATTTCCCATTGAATATACTTTAATTAATTTATTTTTTTTTTGTGGGTACCAGGGGTCGAACTCAGGACCTCGCGTGCCAGGAGGCGCCGGTGTCACTGAGCGATATCACCGGCCCTTTTTTCATATGTGGGTACCGGGAGTCGAACTCAGGACCTCGCGCTTGCCAGGCAGGCGCTTATGCTTCTGAGCCATCTCACCAGCCCCGAATATACTTTTAGAAGGGTAAGTTCTTAACATTTTCAAATATTAATAAAAAATGTTGAAATTGATACAATTAATATAAAATTTGCATTTTTAAAACAATTAAATAAAATTTCATTTAATCAGAAATGTGCTTGCCTCTACTTGTCTATAATAATGACTATACCAAAGACAGCTAATTTAAATACTGTATATTTTCCAATTCCACAAGGTGTTATAAACTAAGGTCAACTAAGGCATACAAAAATACTTTCTTTTTTTTTTTTTGTGGGTACCGGGGGTCGACCTCAGGACCTTGCGTGCCAGCAGGCACCCGTGCCACTGAGCGATGTCACCGGCCCTTTTTTCGTATGTGGGTTCCAGGAGTTGAACTCGGGCCCTCGTGCTTGCCGGGAGGCACTCACGCTGCTGAGCCATCTCACCGGCCCCAAAAATACTTTCTTTAACCTTAATATTTTTTAAAAACTTTCCAATAACTATAAGTTCAAAACTTAAGCTTTGGGAAAACCAGTATTTCTGTATAACATGAAATAAATATTCATATTTCAATATTATAAAATTAGGAAAATCTTGTTAAAATTTCTAGGATTTCAATTAATTATGATATCAATATAGGAATTGTCATAGAGATGTAAATGGGTTTTGGAATGAGATACAAGATCTAGGCTTCAATCCTGTTTTCAAAATACAGGTATTAACAAGCATCCACACACATGCATATCGATATCTTATAAATAACTTATGGTCCTTAGGGTATGCTTAAGTCTTATATATGCAATGAGGAATCTGGAAACACTTCAAGCTGTTTAGAGTTAAGAATGCTTTGAAGAAAAACAATTTACCCTATGTCTCAGTATATCTACATTATTAGAAATTGAGATTTTATTTACTTATTTTCTTTTTTATGTGGGTACTGGGAGTCGATCTCAGGACCTCGCGCTTGCCAGCAAGTGCTTGTGCCGCTGAGCGATATCACCGGCCCTTTTTTCCTTTATGTGGGTTCTGGGAGTCAAACTCAGGACCTCACGCTTGCGGGGCAGGCGCTTATGCTGCTGAGCCATCTCACCGGCCCCGAAATTGAGATTTTAAACAACATGATTAATTTTGGAATAGCATAGAGCTTCTCATAATATTTAATATTATTTTTAGATTTTTTTATTATCCCGACAGGATTCCAGTTATCTATGTCTTGTTTATCAAGATCGTAGTGATAGTTAACAGTGATTATTACTGCAGGTCTCCTGTTGGTCACCCATATACCAAAACGACTTCTATCAGAGAGAGCAAATTTAGGTATGGTGCTCCATCTTCACTTTCTCTGACTGGCAACACTGTGATTTCATCCATGCGTGAAGTATTTTTTAATCTAATTATTCCTACAATCGGTTAGGAGAAAGGGTCATTATTCTAGCTCATTAACTGTTTAATTGAGAGGTATAACAATGAATCTGTGTTTTGACTCTCTAATTCTGATGTTTGGCACTTCCAGGAAAGGCAAGTTGTATAACATCTTGATTCAAAACCAAAACAAAATGCACAGAACTTTTCATCGTCCTTTAATCATATGGCATTCTAGAAATACATTTGCAACATTTGATTTTTATCGCTGAAATTCAACACTACAAATGACATGTCTTATTCTTAACCACATATGCAAATAAAACTTGCATGAGTTTATGTACACACATATGAACATATACTGAAGAGTATTTGCATCTTCCTTCTCATTTTCCAATCAAGAAATAAGTTTAGATGATTGTGAAATAAAAGGAAGCATTTATGAAAAAGTATTTATAAAAAGTTCGACATAAGGGCCAGACTGTCATATTTTTCAATTACTATAATGCAGATGGGGTGTAGGGGACAGACGAAGAGACACACACACACACAGAGACGGGGGTGAAGAGACCTCACAATGTGTGAAAACCAATAGCAGAGCTTTGGACTGTGTCTTAATGTAGAGAAGAGTAAAAAGTAAGCCGATCAAAAACAATGAATGTACTGTGTGTGTGAGAGCACTAGCAGCAAAAAGACAACTTTGAAATATTTAAATAATATTTAATCTTAAAATAGGAATTTTATAATTTGTGAAAACTTGAATGAAATTGGAGAACATTTACTAATTGGTTATTTACTAAGTGAAATGACTGTAACTCAGAAAATTTGTTCTCATTTATGTGTGTAACTGAAAACAACTAAATTCATAGAAGCAGAGAATAAATGGTGACTATTTGAAGGTGGGTGATCAGAGAAATGGGGAGATGAAAATCAAAGGGGATCCTAACTCTGTGGTAGAAATTTATCATGAATTTGACATTTATTTCACAACTATGCCTTTACGTTAATCGTTGTAAAATGGCATTCTATAAGTTTCTTCTCAGTGTTGTAACAAAGTATCAGAACTTTAGACATTTAAAACACAGTTTTGTCATCTTACCATTTGATCCAGCAATCCAACTTCTGTGTATTTACCCAAAAGATAGGAAATCAGTTTTTCAAAAGATGTCTTGGACTCCTTTGTTCATTTCAGCACTGTCAATAACACCTATGTTACAGAATCAAGTTAAAGTTCATCACCAGGAGAATGAATAGAGAACATGTGGAATTTTTATACCAGGACATTATATATGCCTTAAAAATTAAAAATCTGTCATTCACTACAACATGGATACAACTGGAGAATATTATACTAAGTGAACTAAGACAAATGCAAAAAGACAAATACTGAATATTCTCATGTATCTGCACCATATAAGAATTAAGTTCACAGGAGAGCCAACAGGATGGTGATGAACATTAGCTGAGGGTGCAGGGAAATGGAGAGATGGTGATCAAAGGGGACAAAGCCTCAGTTAGACAGGAATAAGTTGTTTGTTTGTTTGTTTACAAATGATCTTCTGCACAACATGGCGAATTGGCTAATGGTTTCCTACTGTATATTTCAGTATTTCTGGAAAGGTAGATCTTGAACCTTTTCATCACGTCCATTGACTGAGGTGATGGACAGGTTGGTTGGCTTAATTTGGCCATTTCTCATGGTATTAAAAAAATCATGAGGGCCAGTGAGATAGCTCAGCGGCATAAGCGCCTGCCTGGCAAGCACGAGGTCCTGAGTTTGACTCCTGGTACCCACATAAAGGAAAAAAAGGCCCGGTAATATTGTTCAGTGGCACAAGCGCTTGCTGGCAAGCACAAGGTCCTGAGGTCGACTCCCGGTACCCACAAAAAAAAAAAAAAATCATGACATTACTTTTTTAGCTTTGTGTCTATATGTTTACATTTAGCTACAATTTGTCAATATATAACTTAAGAAAAAATTATGTTAGCAAGGCAGCATTCCTTTCTGGGAGCTCTAGGAAACAATCTATTTCCTTGTCTCTGATAGCTTCTGAAGAAGGCTGCCTCCATTTCTTGGCTCATAGATTCCTTGAATCTTCAAAGCCAGAGGTAGTGGACTGACTTCTTGTCATACTTTATCATTCCAAACTGCTTCTTTCTCATGTCTGGCTCTCTTCCAACTCCCTCCTCCACTTGTAAAGACATTTTTGATTACCTTGTACAAAGCCACATAATCCGGGATAATTTCCTCATATCAGAAGTCTTAAACTTAATCACACTGGCAAGGTACTTTGTGTCACCAGGTAACATATTTACAGTTGCCTAGGACATGGACATTTTGTGGAGGCTTTATACTGCCTACCACAAGCACAGGCAGATAAAAATAATAAATAATGTAATTTATTCAATGTTATACAGGCTTGAATTTAATCAAAAACTAGATTATCCAAATTCAACATTTTTTTTACTTTATGTACTTATCTTCACTTTGAATACAACATGTTCTTTGAAAAAGGAATAAAATTTACAGCAAAATCATACAATATGCTTCAATTCATATCTGAAAAAGCAAAGTGGAAAGCAGGCCTTATTCACTGTCAGCCTTATCACAAAGGCAACAAGGGATTGTAAACTAGTTTTTCCTTATTGAGATTTGAATATGATTTTTGCCTGCATTTATTTTTATTAAGGATTAAGCACTATAGTACAAAAAAATAAAACGGGAATCTTTGACTTACAGAGTCTGAAATGATTCACAAGTTAAAATCCTGGGACCATAGCCTCTCTTGTAAGTGTATAAGACTCAAAATGCTGCTACTTGTATTTTGAACATAAACCAAATGCAGATCAAGTTAGTAATGTTGTATTCTCCTACTAGTTCAGAATTTTAAAAAAATATATATTATTTAGAAACAAATGTACATTTTCTAGATATCATCGTAATCTATGCACATAATGTACCTCCTGAAGAGAAGAGGAAAGATATGAAATAAATGGACACGGAAACATTCTGCTTGTTGGCAGCCTAGGAGTTGTTTCCTTAAATACTGCATTTAGGATAATGGTTCCCCTTCTTGACTGATCATTAGCTTCTCGGGAAGATTTTTAAAATTTTCTTTTGCAGTCCTTGCTCTAGAACTAATGAAAGAAAATCTCCAATGTTTGATCCCACGTAAGTGTCACTTTATGAAATGTAGTAAAAACGTTTTATTTTTATGATGGAATTCACTTCAAACTTGGGCATAAGCTGCCATTCACACTGAAGATACTGTGTATCCATTTACATTTGCTTCATATTTTTATGCCTGAATTTAGTAGACTGAGAAAGATTTTATGGTAAATATTTTTGCCAGTGGGGAGCAATGAATGGGGGATAGGAGAGAAGAACTTGAAAAAATAATTCCACCATCTCTAGATAGAATAATTTATTATGATTCCATCATTTCTTACTGGGTTGTGTAGATGGTCCTGCCTAGTAAGAGAGTTGGCTGATAGTTGTCCATAGTATTGGCCATTGTTATCATGTCCATTTCCATATATATATCAAAACTAGAGATAGAACCAAGGGGCCTTGCTCTAAACTACATCCTCAGTTCATTCATTCCTTCATTTGTATTTTGAGACAGTCTCCCTAAGTTGCTAAGTTGCCCAAGCTGGGCTTGAATTTGTAGTCCTCCTTCCTCAGCTTCCCAGAGTGTTGGGATTACAGGCATGCACCAGCATTCCTGACAAATTTTCTTATCTTGGTGATAACCGTTTTTCAAAACTATCGTTGACTTGTTCTTCTACTTTCATCACTTTACTGTTTTTTCAATCTCATATATGTGTAGCATCCTAAAGAACAAGACAAGCACTTTACCCCACTCCTCTTTGTCACAACATAGCACAAAATAGGGCTGTCCAACTGATGCCCTCATGAATCGTGAAATGCTTCAATTATTCCATCTCATTCTGAAAAGCTAATTCTCTGTTCATTCTCCCAAGTGAGTCAGTAGTCTGCTGATGAATATATTTTTCTCTGATTATAATTTATTTAAATTGTTTATATTGCTTTCCTCCCATGAAAGCTATTAAGTTTTACATGTGGGAGTTCTAATTCATTCTTGCAATGGCAATGCCTAAATAATACAATTTTGCTGAAGAAATGTTTGATGAACAATTTGTTAGAATGTTCTTGCCTTTTTTCTCTCTCTTCTTCCCATTCTTCCTCCCTCCTTCCTGGTCCTCTCCCTCTGCACTCTTACTTATTAGGCTAAGATCATGAGACAGTGCCTAATGTGGATCACTTACATGAAATGTGTGTGTGCTTGGTGGGATTTGATCGATGATACGGGTACCAGTTGCACCTCTAATAATCTTGGCAAAAGTATGGTTTAGGAGAGGAGAGGATTCGGCTAAACACTTTAAAAGGATTTTTGCATTGTAAATTCTTCTCTGGTAGGATCTAGTCACTGCGTAGCTTATGACTGGAGTTTAGAACTTGAATTCAGAAGAAAGCATTGAGGAGGAGCACACTGACACCGTTGGGAAGACACCGTTCCTGCCTAGACATGAAGGACTTTGAGGGATGAATACAGAATCGGCTTGTCTGAAGAGACTTCTTAACTACTTTATCTCTTCAGGCCCCATCCTAAACTTGAGTAACTACTCTCCTCTCTTTATCTCTTTACTTTGACATTCAGTCATTTTTTCATGTTTTGCTAAACACTGATTTTGCTTTGTCTTTGCAAATCTGATTCAGCAAATCAGTATTCATTGAGGTTACTATAAGCCTCCATTGAGAAAAACACAAAATATTTTTTCAGAAAGACACAATATATATCTCTTCATTTCAGGAATATGAAAGAGTCTGTACCTGAAGTTTTAGTTTTAAAAACAGACAGGGTTGCCAAAGAATGACAAGCCTTTAATAGGTAAAGTGTAATGTATGATAGAATACTCATATGTCGCTAAATTTATGTATTTAAAATGATTAGTGCCTTTGCAATCATGAGTCTCTTTCTTTTTGCTAATCAACATGTTTGTTTTACAGAGCTTTATAAAACAATTTGTGAGGTAATTAAATGTCTAACAGGGATTTTTATGACTGTTTGCTGAACACAAATGCAGTTCAGCTTAGTAGTTTGGAGTTATTAAGTCATCATAATTTAATGTTTTAAATAAAACAAACTATAGACTTTGTCTTTGGCTTGCATGAGGCTCATATCACAATGAAATTTATTTACTTTAAATGTAACATATTCCACATCCCCAACAACCCCTTTGCAAACATATAAATGAAACTCTTCTTTCTCATTTAGGTTTGTTCTTTAAGGCAAACAATCCAGAGCAACTACAAATAAAGCGCAAAATTTTCTTATAAGAGAGAAAGAAAAGAGAGGAATTAATATTTATTGAACACCTACTACATATTAGTCATTGTGCTCCGTATCTCATCTCTCTTTTCAGTTACAGCATACTCAACAAATAGGCAGTTTAACCACATTTTATAGATAACAGAACTGAGGCTTAGAGAGGAGGTTAAATAACTTGATTTAAGCTTACTCATCGCTGTTAAGTAAATGGTAAAACTGGGTTCTAACACAAACCATTTATTTTACTCTCTCAAACTAACTAACAGATATTGGTACATCAGTGTTATTTGATGTGCACAAACACAAATTTACCCAAAGCCTCCCTGGACTTGACTCTGTAACTACCATCAATATTGTCATCACAAGAAATTTTCCTATTGAGAACTGCATTCAAGGATCCTTTATAACCCATGCAAGGTGCCGATATTTTGAAAGGGATCAGTCAATCCCTTCATTAACCAATATTAATTGGTAAAGGTATGGATTGAACCATTCCCAATTAAACATATCTGAAACACGGAAAGGAGGTAATTCCCCTAAGAAGGATCAGAACTCACAAAGCACATAGAATCACAAACATTTTGGAAAGGAGAGATAGCATTTGAAAAGTATCTAAATATATGCTGTATGCTCTACTAGGAGCTTTTATATAATATCTACTATAGGATTACTCCAGGCTGCGTGAACTCGATCTCTAGCACATGTTATTCGTAACCTCTTACCTATTCTTTACCAAATTATCTTTATTTTACAGAAAAATAAAATGAAACCAGAGAAGCTAATTAACTGGCTGTTGGGAAATGGCCAAGAATAGAACTCAGGTTTCTGGGACATATCTGGAAAAATCCCTCGAATCTTCCCTCTTCTCTAATTGCATAGATCAGCACTAGACTAGGTACCATCGTGTGTTTTCTGCATTAGTTCAGTTGTTGCCTAATGAAACTTCAGATCCAGGTTTGCTTTGTCTACTTTATGCTTCCCATTCATCAGCTGGTTTTGCACAGAGCAATTTTGCTCATGTCATTGCTTTACTTATAACCCTTCAGTGATTCTTTATTGCCCTTAGGATAAAGTCCTTATGCTATTCTCCATCTCAAATATCTTTATTCCCCAACTTATACTCTGGTTTTTGAAGGAGTTGTGATCTCTTAGAACTTATTTTCTCTATAAATGTGCCATTCTATTCAATTCCCAATGTAGAAACCTAATAAATGTTCCCTAGCCCCTCACTATTTAAATGATTGTGCACATGCTCTTTCTTTCTCTTGTCCTCTCTCCCCCACCATGAATATATGATCCTGTGAGTGGGAAGGCCACTTGGTCTGTGATCTTGATGAGACCATTTCCAGACATAGCAAAATATCTGACATATAATCTTTATATTAAATGAATACGCATTGAACAGACACCAATGGATGTCTGACATATAAGCCAAATGAACTGCAGTCAAAACAAACCTTTAAAATCAAAACAAAGTCTTTGCTTCTCAAATTACTTCATTCCGGGAGAAAAGTTGGGAAAGTTATTTGGCATTTATTTTGTCTGTGGAAATTCTCTAGGAGGTTATTCAGCAATGATGATAATGATAATCTTAGTCACAGTTAGAAAGGATCATTATTTCCCTAAGAAGTCATTCTTGAAAAAGAGACATCTTCAATCTCAGCACCACTTATAATTAATTTGCTATTACTGCTATCAGACTAATATACTTTTTCCATGTTTTTATAAAATAAGAATTAAGAAGACTACAATTTCATATAGAAAATATGCTATAATAAAAGATATCAGCATGGGCGATTAGGAAATCAAGTATATCTCTTCTTTAATAGGACTAGGTTAAATGTACACATTCAGTCTGAATCAAGGTATAATGTTGGTTGGTAACAGTCTCATGTGAGACAATAATTCATGCAAAATATAATCTAATATCACTCTACCTGTAGTGGGACTCCTTCAACAAAATATGAAACTTTCAAAAGCAGATGCTCCAACCATCAAGTTCCCAATAGTCTTTTCATGTCCTATTTACCTATATGAAAAGCGAATTCTTCTTCATTTAAGAGTGTATCTAAAGCTTCCATGTTCATCTGCATCTTTGACCACATCAAACTGTTTTTATGTAAACTATTTTGCAACAAATTTGTTACAAGCATTGCATCTCTTCTTCACCTTGTCAGTTTCCTATGTCTCTTCTTTCCTAGGGTATTTTCAAAGATGAAGATTTATATCTGTTGCTTTTTAGGTGGTAACCTCTCATTTGTAAATACCTTGAAATACAATTTATTGCCTCACCATTCTACTGAAATCTCTCCCCATCCATCAGTAAATTAGTATTGGCTAAGTCTAATTACCTCTTCTTGGTCCTCTAA
Organism: Erethizon dorsatum; assembly: GCA_028451465.1. Lineage (NCBI taxonomy): Eukaryota > Metazoa > Chordata > Mammalia > Rodentia > Erethizontidae > Erethizon > Erethizon dorsatum. The sequence goes on from CM051826.1 coordinate 89,163,212, forward strand.
TTCTTATTTTTCCAATGGGTTTTACTAAAAACTCTCCTTGGGGTTTTCCACTATCTTTGCCAATCACCTGCTTCCTCTTATGTCTTTCCCCTATTTCCCTCATTTCTTCCAACCCTATGATGCTGTTAATTCCCATGTTTCCATCATTTTCTCTCTTCTGTCTCCATATTCTTCCTTAATAATAGAAACAAATGCCTTGACTGAACATTTTCCTCTTTTTAGTTGATTCTCAAATCTTTATTTATGGTCAATTATTCTATTTGGCATTGTCTACCTGCTGTATACTCTATATAGCTGCCTTGTGGGAATATTTTATTCATTATGCTTCCAGCTAGAAAACCACTACTTTGCCTTAGCTGGCTTTGCTCCATATATTCCTATTTTTATTTGATTATTGCCACCTCCCATTTACTTCACTCCATGGCTCAAGGTGATCTTAGTCTCTTCTCTCCATATCCTCAACCGCCTCTACTCAGTAGGTTGCCAAAAAATGTTAATTCTATATACAAAATATAATTTGTGTCTGACCTTTTCTCTCCTATCTAATAACCACTAGAGTGGTTTAGGACATTATTACTTTCCTAGACCACTGAAATGACCTTTTTAATACAATCTTGTCTCCCATGACACATGTTATACACTATGTCGAGATTCATTTTTCTAAATCACAATTCTTGTCAGTGTCCATTCCACAAAAATTTCTACCTATCTGACACTATAGCTTTTTGTAAGTAACAGAAACTCCCGCCACTCCAAAAACTTAACTGAGGATTACATTTTATCTTTCCATCCACGTTAACACTTTGAATATCTCAGGCATTCAATATGTAATATGGATTTCCTCTATTATCTGGGGATATTCAGTTCTGCTACAGAGGAAAAGACAAGTAATGCATAGGTTAAGCAAAATAACAAAACTCATAGATATATTAAGCATCAGGAAACAAGCATTATGAGAGACAAAGTCAGAATGAGTAATATGTGTTAATACATAAGCTAGTGAGGCCTGTGACACATGCCAAAAAAGGACAGATACAACAATGGTGGAACAAACAAAAGTATTATTTATAGCTAGAAAGGGATTAAAGGGTTGATTCAGGATCACCTGACTGATGGCCTGACCTTAAGTCACATCTAAGTCTGCTCATGGATACCTGCTGGGGTTAATATAAGGCATCAGCAAGCAATGGCCCACATTCCTCTTTCAGAGAGGCACAGGACAAGTGAGCGTAACCAGAGCTACAGGTCCCCTAATTTCAGGCAAGGCAGATTTATCTGTTTCCTAGATGAAATTTCCATTAGAGAGTATCAGATATATTAAGATACATTCTTTTTGAACTTGAGGAAAGAGTTAAAAACCCTGCACTCTCCTCTCTGATAACTTCTCCCTCCTCATTAATCATGAAGCTTACTAAAACTGAGGATTTACCTTAGGGAAGTTCAGGGCAAAGCAGAAAACAGCTTGTCTTTTCAATCACAATCAAAACTCATGAGAATCAACTCATAAGCCCTCAGGGGCTTGACTAAGAAAATTGTCTGAATCAAATTTTGGACTGAATCTAGCCCCTAGGTACTGCTCTGTAGGCTTCAATTAAGGGTTTAATTCTCTGCTCGCTGCTGTAAATCATAGCTGGTCACAGAAAGGCATTCTTAACCACAGCCCCCTCCCACATAATCACCCTGAAGCAATAACATTTCACAGCTTGGACATAAAGCACTGACAGGTTTTTGCAATAAAATGTGACCTTTACTGTTAAAAAATGTTTTATGGCATCTGACAAACCATTGTGTTAATCGGAAGATATATATTGTCCTGAATTAAAATCATGTAAACAACTTAATTTTGCTGAAGATATAAACCACAGTATGTTCCAAATGAGAGAAACTTATGTTTTTCACTTATCTATATTTTAAAAATAATAATGGATCATAAATTTTTTTAAAACAAAAAACTATTCACACAAACAGCATCCTCAAAGGAAATATCAGATTCACGTATTTATAAAGAAGTTTCACGTGACCATAGAAACATCTATGAAATTGGACTATTGGAATCTTAATATTATGTGCCGAGAGTACTTTGAGGAAAAAAGTAACAAAGGAGAAAATGCCTTAAAGTAGAATTTATTTTAACATTATTGCTTTAATTCATCTGTCTCAGGCTTTCAGGAGCATTCGAGTGTGCAATAAAATCACAGAAGAACACAAAGTTACAAATCAAAGCAAAATAAGAAAGTTCTGGAAAACTGTACAAAACCAGTTTTTAAATAGTTTCTTCTTCTTTAAAGAGGAACAAGAGAACATTCAGTAGTAGGAATTTTTTTCGAACTTCATGACGGGAATGCTGATCAAAGGGACTTAGAAATCCCTGAAGAGAAATCTTTGTAAAAATGTTTCTCTTCATATTTATAACCAAATTCTCCTAATGCATTTCCAATGGCAAAAGTGAAAATTATCAGACTATGCAAGGAGTATGTGGTATTCTCTTGGGCATGTCTCTATGACACCATTTGAGGTGTCACTTATGAATAGAAATAAATAGAGACATGATGAGGCACTGAACAAAATGTAACAATGTTTCTGCAACTGTTTACCTGGCACAAACCTCAATCACACTTAAACTTTTATAAAATTTAAAAAGGCATCACCTTTTTCCTTCTCCAGAGTCACATGAGGTTAAGAATAGAGACAGACAAGTTCATCATATAATCTCTTCATGTTTGTCTACAACATGGGACTTACTAAATATTTTGGCCCAGAGTAAGCTTGAAATTTACCTGACTTAAAAGCAACTTAAAGGTAAAATGCTCATATTGCTGGAATTCAAATATTTTCTGAAAACAAGAGAAGAAATGAATAAATCATCAAATTTTTTGCATAACAAATCGTTCTTTAGGAACAGATTATGACTTATTTAATTTTATATCCCTAGAATCTAGCACAATTCTGTGGTTCAAGAAATATTTATAATGAATGATTTTTTTAAAAATTCATCTCACTTTCATATACACATTTCATTTGTACATTCAGAAATTACGTTTATAAAGATAAAATGTCTATTTTTTTTTTTTTGTGGGTACCGGGGGGTCGACCTCAGGACCTTGTGCGCCAGCAGGCGCCCATGCCGCTGAGAGATATCACCGGCCCCTTTTTCATATGTGGGTTCCGGGAGTTGAACTCGGGCCCTCGCGCTTGCCGAGCATGTGCTTAAGCCGCTGAGCCATCTCACCGGCCCTAAAATGTCTATTTTTAAGAAGAGCTACCACTCATAGTGTAGAGTAACCATAAATATTTCTGTAATTTTCTCTGGGGATTTTCACATAGGGAAACAGTAGTTATCACTTACAGGTTCAAAGTTTTCTGGCAGTGCTAAGAAACAGCCAAGGATAAAACCTTCTCTGCAGGGAAGAATGTTTAGGAGTATAGTTTCCTTGGTTCCCTGCAGGATTTTGCAATCTTTCTCTGCAAGGAATTTGTCTTCAACAATGTCTTGTCTATTACATCTGCCCAGAAGGCCTTTGAAATGTTCCATTGCTGTGGTAGGTCACAGATTCTAAAATAACTGAATTAGTTTAATGATGAAATTAAAATATGTTTTCCAAAAATCTCCTTTATAGAACAATATTACTTGAATATTTAAATAGCGTAGTTATCTAGTGCTATGAGTAATATTTTCAAGGTAAAAATCACTTTAGCAACACATTCAATGAAACAGCACTTTTCCTCTGCTAGTATCACCACCTGCATGGTAATAGTAAATATGTTTTATTTTCACCACGTGTTCAAAATGTGCCCTGTGTTTTGCTCTCCATCTTTTGATGTTTATCTGCATGCAATATGCATGCATCATATTCAGTGCAGAGGTAGCCTGTCCTCAGGGTTCTCTGCAAACTGACTAAAATGTACATTTTCTCTACCTACTTTGTTTAGGACAACTCCGTGCCAACCAATATTTCTCAGCCATCGTTTCACAGTTAGGCATTTCCTTCACTTTGCCTATGCTGTATTTCTTGCTCAAGATAACCCTCCTCTTTACTTTAGAAATCCTATTCTTCAAACCTCATATTGTGTCACATATATTCAATTTATTCTTCCTTAATAGTTAAAGACCACAATAAATTTTCTTTTCATTGATAAATGGTGGTGCTATTGATACTATAATTTGTAATGTATTGGTACAGAATGTTGCTGATACTATAATTTGTATTGTGTTGGAGGTTGGAAAATTCTAACTTGAATTGAGATTATGTTTGATAATTGTATAATGCTGTACAATTATTCCCCCCATGATGTGCTCACAGCAAAATCTCTGGGATCAGATTGTTGTTTGAAGTGACTGAGAAGGCCAGGCATGGTGGCACATGCCTGTAATCCCAGCACTCTGGGAGGCTGAAGCAAGAGGATCATAAATTCAAGCCCAGCTGGGCAATTTAGTGATTTAAGAAAACCTTGCCTTAAATGTAAATAAATAAATAAATGGCTAGAGGTATAACTGAGTGGCAAGGTCTTGGGTTCAGTTCTAGGATCTCAAAAGAAAACTAGCAACTGAGAAAACCTCCATAGAACTGCCTGGCAGTCAGTACTCTGTTACTATCAGCATTTTTTAAATATTCACTTTTTTCTGAAATGCAGAATATCATTGAGAAATTTACTTCTTTGGAGTTTCTGTATCAAGCATAATGATTCTTTTAATGACATATTATTTTATTGCAAACTAGATAACATTCATCATAATTACTATAGTGTCAGTATACCAGTATCTATATAGTAATCATGTACCTTAAGCAAGATGTTTTAATATAACATATAGCAAAATGCCTCCAACATATAGCAAAATATACTAGATGGCTTATAATCTATATGATAGACAGATACACACCTAAATTAGCTGCTGTACATTTCAATAATACCATATAGGTACAGATGGGTTTAAATTCCAATTTAATGCTCACATTCCACAAATCATGGAATGTTTTCTACATGATGTTAATTTGTAATGCTATAACATTTAAATTAATGTCCAGATAAATTCATTTTATAAAATAAAAATTGCTGCTAGATGCCATGATCCTGCGGCAAACTACTAGACTTCAACTGTCCTATTGAAGGTATTTGAGAGAGATACTTTTTTTTTTTTTTTTAACATTAAGTACATAGGAACATTTAATTTTTACCACAGTAAGATGCATGTAATATTATCCACTTGAGAATTAGGTCTTTTCAAATTTGAGCTTTTCTGAATATTATTGTGTCATGGAACTATCCAGAGATTTAGACAAATTTTAGACACATAATTTACAAAAAAGTCAAAATCTCTACATTTATAGGATCTCAAATTTGAACTAGTAAATTCTCAGGTTTAGAAATTCTGAAATTTCCAAGCACTCAAAATATTATTTTTTTTCTACAACCAATATTCTTCCTTCCTTTCTTTTTCTTTCCTTCTTTTTTTTTTTCTTTGAGATACTGGGGATTGAACCCAGGGCCTCCACACTGGGCTACATGCCCACCCATTTTTATTTTGAAACAAGGCATTGCCAATTCTCTGAATTGTCAAGGCTGGGCTCCAATTTGCATTCCTAATACCTCAGCCTCTCAGAGTTTTGAAATTACAAGCATGTGCCACCAAACCCAAGTTATAAGCAGATTTTTTATATTTCAACTTGAATTTTTAAACAACAGAGTGCTACATTAACATATTGTCAACAAACATGAGATAATCAGCTATATTTTTATAGAGGACAGTCAGAATTACAGAGTAACAGAGCACTCGAAATAAGTTTCAATTTGATTCCTTTCTTCCCTATTTTCATTTTGGCTTATGTACAAATACTGAAAAAAATGTAGGTTTATTCTCTTCCTTTTAGACAATGCTACATTAGGTTTAACTTTATCATGGGCTGCCAAAAAATAAAAAATAAAGGAAACCAGAAAACCATAAATAAAGAAAATCAACTTATAAAATTCATAACGGGATTCCTACATGTGTCAAGTATAGACTTAGTGTGGGAAAACTGACTGCTACATATCTTTCAGATTGTAGTTGTGTTTTTAACTAGAGTATTATATCTGTCCTTTCATTTCTGAAAATAAAAGGTGCTATTAAGGGAATAGCCTCTTCTGAGTGTGCTCAAGTGTGTTTGAGAATACACAATTTCACTATAAACGATCCAACAGGAAAGAAAATATGACTGAATTTTAGGGTCATGGTTTTCTCTGTTTCTATGGAAACCTAGTAGAAATTGTGGGTTTTTCTTAAATGGAATTTTATTCACACTGCAGTCTTTGCCTTTAAATGATCACTTTGTTGTTAATCAAGTATTAGGAAATGAAAATAGCAAAAGAGTTGAATTGGTAAAAAATCTGTTTTGAAATTAAGTTATGGGAGTTGAAATGATTCATCCCAATGTAGTAAATGTAATCACGTACCTCTAATGCTTCAAACACAGTGATTATTCTGCAGTAGCAACTTGCTTCCCAGCTTTGTATGACAAGAGCCATGAAAAACTTTCCCTCGTAATGTAGCTCTCAAAATTCGGTTTTGGAGGAATTGACGGTATCTCTTTTCTTGTTCCTCTGGGTCTGACTTTGCCCATCTGAAATTCCAGGACACTTATCTTGCTGAAACCTATTATGTCCCACATTTACATTTTCAGAGTGTTTAAGCTTATTCCTCTTGCCTTTCCTTGCTTAACATTGTCAGGAAATAGTTCTCAAATGGCTACTTCCTTGGGAGACGTCAGGAGAGAAATGAAGAAAGGAGACTGATGGAAGACTGCTGGATTCAAAGTTTAGAAACATGGCTTTCCGTCTAAATTGGGAATTGTCATTAATATATGTACTCTTCCCTTCCTGCGATTTCCTCCTTTCCAATATTGCCAAAACCAAAGATTTGAAGTTAAAGTGAAATAATGAAATAAAAGGATATAGAAAATTTATATTTTAATGCGAATATGAGTTACAAATCTCTTTTACAGAAAAGAACATTTCCTCAATGAGATGTGAGAAACGAAGGTGTAAGATGAAATAAAGCCAGGATGGGGAAAAATATTTTGTGAAATGAGGGATAAATCAATAACAATAATTCACAGATTAGAAATGAGGGAGGCTATTATTCAATTCAATATAAACCTTCACTGTGCCAGAGTGCTAACACGCCCTAGGGATAAAAATGTGATGACGAAATAGTTTGTGCTCTCAAGAATCTTATACTACAGTAAAAGAGAGATTCATGCAACTCAACAAAGCATTGACTCTGGCGTAAGGATTCTCAAGGGGTTAAAAAAGAGAGGTACAGGTGAAACACAAGGGAGTAAACAACATACTCTAGCTGGTCAGAACTATAATTGGGAAAAAACAGAAATCATTTTAAATTAAATGTGTAGTTATCAATAACAGGCTGTTTTCTATTTTCAATTGTGACTGATTTTTATAGAGTTCCCTATTAGCACAGTCTTTTTGGAATTTCCAATCTATGTAATCCTGTAACAATTTTATGAAATTGGAGTACTAGTAGGCCCATTTTACAGAGAAGAAAAGTTGGGTCTTAGAGAAGTTAAGTAACTTATGCCACCTACAGGTTAGAGAACTAGGATTGAGACAGGCTGACTTGGCTTCAGAGTCCTACCGTTAACCAGCATAGGAGGTTGCTTTGTCCATAAAGGTATACTACAATGACATTCAACTGATCTGAACAGTTTTATCCCCTACCTGATATAATCTTCCAGTTTTTAAGTGCATTTTGGAAATAAAAAGTCTGAAGCTTTAGGTTATTTATATTCTTCATAGCTAATAAAAATTTTTCAAGAAATATTACACACAGTAAATAAGGTAGTCAGTACCAAAGTCCATTTAGAACATTAATAATATCAGAACTATGACCCATGTGAAAGTATGTGGTGCCTCCTGTTCTCACACTTAGATTAAATAAACACCATTCTGACAAACATAAGGAAGATGAAACAAACTTAAAAGGAGGAATTGGCTTTTTTCCCTGTATAGAATTTAACTTTCAGAAAACCCCCACCAAATATTATAGCAAACACCATCATTAAGGAGAGAATATTGATTCATAAGAAACAATAAGCATTCACTAGTATGATTCAGTAAATGTGAACCCTGGGAAAGTCAGTCCTAAAATGACAGAGAGCAGCCTTGGCTGAGATGTCCTGCTGGCAAACTCAGGCCGACCAGACAGGGCCAATTGGTGTCCTAGGTGGTCTGCTCAAAACAAGCCTATCATTGGATTGGAGTATGTGGTTAAGAGCAGCTGCTTCAGAGGAGCATGAGAATAAATCCTGTGACACTGGAAAAGCTAAATCACTTCTTACCCAGCTATCCCTTATAGGAAATGGAATAATGAAGTCATGATGCTAAGAATAAAATGAAAATCATATATATATATGTAAATGAAAATCATATATATGTATGTATAATGTAAATCATATACATATAATAATATATAGATAGAGAGAGAGAACACTGGAGACATGAGATCCTCAATACCAAAAATAGAAATTTTCAGTGGATCTTCTCATGCGTATATGGAAATACTTTTTAAAAAAATTTGCAAACTATTTTATGCATTTTTATCTTGTAAGGAAGGGGATATTGGATATCTTCTTCTACCTCCTTCCCACAATGACATCTGCACACAGTATGAGGAGTATTTCAAATGAGTATTAAATTGCTACATAGGTAAGTGACAAGAATCTTGGAATAATCAGTAGAGAAAAGATTTGAGGAGTGATGAGGTGACAGAAAATGATAAAGAAATGAAGAGAGGTCAGAATGCACAAATTCAAGCAGAGATACATAAATCCGTGCAGCAGGATAGTAAACTTAGGCACTAAAAGGGAGAGAGCCAGCAAGAATTTTGTGGAGATGCAAATATCTAGGGGCTTCTTATGTGTGAGTAAATCAGTAGAGTTGAGTCATCTCTCTTAGACTGTTTTCAACTTCTGACCACTGTGGATCCCACTGGCTTTTCTGACCCTTTCTCAAACCCAGATTGTGTGGTTTTTCTTTAGCTCATTTCCAGTGAATTTCCTTCCTCTCACTTGTTGGTCTTTAAATAGAGAGTGTGTATAATGCAGTTGTTAAAGTTAAATACCAAGAACAAGTATCCTCTTTTAAAGGACAAAATTATGTTTAGTTGTAGTTAAAGAATACCCCATAATGCCTCTGAAAAGGCTTTTAGAGGTTTTGATATAAGTATATGCAAACAGATAATATTTATATGTCTACAGTTGATAGAAAATAATTTCCCTCAAGTAGTTTAGATGCATATATGGTACGTATTTTCTTTTAAACTGTAAATGAATTTCTTGATGGAATGAGAAATTTGAATAATCCCTTTGCTAAATACATACAGCATCAAAAGATAGTTTACAACAGGTGATGGTTAAATGCTAGTCAGTGCATTATAAAATTCTGCTAGCTAGGACATTAAACAGGGCAAAACATTTTTTGTCAAATGTCATGACTGTGATAATTGCCTTTTCAATTTAAAATCTATTCCTAAGCACATTTCCAATTTATGATCTATTCTCCATACAAGGATGAGAAAATTAAATGAATCAATGTTGAGTTATAAAATTATTGTAAAAAGTATTTTGGAGATATGTCCGGAACCTCTGATCATGTTTAGCCTTCTCATTCTTGTTCCAGCATTCTCTATATTCTCTCATTTTGTAGCATTCACACACTTCTCTTTTCTCTCTGTCCTCTCTGAACATTATCTGCTGCTCCTCCTCTTCTCTGGTGTAAAATTTATTTTCAGTATTTGAGATTAAACCCAGGGAATTCACACTGACATCACCAACATTTTTAATTTTTAATTTTTTTTTTTGAAATAGGAATTCACTAATTTACTAAATTGCCCAGGCAGGGCTCAAACTTGTGGTCCTCCTGCCATAGCCTCGAGCGTGCTGGGATTAAGGTCAAGCGCCACCCACCATACCTAGCTTCTGACCTGACCTTTCAGTGCTGATGATCCCTTAGGTTTCCTTTCTCTTGCTTTCTCTCCACTCTCATTCACAATCTTTAAGATAATAGACACCCTCAAAATTTCTCCTTTGACTTTACGAATCTTATTTCATTTGTTCCAATTTAGACTTCTCCCCATATTTTCCCATTCATATCTACAATGTACTCCCAGATATCTGTGTATTACTCATTCCTGTATTAACCAATCACAAAACCCTATTAATTTCTACCTCTATGATAATTTTTCCACTCAAATCTCCCACCCCTAAACCCAGCCAACTACTGTACTTTTACCATTAATTTCCTGCCCTTATCATTTCATCCGTAGGTTAGTGCTATAGTTAACCTAAATCAGCCCCCTTGTCTGTAATTTTGCCCCTCACATCCATTTCTCACATAATTGGCAAAATGTTCCGCCTAAACTGAGCATCTGACCTTTTTAAGTCCTGCTTAAAATCTGTCAATTGTTCCCAGTAGTTTACATAATAAAGTCCAAGCTCTTTAATCTGACATAAAATGAGGCCTTGAAACTTTTCAGCTTGAAATTTTATCTGCTGTGCACTGAAATTTATATCTAAGAAGTATTTAGCTCAGTGAAGTTCCCTACATTCACAGGGTTTTCTCATGCATCCAGCTTTGTGCCTAAAAAAATCTCAACTTTCTCCCCATCTTCTGTCCCAATTTCCTTGGTTAACTCTACAGGGCAACTTCTCAGGATGTCTTTCTAGTTTCCCAAAAATAGACAGGTTATGCACACATCCTCACTTCTTACATCTTAACATGTGGCATGTGACAAACTCATGACACCAGTAATACTGTTCTACTTTACATCTTTCTATAGCCATCTATACCACTGCATTGTGAACTCACTGAAGGTAAATGATGTGTCTATTCATTCAGTCAATATTCATTTACTGAGTACTTACATAAGATCAGGTACTAAGTTAGGTACTAAAGAAGAAAGGCAAACATTCTTCCTACAAATGCATAATTTTTGCAACCATATAATGTACATAATTTCTTTTCCTCTGTCCTATTTGTATTTCATATTTATCATATTATTTATACATTTTTATGTTGATAAAGGTGTCTAGTAGAAATTTCTATGTATGTAGGTGGAACAGTTTGCACATACATCAGGCTGTATGTTGGATTATTGCAGTGCCCAAATCAATATTACTTTTATTTCTGATGTCTAATTCCTCAATTTATATGTGAGTATAGTTTGACTATGCAAATGTAGTACTATACATAAATTAAGGGTAAATTGTGATTGAAAAGTTAGCCATGACAGGGATGACGATGCTGATCTGTATCCTTTCTTTTCCTCTACACCATTGGGTACATTTATCCAGATGCTAACATCTGATCCTCCCCAAGCATATTCTGGCAATCACTGCTCAGTGACTACAGTGCTATTTAATGATTAACCTACTACTAGTGATCTGAGTTCCAAGGAAATAAAAAGTTGCATGAAAAGCACTTAATGTTTCTAAAAATACCTCAAGAGCAAAAATGTATCATATACCAAGAGTGAAAATTGAATTCAACTCATCAACTGTCTTTTTGAGATATATTATTTCTTAGAAGCAGAGCAACTTATCTGCCTTGGAAGTGGATCTACTATTGATACTTTTCCCTTGACTGTGGTGTTACACAGAAAACATCAGGAGAACATTTCTATTAATCTCTTAAAAAACAAGATATCTCCAAGTAGAATTAATAATCTTAGGAAATAAAAATATAAGACTCCCAATTACATTTGAATTTCAAATAAATAACACATATTTTTGTTTGCTTAAAATTCAAATTTAAGGGGGCCGGTGAGATGGCTCTGCGGTGTAAGCACCTGCCCGGCAAACACGAGGGCCCGAGTTAAACTCCCGGAACCCACATACGAAAAAAGGGCCGGTGATATCACTCAGTCGCACGGGCGCCTGCTGGCGTGCGAGGTCCTGAGGTAGACCCCCGGTACCCACAAAAAAAGAAAAAAATTCAAATTTAATTGAGTTTCTTGTACTTTACCTCTCAATCTTACTTCTGGGTAATTATAGATATGATTATGAACAATATTATATTTAAGCAACAAAAGTAAAAATTTCACTATCATCAAAAAAATAATGTTCCTTCACTCCAATTTATATTCCTTTTTCTTATCCTTTGTGAAATATTTTCCCATCTCTTTCCTTTGTAATTTACCTAATATGATTAATTACTCTTAGTGATTTTTCATATTTCAGGACAATGTTGATCTCTCATTATCTTCATGATTAAGGACAGCTCTCTTATTGGCAATAATTGCTATTTCATTTCAATGAAAAAAGGAAAGAACTGAGAGCATAATATAGAGACTGCAGCTTTGTATTTGACTTCTACTTTTTAGAATGTTCATTTCCTGGTGATGATAGAATTTTTTGGTAGTGGGTCTATTATCACAGACAGGGTAGATTTGGGGTAGGGAAAAAGGAATGGCAAGATAAGAGGGGACAACACAATTTAAGTAATCTTCCTTTTTGTGTTGTTTTTAGTAAACTATCTTCATCAAATATTTCTTTTTTTTTATTTTTTTGGAACCAGAAATTGAACTCAGGACCCGTGACTGCCAGGCAGGCGCCATGCTGCTGCCGTGCCACTGAGCTATACCCTTGACCCTCTTCATCAAATAGATCAGAACTTCATGTACACCTAATATTCTACACCTTGACTTGCCTTACTTTTGCGGGAGTATAAAAAGGTATTCAGGATTATTTACATGAATTACAACAAAAGGGCAAGCTATTTCAGAACAGATCTCCGAAGGGGAATTACGAGAACAAAACTCAGAGGGTGTTTTCTCCCTCTGAGTCTCTGCCACTTATCAACATGTAAACATATTCCAGTGATCATTTTCATTTCATTATTAAATACTGCACTTTTCAGCAAATTAATTATAATACCATGTAATTTTTTTCTTCCTAACAAAGACAAGAATCATAGAAAAAGATGAAGTGTCTACTAAGCTAGATCTTCCGTAAATACCACTGTACTGAATATAGCAGCTTTTCTTAAGCCTAGGAACAGATAATTCTGTTTCAAGCATGAGATAAGCTCAATTAGCACACAGATAGCAAGCTGTACTGTACTGGAACACTATCTCTTCCTGCCTGAAATGACCTTTTGCAAAGTAAAGTAGTTTTGAAATTAAATCTCAGATACTAATATACTTTCTTTTCAACCTTTCTGAAGAATACATGTGTATAAATATGTTCATATATAAAAATATCAAATTACACCTGACATGCAAATTAGCAAGTAATTGTTCATGTGTCAAAAGTAATTCTCCAGAATTTATTACAGATTTCCTACCAATTCTGATACTTGAGTGACTTAAATTTTAGATTTAAAACATTTTATATACACCACTAATGAAAAATAGCTGTTTCATAAAGACAGATTCAACAATGTCCAGCTTTAAGTAGTGCACCAAGGGTATCAGTCAGTACTTTCTGATATTTAAAAGAGTCTCTGCCTTAATTACGTCATATGCACACATTAACACATGTTTTTGTCTCAGCAATCAATCCCAAATAAATCTTGCTGAATGTGTTTAGTCTTCAAATACTGTTTGTTGGGCTCAATATGTTATCTAAGTGGTGAAAAATTTTACTTTATAAATAGGCCAGGAAAAATTAGAATAATTATATTGGTTCATATAAGCTGTAATTTTACATGAACACTCTACTAGTTAATGTAAAATGACTGAACACTAACAGACAACTAGATTTAGACAGTACTTCCTCCATTAGTTCTTCCATTAGTCTTCCAAATCAAAATCCCCTTCCACCAAAAACAGCTATTATAGATGGTCAAAGTGGCTTTTCTGTAGGAATATTTTATTAAATTTATTAAATGTCAATTTTAGTGAAATAATCCTAAAATTTATTCAATAATCATTTGGTTTAAGTACATAAATACTTTTATGTACACAATAAATATGCTGTCTCTGTGGTTCAGACATGCTTTTAGCACTGAGAATATATTAATCAGGACAACAACTCAAAGTCATCAAATATGCAGAGATTATATTCTTTTAAAGGAAAAAAAAATAGCATACCTTTACCTCTACAAGCAATAGTAATTTCAGTGCTTTCAGCAATTATTTATTGATGATCCACTATTCCCTTGTTGAACACTGTGGATCACAACAGAAAATTAAAAAAACACATTTTCTCTCCTGCATTTGTAAATTCATGCAGAAGGCAAAAAATAAAAATAAAAACGAGGAAAAATGAAATGCATGTCCAAAGTGTCTTACAAATGATAAGAAGCAGAAGAGTATGAAAATTAAGAAAGATTTTAAAAGGCTTCATGGAAAATGAGTTTTATAAAATTAGTATTTATGAAAAGAACAACCTATGCTTTAGAAATAGAATAAATACAAAAAAGACCAGGTAAAATGCTTTGAAGAGAGGACAGGATCTATATACAAGACAAAGTTGTGGACAAGTATAGTGTGAGACAAAGGAAAAAATGGAAGGTTGAGTGAAGATTTTTGTGCATCTTAAACATGATAGTAAGAGTCTGTCATTCCACAGACAACAGGGAACCAAAGACAATCTTTGGGGAGCAATCATGTTAATCTAATTGAGAAAACAAGTTCAAATTTAACTAGTGAAATTAGAAAGGTTGAAGTCAGTAACATATTCTTAATATCTTTAAGAATGTATTTCTAAAAGGCCAGTTTTGATGATTAAATAAATAATTATAGCACACTATGATAAACCTCCTGAAGGTTTTATTTTATATTTTATTTTTTGGTGTGGTATTTTGGTTTTTGCTGTTTTGGGTTGTATTTTTCTCACATCTGTAATAAACATGTGTGCTTTTAATTGTATACCATATGATTGGCTTTATCTTACACAAAAATCTTACTTGACTCACTATCACAAAAAAGCCAAATAACAGGTGCATTTTCTATCATATAGAGTAATGACAAGACATGCAAATTTAATAATGTACCTTTTCATAGTATACTAAAAGCATTTACAGCAAGAAAGTGTGGCATTCATATACAATGGAGTACTCTGCCATAAATATGAATAAATTTGAGTTATTTGTAGAAAAATGGATGCACCTTGAGACCATAATTTATTAAATGAAATAAATCAAACACAAAACTTTAAAATGGCATGGTTTCTCTTACATGAGAAACCCAAAATATAAATAAAGAGCAAAATAAAAGATGGGTCATAGGAAATAGAAAGATAGTTTTTTTCCTAAAGAGAAGGTGACAAAGATGGAAGGAGAGGGGTGGGGCAGAAGGGGAATAGGATAAAAAAGAATTCAGAGTGTTATGTACATGTATCAACTCCCCACAAGGAATGTAATTATTATGTACTACAAACACACACTAATAAAAAATAAAACTTGAAAGAAAGAAAAAGAAATGAAGTTTTTTCAAAAACAAGGACACATTGAAAATCTCATTTAAAATACCTTTAAAAAGTTATTCGATTTTTAGTGGTAGGGATGGAACGCAGGCCTCACACACACCAGTGAAGTGAGCTCATGCTACCACGGACCTATATTCCCAGCCCCAGAAGTTTTGAAGCCCACTTTTCTCAACTGTAACTATACTAGTGTCAACTAAATTTCATATTTTTCTGAGGATCAGATACATTCTTTGCACCTGTGTTATATCGAACCTTTCTAACAACTTTGTAATTCAGCTTTTTTTTTTCTTGCATTTTACAGGTGAAAAACTGGGGCTTATAAGCATATCCACAAAGTCATTTCCATTTTGAACCCTATAGCCTGTCCCATCTATCACGCTGATAGACGAACTGAAAATCATGTAATCCTTCTGAATTCAAAGATGATAACAATTACACTTAGGAGAGACAGTGGGAACCCAATGTTTTCAAATGTGTTCAAGACTTTCCTTCACAGGAGATATATTCAGCATTGGAAACACACACACACACACACACACACACACAAATATCGCAAGTAGTCTCTCACCAATTATTTCCACATTTTGAACCAAGAAGATGAATTATTTATATAACTCATATGGAACTATGAGACGGAATTTGCAAGTTGACTTAATGAAAAATGAACGAGTAATACAAAGTACTATCTGCTTGTTATTCTTGTTCCCAACTTAGTGTTAGCCTCTAGGGAATTTTGTTACATAAAAGTTTTAAGTGGATGTATAGTTTCTAGGCTATTACTTCCATTTATTTGTGTGCAAAATGCACTAATATTAGAAGCTCACAAAATATCAGGATATGTCAAATGTTAAGAACACCTTTTAGTTTTAAAAATATTTTCAATTTTGTTCCAACAGATCTCATTTAAAGAAAAGATATAATTACGATAACTTCATAGATAAAATAAAAAATTCCATATGATTTCCTTGAAATTTTTAAACTACTAATTAGATAAAATCTGCCTTTATTACCTGAATATCTTCTGTAGTCCCCTGCTTTTTAAGTAAAGAACTGAATAAGAAGAATGTTCATTTTTAAAATGAAATATAAATGTCATTTCATAATTATCGAACACTTCTATTTTTGGAAGCAAGCTCATTTTATAAACTTCAGAATAAGCATTTACATCTTAAGCCTGGAGTATTTAAAGAATACTGTGAAGTTGGAAAACATACTGCCACCATTTGTGATGTTTATTTTAGTGATTCATTTGGATCCAATTTTTCTCTCTTTATATGTCTCACATAGTAAACAATGAAGCAAGTTTTCTTTGTGTTTAACTTTGGAAGTTAACAGCAGACTTACACATCTTGAAAGTATAGGTAAGTCCTCTGAGATTTACATGACGAAGAAAAACCTGCTGAACTAGCCTTCAAAATCTCTCAGCTGTAAAAAAAAGCATATGGATTTAATTATCATGATATCATCTAGAGATCCATTTCAGTAATTGTGAACTATGAGGACATGGCTACATTTCTATCTCTGTGTGAAAGTCGGTATGAAAGACTGCCTATTGCTAGTCGTGGTAGTGCACACCTGTAATCCCAGCACTCAGGAAGCTGAGGCAGGTGGATCACCGTGAGTTCGAGGCCAGTCTGGGCTACATAGTGAGTTCAAGACCAGCCTGGACTGCATAGTGAAACCCTGTCTCAAAAAGACAAAAAAAAGAAGAAAGAAAGAAAGAAAGAAACACTGCCTACTAGGCAATTTACTGTCCTTAAAACATGCATTCACTGCCCACTGTAGACACTGTTTTTGACAAAATAAAATGTCTTATTCATTTAGGAGGACAATGTATTAAGGCCTAAAGGGTATATTGTAGTTTACTATTATAATACTTCTTTCCAGAAATTCTCTTCCCAATATCTCTTGCAGCTAGGGATACATATGTGATCTAATCGCCAATGAAAAGTCAGCAGAAGACCGTTGGAGAGATTCTAGGAAATTTTTTCTTCAATAATAAAAGCTAATCACTACGCAAAGAAATTTCTTTCTAATATCCCTTCTCCTTCTTTTCCTGCTTTGAGTAGAAAGGGTACTCAGAGCTATGACAGTCATCCTGCTTCCAGTAAGTGAAAAGCGAGAGAACAAAATTGAATATATTTAGAATGTTAGAGCAACAGAATAGAAAGAATATGGGTCACAAGTGAGCCCTAGTGGCACCTGCAGAGTGCCTTCTTCCACACACCTTGTTCTGTAAATTTGGAGGTGAGGGAGACACAGACATTCAGGCATTTAAGAATTTAGACCTTGTTTTAAATTCCTTTTTGAGAGATTTTGATTGTATGGCTGGTATTTCTTTTATTATGACCTCTTGTTTGAAGTTGGCTTCAACATTCATTTCAGGTTTCGCTGGGCTCCACAGAGTTAAACCAGTGTTTAAAACAATCATATGCTATGCAAGATCAGCAGTATGAGGGGCCACTTACCCACACACATTTGAAAAAATACTGAAGCTGAAGTGTAGACATAGTGAAGGGGTCTTGTTACAAAATCGTTCTTAAATAACAAAGACTGCAGGATGACGTCCAATAGGCAAGAAAGTGGATTCATGGTGCCTGCCTGGCAAGCACGAGGTCCTGATTTGGAGTCCCGGTTCCCCCCCAAAAAAAGAAAAGAAAAGAAAGTGGATTCAGAAGATCTCAACACACACCTTTTGGAGTTTAGATTATATTAGTCCAACACTGTGGAAATATCATTGTTTTCTTATATTAATTTGAAACATTACACAGAAATTTAAAACAAATGAGTTTTTGTCCTGATTTTGATACTACTCTGTGTTTTAGAACATAAATGATTTACTTCTCTAGATTTCAGACTCTTCATTTTAAATGTGAAAAGTTCTCAATTTATATATCCAAAATTACAGAACATAAGTATAACTGATTATATTCATGTATCTAGTAACAAATGTTTTGTAGTGTTTTTTAACAAGTTTTCTGTACTAAAATTTTGCAATTTATAAAGTGAGTGGATAATTAAAAACAAGAAAGGTGGGGTGTGGTGGCACAGGCCTGTGATCCTAGCACTTGAGAGGCTGAGGTAGAATGATTGCTGTGAGTTCGAGGCCAGCTTTGACTACATAGTGAGTTTAAGGCTAGCCTGAACTGAATTACAGAGCAAAAAACCCTCCCCAGTAAAAAAAAAAAAAAAAAAAAAAAAAAAAAAAAAAAAAAAAAGAAAAGAAAAGGTAATTCAAGAAGATAAAGTTTGCATTGGATGCCACCATTCTTTCACATCATTAGTCCGAAATTCTACTAACATGAAATGAATATTTGTAACATCTAAGTGCATTTTTTAAAAAATAACCAAACTTTATGTACTTGGTTAGGTTCAATGTGTTAATTTCACACTGCAAAATGTTGACTAAAAAAAAAATATTTTCCATTTTAAATTCAGATAACAACAGAAAAGAGTGGTTGTAATATGCACATAAAAAGTACTTTTTTAAATCAGCAGATGGACCCCCTGTATTTTAGAACATATCCGCAATGGGATGTGTATGTTTTTAGCAAGATGTGAAGCAATGCACAAGAGTATAAGTTATGAAATGTGTATTATGCTACAGCATACTCTTTAGCACCTCATAGCTTTAAAAAGTCTCTTAATAAGAACCTGTGATGTGCCATTACTGTAAGGTAAATTGATTTCATGGGAGTAAGTAGTTCAATAGACTCCATAGTTTATCGTTCCCTAATATTCATTAAGTACTTAAAATGTAGAGGATAGTTTATATAAACAACCACTGAGCTATAGCTTGCACATGTGTATATACGTGTATCCTTTAATTAAATTTTTGTTTCATTATATTTAAGAAGAAAGCAACAGGAAAGGTGATGATACAAATGAGTCATATGTACAAATGAGTTAAATACTCTGGGAGTACTCATAGAGGTAATATAAGTCTGAGTTAATTACTATCTCCAGGCATGAAACTACTTCGGTGGCTCAGTTTATTCACATTCCTAATATGCTCTTTTTTGAGGTTAGAAATTTTTTTTCAATATATATTTTTTGAATTAGAGAAGAGCCTAGCTAATACTAACATTAGCGTTTAATATACACAATGCTACATCTTCAAACTTCTATGATTTGATCATTTTTAAAAGTAGGTTAGAGGGCCGATGAGATGGCTCAGCGCCGTAAGCGCCTGCCTGGCAAGCGCGAGGGCCCGAGTTCGACTCCCAGAACCCACATACGCAAAAAGGGCCGGTGATATCACTCAGCGGCACAGGCGCCTGCTGGTGCCCGAGGTCGACCCCTGGTACCCACAAAAAAAATAAAAATAAAAAAGTAGGTTAGAAAACTCACATTTGTTGCTAAATTGCTAAGTGTAGAATCTCTGGATGAAAATCCAACCCCAAGAAACAAAAAGACATTGCTATGTCAAGTTCAATCAGGATCCAATATGAAATTAGTTAGCAGTCCCATTCAGTCCCCAGTGAACAGTCCTTTATATCAGCAACTGTGAAAACCAAGGTGACATTAACCAGAATTCAAGTGTAGATACCAGGTCTTACTCCCTCCACTTTCTATGGTAGCTTTCCTCCTTCTAAACCCGAATAAATACCACTTGTATTATATTCATCTCCCCTTTCGTGGAAGCTTACAGAATTGTGTGAAGTTGTTTTATTTCATTCTAATCAGACTCTCCTGCATCAGGAGACAGTGACATCATCAACTGTGTGCAGAGAGTATAGAATAGAGAATTTGCCAATTTACTGCCGTTATCAAGAGGCTAATAAAAAAAAACCTTTCTTAGATAAAATAGGACTAGATAAGAGTATTTACCAATAAGTTAATCTCTTCACTTTTTACAGATGAAGGCAACAAACAAGTTTAAAGTAAGACATAGGTGTAACAATGCCCTGAATGCATTAATCTGGGAAGCGAGGAAAAGGAGGCTTTCTTGTTATTCACATGACTCCCAAAATAATCTGTACTCTACCATGGTTCTCCTGTACAAATCTGCCTTTATGGTAAATCTATCTGTTTAAATAAATGACACACAAGACTCATACTGTGATGGCATGGTGTTGACCAAAGAATTCATTCTGATTCTTGGATATGAAACTAAGTGTTAATATTATCTCATTTATAAAATTAAGCTTCCAACCTTGTGCTATTTCACAGAGGCCTCATACAGTTATGAAAGGCACCATAAATAAACTTATTTTTAAAAGTCTGGTAGAATGACTATAATTATTGATATTACAAATTCTTATGCATACACTTATGCAGTCCATTAGACTTAGTCTACAGTTGACAGTTTACAGTTACATTTTATAGTTACCACTGTAAAAAAAATCTGTTTTCTTAAGAATCATCCTGTATCTATTTTGCCTAGTAAAAAGCTGGAAGTCTTTAACACTAGCACTTCCTCCACTAGAATGTAAGTACCTTGGGAGAAAGGATGATCCTTTATTTATAACATCAAACAGTATTTACTACATAAGAAAGTCTTCAAACATGTAAGTTAAAAAATAAATTTAATTTCCTTTTAAAGTTCTTTCATTCTTTTAAAATGGAGTAGATCTAAATGACTCAGTCTAATGCTTTCAACTCATTTCAGACATGAGAAAGGCAATTGTACTAATTGGTATTGATAATACATTGAATTTAATTTTATAATGATCAACACATGCAAAAATGAAGCTACAGTTTAATTTCACATATTATTTGAATTAGCAATTAACCTTTTAAAGATTGATTACTTGATTTGAAAAATTATTTGGAAAATCCTATCTAGTACTTTTCAACTTTAAAGGCACTACATGTACAGCTAAATAGAGCTCCACATTTCAAATCCTAAGTAAACTATTATGTATTTTGAAGGACAGCAAAATGATTTCATCTCAGCACACACATAGCTAACTATTGAAAATTATGCTGCAGAAAAAAGAAAGTACATTTTAAAACTATATAATTACCATTAAATTAAGAAGTTGGTTGCTGGAAGTTGATTCTGTAAATCTTTATGAACATTCTATATTCCTATTTTGAAGTTCTCAAATACAGCATTCAGAATAAAGAAGACACCATGTACAAAGGTAAATAATGTAACAACAACAGATTGAGTTTTTGTACGTCTTGTTCCCTTTACGAACTTGTTATGAGAATAAATCACATGGTGTTACTTTTTCTTCTTAAAATCATCCTCTGGAAATGAAGCATTAAAGTCTAATATTCTTTCTTGTTTAAGTTTTCTTACTTTTTAAGGTGTAAGCTAGAGAAAACCATGCTCTCTCACATAGACACTAACAACATCAGGAAATGAGGAGTGTATGGCAATTCTGCTTGTTTTCCTCTTTCTGTCCACTAATGCCCACTTGCAGAAGGTGGAAGAGAGGTGATTTCCTTGAGATCAGATCCAGAAAATATATTTTAAGTAAACTTTTTATTGCTTGATAGGACATTATCAAAAGTGCATTTAGACAACACTAAAACTTGAATCTTTTTGAACAATGGCATAGTCTTAGGAATTCAAATATGCACTGATGCATTTTTACAAAAATATTTGAATTCCTAAGACTATGCCATTGTTCAAGGAATTTAGAAGCAGACATTACAGAAACACTACACTGTGAATTTTAAAAGTAGTTCTTTAATTTCTTTTTAAATTAGAGTATGTGTTTTAATATTATCATAAAAATACCCAAACAGGTACCATATGCATTTTCAATTTTAAGAACCCTATTGCAAAAATAAAGAGAAAACAAAACCTGAATGCTACATTTATGTTTGACATTTTAACACATAAACAGGCAGCTAGATCTTTGGCAATAACTTAGCATATTTCTACCCCAAAACATTATTCATATAGAATAAAAAGGAGAAGAGCAGATGTTGACATCCACTGCATAATGTGTACTCGGCATTATCTTCTGTCATATTTCATATTTCATATGTATAATGCTAGGAAAATTCCTATTTAACAGGAATGCATGCACAAAATCAAATTAAGCACAGTTCCTTGATCCTACTGAGATATTTTAATCTATATTTTCACTTTGGTAGCTCTTATGACAATTGGCTATACTTTCAGGTTATACTGTAATTGCAACAGTACTATAAAAACGAGCATGTAATAATGCAGGTCCGTCAAGCTACAAAGCCATTCCATCCTAAATCCTGTAACTTCATAAGTAAATAACATTATTACAGTATGAACATGAGTTGAAGGTGGAAAAAATTTTGCCTAACTTTAAAACAGAAAGTTGTTAAAATTAATTAATAGGTTAAAGGTAGATAAGCCTTCTTATATTTCCTAAACAAGTTTTTTAACCAATTCTATAAAATAATCCATGCCATTAACTATTAGCAATTGCAAATCAAACTTCTGGTCCTTAAGATTTTCTGATACTGGATCTGTACTGGAGAATTTCCTTTGAGAGACTAAATTCCTCTCATTACCTTAGCACTTTCTCATTGATCTCATAGAACTAAGAAGCTCTTTCTTCTATTTTCAAAATAATTAACGGTCCATAAAGTTTATTTCAGATTACAGTAAAACACACCACTTCTCAGAATTTGTTCTGTTTTGAAATAATTTAAAAATTCTAAATTTGCATTTAAGTTTCTCATAATAAAAAGTAAGTCAATGATAGGAAAGTTTCTATGGCAACAACCTCGTTATAACTCCCCTCCTGGGATGGTGACCTGATTGAGAGTGTTAGTGACATGTTGATTAAAATGGAGCCTGATGAACAGAAAAAAAAAAAAAAACGATGCACAGCCAATATAGAAAGTAATGTATTGATTTGTAATTTTATACACCGTATGTACATGTGCAATATTGACACGACAATTTTAACTGTAGTTTTCTTCACTTGTAAACATTACTTTTCCTGAGTGGGAACATTGCACTTTCTAGTTAAATTTACAGATACTGCTTTTATATTAAAATGGAATCTGTGTACAAAAACCCTGACAGAAGTTTAGGGTTGGTTATTTATCGATAAATTACTTCTTCCTGAAATATTTAGGAGACCAAAGGCACCACACTGAAGTGCTTAGAAAGCATAGATCCTCTTTGATGTTAACATGAATTTAGTCAAAATTTCACTAGCATTGATACCAACATTTTATTCCTTGGGGAGAGGCAACATTTACAACCAGAGTCAATTTCAGAAATGACTGTCAGCTTTTAGAAATCAAGATCTGCTGAGGAGAAACTCAATATATAAATAAAGTGCCAAATAAACAGACAATAGAAAAAAAAGTTAAGGAAAATTATTTACTGGAATACACCAAGACTGATGCATCTAAAAGTATACCTTGATTTAGCATAATTGTTTTATGTGTTTTATATATATATTTTGGTCTTTTAGTCTGACTGTTAATCTGTGTTTATGATAATTAACTTTGTAAAGTCTTAAAAATAAATAAATCTGATGCTGGCAAAAAAGAAAAAAAAAAAAAAAGAAGAGGAGGAAAGAAATTAACATCTGCTAAGCTGCAAAACTCCAGATGCCACAGAAAGTCAATTTTCAGAAGTAAATTTGCCCCATTCATTTCTTTGGGAAGTAGGCATTCAATGATCGAAGTCAATTAATGCTTAGTTGTGATTCATATTAAAACTACGATTTAGAAACTGTAATTGACAGAAATAATGAATGGCTACAATATCTTTACAGGCTGCATTACATTTTAAAACAAGTAAAATAACTGTAAGTGAAAAATGAAAGAAAACCATATACCTCAGTAAATGAATGATTAACCTCTCATCCTGCAAACCAGGAAAGAAATCCTGCTGACAATATCCAAGCTGCCTTAATGTTTCTTCATATGATAATAAAATTAAACTGACACCTTGTGATTGATTTTGATTGTTTACAAGCTACTCAAATTTAGACTTCCTCTTACAAGGAAGGATTCATTTTCTCCCTACTCCCACATATTTCTACTTTCCTTTTGCTTTGACAATAGTAGGACTTAAATATGAAGGGAGAGAGGAAGAGAGAAGAGGAACCGGGAAGAGAAGAAAGAGTAGGAAGCAGATATTACCAATAAAAGTAAACGACATAAAACATTTTTAAATTGTTCTTACCATATTGAACCCAAACAAGTTGCTTTGTAGGGAGGGGTTGGCATGTGAATTTAGGACAGAAGTAGGGATAAGTGTGCTAATGAGCTGCAGAATGTGAAGGTGAATGAGTGAAAGATCGATCATAGCCTGACTCATTCTCGAACAGTAGTGACTGCTACAGTGACCAGTGACCTGGACATCCTCAGCCTTGTAGGATGCCAGCCAGATACTCTCAAACGTGCAACACACTCAGTCTCTTCATGACATAGGTTATTTCTTTGGGAATAGTTTAGTTACTAAGTTATGTAAGAGAGCTACATAACTTGAGGTTGGCCACGCTTGCTCTTCATAAAAATGGAATACAAGACATGTTAGTGTGTCTATCTCTCTGCATATGGTACACATATTTTGATGTAAAACATATGCTAGACATATTCTGCATATGTTACATATATTCATATATAAAATGTTGTATAGATATATCCTGATAAAATGGGATTCTTGATGACTTTTCCAGTCCTAAAGAATCCAAATGAAGCTATCATTTAAGGAAAACATAAAATGGAAATTCAATGTTCTACTAATGCTATTTGCAAGACTTCTTAAAAAATATTTCTCCTATAATTAACTTCAGACACAAGGTATTGCTTCAAATGAAATTCAAATTATGAAAGTCAAAACTAAAGTAACAAGTCTAATCACTGATCCTAATGATTTCTGGTTATTGTTAAAATTCATGTGCTTGCTTTGGCAGCACATATATTAAAATAAAATTTATATTTTACAAACCAAGGATTTGAAAGCATTGCATTGAACAGAAAGTGTCATAAGCTACGAAGGCAATTCCAAAATGAGAATTACAAGAATGTCCTGTGCACATAAACCATTAGTAGAACAAGTTTTCATACTCCCTTAGGGGCCTAGCTAGTGTGGAGAGAACACACAGGTTGCTCTCTCAGTTCTGAGATGTTTGCTAGCAAAAAAAAAAAAAAAAGAAAAGAAAAAGAAAAAAACTCTACTAGTGTTTTGTTGTCATAGATTGTATTTTATTAAATATTAATATAGTCACTCTGAGAAGCTATATTATGATTGTAGTTAAAAAATAAAGGAATTCGATATTGAAAGATCTGAGCTCCAGTTTTTGTGGTGCTTCAACACTAACTGGCAACTGGACACTGTGTCTGAGTTCTCTCTTGTGTAATGTAAGAGGTCATATTTTTACATGTTTGTTTTTTAAAATGATATAAAGTAAGTGAAAATGCATTTTAAAGTTTAAAGCAGCATCTGAAGACAGGACACATGCATGCTCACAACCACAAAATGTGAGCCATTTTCTACTCCAATCATAAATTCCTTTTATCTTCATTTTAATTGCTTGAAAATGATATAAAAAGGAAAATATGAAGATTGCTTCATTGGGTAATTTATTTGCATTAAACTGGAGTTTGCGTTAGGCAAATGTACTTAACATGATCTGGTAGCTATTTCTAGGAAGGCTAGAAAGGGGCTTGATTCCTTTCATCTTCTGGGTGGAAAGAGTGAAAGTGGTGATATAAATATTTAGAGGTCTACAAAATTAATTATATCGCTTATAACGGAAATTTTAGCTCAGAAATTAGCTAGTGATAAGAGAATTTAGGGTGTAAATTTTTTTATTATTAAACTCGTGCCATAAAGTTGGATCATAGAAGATGTAAAAATAGAATAGGAGGGCCGGGGATACAGCTCAGCAGCACAGCACCTGCCCGGCAAGCGTGAGGTCTTGAGATTGATTCCCCGTACCAAAAAAAAAAAAAAAAAAAAAAAAAAAAAAAAAAAAAAAAGAATAGTATATTTTACATATATGCAAAAAGTATCTCCCTATATTTATTTCATACCCTTAATCAAGTATAATAACTGAAAATCATGCCAAAAAGAAAATATTAGCAAAAACTAAAATATTCACATTTTAAAAAGAAAAATTTCACATTTGACGTGCAATGCATTTGAGTACTAAAAGTAATGTGGTGGTTAGTTCCCCACTCTCTGCATTACTTATGTTTCTGGGTTTATGCCTGCTAGAGATAGCTATGCAAATAGTTTCTTTCTTTCTTTCATATGGAGAAAGAGTGCACGTGGTCTCATGATATGAAGTTGACCTTTTAAATGAAAAGTATTTTGGTGAGCAGAATTTCCTTGCTATATGTCAGTAACTTTAAGATCTGCAAAGGGCCATGGATTAATTAATTTGTTTTTTTTATTTTTAACACCGTGTCTTTTAGTAGTTGAATGATTTTGTTAACAAATTATCCAAGTTACATTTTTAATTCATCTTAATTTCCTCTAGATGAAAAAATTATGCACATTATGCATATTAACTAAAATTATTAACTTGAATTATAAAAAGTAATTAGGCAAAGTATTACCATAAATATTTCTTATTTATGTATTAGCTTTAGTCCCTGGAGAATCAGCAAACCAGACCATTAAGTAAATGTATATATGGTAACCTACAAATTGTCCTTTCAATATCAAAGTTACTATTTACCATCCTTTAATATTAGTAATAGAGCTAATTTCTTTATGAGCATTGTTGTAATAATTTCTTCTTAATAAAAAAGCGTAACTCTATTGTATTTTTTGAATATGTGAAATTATGCTTTGAATTTAATACATTTTTTACAGTTATCTAGGAGGCTAACTAGAGTTAATTTGTAATGCAATTTGTTTAAAAAAATGGTGAAAGTCTTAATTAACAAAATTACACGAGGACAACCATTTTCTTTCATAAACACCGTTTAACATTCTAATCCTGTAACAGCACAATCATGTTATAAGTCAATATACAGTGACTAGCACTATATTTTAAGTTGGAATATGTAGAAAACTGCAATGAAGACAATACAGTTGAAAAATGGCATCTCTGACCTCATGTTACTAGCTCATTCTTACCCACTGTACATAAATAACCGTCAAATTAAATATTGTGCCAGTCCAGGACTCATTAACTGGACCTGCTGTATATGTAAAAGCTTTCTCACAAGCGTTTGTCAGGACTCTGGTGCATACTTGTTGAGGTTCATTTACGAGATTGTCAGGAAACTAAATGTATTTTCACAGCACCTTCCAAATCTTTAATCGAGCAACACCTAATGAAGCCAAACGAATTTATCAATTCTCTTCCACTTACTCTCTGAGAAGGATATTTACGGAAGACAGAAAGATGACACAACCTTAGCCGTAAGAAGAGGGATATCTGTAATCCACATGTCGCCAAGTGAGAAGTTCAAGTGTCATTCTGCACTTCAAGAGGAACTTAGAGGAGAATTTGTCTTATTACAGGGTCCACTAATGCCAACTCTAAATCCCCATGCTTTCATGGGAGAGTTCGTAAAGTCCCACTTTGTTTGTGAAAGGGAAACTCTCACAAAACAGATGCACAAAATGATATTCATCAACATTAAAAGCCTCATCAGTTATTTCTCAGCAATCTATTCCTTTTGCAGAGGGGTTTATTGTGCTGTTTGGCAAGAAGGAAACTGGCACCCTATGATTTAGCATAGTCTGGCCTGAAACCAATGCTCCAAATAGTTTCTTTAAAGCTGGGCATTTAACAAATATTGGATGACGTCCTATGGGTGCAAATATGGGGCAGAGATGAATTTGAAGCAACAGACTCATAAAGACATTTTGAGACATTCTGCTTTTAACTACTTAGTGTTTTATTTGCACTAGAAACTTTAATAGGCTGAAATGCATTAAAACTCTGGGGGTTTTTTTTTTTGGTATATTAGGTTTAACCTGCTTGGGGCACATCCCAAGCAACAAGGATCACACATTTTTCTCAGCCTTATATTCAACAAATCTTTATAAGAAGTACAAATGGCCAATAAATATATGAGGAAATGTTCCACATTGCTGGTCATTAGAGCAATGCAAATTAAAACAACACTGAAATTCCGTGTAACCCCAGAAAGAATGGTCATCATCAAAAAATCAAATAATAACAAATGTTCATAAGGTTCTGGTGAAAAAAGAACACTTTACACTGCTGGGAGAAATGCAAAGTAGTACAACCATTATGGAAATCAGTATGAAGATACCTCAAAAAAGTAAAATGATAAATTCCATTCAACCCTGCTGTTCCTCTTCTAGGTATCTTCCAGAAAAAGTTAAAGACATCATATCATGGTGCTACATGCATGCCCATGTTTATAGCAACACAATTCATAATAACTAAAAGGTGGAAGCAGCGTATATGGCCATCAACAGATCCATGGATGAAGAAAATGTGGCATTTACACACAAGGGAGTACTACTCTGACATAAAGAAGGATAAAATTGACTCATTTATAGGAAAATGAGTGCACACTGAAATGATAATGTTAAGTAAAATAAATGACACACAAGCATAAATATCATATGAATTCTCCTATAGGAGAGACCCAAAATAGAAACAAAGGGCAAAATAAAAGATAGAAAGTAGGGAACTAGAGCATTCTCAAATGGGAAGCAGATCAAGAGATGGAGGGAGGAGGGAGGGATGAAGGATTAAGGGGAGACGATGTGTTACGTACCAACTACCCACAATGAATGTAATCCAAACAAGAACTAATAAAAAAATAAATAAAAATGAACAGGATGGAAAAAAAGTAAGCAATGAACAATTCATGTCTTCATTATTTAAACGTTGGAGACTCTCCTAAAACATCCCTAAGATGCTCTGTAAGCAGGTTTCTTCAAGGAGTTAGGGGGATATTTCTCTCTGTTTATTCATCTGTTTTAAAACTCCAACCATCTGGCTGGGGATATAGC
Organism: Erethizon dorsatum; assembly: GCA_028451465.1. Lineage (NCBI taxonomy): Eukaryota > Metazoa > Chordata > Mammalia > Rodentia > Erethizontidae > Erethizon > Erethizon dorsatum. The sequence continues at coordinate 89,192,492 of CM051826.1, forward strand.
TCAGTGGCATAAGCGCCTGCCTGGCAAGCACAAGGTCCTGTGCCTGGCAAGCACAAGGTTCAATTCCCAGTACCAAAAAACAAAAAACGAAAAACTCCAACCATCTTCCAGACATTCTACATAAAGAAACAAACAAAAATGTATGCCTTACCCTCAAGGAGTTCAAACTCTCAGAGAAAAGATAGTAACATTGGACAAGGACTGACAAATGCTGTGAGAAAATATTCAAAGGCTGATTTTTAAAGGTAGGAATGGGCACCAACGCAAACTCACTGGAGATGAAGGCAGAGGGGACAGCAAGCTCCAGGTCATCTTTATCCCCTGGTGCCTCTCCAAAAAGTTTTTTTCTAAAGATAACTGGAAACTATTACAAGGTTTTGTATAGAATATATGTTTGGTTTATTTAAAAGGCTGTTCTAACAGCAGAAAGCCAAAATGGGTTAACTTCCTAGTTCTCTTCAATTAATAAAATTATATAAATATCTACTTTGTATTTGACAACAATCAAGATGTTATTTTTCTTTGATACACTGCATTAAATCCAGCTAGTTAGGACTACAATCGTTCTTTTATTGCTAACTTCTTTATAAGCCTATGTAGTTTGAAAAATATAGAATTTTGGACAAAAAGATCATCAATAAATAATCTAATAATAGCTGTCTATTGAATTTTCTACATATGGTTGATGATTTGATAGTTACTTCAGTACAAGAGAAAAATGTTAAATTGATAAGAGGTTCAAGAGATCAGTAAAATGATACAGTTGGTAAAAGCTTACTGAGTTTTTAAAAGATTTCATGAAATTTGAAGATGTACACTTTTATATAAACCAAAATAGTCTGTGTATACTGTAAAATTATCTTCAGTGTCTATATTTTAAATCGATTCTGTTGTCTAGCAATGATTCCTATTTTGCTTCTATTTCAATTACTAATATGAATATTTTTCATATAATTTATTCTAAATAAGTGTGTTAATTCATGTTTTTCTTTAGGTTGTATATTGATCTGGTAATCTAAAGCTAAATTGTACAAAATACCATCTAAGTCTCCTCTCTATAAGTACTTAGATTTATAAGTGACAGAAGTTGAAATTCCATGGTATTTCATCTAGACTTCTTTTAAGGTACTTAACACCAGGAATAAACGAACTTCTGGGTTACCTGGACACATAATTAACATCACTCTGAAACAAGGTTGACCCACAGATTATATGTTGCAGGGTTGGAATGTAATTTTTTCTAACACACAAATGATTTTTTTCTTATTAAATTACTCATATTTTTTTCCCAGGGCTCAATTGTATTTAACACCTTGTAATAATTGTTTTTTTTTTTTTTTTTTTTTTTTTTTTTTTTAATGTGGGTTCCAGGAGTCGACCTCAGGACCTTGCGCTTGCCAGGCAGGCGCTTATGCCGCTGAGCTATCTCACCGGCCCAATAAATATTTTTAAATGATAAGTTGTGATTAAGCTGAGTTTTCTGCCATCTATAGAAGTTAAGGAAATGATAATTAAACAAAGAAATAAAGATTTAAAAGTTGAATGATTTTAAAAATTACAAAAGTGAACTGACTTTCCTACCATCCTGGAATAACAAAGTGTTAACTCTGTAGAGTGCTATAGAATTCCTAAAGTGCTTCCTTATCATCTTCAGTTTTGTAACAACCCCTTGTAGTAAGCTGTCATTAGTTATATTTTGCAGTTATAAAATCTCAGTTTTGGAGAATAAAGTGACTTGCTTATGGTCTCGCTGCTAGGAAGCAACAGAATGTAAACCCTGGATACAAACCTAAATCTTTGGCTTCAGGGCAAGCTACATTCCATTATAACTTTTATGTCACTAACATATGAATACATCATGAATTAAAACATTTCTTTTTGTCATTTGCATTACTATTGCCTACTAATATATGTTCTCTCTCTCCTCCCTACGGCTAACCCCTTAATGCTGGATCATACTGGATCACAGTAACGAAAGTTCTAAAATATATCACTCAGTGGCAATAATGATGACCTGGAATGATCTGGTAGCAATAAAATTTTTGTAAGCTAAAGTTCATATTATTTCAAATATCTAATTAGTATTACAAAGTTACTATTGCATCTTGATTCTTTAAAAATCGATCACATTTATGTGATGACGTCAACTTCTATTTAGCTAAAATATGGAATACACATTATCATATAAGTAGGTATATGGTAAAAAACTAATATACAAGTTTACATCTACATTGTTATAATTTTGCCTTAATTAAAATAGACAGATATTCTAAAATATAAATGAAAATATATTTCTGAGAATTTGCTCCATTTAGTTATTTAATTCTATGAGAAGATGAAAGAAAGAAGGAGAAAGAGGGAAACTTTGATGTCTTTAATAGTAAGACAGTTGTCTTTTAAGAGTTTCTATTTTTTTGTAACATTGCCTGAGTTATAATAAAATTATGCTGTTCATGAAGGTTAGCATAAAATGCATATGTAATTGTTCAATAAATTATGTGTTCATATACATTTATATTAGATATCTTCTTAAATAATTTGCTTCATTTTGCCGTTATTATTTTTAGACGAATGTCATATTCTTAAAAGACTTAATGCTACCAATGTATTTTAATGGTTCCCAAAGGTTAATTAATATATTGCTTTCTGAAAATAAATATCAATGCCCTTTAAAAAACATAAGGTTTGAGATGGCTGAAATGTAATTTACTACGAACTCTGCATGAACAATAAAGTAGATTCACTCTGTGAAATGAAATTTTCCTGTGATTTTAGAGCTTCTATCACTATCCCAAATTATTTTTTCAATCAGCTACTGTTCATTTTCAATTCCACATAAAAGACTAAAATTAAAGGTTACCTAAAAACATCCATATGATCAGTTCTTTCAAGTCTTCTGCTAAGAATGTAACTTTCAAAAAATTTATTAATAGATATGCAATACTTACAAGAAGAAGTAAGAAATCCACTAAACCATGGGTTGTCAATGCCACTAGCTATTATGCTACTCTTAAAGAAAGAAAAATCTTTCATCAAGGGATGAAGAGAGAATTTTCATTTTTAGAGTCTTTGCTATTTAATGATTATTTCATATCATTATTATCCTAATATCCTGTATTTGCTTTCTTTTGAAATTTGGGTTCATAAGAATCTGAATGACTAAAGGATTAAAGGACAGAAGACTAAAAAAGCCAAGCAAGGACAGTTGGACATTTAACATATTTTCATACACTACCAAGGGATCAAGGGATTTTTTTCTTGTTCATTTTCAAATATGCCTTTTATTAATAGCATGTTTTTTGAATCAGTTTTTCTATCACTTCTGAATATCTTACATAGAGAGGCAAAATGAGTAAATTACTTCTTATTGGAAACAGACAAAAACTTTTAAAACTTTATGGATACCCACATCGTTCCATACACCAGAGGCCTAATTAGTTTGTAATTTTGATTTCAGTCTTCGTGAAAATATGCGTAAATAATTTATTCACTGAAATCACTGGAGTCTTACCTTTCTTATATTTCCCCAATGACTTCAGGTAAAGACAACTGAGTATTCCGGGAGGTGGTTGTTTCACTGGTCACAGAAACTATGCCTCTCTAAGAGCTGTCTTTAGGATCCTAAAATGATGTCTTTCTTTTGAGTGGATTTTTTTTTAATAGTATCCCAATTTGTATGAGACACAATTCTTCCATAGCAAAAACAAAAACAACAACAAGAGCAACAACAGCAAAAACAATCAGCTTAAAGCAAGACAGAGGAGGAGATAAAGGAAGAGACAGAACAATTGCCTGATAAGCAGAATGAACCTCAGTGGATGAGGAAAGAGTATATTTAGATTGGACATTGGGAGGGAAATGAGAGTTCCCCAAAGATTGCTATTGCTTAATGAGATCCATGACCACACATCCATTATGTAGGATAAACACAACTCCCTGCTGGCTCCCCAAATCCTGCTGACAGTTGGTGGCTATGATGTTTAACACTCTGTAAGTGTTTTAATGTTTTTATTCTATTTTTATAATATTGCAAGTCTTCAATTTGCTAAGAAAATATAAAAACAGTATTAATACAGTATAACAGACATTTGTTGTAGCAGTTCTGTTTCATTGTTATTGGTAATGCTTATATTAAGAGTCTATCAGCTGAGCATGGTGGTGCACGCCTATAAACCCAGCACCTGGGAGGCTGAGGCAGGAGGATCATTGCCAGGCCAGCCTGAGCTACGTAGTGAGCTCAAGGCCAGCCTGAACTACAAGAAAAAGTTAGAAAATGATTTTGAGAATACCTGTCAGTTTATCAAACATGAAGAATTTAAAAATATTGGCTTATTAAAATAAGTATGTCCCCTAAGTAAAAGGAAGCCCATAATGCTGCACATATTTTTCCTAAAACTGCTTGTGTTTACTGCTTTGCACAAAGATGAGTTTAATACTTTTGGTTTTAGAAAGAAAAAAAAATAATGAAAAAATGCCTTTTTAAACTTTAAGATGATTTTATTTAAAGAGGAGCTGTTCCCACTGAAAAGGAAAACAAAATGTGCATTAGGAATTCTTCAGAGTCTCCCTACTTAAAGAGAAATGATAACATCCAAAAAGTATAGTTTCAATATTCAAATGTGATACCTTGTTTGGTTGCTTTCAAACACTGTACAGAATGATATAGAGAGTTAAAAGAGGCAAAACCAACCCCTGATTTTAGTCTTCATTCTGATTTTCTGACAGATAATCTTTCACATACAGACTCTGATGAGAAAGCAAATTATCCTTTATGTAAATTTATCATTTAGGAGCATTGAACATTTACTTGATATTATACAAGCATATTCTTCTTTCTAGGGGAAAAAACTCATACTTTTTAAGAATACTGTAATATTCATGGAGCATAAAAGACACAACATATGTCCCTTCTTCCCCACCTGTTTACTTTAAAGGAAAATACAGAATCTTGTATGGGTAAAAATAAATATTACAAATGTGAAAATCAATCTTTTTATTCTGGCCACTTTCAGAATCAACACAGTGTTACATCCCACAGGACACTCAGTGTGAGAGCCACGTCCTGGCTCAAAGCGTTACCGTGAAGTCAGTGAGTCACGGGAGATGCTCTCCCTTCTAACGCAGTCAGAATTGTGGAAGTCCGTTACAGTGTCGGTGAGGATTTTAAACTATTTGATGAAAAATAAATTACATTTTCCATGACTAACCTCAGGAGAAGGCATGAGAATCTATATTGAAATATATTCTATAAAGAGGAACTTTTCTCCTAATATAAAGTAGTTCTTTGACTATATTTACGGATTTTTGGATGACTTCTTTTAGGTACATTTTTGTGTGTATGGTCACACACACTAGGCAAACATTCTACCACTGAGTTACATCATCAGGCCTTAAGACAGACTTATAAAGCCATCTTGGATTCACTGGTTCTAAAGAACATCTCCTGTGCATCTCACTCTAAGATTTTATTAATACTCTCGTAATAAAATACTGAAACAATGATCGGAAGTTGGTCTACTAATGAACAATTATTGGAAGTTGGTCTTGCTCTTCGCTAACTTTGTACCTGCAACTCCTCCTGCTCGGAAGAGTCCACCTGAGGAAAACAGTCTGCACAGCGGAGCCCATTGATTAGAAAAGGGATTTCTAGACACGCACAACCCCAGATTAGGGCACGAAGTTTGATATGTACAGTGAAGGGTTGATGTCATTCCTTCCTCCTACTTCTCTGCCTGGTTCCTTTGTACACCCCTCTGTCTGTATAGTGCCCAAGGTCTCTACTACTACAACTTTATTGGACTTTGCCCACTGTAGGCAAAATTGCAACTTGAGGAAAGTATGTATATAGTAATCTAATTATAATGATGCAAAACATGTATTAAGCATTGATTTCTCTTCTTTGTTCTTTTTTTTTTTTTTTTTTTTTTTTTGGTTTTAGGATTTTTTTTTTCCTTGTCTTTTTGAAGCGGGGTTTCACTATGCAATTCAGGCTGGCCTTGAACTCACTCTGTGGCCCAGATTGGCCTCAAGCTTGCAGCAATCCTCTTGCCTCAGCCCCTTGAGTGCTGGGATTATAGGCGTGCACCACCACACCCGGCTCCTTAAGCATTGATTTTAATTTAGAGGTTTACATATATATAACTATACTTACAAATCTGAGCTTTTCTGCAAAGTCCACTCACAGAAATTCTGACAGACTATGTATGACAGCCAGTACTAAGATAATGATGGAGCCTGGAATTGAATACATGCTGATTGACTTGAAGACCTAATATCTTAACACAGGCCTAATCTGTGTTTTATAAATTGTTGGGAACAGCTCATGTGTATATTTCTGGATCTCCCATATATTGTTCTCTTCTTGTATCAAAGTTAAAGCAAAGGGCCGGTGAGCTGGCTCAGCAGCGTAAGCACCTGCCTTGCAAGCGCGAGGGCCCGAGTTCAACTCCCGGATCCCACATACGAAAAAGGGGCCTGTGATATCGCTCAGCGGCACGGGTGCCTGTTGGCGCGCAAGGTCCTGAGGTTGACCCCCTGGTACCACAAAAAAAAAAAAAAAAAACAAAGTTAAAGCAAAAAAATGATCCTGGGACAAACAAATATAATGTCATTAGAGAGCTCTTTGTTTTTACTTTGTACTACTTAGTACTTTGTCCTAAGTAAAGTTTTTCCTTTGTTAATTATTTGTGACCTAATTTATTTGGAAATAACTTAAATGTTGTGTCTTTCACTTAACTCACACTGTGTGGTGGCATATTTAAACAAACCAAGAAACAAGAAAATTTTATCTATTTCAACAGAGACTCTAGGATAAACATCATTGCTTTTCGACAAAATACCCGACACCCAAAATTAAGGAAGGAAAGGTTTATTTAGCTCACAGTTTGTGGAGGTTTCAGTCTGTAATCAGCTGGCTCCAAGGCATGGTGGCGTGGCAGAGGGGGAACAGTTCATGGCGACAGAAGACAGCAAAAGCAACAAGAGCAAAAATGGGGGAGAGCAAGCCTCTTTTTCTCCCTTATATTGTATGCAGGCTACCTGCCCACACACACCATCTCCGCGCCCTCCTCTTGCACAGGCTCAGGAGGTTTACAAAGTGAGGACCCTGGCTCCTGCTGTATCACTCAGTTTAGCTTCTAAACTTCTCAATTCTCAAGTTAACACAATGTATCAACCATTACAACCTCTAAAGGTCAGAATACTACTCCTGTAACAGCAGATGTGATTGCTACTACTGCTCACTACTACTAACAAGTTTCCATTATTGGAGTGCCTGCTAGTGCCCAGGTATTTTTTTCATGACTTCAAAAGAATCAAACATGGGATATTTCATTATCCCCACTTTAGAGATTTTAGGTGATCAAAGGTCTAGTAAGTACAGAGATCCACTGTCTTGCCACTGAGCATTGCAGCAAAGCAGAAACTGCAGATCATTAGATGAGAGTGTATTCCCAGGTCTCTTAGCATCTACTAGTTCTTTTTTTTTTTTTTTTTTTTCATCTTTTAATTATTTATATCATAAAATTACATCTTTATACATTGTGTATCCAAGACTCAAACTTATTATTGTTTTATGCATTTGTCTCTTAAATTATGTGGAAAAGAAAATACAGAGTTAACCAGCCAAAGTTACAATGATAGCTATTATAACTCCCCTCGTGTTTACCTTTAATATAATCTGTATTTCTTCATACAGCTTTCAGTTACTGTCTAGTGTCCTTTCATTTCAACCTAGAGGTTACCTCTTTGCATTTCTTTTTTTTTTTTTTTTTTTTTTTAAAGAGAAGGAAAAAAACAAAACAAATCAAAAGAAGAACAAATTTTCAAAACAACATAATAGGAGGGTAACAATGGTTAATACATTACGTATTACTATCTTTAAGTTAGTTATTCAGGACACCAGACATTAGCATTCAATTGTCCAAACATTATTGGCACAAACCTTACTCTTCAATGAACTAAGTAAAATTGGTAGTGTATCTATCTTAACCATCTTATATATATATATATATACAATTTTTTTCCCTTTCCCTTCTTTCTTTTCCCTATTCCAGTCTCTCTTTCCTTTTGACCAGTTTCTTTTTGATTCACCATATCTATTGTACATTTTGGATCTTATTTACTCTTTCAGTTTCTCATACTAGAGAGATAATACGATGCTTACACATGTGCTTCTGGTTTATTTCACTTATGAGTATTTTCTCGAGTTGCATCCATTTACCTATAAAAGTCTCCAGTTTATCCTTCTTTATGGCTGAATAGTACTCCATTGTATAAAAATACCACATCTTTCTTATCCATTCCTCAGTTGATGGGCATCTACTAGTTCTTAATTCAACTATATATGTACAGGTATCTCACGTCATGGTTATTTATATACAAATACCTAATATCACCTAGGAAATACTTTGTCCAGTAATGTTCAACATGATTTCTAGTCTAGCCCACAGATCTAATATCCAGTTTATAGAAAATATTGGTAATAGAGGACCAAGATACATGAAAAAAGCAAATTCAGAAAGTAGAATATTCCACAAGTGGCAGAATCCTTTCTAAAGGACTAGATCATGAAATGATATATGGAGGGGATACTGTTCATTGTAAAGGGAGAATCAGAAGATAAACCAAAATAATGCACAAGTCATGATTAGCTATTACTTAGGAAAGATAATTTTAAAACGCTATAACAAATATTTAGGGACAACTAGAGAAATAGAAGATGAAAGAAAAAGGAGATAAATGAAAGTTGTGAGAATTTTGTTGCAATAATTAGCCATGAAATAAGAAACTGTTCCATGTATCACTCTGATATTCCAGCATACATTGATTCTCCCATTGTCTAAACATAACAATAATATTTCTGAAGCAAAGTATTGCTAGATAATATTTTTCTCCACTGGATTCCATCCACTCTTCTAATGGGCGCTGCTCTGCTCAGTGTAAGGATCCACAGTTGGCAGTCGGGAGCACTAAGGCAATAGTTTATGCTCACAGGTTCCACAGGTCTTCCCAACAAATAACTTGTACTAACTTACATGTACTGTAATACAATTTCAATGTAAATTGAAGAACTAGGGTATTCTTGGAATATTATTTGAAGTTAGTTGTAACTCTATGCTCTTACTGCAAAATTCTATCCAGTTAGACACTCATACAAATAAGTTTGTCATCAACCAGCAGGGAGGAGAAAGATCCCTTCAGTGTTTGCAGACTGAATGCACCCTCAGCCCATCTTGTTGAGGTGGAAATCTTTATGTATTATTCTCCTTATTATACCAGCAAGGAAGTAGACACAGAGAAAGGCTCAGTGACTTGCCCAAGGACAAAGACTGAGTCAGACACAGAGCTGGGAACTGAGCCCACTTCTCCTGGTTCTCAGTGTACAGCTTTTCTCAGTAAGCCATAATGCTTTTCAGATGGATCATTTCCTAAAATGTATTAAGCTGTTAAAAAATTCAATATGGGTGTTCCATTAGTTTCCAACTAGCTCTGTTTTCACTACCTTAATGAAGCTATTATCAGAAACTAAACTATTTCTCAGATGTGTAATTCTATATCTAAATTATTTAGACAATACCTCATTAGAAATGTATGTATCCAAATACCTAGGATGAATCAAAGTATTTAGTGAGGATGTGTTTGCCTCTCACAGCCTCAGAAAACAAAAGTGAAGTTTCAATATTAGAAGAATGAAAAATGATCATGTAGAAGAAGCTCACATAAATCACTCGAAAGTTTAAAACAAGAACAACATAACATTGTGTTCATGTGGGGAGGGGGCACTAAAAAAACAAGATAATGAAAAGTTTGTAAATTAGAGCAAAGGAAATTCAAGGCTTTGCAAGATACTAGACACTTTTATACAATGCTATGCTTTTTCTATTAGTAGCGATTTTACTGGTTACTTCATTGGAAATTCTGGACCATGGACAGACAATATTCTTTTTTCATAGCAATTATTAGAGACTCTAATTGTGCTAACAAAGCCAGAAAGGCTATTCAGGCCAGAGGCTAAAACTCCTATGTCTTAGAACTCTGATCACTGGAAACATCAACCACAACCCCTCTGTAGAACCTTTCTGCATAACCCTCTGCATAGTCAGGATCAATTGACTAAGGCAAAAGACCAAACCCATTTACTTCCTCTAGCATTTCCATTTCTGTTAATTCCCCATGGACGAGGTGAGATAGAATCACTATACACTCGTTTCTTCATCTACCAGGTCTGACTAAACCCTTCGAAATTATTCTCTGTATGACTTGCTTACATTTCCTATCTGAATGTGACTATCAAATTGTTGAGGGTAGAGATGTCTTTTTTAAGGCACATGTGCCTAACACAGGTTTAAAAAAAAAAAAAGATCACCAAGTGTAGAAAGAATGAAAAAGACAGCACCTGACCCAAAGGATCAAGGTAAACATCTCCAATAATGAGACGTGTTGGCAGGCTTCTCCTGATGACACTGAGAAGGATGAATCTTTATGCGATTTGCTTGTCAACAGCACATAATCCCCTTTACAGAACAAGAAAGCATTAGGCAAAAACCAAATTGCAGAACATTCTACCAGAGAACTGACCAGCAGTCCTCAAAGGAGCCCAGGACATGATACTAAGTGGTAAGACAGAGAAACTGTCAATGATTGGAGGAATCTAAGGAGACAATGACAACACGATGCTCTGTTAAATCTGGATTTAATGTTGAGATAAAAGAAGGACATTAATGGACAGACTGTTAATTTAATCAATAACTTTTATTATAGCAATGTTATACTTTTAGATATTATCTTGTCTTATAGATGTGCAATACATTTAGCAATAGGGGCATTGGGTAAAGGTTATGCTGGAGCTCTCCATACCAATTTTCTAAAATTTTATAAGTTTAAACTTATTTCACAACAAAAAATGAAAAAAAGTACCATGGTTCAAATAATTAGTTTGGATATACTAATTTTCATGTGAAACACAGGTATGAAATTTAAAGGCAGAGGTAACACAGTACACAGTTGACCTTAGTCACAGCATTCCCAAGGAAAGGGTAGATGAAACACAAACCTAAATGTGATGCCATTTGTGTCCCAGTATGAGAATTTGTCTCCCATCAAGATAGTATCTCTGCCATCTTCATTTCACTACACAGCAATTTTCATCTGCTTCCCTTTGTTTTCCTTCCACACTTCAGTAATGATCTGTGTGTGTCAGGGTGATTTTTTCTTTTTTTACCATGTGGCTGTCATGCATCACACAGAATATTTTTCACAAGGCTTCTGGGATACTGAAGCTGAATGAAATCTCCTTTTAGCATTTCTTCACGACTATTAAGAATTCTGTTTCTTAGATGACCTTCAGTGATAGGTTCCTAACAGAGTCACAGTTGGGCCTAATATCATAAACCTGATGAGACATTAATAATATTTTCCAGTCCCACTTTCTCTACCCTGATTCTGCTTTATGTCTAGTGGGGGACAGGAAGTTGTGATAACAGGTATCCAGGATGCTGAGGAAGTTCATCTTTGGTATCCTTCCCAAGCTCACACTTGCAACAATAATGCATTCAAAATTCCTAGGCATTATGCTAACCTCTCTAGTGGCATCTCTAGTCTGCAACACAACAAATACAGTGTGTTCTCAGTAGGACTCAGCCCACCCTTCTGTCCTTTGTAACTCAGGGGCCCCCTAACCCCATAGCAGGTAACAGCTCATCTGCCTTAGTAATGAATACATCAGCTTTCCTTTTTGGCATCCCCATTATAATTTGTTTTCTCTGTGCTTTGTGTTTTAACTTGATCAGCAATGCTCAAGATTTAGAAAATTGTATATAAAAGTCCAGATTCCTACTCTCTCTTGAATTAACTGAGGTCTGGCCACTGTGGCTACCACTTTCACACAAAGCCAGGATATAAATATTGGTTGCCCTTTTGGACAGTGAGGATTTTTTTCCAATTTGCATATCACCTACAGCACATTTTCACTAGCCTGAGTGCTACATGCTTTTATGTTTGTGAAACATGCCCTATATCTTGCCCTTTAATTCATAAAGGTCAGTAAGTAGGTTGGAGTGTTGTTACTTCTCATGATGAGCAAAGAAATTTAAGCAGCCTTTTCCCTCTGAGTCTTGGAATCTCAGAAGCTACAGCCAACTTTATTTTCCTCAGTGAAACTGTGGGAGGAATGTTGCCAATCATTTTCTCTTGCCTGTAGAAGAGAGAGAAGAGGGCAAGATTGCTACTTCAGATTCTTTTATATGACTTCTTGCTTTTTAAGGAAATGTTATTGCTCTTATTATAGATCAAGCTCAAATCTCACTTACATAGTAACTCAAACACGGGTTTGCAACATGGCAATACAGCTATTGCTGCTGTATTTCACGCAGAAGAGAGTTTTACTAATCCCCTTTGGCATTCATCTCTAAATGCTGGTGAACTCAAGTAGCTTCAGTCACTGAAAGCTTATTTTTGACAAGTGATTTTCTTCCTCTTGCTAGATTTTTAAGGTAGTTTGCTAAGCTTTACTAATATCTGAATGTGTATTGTTTATTTTCCTTGGCTCTGTACAGCAAGTTTAAATTCTGTTCTAAGAGGTCACACTATATTTCTTTCCCAAACAACTTTTATTCTGAGCATGTAGTCAGTAATTATTTTTTTACTTTACCTAAAACATAAATAGACTCCTTATACTCACTTTGAACCTTTTCCCATAATCCCTTCCTCGTGAAAGAAATAAAGTCCTTCGGCAGACTTCCACGTGATATGAGCAGAGTTCTAGTCAGGAAGCATAAATCATACCTTGTACCTATAAGTAGCAAGTAACCCTTCCCCTCCCTGTTGTTTTCAATTACTCAGTTTAATTTATTTCCAAACTTTTTGGCAACCTTCTGCTAAAGAATACAGCAAACAAATTTACAGTGAGCCCCAAATTAAATATTAATGCAAAATCTCCCAGCCTCAAATTTCATTCTGTTCAGTCACTCTAAGACTTAATAAAAATTTGGTGTATATTTCATATTTAAGGTATTTCAAGCATAATGTAGATTTTATTTATTTATTTATTTATTTATTTATTTATTTATTTATTTATTGGTACCGGGAATCAAACTCAGAACCTCTCACTTGCCATTGCCAGGCAGGCGCTATGCCACTGAGCTATATCCCCGGCCCATAATGTAGATTTTAGCACTGAAATTTTGGGGCCAAATTATCATAGAGGGTTTTGACAACATGAATGGAAAATGGACTGTTACACAAAAACTAGATTCTACATAGGCAAATAGCAAATGTCTACTAAACTCACATGTATGCACTTTAAACAACAAATAAATTAATTGAGATATTTTTCTTCAATATTTTATTTAGACATTTCTAAAATTTTATATGCCTGAATGTTAGGTAACTTTTTTTTTAACCTACTACTTGGTATATGTCTTCACTTAAATCTAAGGACACACCATGCTTGAAAAGTAAAATGCAAGGTATCTTTTTATGTAACACCAGTCAGGTTTATGAAGCATTTCCAAGATAATTTCTCTGAAAGAGGTAAAGTATTTCCTCATAATGTTGTTGGTCCCCCAATATCAAGTAAATAATGTTTAACAGAGTTGAGTGTTCACTGCAAGCTCCCTTTGCAGTGCTCTATTTGGACATTTTATAAATGTAAAAAGAAACTGAATGAATAACGTGGGGACCAAGGTGGCACTCTGGTGGTACTACACAATGTAGATTTTAATATCAACTTTTAAAGTTAAACTGAATTTCATTCAGTTAAGGTAGAGAATAGTAGAAAGAGCAAAATGTAACAATAAAAAATTGTAAGTACCAACTCTCAAGACAATCTTCAAAATAACTTAGGACATAAGGTAACTTCATCAGCTTAATGTTAAGTGTTTCCTTTAAACACTATTCTGTTCTCTCACACAGACTCTAGGCTCTGATAGTTTTCCTTTTCTATTATGTTTATACAACCGCTCTCCTTTCTCTTTCTCCTCCTTTCACAGTCTCCTTCCTTTAAAAGTCCAACAAAAGCTAAGTAAACCAAAAGTATTTGTTTTGTAGCCATAAGCAAGCTTCCCCTGAAAATCCAAAGTTATTCTGTTTCTGCACTAGTGTTTATATTGCTTGTCCTGGTGTTAGTGCAGTTGTTTCTATCTCCAGGTGTACAAGCCACATTGAGAACAGTGCATGTTAGGCATTACAACATTTGCTCAATGGATGAATACAGGAGAACAGTTTAAGCGCTCTCACTGACCAAAAGATAACACCTAGTAGGTCATAAATTCTTTATTAGCAGGGTTTCCTGACTGTAGCTTCTCTACCACTTGATGTCAGCTCCCGCTTCTTTCATACAATTTCTGGAATTTCCAGGGAAAGCGGTGAGTATAGAGAGTGAATAGTAGCTCTCATACAATTTCCTCCCTTTTCTAACCTAATCGAATATTCATAACCAGGAACTTGACTGTCAGTACAAATTCTTCTCAATCATGTCAAGGATTTGGGGCAAGCTTTTTCTTTAAAAACTGAGAATTTTCTCAAAAAGAAAACACAAATGATTCTCCATAGGCCAATTTCTGTTTATTCAGTTGTTACACTGGTTTATATTGGTAAAAATCAATCAGCAAATAATTGCTGAATGTTCATTGATGCTCAGAATGTTCTTAAATATATTATTTTAACTAACTCTCAAAGAATAGTGTGAGTTAGAGTATACTAATTTCAAATGTGGGACTTACACATGTCATACAGATAAATATAGAATAGGGAAATGCTCTTACTGATTTTGAAATGCAAAGGGAAACAATAGTGAGAAAGCCAGCAATATTACAAAGTTCACATATGACTCTAATGAGTCTTACACTGCAAAACATGCTTTGTATGAGTTAATAAGAGGTGATACAAATTGGAATGCATCCATTTTAAAATATTTCTGTTTAGAATGCTAATACTTAGCTCCAAAGGTTATGTTTTGAAGCTTTACTGCATGCATTATACACTAGTCTTGGTCACTTTTCTCCTTGCTGATACAAAATTCCCAACAACCACAACATAAAGGAGAGGGTTATTTTCAGAAGTGTTGGTTCATGTTGGGCAGTCCTGAACACAGAAAGGAGCTGGGGCAAGGGCCTGCCATGGAAGAAAGCTGCTCACACCATGGTGGCCAGGAACATAGAGAAAGGAGAGGAACCAGGGCGACATATATTGGCTACCAGTCACGCCCCTGGTGACCCACCTCTTCTGACCAGACCTCACCCCTTAACAACAAGTATAGCACCTTCGTAATTCAATCAACTTCTAAAAGTCCTGTCTATGAGCACATGTAGCCTTTGGGGGAGAATCCAAATCCACACCACAACATTTCCTAACAGTGAATGATGTTGCAATCATTTTTATAAAATATTCTTGCATGCATCCTTACAGAAAATATTCCTAAATAAAAGACGTGGATTTCTTCTTTACCTAATCTTTTTTTCTATTGCTACCTTTTCATCCAAGCCACCACACCTTCTCCAAGATAATCATTAACTGGATTCACTATGTGTTTTCATGTTCTCCCTTTAGTACCAAGTATGATTTCTTTAAAAAGAGTATAATCACGTATGGTGGCACACCTGTAACTGCAGATACCTGGGAGGCAGAGCAGGATATTGGCAAGTTCGAAGACGGACTGGAAAAATTAGTGAGACCCTGTCTCAATATAAAAAGGGATGGGGCTAGTGCTTGGTACTAGAGTGTTCGCCAACCATGTGAAAGCCCCTGGGTTCAATTCCCCAGTAACACACATACATATAGAGTGAGTTCTGTTCTCATCACTGATGCGACATCGTATTTTTATTCATTGCAGTCAGAACCAAACTCACACCTCATGCAAATGTGCATGGCTCTAGCTGGCCAATTTGACTTCATCATAAATATGGATCGGCCCATTCCCTGTCTCTATTAAACACATACAGTTCACTTCAGACACTTAGGGCTTCTTTCTCTTTTGAAGAAAATGCTGAATTCATAACTTGCTCTGAAGGGTTTGCATGGAAAGTACCTTCCATAAATTAACCCCTCTCATCACTCAATTTTAAAATGTAAGTCACCATACTAAAAAAAACATCTATTTTTACTACTACCGCTCCCCCACAGCATTTTCCTAATCCACGTCACACGTTTTTCTTCTTAGCATAAATATTCACTTTATGGTTTGCTTGTCATCTGTCTTCTCCATGCTAAAAGTCTCTCATCAGTCCAGTTGCATTGTCTGACTTGTCTCCTAGCTTCATTTTCAGCACCTAGAACAGCGCTTATCACAGTTGCTCAACTACGTTGAATGAGTAAATAAATGAATGACCACTAATCACATGAATTGCTGTGGGGATTAAATGATTTCAGCAGGAAAAAAAAAAAGGAAAAACTTTAAGGCATCTTGGAAAATATAAAGGATTTTGCTATTAGCAAATACAGTCATGTTAAGTTCATGATATATTAATAAAATAGGGCACCTATGCAATGTGATATATGATGCAATGTGTTTTCACAAATATTATATTCTGTGAACTCATGGAAGGTGTAGGGACCTGTGAACTTCTTTACCCAACATGTGCTTCTGTAGAATTCTCTAACACTCAGGTGATATTGTCACTAAGCACCCAGACTAAAACACACGTGAGAGAAAACCACATGTCTTCATTACCTTATGTTCTCCCAGCAATGAGAACAGCAAGGGGAGCTGAAAATGTGCTAAGACATTGTTTCTTTCACTGTCAGAATTAATTTCAAAACATTTGGGAAGATAATTAGGAAATGAAAATAGGAGGAAAAAATCCTAGCAGGGAAAGGAGCTATAAAATAGAATGTAGTATGATGACAGAGGGAAATATTTAATAAGTTCTAACTTTTATGTAGCTTTTTTGTTAGTACATGTTTGAAAAACATAATAAGTACATTCATTGTGTGGAGTTGACATGCACATAACACATCTTAATTCCTGAATGTTGGAGAAAATCACCATATTTTCTCTTAAAACGTTTAGTATAACACTGTATTATAAGACATTAATATGGTGCGGGTGAACCTTCATGTTACAATTGGAACAATATATGGGTTTAGGAAGAATGCTTAAATTCTAAGTCATTCTGCATAAAAATCCTAGTGTTAGTGAAATTCTCTAAAATATGGATGTGCAGTGGGCCCAGCCTCTAATATTTCCACCTGATGAGGCAAGAGTCTCACCCATAAGCTTATGTTGCTATCTCTGTACTTTCAGAGCTTAGTCATGAGAAAATGCCTTAAAATTAATAGAGTTGAATAAAGTGGAATATTTTAATATAGCATACTTGTATTTTAACATTTTATGACAATAAAATACACCATTAAAACTATTAGAAATGCACACAATATCTTAGATAACCTAGAAACATAGTATTTAAATCTCGGGAACTTATATCTTAGCAAAAGTTTGCGATTCCTAATTGCCTCCGTTACTTGATCTGTGTGCGCAGAAGCAAACACATTCAATAAATGTCAAAGTTCTCTTCGCATCTTTGTCCTTCCTTTCCTTATACATCCTAATTTCTAAAGAAAATAGAACATTCTAAACACATTTTTGTTATCAGCATTATGCCTACAGCTTTTCTTTCTCATGAATACCTTAAAATATCCCAGGAGCCCTCAAAGCAATCACAACTAAGTTTTATTTCTCTTTGTCTCTGCTCCCCAACCCTCGTTTTTATTCTCTTTTCTCATTTTAAGAAGAAAAGGCTAAGGTGACAAACTGTCATTAAAGAAAGACTCAGCGGTAGAAAAATTCTTAAGGAATTATGTATTCATACTTCTAAAGTTAAGCTGTCTTGGAAGTCTTGAAGGATGTCAATGCGATGTGGAAAAGTTAGGAAGGAATGTCCTATTGATTGTAAGAATAAAACAAGAGGCGATCTATGGTACCTTGATCTTACCTAAAGAAGAAACATATTCTTTCGACTAAAATGAGGTCATGTTCCAACAATACCTGTCTTTGGTCTGAAAGTGAAGCCAGTCAGGACAATAAGGTGCATGCAACGCAGGAAGAGATGTCTGACTGTTAATAAGAATGCACTGTGAGATGAAATGTAATTCTAGGATCTTAACATGCTCTATCTACTTCTACAAGTTATTTTTCTTTCTCTCTTACTTAAAAGTAGAAGAAATCACACATGAAAATGTACTTCCTTAAAGTAAGGTACATTGTCTTCTATAAAGAGTACAGGTATAATATTATTCATATATAAACTTTCATTTACACATGAATATTCAACCTCATATCTGAGAAAAATAAAATTAAACAAAGAAGCCCATAGTAAAAGTATATTAATTGAGATTACTGATCTTTGTTTCTACAGGTGAAAACAACTGTCAGAAGTGCTATATATTAATAGCTATTTGGGAATATTTGAGAAAAATTTCCAGATGTTGATAATACTATATCATTTTTCAACCAGGACCTTTTGATTATTATCTAATCTTTTGATTTTTATTTAGTTACTAATCAATTTCATCAATTACTTTATGCAGGAAGGTCAGTCAAAATAAGTGGTTTTATACAAAGAGAGTCCAAGTCAAGAGAGAAGACAGTCCAAGTCAAGAGAGGAGAGAGAGAGTGAGAGAGAGAGAGAGACTGAGAGAGAAAGACTAAGAGACAGAGCACAAGGCCACATTTTCATACCACTGAATTCATCAATAAAAAATACATATGTTTTTACTTGGCCTTACAGCTATGCTAGTGGTGGGGTGGGAAGAGAGGCCACTGAATCATTTATAAGGAGAACATGTAGATCTACAATTGTGAAGACAGCTTATAGAAAAAAGTTTCTAATAGCAAAAGGTGTGTACTTTTTGAAGGTCTAAGCTTACTTGTTCTGACGTATGGTAGAATCTTCTAAATCTTCAGCTGTCTTTATATAAAAGGTTTAGATGTACTTGGTGAAATTGACATGTTATTTAAGTGGGAAAGCACAGAAAAGCCAGAAAAATTATCCAATTTATTTTAAATATGATATTTTTCAAAGGCAATTGAAGTAAATATATTTGGCACAAATGAAATTTACTCAAAAAGTAACTTTTAACAACTCAAATTAATTTTCAGAAATATAATTCTTTGTATATTAATTAATGCTTAAATATTAGTTCCTTTCCAGGAAGTTAAACTGTCTCTTTCAAAAAAAAAAAAAACTTGTAGAAGTCCAGAAGGCCTTTAGACTTTTGATTTCTGATTACTAAATTGTAATTTCATTCTATGCCTCTACTCAATTATTTGTTGTATATGTTAAATTTGAGAATTATATTTCATATTACTCAGCTCCACAGAAAAGGACAAAAAGTGGTTGGTTAGATTGATTTTTCCTCCCTTCCCTACCCAAACAAAACAAAAACTTGTTATTTGTTTTCTTAGAGCAGTAAGGTAAATGGTTTTTTTCTCATTTTTGAGGGAAGCTAGGTCTTCTCAGGAAACATAAGAAAAGTTTTTAAACCATCTCCAGTGAAGAAGACTATTTTCCGATAGAGTTTCTGCCAACCATATATTCTGACTAACCCACTGAGACATGGACTGTAGTGCATTCTTCAAAGGGAGAAAGATTAAAATTTTGACACATGCATGATTGCCATTTTTAGGTACATTTATACACAGACATATTAAAACAACAATAACAGCAGGAACTTTCTTTGGGAATATATCTCCATAATTTATGAGACTCAAGAATTTAAAACAGACTGACTTTAGATTTATCAATTCTTTTTCTTTTCAGAAAACTCAACAATTTACAATACATTGCCTTTTAAAGTCTTAATCTTTACCAAGCAGTACTTTGATATGATATGACATTGTTATATGATGAATTAGTTGATTCAAAGTGAATCTGACTCATCCTCCACTTTTTACTTTTCAGTTGCAAAGATGTTTCCTTTTTCTGATGCAATGGAATCTAATACGAATTGACATTTACCTTAGTTTGACTCTGGATCAATAATCAATATAATTTAAGAAAATAAAAAATACACAAAGGACAAATAAATGTGTATCAGTTGAACTCACTAAACATCCAAGTTATTTTCCAGTACCTTTCTATTTAATAAAATATTTGAGCTTATACTTACAAACTTACAAAGGAAAAGACAACACCGGTAGATGGTAAAACAAACATGCCCTATCCAATCTCCATAGTTTAAGAAGCTACTCATTATCAAATGTGTATTTGGAAAACCTAAAAGTGATTTCACATTTTTTGGCATAGAGCTAACTCTTACAAAACAACTGCTGTTTTCACATGACTATTCTGGTCTTCAAGGACAACTGATAGAAGCCTGTGCTGAAAAGTACATCTCATTAACCTCTCTCTTGAGTTTATATTCCCGTATCTTCTGTTTCGGCAGTTCAGTAGGGGAAGTTTGCCATAATGCAGCAGTATTTTTTTTCACTAACTTTCAACAAGATTTCTTCCCCCTCCTCCCCCAAAAATGTGGGGCTCACACTTTTCACTTTTGATAGCTAGCTGTGACAATTTAAATTGTTTTCTAAGTTTTGAAAGTTGAGTTAAATATGCATATATAATAGTGGTAAACTGATAGTCTATCTAGAGCTATTTTTAGTTGTGTTATCTGATAAAGTGTTTCTTATAATGACTTTTTTCCAAAACAAAATGAACAATGAATAAATGATGAAAACAATTATTTTCCATGTGACTTATTTATATCTTAGACGTTTCTCTCCTTCATGGAGGTAAAAATGGCAATAATATAATCCTTTGGGTGATTTACTTTCCTACTTTACAAAAAACTTGAGTGTCTATACGTTTAAATTTTTGTTACGTGTGAAGTTACCTTCATGTATTCATTTCAATCATGGTGGTAACAGCACTAACCACCTAAACACATACAAAAGCCCAGAGGACTTCGTTCCATATGAGGTCAAATTCTGGAGACCAGGAACTCCATCAGAAAGAGCCCAATAGCAGTAGTCTGCCCGTGTCATTATATTTTGCTAGCACACCGAGCTGAAAGCTTTATTCTGTTCATCTGCTCCGGTAGAAATTTAAACAGTCTTCTTAAGAAAGGTTGAGAGCCATCTGTTCCAGATCAAAGACATCATCAAATCAAGTTAGAGCTATGGGCTTCCATTTTATCACTATAGTTTTCAAATATTCCATACCAACTTCAAGGCAATTTAAACAAGTTCAGAAGCTATAGGAATAGGTTGCAATGATATGTTTAAAAGATTACTGCCAGTAATTGTCAGATTTTCTAAAGGAACTCTTATTAGTCCCACCACTGGCAAAGAAAATGATACGTGTGGGGGAGCCATAAAGACTATAATCTGGTTGCCAACAGCAGGTGAAATAGAAACACTACAATTCGGTACCCTATTCTTTTCTATAATGAAGTAATAATTTTTAGTCAATTCGTAATTTGCTTCATACAAACACAGTGACTAAATTCCCAAAGCAACATTGTCTATTTGGTTGGCTTTGACATCTGGATATTTTTTTCTTTCACCTCTTTTTTCCTAATTACAATAAAAAGATGAACATTATTAGTCAATATGAGCTCATTCTATGTTTAAAAAATAGATTTATGATACTTCTGGTTTTACTTTAAGCAGTTAACTATTCCAAGCCTGGTCTCAAGTAATCATCCACTATTTTCTTTTCTATGTTACAGTTATACATCTGTTGACAAAGATTACCAAACTTACACGGGAATTCCTGGTTGTCCAGATCAAAAGTTTACAGAATGCCAGTTTATTCTAATTCCCACCTCCTCTCTCCTCTGCTCCCCATACCCCCTCCCCTCTAAACTTCTACTATTCATCAGGTACTTGAAGAAAAAGCAAGAGCAAAGCCCCAGCCCCAGCAAGGCGCTCTGGTGCTGGGGGAGCCTGTAGCGGTAGCACCGGGCTGGATCGCAGCCCTTCGGAATCAAAAAAAGTCAAGTTCAGGCAGGTGCGTGCGCCCTACCCGCCTCTGCACTGGGGACACAAAGCTCGCCAGACTGTGCCCCGGGAAGGGGCGACAGAAGGGAAGGGGGCCCGAGGAGGCTCTTTCACCTTTCCTTAGACCCTGAAAGCAGCAGCTAGGGTAGTTAACCCGGGAGGCTAAGTCGAGGGCAGACGCGCTTAATGAAGAGAATCCGGAGCCCGCAAAAGCTCGCAGCTGAGAGCTAACCCGAGGGAAGACTGAGGCAGACGCGGATTCGGATCCCAACATCTGCAGCGCTTGAGACGCGCAGGTAGAAGCGCGCAGTCAAGTCCAAAGGCTCCCGGAGGGGGAAAATCAGGACCCGTCAATAGTCACAGGAGAGCATCGAGGGGGCGTCGGGGGCCGTGGCGCCCGGCTCAGACCCCCCACCCGCCCCGCTCCCCAGGACGAGGCCCGCGCGCAGCGGCCACCGGGTCCGGGCGCGGGGCTGCGGAGACTTAAGTTTCCCACTCACTTATCTGCCAGCGTCGCCCACCGGGAGAGCCGAGGGGAAAGAGCAGGCAAGGGGAGGGGAGAGGTGCTCTGCTTACCTCGGTCGGCTCCCATGGTGAGCATCTTGGCGATAGGCAATAATCCCGAGAGAGTGAGGAAGGCGAGGAGAAACTCGGACATCGTGGTCGCCCGGTAAGGAAGCCTGCGTTGGAGACTGCTCGGCGGCACCCTCGGCCCGGCGGCGGCGGCCAGTGCTGGGAGCCCGGACTGGAGCGGCGTCATTCACAGATGTCACTGGAAATTCTTCAGCTCAGTGAGCCCGGCGAGTCCGCCTTCTGCTGCCCGGCGAGTCCGCCTTCTGCTGCCCGGAGCGGGCTGTGGACGGTGCTCGGATGCGCGCGTGCGGGGGAGCGAGCGGCGCGAGCCAGCCGCGCGTGTGTCCCGACTTCTCAGCGCAGGGTGCGTCTGATCTTACATCACGCAGGCGGGCAGCGCAGACGCCGCGCATGGGAGCCACTGATTAATCACCGCGGCCCCGCGCACCCCTCCGCCGCGCACAGGAATCACATCTATTACTTAGTAAGAGACGTTTAACACGCCAGGAAGATGCCACCGCGGACAGAGAACGCCGCCAATCAATTATTTTAGTCTCCTTGAAGAAAGTAACTCCAAGCTGGTTCTGGAGGGACTGGGGTTTTCGGAGCCGGGGAGACTTGTGCAATGGGCTGAGCCAGCCAGACGCCCCGGACGCGCTGCGTTCCCAGCCCGCGGGAATCAGCAGCTCGGCGCTGGGCTGCTTCTCTCAGCAAAGCGGCTTTGATCCCTTCTCCTCTCCTCGGAAGCCGCCTAGGGAGGGAAAACAAGCCAAGGAACTGAGCTTCTGTCAGGGAAATGGTTTACTCCACCCACACAGAATCGCAGTGCTTTTGGGATTGCACTTTTAACTTTTATGCTGAGTAGCACCTGGGGACAGAGACCTAAAATCCAGTGACTCAGCAGAAACAAAAAACAAAACCGCCCCCAAGTCACTAACCGTTTCATGAGAAGGGAAGGTGTAAGGAGAATGAGGTCTCTAAGCAGGGAGCTGTAAAGCAAGGAATTGGCAGTGTGTTTTGCTGAGGGTTTCTGTCTTTAAAGGGTACCTCGAGCCATTTTAAACAGATTTTGAGGTAGGTTTATTGTTGCTTTGTTTTCCTTCTTCATATAGTGCCCTGGTGGCTTAGGAACCTTCCAAAACCACTCAGATGCATCAAAATGAATCAGTGGAATAAAAAAAAAAAAAAAAAAAAAGGAGTTGTTTGCATGACCACTTAACTTCTCAACCTGATCATGCAACTACCTAGATTTCAGTTTGCCGTTCAAAAAAGACTGTGGAATTGAAATGCAAAAATCTTAGTAGTGGAAAGCTGACTTTCTTCGTATTAACGTCAATCATGCTCGTCTAACAACAGATTTAAAATGTTTTGTATTCACTGTCTTAAAACCTGAGATGAGTAGAAAGGAAAACTGAACGGGGGGAAAAATAAGCAATAGGATAATTAAAAAGTAAGAGAAAAATATTTTCAACACTTTTTGCATCTTACTGGTTGAGGCTTATAGATGAATGCCAGCACTATAAACTAGCTGTTTATAACAGTAAAATTATTCCGAGTTCTCTGGATGCTTCACGGAAACTAATGAGACTGAATCGAAGAACACAGAAGGGACTCTGGAACATAGCCAAGAATCTGTGGCACTCACCTTTTCATACTTACTGATCATAAGTATGTCTTTTAGGTTAATTTTTCCATATTAAAAATAGAATTTACCATCACTTCTAAACCAAATCATTTAATGTCTAAAATATGTATCTTTCTACATTTAGAAATGTTTGCTCTTTTATAGTTGCTACCTATACAATTTCCTATAGGTGTTTTTATTGTTTCATAATAATAAAATAAACTATTAAGGAAAAAAAGGAGTTTTTTTTCTACTTTATGTCAAAATTCACAAACTTTGGAATGGAAGTTCAAAGAACAAGAGAGAAAAATTTAAATAATGCGTTTCTTTTTCAAGGATGCACAGTCTTCTGCATTCTACGAAGCACTTACTCATTGGGACAGAGTAAGTAGGTGTCTTTCCTGCATGATCCTATTCAGTCAACCAAGAGGTCAGCTATTAGGAAATTTGTATCCACTTAACTCTTGGCAAGAAAACAAGTAGTGCTCACAAACCATGCTAAAGACATCCAGATTCTGTCTCTCCTGTAACAATACCACCACTAGCCCTCCACCTACACCATGCAAGGTAAAGCAGCCTGGAGCAGTGTGATCACTGAAAACTCTTGTCATGTACAGAACTCCCACAGCGGCTCATCCACTTCTTCAAGATGAACAGTGGGCCTGGGTTCCAGTCAGCTAGGAAAGGGAAAAGCCATGGAAGATAGAGAAGAAAATCCCAGGAGTCACTATATTCTAAATAAGTGGTGTTCTACAGATACTGTATTCTAAATATGCAGTGCCATCTAATAATGAGACGATTCAGTGATTTAGGCAGAGAGAAAAAAACGTATAATCTCTTTCAGACCATTTTGTTGACTTATTTTTCTTCCTTGAATGGAAAAAAAATCAAGGATGCATTGTGACAGAATAGTAAAGCATAACAAGAGATTTTAAAAGTAATCATCAATCAAATCACCAATCATGAATGACAGAAGACTCAAAATAGCATTAGAAAATAGTGCAGTAAACATGGGAGCATGGTTACTAAGACATAGGCCAGAGTACCAAAGAGGGATGACCTGTTCTGTACAACTTCCACTGTGAGTTTCAGTGAAGTATTATCTATAAAATAAAATGCAAAGCTTTATTTTCTGAGAGCAGAAAGATGTGATTAATAAAGACCTAAATGGTATAAAAACTGTCTACAGAAATTTGATGGAGCATAGATGCTTTGGTTTAAACCAGTGCTCAAATGGGCACAGCATATGCATTTAAATGCTAGTCAAGAAAAAAAATGTTCAGCAAAGATTTATAATAAGGGTTTTGATTCATATCCCAAAACATATGTGTAATAATTCAGCCACAATATGTAATAAACAGGTCAAATATTTCTTCAAAACTGAAATAAAGCCAGTTTTGAAATGAAATGAGAAAAAATTATCCCATATCAAATCATTTATATTTAGTGGCTCTTCTTCTAATCCACTGAAAATGACCAATTCATCAAAGGAGATTGTTTTTATGAACATTAGTGAGGTAAATAAAATTCTAGACCAAATTTGAGCTTTAAATTGTTGATTCCTGCTGGGCATGGTGGTGCATGCCTGTAATCCCACCACTCCAGAGGCTGAGGCAGGAGGATCACCATGAGTTCAAGTTAGTCTGAACTGATTTATATAGTGAGATCCTGTCTCTGAAAAAAAAAATGATTACTAGGTTTTGAATGACCATGAAATTTTAATAGATTCTAAGTAAATGGAAAAACATAAAACTAATTTTCCATGAAATAGTTTGATTTCTCAAAATGTTTAATTTAAAAAAGGAAATTTATACACTATGCTATCCTGTGAAGAGAGAACAGCTAGAGTTACAGTTCAAATTTGTTCTTGTATCCCATTATAATTTTTTCATTCTAATCAGTTATTAAGGCCAAGTTAAATAAATCCATCAAACTATAGAATTTTAGGAACAATTACAAAGAGATAAATAATTGAACAAAGTAAATCCAATCCTTCTTCCTCTCTAGTCTAAAACAACACAAGAATATTAACTATCAGTCAGTGGGAATCTTGTACATACTTCCCAATTAGAACCAGTCTTTGCCCACACAAGATCAAATATCGGATTTAATTTCAGCTAACTCAATTTATGTGTGTGATGCTGGGATTTTTGTGGTAGATGATAATAATTCATGTGTTGCACTTGAAATTCACAAGTTAGAAAAAGGATGTTTATATAAACAAACTGGGGCCGATAGCCTGAGTCTCAATTAGGAGGTGTACGCAGGAGAGTTGGCCTGAAAGTTAGGTTGCTAGGGATTTCTGTAGCTGTCCTTCCAAGGGCTGCTGAATTTCTGACCCTGCCTTTGCAGACAGAAAAGTTGCCAGGCAGCAGCAGACACAGGATGAGAGGAAAGAGAGAGAAAGAGAGAGAGAGAAAGAGAGAGAGAGAGAGAGAGAGAGAGAGAGAGAGAGAGAGAGAGAGAGAGAGAGAGAGAATTACTGGTACAGCTTTGCCACCATTTGCAAAGTATTAGAAATTACGTACTATGGAAAAGAAAATACAGAGTGATTAAATCATCTAGGTAAATCTGAAAAGTAAAACTATTTCTAATCAAATTAAGTTTGTCTTCTTTTTACTTAGGTTCACTTTCTCTTTACCGTCATTATTTGTAAATATTTTAGTAAAGACATAGTGTGGTAAGAAGCACAATTGATAGACGATTATAGCTTTCAAAAGACAGGCTTTTAAGACTGTTTGATAGTTTTAAGATTTCTTCAACTCCCCTTTGTTATTTTTTACAGAAGGAAAGGAATATTTACTGATTTAGACAGCAGCAGACAACTTGAAATATTAAAAATATGTCATTTTTAGCTTTACGTTTTTATGAATTAACTTCCATAATAATACTATAGCCTCGAGATACAAATCCTATTTTGCTTTTTGAATGTGTCATTGGAGGTCACAATCAGTAATATTAAGAACCATGTGTGGGTAATGAAGAAATGTCAAAAACTCACCAAATCCTTGTCACTCTACTCATGTGGAAATAGCCCTTAGGTTTCAAGTCAGTTGCTGATTGTAAGGCTGGTGGCCTGGGTGCTTTTAGACACTGACATGCTTGTGGTTCAGATGACTTTCCACATTACCCTTGTCAGTTGCTGAAACAGACCTAGGCAGTCATGCTGAGGGTTGGTTGTCGGTGGTCCATGCCCAGGTTGCACACTGCATGTGTCCTTGTGGTACTTTCTATCTGCTAATATTAATGTCTGGCCTTTTGGTCATCATCTTGCTGGTCCTTAATTATAATTAGAAACCTTTAGATTCTTGGAGCTGGGAGGAATACTGCAATCATCTACTGCAATTTACTGTATTTTCAGATGAAAAAACTTAAGTAAAGTGACTAGTCTGAGATCACATATTTCATTAACATCAGAAGTAGCCTTTCAGTAACGTTACCTGACTTGTTCCTATGTTATGTGGTCAGTTATGTAGATATTCCTTTCGATTTTTCCTCCCTCAGTGGGAAGATATGAATTCATCCATTCGCACACATACACACACACACACACACACACACACACACATATATATTTAAAATGTATATATGTCAGACACTGTGTTCTGCACCATGCACATAATAAGGGTAATAGAAATGACTCTTGCATTAAAAGAGCATACAGTCCAAATCAATTATTATTTATGTACTCATGGGCTGATTTTCCATAATCTTGTAGGAGCCATGCTGTCAAAAATCACACTCATGACATATAAAGGTCATTACTGACAATACACAACAAGTCAGTGCTCCATCTTTGCTGTAAAAGTTATAGAGACCTGAGACTTCCATTCGAATTAGACTTTGAATAAGAAATTCTAGGGCCAGTGAGATAGCTCAGCGGCGTAAGCGCCTGCCTGGCAAGCGTGAGGTCCTGAGTTCACTCCCGGTACCCATATAAAAGAAAAAAAAAAAAAAGAAAAAGAAAAAGCAATACATTTAGTTATCTTCAGTGTTGAAATCAGCATTTCATCGATCAGTGCATCATACTTTGATCTAGAAGTTGATAGAAAATTCTTAGCATGCAGAGTTCAGAATATGTAGAAATATTATCAGTGACAACTCTTCCCGATTTATCAAATTCTGAGAATCTATTATGTTGTAGATTAACATAGAATTAGATAGCAAGAGAAGAGGCTGGTAACCTATTTTTTGTCATCATTTATTTATTTGCATTAGCATTATAGCTTTTATTAATGGAGACTTATTGTGACACTTTCAAGCATCTAGTTTATATTTATTAATTTCCTACCTTAAATCTACCTTTTTGTTTACTCTTTATATAGCTTGTAATATTCCATAATTTTCAAATGAAATGATTTTATTCTTTTTTTATGGATTTTCTCCTATAATAGGTACCCAAGACACTTTTAGTCTTGATTAATGACGTTTTACTTCTTCCTTTGAACTTGTTAATCTTTTTTATAGCTGCTATTCCCTAGTCCACGTATCATGGAACACGTCCCTATCTGAAGTAAACAAGAAAATACAAGGACAAAGACGGAGTTTAGACACTGACAATTGACAGGGGAGATCAGAAAAGGGAAATCAGAATGACATCAATTGCACTCTATATAAATACTTTAATAAAACGATATGCTGTTAAAATATAAAAAGTACTTGGAACATAGAACATATTAGACCAAGTTTAGTTGTTTTTGTTTTTAGAGAAGGAAGTTGTTTTGCTTTGTTACATTTGCTTTTGTAAGAAAAGTAACTTATTTATATTCCTTTATAAGAAAAGTCCTCATAGAGTAAATTTGATTACAACATAGTATTTAGAAGCCAAAACAGAAACAAGGGAAAAGAGTCTTCAAAGTGTACTTCCCTTAATTTACACTGGAAAAGACTCTGGGGTGGCTGTCAGGGCTCCTTTTGGGGACCACCTGTCATGGAATGAGGACGAAGTACTTGTGGGCATTTACTTAGAGTCACATTTTACATTTTTAAGTTCGTCTTAAAGAACTTACAAAACCAACTTTTCCAAAACATTATTTATTTTTAAGTAAAATTCATTTTCTTTCAGATAGAATGTCTCTTGCCCTCTAAAAGTGCTTTTCTATTATGAAAATTACACTTTCTAATCACTATAAAAACTTAACTGCAAAAGGAGCTTTTTAACCCAGAACAGAATTTTATGTCAAACCTCTCTTTGTAGGAAGAAAAATAATGACATTTGGACCTAGATATATTTATCAAGATTTGTCAAAATGTGTGATTTTATGCATGAATCCTGGCAAAGTTAAATTATAGATGAAAGACCATTAAAAGCTTTTATGACTTTTCATTTTTGTATTCTGCATTGTAAGTAGATTGTATCAAGAGTATCATTCATATCCTTCTGCAAGCTCTATTACATAACAACCACCAAAAAATGAATGCTGAGATAATGTTTTCCACATCTCCACAACAGAGAAAGTAAAAGAGAAGGAATAGCAGTGCTTGGACATGGGAAGACCATGAATGTATTTGGTTCCTTGGAGTTTACATTTGTCTTCATGATGAAATTCACCAACTTATAGATGTATAAATTTTAGATTTTCAGATGGATGTCAATCCTAATTTTTTCTAATCTAATTTGCTCTTTTCTCTTGTCAAAAGAAAGTGAATAGAAATGATAAAAAATAGTTTCTATTATTCCTTTAGAGTTTTGGCTGAAAACAATAAAGCAATTAATAGAAAATGAAAAACGTGTGTATATATGTATGTGTATAATATAATACATTATATATATATATCATAAAATTGATTTACAAAGAATATTTAAACTTCATCAAAGGATGGTTGGTAGTTTTTACTTTCTTATCCAAAACAGAGATTAATCAATTTACCCAATTCCACAAGAACACATCAAAACACTAAAGAAAGAGTTCAGGAAAAACAAAAATACATTCTGTTATTCACATACAACAAAATATATTAAAGGAAAACTAGTCAGCAAGCCTGAAGTTGGTTGGGATTTTCTAGAACGTGTTCCAAGTTGTAGGTTGCAAATGAAAGGAAATTATAGCCTCGGGGCTGCTATAAGGTGGCAGGAGTCTGACTCTCTTTTTTATCTCTGAAGCTAGTTTTCTCTTTCCTCTGCCCCTCTGCACTTTATATTTGTTAGTCACAGTTTTCAATAAAAAATCAGAACACATGGCATAATAAATATAATTATGGACTAACAAGAAGAACTTTTCTAACGAAGACAGTTGCAAAACATACTCGTTTGGTAACACAACTACATTAAGTCCAAGAAAACTTAGTTACAATTTGTCACTTACTTAAAATTTGATGTTAAAAGTTGACAAGAACCTGAGGTTTTTTTCAAATAATTGTTAGGGATTGATGATATATACCCCATAATATGAGAGCATATATTTAAGTATCTATAATCAAAAGAAAAGCACAGTTAATAACTTCAAATTGCAAAGAGGCTGCAGGACTCAATTGAGGTGTCTCAAGCTAAAGAATTGACAAAGGGGCACTAAAGGTGGCTTCTCTATTTACAGGCATGATGTAGGGGAACATGCTAATAGAGAGACACATTTAGCACTCACATGTGCCTGTTTTCAAATTAAATGCGCAAATCAAATTCTCTTTTTTGAAAATAACAAAAATACATGTGCCCTCAGTGAAGAACACTGTGAAAAGCTGTAATGGAAAAAAAAATCTCAGTGGGAAATTGAGTGGGATATTAGTATTTTATGTGTTTAATTGGATTTATATCACTATCCTGAGGGCGTCAAGAGGTCTGTGTTTAAGCTGCCTTGGTATAGACTGCATTAAAACTAAAATTAAAATGCAACGTCTCTGTAACTACAGTTTCAAAATCTACATGAGCCCTATCCCCTACCACTTTAAAAAAGTTTTAATTTTAATTTCACATAGATGCTATCACAGATTTTCATTTACATTGCGATCAAAACAAAATCTCACCTATAAAAATAAATAAGTGAAGAAACATCCAGTTGAGTCTAAGTAACAGCGGCACACAGTCAGCCGGAGTGGATTTAGACTTGCATTCACCTTCCCTTAACACCCTTAAAAAAACACTTTTTATATCCTTACAGGGAATATTATTTAAAAGTAATTTGAACAGTTCCTTGTATTATTATGCTTTGAAAAAAGTGAGCCATGTGACTCTGTTTTTCACAAATATCTGTCTCGGGAAGACAATAATAATTATCTCCAGCACCGAACTATTTAGCATAGAAAACACCTTGTTTAGAATTCTGAAAATGTGGACCAACTCAGGTGTCTACTAACATCTTTATGCTTTTGGAATAACACGACAAAAAATGTCACTTAATCGCACCTCTTAATATTCCACTGTATTTCATTGGGGGATAGAAGTATGACAAAGAGTATTTCCCTTCATTTTACACATTTTTGTTCTCTATATAAAAGGTAATATGAAAATGTGCCCAAGGGTCTTCCCCTATTCCTCTAAACAAAATCTGACTCCAGAAAAATCAAATACATCTGTTCATAGTACTTGAGTGCCCCCTATAGGAAATTTTTGATATTTGTGTTCAGGTAGCAAGACAAAAAATTGTTGCTACATTGAATTTTAAATAAAAATAAAGTGATGTAAATGTACATTTTCCTTCTTTTTTGTGTGTGTTTCTGAGACAGAGTCTTGATAAGTAGGTCAGGCTGGCCTTGAACTCACTATGTAGTCCAGGCTGCCCTTGAACTTGTGGCAATCTTCCTGCCTCAACCTTCCATGTGCTAGGATTACAGGTTTGTGCCACCACACTGGGCAACAAATTTACATTTTCAAAATAAGCACTCCATCATATATTTTCACATCCTCATGCCTATCTACGTAAAAATAAGAAAACTGTCCTTTTTAAGCACTAAGTTGTTTCTCTGCTTTTGATAAAAGTTTCCTCTATTTAAAAATTCTCATTTCTGTTCTTTTGTGATGTGAATGTATTCCTAGTATCAATTACTTCACTTAAAATACTAATTTTAAAATTTAAAATTTAAATTTAAAATTAGTATTTTGCTTAAAATATAAGGAGATCATTTAAGTAGCTATATGATAATGTAATATCTTGGTCCGAGAGGCAGTCCAACTCTTGATGTGGCTGGGTATGAACTCTTTGAATTCTCAGGATCCCTTGAATTCTAACTTAATATTTAAGAATTATATTACATAGAGATGAAGGAAGCACGCACTTACATGTTTCTAATATCAGGGTGTAGTGTCTGGTATTGGATTTTGTAAACTTTATTTATATTGTGGCGTGGAGTTGAAAGCTTTGAACAAGAGGAGAGCATGTTTTCTAATCACAGCCAATTATGCCATATGTACTCTGTG
Source organism: Erethizon dorsatum (assembly GCA_028451465.1). Classification (NCBI taxonomy): domain Eukaryota; kingdom Metazoa; phylum Chordata; class Mammalia; order Rodentia; family Erethizontidae; genus Erethizon; species Erethizon dorsatum. The sequence continues at coordinate 89,224,973 of CM051826.1, forward strand.
TTTATCTAATTAAAAATATTACAATATGCATTAAAGCTGGGCTTTGTATATTGAGAGTGACCCACTTACATGATAGCTGGTAATTAGATCATTTTTAAAACAGACAGGGTTTATGTTCTATGTAATGTGTTTAGATAAAAAGTGTTATTAATGTACCTGGTCTAGGGATCATACACATACATAAGTACAGTCACTGACAAATACTTTTATTGCTTGAAATTAGTTCACTTCTAAATGCAAAGCGGATGTATTAGTAAGGAAGTAATGCTACAATAGTCAGTGAAAAGTAGGCCTTAATTTTCTTTTTTGTCTCTCTCATTTCCACTGTCATTTATTTATTGTTTGCTTGTCATTTGAAAGGCATTGTGCTTGGTAGTAAGATTACTCACTCCAGGGGAAAGTCATAGGCCTCGCTTTCAAGAGCTATATGTCTAATGAAAAATGATTCTGAAGAAATAAAAAAAAAAAAGTGTCCCGCTATGTAGTGTAAGTGAAGGTATTCCTAATGCACAGTGCAGGCTTTGAAAACACATTTCCATCACTGTGGAAGAGAAAATATGTCACCAAGATGGAAATAGTTCAGATAACTTTTGAATATTTCACTAGGAATAAAATTAAGGAACATTATAGCAAAGGAAAACCGATGGTAAAGCACATATTGCAATTAACAAAGTGAGAGATGATTATGTGGAATCTTGAAAAGTCAAAGTTTTCAGATATTGTAACATTTTAAATTTAAGTTGCAGAATCTGTGCCTTAATATGAAGGCATTTAAAATATCTGATTTGAGGGCCGGTGAGATGGCTCAGCAGCTTAAGCGCCTGCCTGGCAAGGGCAAGGGCCCGAGTTCGACTCCCGGAACCCACATACGAAAAAGGGGCCGGTGATATCGCTCAGCGGCACGGGCACCTGCTGGCGCGCGAGGTCCTGAGGTCGAACCCCCGGTACCCACAAAAAAATAAATAAAAAAAAAATAAAATATCTGATTTGAACATATCAAGAATTAGCCTGGGAATATAAATCCATTCAATATACAATGGTACTATTGCATTCAGGCTTTTATAAAAATTTCTTTGGATCTTATTTCTCATTTTTACATTCCCCATGGTGGAAGCATTCCAGATTCCTAATCCCAGTTTGTGAATTAATCCTTTCACTATAAAAGAGTAATGAAAGTATCATACACCAGTTAATGAAATGATCCAGTACCACATCTTCTTGAATGCGTATCTCAATTTGTAGATTCTTTTTAAAATTCTGCAACTTACAATCAAAATAATTCTTGCCAATAATTACTTAAGTTCTTCAAATCGTAAGATTCATCTCAATATGGCTGAACTGTACAAATTATCTGGTCTTACATCTGTTGTCACTCACCCAAAGCCATCACTTGTACTTTACTTATGGGAATTTCCCACCTAGACTGCCGCACTCTGACTCATCTATTTGATGAGCTAATCTATTTAGCGATGTAACACAGTCTAACCAGAGGTACTGTCCACCAAGATACTTCCTTCAAAACTTAACACTACTCTCAAAAGAGCAAATGGATCAATTTGAAGAGGCAAGATATAGACACACTTAATAAAAGGTAACCTATATACAAGACAGCATATAAGAATTGCAAAATTAGGGCCGGTGATACAGCTCAGCGGCATAAGCGCCTGCCTGGCAAGCGTGAAGTCCTGACTTCGACTCCCGGTACCCGCATATAAAAAAAAAAAAATTACAGAATTAGAAGTAAAACATAAAAAAAAAAAAACTTAATATGGATTTTGTTTAAAAAAACTTCTATGAAGGATATTTTCAGAGTTAGTATTTTAGATAAACCTAAAAAATATACATGAACTTTGTAACAATAGAGAGAACACAGATTCTATCTGCTTCAAAATGTAATATAAATATTTTGAAAATCATGCTTGAAAAGAATTACATCCATTTCCTTTTGGGTAATGCAAGTAGTCTTGTTATATTAAACCAGACATTTTAAACAAAGAATGATATGTACTTTTGGAAAGGAAAAAAGCAATTTGTTGATTTCTTACTCTACACAAGAGAAGGCAGCTAGCTAATAGATGCTGTCTTATTTTTGATGATGAATAATGTAAAGTTTAGAAAATATATTACGCAACAGGATACTGTAAAGTTGCCAAATTTCTTCAAAAATAGCAATAAAGGAAATCTAATTATTAGCATAAAATGAAAGAAAGAAAGAGAGCAAAGAACTGTATTTTAAAAAGGAAGATTATTAGAATCTTCCTTGCAAGCGCTGCCTTGCAAGTGCGATAGGCCTGAGTTCAACTCCCGGAACCCACATACAAAAAAGGGGCCGGTGATATCGCTCAGCGGCACGGGCGCCTGGTGGCGCGTGAGGTCCTGAGGTCGACCCCCGGTACCCACAAAAAAATAAAAATAAAAAAAAATAAAAAGGAAGACTATTAGAAGTGCAAAGGCAACTATTGCCATAGCAAATATTAATGTTTTAATTACCCCAATTAAAACTGATTTGCATATTAAAATTTTAAATTCATCTCCTCGTTGCTAAAGTATTTTTGTTCAAAAACACTTATTAAATAGCTTCTATGTAGCAAATAGCGTATAGTGGTGGGTAAGTAATAGTTAATAAGACATTAACTATTACTTAACTATTAAGTAATAGTTAATAATTATTTCCTTCAAAAATAAACTCATGGGCCGGTGAGATGGCTCAGCGGCTTAAGCGCCTGCCCGGCAAGCGCGAGGGCCCGAGTTCGACTCCCGGAACCCACATACGAAAAAGGGGCCGGTGATATCACTCAGGGGCATGGGCGCCAGCTTGCGCACGAGGTCCTGAGGTTGACCCCCGGTACCCACAAAACAAAACAAAACAAAAAAAAACTCATGATGATGATATATAATAAAAGGAGGCAAATACAAAGTAAAAAAATAATGAGAAGCAGTACTTATATCAGAAACAAATGCATTCTAAGGATGTAATATTAATTAGAAGGTGACACTGATAAAAGTTAGATAAAATTAATCTTTATCACATATATGAAAAGTATATATTTCAGTATAGATTAAAATGTAAGTACATGTAAGAAAGTAATCAAATAGGTCATATCAAAAAAATTCAAAGAATTGATAGCTCCAGAAGAAAAATAAAATGAAGTCACAATTCTCAGAATTTGAGAAATGAGGTACAAATAATTTTGATTTTGACAAAAGAAACTCACACTGCGTAACTGGAAATAAAAATGACATTTCTCCCTAAGTTACCCTAAAATAACACAATTTTAAGTGAAAGCCTAAGTTAATTTCTTCATTTGGATTTGACCATATTATTTGAAGTGGAAAATCATAAATGCATGACAATAGCTAATGAACATGACAATAATTAATATTTATTAACAAGGGTGGAAAAAAATAGGCAGTACTTGCTCCAGAAAATAATACAGGCAAATACAAATCTATGCCAATTAAAGAGTAAACTAATGATGTAGAAATAAGCAAAAAGGTCAGATTAGACAGGGTAGAAATTTCAGAGCCTTCTTTAAATGGAAGAATACAATATAACAAAAAAGTAACATTCTATGGTATGGAAAACTTTTTGAGTAATTTTGTAATTATTAAGATTTTTCACGTAAAGATTAACAGTCTTTGTTTTAAATTCCGAAATATTGTAAACGATTTTTAAATGCCTGCATATAAAAGAAATCTCAAAGTCCACAAAATCAGGTATGAAAAACAACTATGTTGGAAAGCCTGTAGAATGCCTTGCAAGGAGATTCCAAAGCCAGGTTAAGGAGTTTCTTAAATGTATTAAAAGCAGAAAGCAAATTGGATAATCATTAGCATCATAGTGTGGCCACTTTCCAAAAGCTGCATTAAGAAGTGTAAAGAAGTTGATAGGAAGACTAATGTTTTTTACCTAAGTCATTATTAGGCAGGCATTAGGAATACGCCAATTGTTGGAGAAATATGAAACCTATAGTTCCAATTTGCTGTTCTGTCTCTAGACTGGCTGATTGCAAGCACTTCATCAAGATAACTACCCTAGAACATTGGGAATACAGAACTAAAACATTTTTATTTCAGTTTTGAAGGTTATAGGATAGAATCAGTAAATAACTAGAGACAAAGCAAATACATATTTATGAGAGGGAGTGCAATCCGTTTCCTGACTTTAGTGTTTAGGAAGAATAAATATAGGTGAAATAGCGAATTTGAGAAAATTCCTCTTTTTCAATGTATCCTTCAAAAGTTCTTTAAAATGTTTTGATTCAAGGGCAATGAAAATATCATGGCAAGAATTTAAGAGCTATCTCCCTCTAGAAATAGAACATCAGTGGGAAAAATACACATTTGATGAATAATACCATTCTAGGGATGAAGAAGTGTTCCGGAATCAAGTTTTCATGTTATAGAAAGAGTTTTGAGGCATTTGAATGCCCACTGTGAAAAAAATACACACAAGGATGCCTTCAAAACTTGAATATGTGCACAGATAATGGGAGATGTGTTTTATTCACTATGGGAAAAGAACAAGAATTTGAATGAAAGAAACAGAAAAATAGTTATTGAATGATGAGCTCCAATCTTTTAGTCTTGATTCTGAAATTTACTGAGAAACATCAGTGAAAAAGGACAAAACCAAAGCAGGAGGCAAAAATCTGAATTTAATAGGATATCAATTAGTTGATTTTAGATAATAGGTTAAAATTTTTAACTTTTACTTTTCTTATCTGGAAGCAGAGGATAACACCATTTATCCCAATTTTTAGTAAAGATATATGAGATACTGAAAAATACATGTAGTAGAGTGCTCAGGAAATGATTTAATTCTGAGCCAGAAATAGTTTTTGAATCTAAGATCACAAGACACATCAAGGCACTGTATCTCTTCAACTAAAAGCATGAAAATAGGAGAGCTCGTTTTCTAGTCATAGATATAAAAAGATTATTTAGATCCTATAAAATCCATAAAATCTGTAAAAAATATGTTATAGCTCTGTCTGTCTCTTGCATATATCCAGTCCAAAGGAACTATATATAATAAGGTGAGTATTATGTCAGTGCTAACAGACTGAGTAGTATCCATGATTTCTTTGGAATTCCAATGGCAGGTTAGTGACTCAGAATTAGAGAGGGTAAGATCCAAAAAGATTTAGAGACACCAACTCCTTTTAGAATTGGAAAGGTCCCTTGGGACATTCTTTTAAAGCTCTTTATATTACCAAGAAGAAATGCAAATATTTAGATAAACGATAGGCATTTTCCAACTTTATACAGCTAATTTATAAGAGAACTAAGGCTAAATCTTGGATGATGTGCTAACATTCCAACTTAACATCGTATTACTGTTAAACAGCATTACTTCCCTACTGGAAAAAGTGTATGAGAAAATGAAAGTTGTTGGCACAAAATGTCTTTTCTTATTAAGCATTAAAATCTGCTAGTGAGGGCAATGTCCGAACACCAGTATTCAATACTAGCTTGAAGTTTTCGAGAGAACTTCCTACATATAACAATTTGTGGCAGGTTGATTGACAGGGTTATTACAGCACTGAGACATCCCTAACAAGAATTAGATTTAAATAGTGTATATGGCAATTATGATGTGTCAGTGGCTAATGAGGCATTCTCTATTCTAAAGGAGAATCAATTCTCAGCATCTTTAGTAACACTGATAAAGCTGTATGTTCAAACCAAAGTTTAATATAATTTGTTCTGCAAATGGCGTGGTTATCTTAGGAAAATATTTACCACATCTATGGAAGTGTCAATGAAATACTAATTTGTGTAGGATGCACTGGCCACTCTTAGAATCAACATGGTAAATTAGTCTTCTCTAGACTGAGATCCACCATATGTAATATCATGGGCAAGAACAGTCTTCAAAAATATTGGTAATAGTCCATGTAACTTCAAGAAAAATTGGTGGCAGTGACGCCGGTGTAATTATTTTTGGAATATAAATTCTAAGGTGAGTCTAAGAGCATTTGTCTAAGCAGGGGATTATCATGGACCTATCACATTTTCCATATGTGTTTATGATTTTTGATGTCACATTCCTTTCTCAACTTTTGCATTCTGACTCACATTGCTACCAATCCACTAATGTTGCTCTCTTTAAAGTCCCCAATATCCTTTTAGTTTTCAAATCCAAACAACATATTTTATTCAAAATTTTGTAATATTTTGAACTTTTTTCCTTGAAATGATTTACTTCCCTGACTTCTATAAAAGCTTTTTTTTCTTATTTTAAATAACAGCTTCTCGCTTCCTGTATTTTCTTCTTTCCTCCACTATGTGTATAAAGATGTTCACAGAAAGTCAGAGTAAAACTTTATTATACGTTGTCATTTTGCTGAATTCCTGTTTATTGTTTTTTTCTTTATTTACTCATGCATTTTGTGTTGAATATAATAAACTGCTGCCTAACCTGAGGTATGAGCATTTACTCTTATGTTTTCCTTTAGATTTGTATAGGTTTTAGTTCTCATGCTTAGGTTGATGATAAATTTTGATTTCTTCGTGTGTGGAGTGAAGTAGAAATCCAGGTCCATTCTTTGCATGTGAAGATACAGCTGGTCCACTAGCACCTGTTGAAAATGCTGTGTTTAACCATTGGCTCATCTTTGCACCTTCATCAAAACACAACTGACCATAAAAGTAAGATCAATCTCTGACAGTTCTCTTCTTTTGATCTATATGTGTGTCATTATGCTGGAAACACACTGTCTTCATTACTAAAGTTTGTATGAGGTTGTAAACTAGTATTATTCCATCAGCTGTTCTCTTTCAAAATAGTGCTGGCTATTCTGTGTCTTGTGAATTTAAACATGGATTTATGGATCAAGTGTTATATTTGTACAAAAGAGATATCTGGATTTTTAGTGGGGATTAAATAGAATGCATGTACTATTTTGAAGATGTTCTCATTTTAACAATATTGCTGTAGCACAGACCTAAAAATACCTGTCAAAAGCCCATGTACTAACGGCTTAGTTTAAAGCCTGTGGTTTTAGTGGGGAGTGGTGGAACCTTTTGAAGATAAGGATTATTGGAAAGAAATGAGGTCACTTGGAGCATATCCTTGAAGGAGATATCGGGACCCCAGCCACCTCCTGTTTCTTTTGTTATTTTCCCATCTGCCATGATGTAAATAGAACTTTCTTGCCATGTGCTCCCAGCGTGGTGTCCTATGCAGTTACATGCCCAAAGCTGAAAAGCCAGGTGACTACAGACTGATACCTCTGATGACTTGAGGTAAAAGAAACCTTTGCCCTTGCAACATTGACAGTCTCAATTATGTTGTAACAATAGAAAGGTTACCAACACAGATACTATGTTTTCCAGTTAAGGAACATAATCTCTCTTCTCACTCATGTGTCTAGGTATCAATGTCTTTTAACATCAATTTGTAGTTTTCAATGTAAAAATCTTGCACACTACTTTGTAAAACTTATTTCCCTGAGTGTATTGCTGTATTCTTTTGGATGCTGTCATTCATGAGTAGTGAATAGAAAAATGTTGATTTTTGTACATTGCTTCCATATACTGCATATTTCAGAATACAGTTTATTGTCTACTAAATGTTTCGTGAATTAGGACTTTCTGCATTCAAGGGTTTGTCATATGCAAAAAGGAATATTTAACTTTCTCTTTTTTAATTTGAATGATCTGGATGCTCTTTTCATCTTATTACTCTGGGTGCGATATTCAGTTCAATGTTTAAAATTGTTAATTTTTAAAGATCACTTATAAATGATGGATTGAACCTTTTGTTGTTTTTGAAATCCTCTGTTTTCTGAAGGTTTTGCTAGGATATAATTAAGTATATGTTCAGTCTCACATAAGTTTAGGTCAAGTTTTTCCATCAAATTTGATAAATTTTACACCATTATTTCCTCACACTCTTTCTTTTTTTTTTTTTTTTTTTGTGGGTACCAGGGGGTCGACCTCAGGACCTCGCGCGCTAGCAGGCGCCCATGCCGCTGAGCGATATCACCGGCCCCTTTTTCGTATGTGGGTTCTGGGAGTCGAACTCGGGCCCTCACGCTTGCTGGGCAGGCGCTTAAGCCACTGAGCCATCTCACCGGCCCTCCTCACACTCTTTCTAACCTTTTTTCCCTTCTCTGTCCTGATCTTCTATTGTAAGCATATTGGTTTGCTTAATGTTGACAGTTTTCTTAGGCTGCAATCATTTTTTTTCTCAACTTTTTCTTTCTCTTTATTAGACTACATAATTTGCATTGAATTATCTTCATGCTCAAGGTTTTTTGCTACAGTTTAAAAATCTGTGGTTGATCCTTCTATTTAATTTTTCATTTCTGTTATTCTACTTTTTATTGTCCTAAGGATTGAACTGAGGACTGAACTGAGGACTTTTGCACTGAACTACATACCTCTTTCTTTCTTTCTTTCTTTCTTTCTTTCTTTCTTTCTTTCTTTCTTTCTTTCTTTCTTTCTTTCTTTCTTTCTTTCTTTCAATTTTTATATAGCACTCCCTGGAATAAGTTTGCCTGAGCTGGGCTTGAACATGAGATCTTCCTGCCTCAGCCTCCCATAGTGTTGGGATTAGAGGCATGTGCCACCACACCCTGCTCAGTTATTATACTTTAAAATTATGGAATATATTCAAATATATGTATAAATAGAAAGAGATCATGTAAATACAATTTATGAGTTATAAATATAATTTTCTTTCTTTATTGATAGTCTTTACTTCATGAAGAATCATTCCACACTTTTAATTTTTTACTCATGATTTTCTTTAGTTTTTAAAATGTATTTATATAGCTACTTTAAAGTCTTTGTCTAGTTAGTACCATATCTGTGCATTATCAGGCACCAGTTTTATCAGGGATCAGTTCCATGGAGCTCTTTTTTTCTGTATGTGGGCTGTTTTTTTTTTTTTTTTCATGTTTCACGTATTTTTCTTATTGTTTAAAAGCTCAACAGTCAAAATTCCCCTGGATTATTGTTGTTGCTGTTTGTTGGTGGTAATGACTATAGTGATCTAATATTTTTCTTTGTTTTTATACACTCTTTGGCTAATTATGCAAGGTCTATAACCTGTGTCCAATGAAGCTGCTGAAGTTTTTGCTCAAATGTTAGTACTTGAGTACTTTGGGTGATAATTATGAGAGGAATTCTTAATAGCCTTAAGATAGTGTGTGTTTCAGACTGCATTTTTTTTTCACCACAATGAAAAAAATATTTAATTAAACCCTGAGGCACATGTCTAGAACCTCAAAATGGTTTAAAATTCACTAAGCAGATATGAAGTTAAGGATGAAATTAGTAAATATTTGTTTTTGAAACCTAATATAGGGCCAGTGAGATGGCTCAGCAGTGTAAGCGCCTGCCTGGCAAGCGCGAGGGCCCTAGTTCGACTCCCGGAACCCACATACAAAAAAAGGGCCAGTGATATCGCTCAGCGGCACGGGCGCCTGCTGGCGCGTGAGGTCCTGAGGTCGACCCCCGGTACCCACAAAAAAAAAAAAAAAAAAAGAAAGAAACCTAATATAAACAGAAATTATCAGAAGTTGTGAGTTCTGAATAGTTCTTGTAAGATATTGAAAACCTTAAGTACATGCCTAAAAATAAAAATAACTTAGATTAACTAATCATTCAACTCAAAAGCTAGAAAATGACAAAATTATTCACAATGAAACAAAAAGCAGGAATAAGTTGAATAAATGTAAAAGTTGAAAATTAGAAAGCAAAGTATACAGATGAGCAAAAGTAAAACCACAATACAAGTTACTTCTTTGAAAAGACTATACAAGGAAAAAAGAAAAGAAAAAGGAAACCACAATATGCAACAAAAATGTTAGAAGTTGTGGCAAACATTTTGCAAAACAGACAATTTTTTTGGGTGTTATTTTATTCAGCTAAGTAAATGAGGAAAAATTTGTATCCCATAGAAAGTGTTTTAGATAAATAATAAATAAAAAACATTTAATCAATTTTTTTTCTGCAGTATGTTATAATTGGACAAGCATAATATAACAAGTTATAGATTGATATTATTTATATAAATTAATATACACATTAGAATAAAAACATTAGAAAATCAGATACAACATAGTTTTAGGAAAGAAGGATTAAGATGGATAATTTAGAAATTTGGAAGGAGGGAGAAGGAAAGGAGAAAGGGAGGAAAATTAATGCATCTTCAACAAGAAGAGCTTATTACAAAACATAAGGATGATAAAAGTTAATTACAAAAACTGAGTTTTTCACAATTTTAAAAAACTAAAGGAGGAAAACTGTATGACCACAAAAATAGCTGTGGAAATCATTTAAATATTTTATGTATCAACATTAAAATTATATAGCAAATTATGAGTAGACACTATTCAAAATAATATGTAATTGCTACATAATATATAGTACACAAAAGAATAGATAAAAAAGTGCCTTATTTTTCTTGAAAGCTTTTTTTAAACACAGACTAAACAGTTTTAGAACTAATAGTTGTTTTACTATGAGAGAACCCATGTATTTTTATAACTAAGAGATTTTATTTTATTTTATTTTTTTATTTTTTTTTTTTTTGGTGGGTACCGGGGGGTCGACCTCAGGACCTCGCGCGCCAACAGGCACCCGTGCCGCTGAGCGATATCACCGGCCCCTTTTTCGTATGTGGGATCCGGGAGTCGAACTCGGGCCCTCGCGCTTGCAAGGCAGGCGCTTATGCCACTGAGCCATCTCACCGGCCCTAACTAAGAGATTTTAGATGCTATATGCACACACAAAATTGTAGAGCATTCTATCACATCTAAAGCCTTTTCAAAATAACAATATTGAACAATAAAATGTTCAATATTGAACAACAAAAAATGTTTATATAATGTTGCACAAGTAGGTCAGATAAAGCATAAGTATTATTATTTACTGAAATAATGTAACAAGTGAAAATATAACCCAAATTTTTTGAGAAGGCAACATAATGGGGTCAATTCTCCACAAATCTTAATCTGAAGATGAAAAATACTTTGAGCCATATGACATTGCCCATACTCAAAAATTTCGTGTAGTAAAATATGAAGTCTAGCACCCTATAAAATACTTATAAAATCTTCATTTCAACAAAAGACAATATGATTTTGATTATGAATAGAGTAAAGAAAGAAAAAAGGGAAAGAAAAATGGAAGAGACAAGGGGGAAAGAGGAAAGATGCAGGAAGAAGAGACAATTGTAGGGTATCCAGCAGAGGTTTATTTGCTAATAAAAGGCAAAGGAATAAATTATTATAAGGAAAATATTAAGAAAATGTACTTCATCACAATTAGAAAAGTTTGACAGATAAAAGGAACAATAAAAAAGTAGTCTAGAGATTGAGAGATATATTTGTAATATACATAATAGAAAGATTTTTTATATGGCCTACATGCAAATGTTAATCTGTAATAATAAATATCACCAAATAATAGTTATTTGGTCAATATATCAAAGAGGTAAATTCAATGGCCATTAAACAATGAAAAGTTGTTCAATCTTACTAATACTTGGGAAAAATTAAAATATAATTTTCAACATCTGTATCTGGAAAAATTTAAAAATAGTAGTAATACCGTATGTGGTTGAAAAGGGAACACAGTACAAATATTTGTGCAATCAACTTGTCGGTGTTGAGTGAAATATAATATATCCATAGTCTGTGACCAAGTCAGACAACTTGTCAAGAACCTCTCAGCAAATTGTAACAAACACAGAGAAGAATTTCTGTGGGAACATTACTTGCAATATACGAAATTTCAAAACAACGGAAATGGTTATAAAAAATATAGGTAAATATAATTAAATATATTACTATGAACCATTATATATTCCTTATAAGAAACAAATTAGATCTTAACATAACTGTGGATTTCAAAAATAATATTGAGTGCGGGGAGTAAATTCTATGAGGTATTCATTCACAATAGCTACATTTAGACAGGTATAAAACTTCAAAAATAATGAAAAAATAAAATATTTGCAGCAATATTTTTAAAGGCACAGCCCCTCAAAAAATGTAGAATTTTATATTTATTTTATTTTTATACAAAAAAATTGAAGCTAGTAGGACACATGTATACTGTCAATTCGAGGGTTTGGCTATTTAAAAGACTATTTTTAGTCTATTGTATTTGTTAGCTTATATTTTGTTATTTTTTCAAATTAAAAAATTAAACTATTTATTTACTCCTTACCATGTACTGTAATTTCTAATCATTTTGCTTTGTTTTTATTTTTTGTTGTTATTGTTTTTCCTGACACTGTAAAATCAAGTATGAATGCTGAGGTCAACAGTACAGCAGTTCACCTTCTTGAACACTAAGGGATTGAATTAGATGATTTTTTAAGTTCTTCCTAGCAGTATAATTCCGTGAAATCCTGCAGGAAGCAGCGTACTTCTTTCACTGCAAGGAGAGCCTCTCTCAAACAATTAATAACAGGTTCTTTCCTTGTGGTAAGTTCCTTTATTTTTATCATCTTCATATAATACCAAACCTGTCTGTGTATGCCAAATACTGCGGTGGAAATGAAAAGACACTTCAAAGCTCTTAACATCCTTATAGGATTCATGGATGTGGAGATGTCTAATTATTACTAGAATTTCACTGGAATACACAATGTTCACCTTGAATATCTTTAGAAAGCAGAACTGGTTTTTCAAAACTCTAGGCAAGTACATGTGTAAGAAAATTTAAAAGAGCAAAGAAAAAACTTTACGAACTAAATTGATACTCACACAAATGACACAAAACAACTAACAGCAACAAACAAACACCAAATTAATTCTTTACTCAAAAACATGTGGGAAATACAAAGAATTGTTTTGAAGTATGAAACGTTTACGACTTAAAATAATTGGATGACTTAAAACTTTGGTATAGAGAAGAATGCAATGCTGAAAAGAATGAGCCAGTGCTATGACTCTTTCTTCTTGAGAGACAGTATTACATGGCATTCAAGAAAGAGCAGATTTTTCACGGAAAGGAATGTGAATTAGGGTTTGGGATGCTGGAAATATTTTGTATCTTGACACACTAAATAGCCTATGTGTTTGTCATATAATAATTTTGAAAATTATACAATTATGTACCATGAACCATCCTATGTAAAATCTGGCTGTATATACAAAAGTATACATGCCTCTACTTATAGATTTGTACACACTTGTACACATATATCTGCACATATAGCCGTCTATAATAACGGATTTAAATTCTTTCACGGATGGTCAGATGTAAAGACAGAAAATGAATAATATCAAATGTTGATGACGTAGCAAAAGTTAGGTGAACTGCCACATGCTGCTGATTGGAAAATTAATTGGTAAAACCAATTCAGGGAAAATGGCATAATTTTAATAAGCTTGAATATATATGGAGATTTCAATCCCACGATTTCCAGATGTTTTACTTGTGAACCCTTGTTTTGTGCAGCATAATCTCTGAGAGTGAAAAATAAAGTGATTGGATTTTAGTAACCTGATACTGGGGAAGAGGTAGATAATCAGGGAGGGATTGAGTACAGCAGTATCTGGGGTTCTGCATTAGCAGATCTAAATATTAAGTTATATTGTAATAATTTGCTTGTCTTAATTGTTCACTAGACTAAGTTTCTATGAGACAAGAATCAGATCTACTTAATTGTCATGTCCTCCATGCCTGTGATATGAATAGTACTACTATTTAGTAATTTAATACTTACTAAATTACATATAAATGCATGAAAAATATATGGAAGGAAACTGGATAAAATGTGACTTCTGTTCATTGTGTCCTGAGGCAGGCACTGCTTCTGAGGAACTGTGAAAATTGGTAATGGAAGAGCCGTCCCTGCTCTGGATAACTGGGCCAGTGGTGGTTGCCAGGGGCTTGGTGGTGCCAATGTGTAACTTCACAGACAGTTGAGCCCTTGAGATAGGTACCTTGAATGACACCAGAGCAGACATGGAGAGAGAAAGCTTAATGGCCTTAGACTGAATATACACAAGGCGTGCAGGACAGAGCTCCTGGAATTCTTAGCTATAGCTGCAGGGAAACATGCATGGGTATGTGAAAGGAACAGGTAGGTAATTCAGGTGTCAGGAAGAGATGTGTTAAGTATGAAGAGAAATATGTGACTTTTATAGTGGAACTATATGTATGAATAGTTAATTTTCTTCACTAAACTAATTATTTTTTTTCACAAAAACACTCACTAAAATTTTTTCTCTCCATTTCTGCCCTAGAGCCACATATCAGTGCCAACATTGTTTAGGAAGAATTTTTTTTTTTTTTTCTTTTTTGAAACGGTAATCGAACTCAGGATTTCAAACTTGCCAGGCAGGCACTGTACCACTGAATTATATCCCCGGCCCCCACAAAATCACTCACTGAAAAATTTTAGAGACATATTGATATTTTCAGCTATTTTCAAATAAAGCCTAGAAATAAATCATGCAATATTATTTCTTCTCTTTTTCCACATTTTATCAATGCATATTGGTTGTATAAATTCAAAGGTTTCATTTTGGCAGAGTTGTACATACACATAACTTTAATCATTTCCCCCATCACCTCCTTACGCTACTAATCTCCCTATTTTCACATTTTTTAGCTGTTTCAATGTAGTTTGATCATATACATTACCTCTTTTATCTGCTTCTATGTCCCCCTCTTCCTCCTACTTCTTTCCTTCCTCTTTTCTAGTAATAGTCTCCCTTCTACTTTTTGTCATCTATTTTAGATTCTACATAATAGGAGGAACATATAATATTTGTCTTTTCCTGAACGACTTATTTATTCTATCTTAATATTTTCATTTCTATAGGAAATATCAAAACAGTTCCATGCCTTCTACTTCAAATGGCCTCAGGTTAACTATGTATGCGAGCCTTTGTAATGTTTTCAACCCCTGCCTCAGGACACAATGAACAGAAGTCACACTTTATCCAGTTTCCTTCCATATATTTTTCATGCATTTATATGTAATTTAGTAAGTATTAAATTACTAAATAGTAGTACTATTCATATCACAGGCATGGAGGACATGACAATTAAGTAGATCTGATTCTTGTCTCATAGAAACTTAGTCTAGTGAACAATTAAGACAAGCAAATTATTACAATATAACTTAATATTTAGAGCTGCTAATGCAGAACCCCAGATACTGCTGTACTCAATCTATGTGTCCCTATTTTTTGGAATGGTGCTTCTTCTTTTTCCATCTTTGAAGCTATGCCTCAATCGACTCTTTTGATTTTTTACCAACTCTGAATATACATATAATTATATTATTTGGTCTTCCTAAATTGCAATGGACCATAAAATAAAATATATTAGATATTTGTTACAAAAAGGTTGTGAATAAAGAGTAAAATGTTTATTCAATAATAATAGAACAACAGATTTATGAAAAGTTACCCAGGATCATTAGTTATCAGAGAAATGTAAATCAAAGCCAGATGATATCATCTCGCACTTATGGGAATGGCTATTAACATAAAGAGAAACAATAACAAGCATCAGTAAGGGTGTAGCAAAATCAAACCCTTTTACACTGTTAGCTGGAATATAAATTGATGGAGTTATGGGAAGCTGGAAGTTAAATTGTTTGGAAGTTTCACAATTAAAAATAGAACTATTACATGATTTTTTCTTAGCATACACACCAAAAGATATGAAATCAGTACCTTGTAGGGTTATTTGCACTCTTGTTGCAACATTATTCAAAATATATAAGATATGGAAACAACCTTTGTTCACTGATTAAGGAGTGGATAAAGAAACTGTAGTTCATGTAAAGAAAGGAAAATTATTCAATTCTAAAATGAACAGGATTTCACCATTTGATACAAATGTAGGTGAAACTGAAGGACATTATGCTAAGTAAAATAAGCCAGACATAGTAAGAAAAATATTTCATAATCTCATTTACAGTGGAATTAAAAATAAATGTTGAATATATAGAAGCCAAGGGCAGAAATGAATGGGATTAGGTGGGAGAGGAAATAGGAGGATAAATGTCATGTAGTATATGGTCACGTGATATGTAAGATGAGTAAGTCTAAAGGTGGAATTCACAGCATGAAGACAATAGATAACGATATTGTATTGCACAGTGGAAATGTGCACAGAAATTAGCTTTCAAGTTCTCTTCTACTAACTCAGGTGCTCTTATAGACAAAAAGTAACTATGTGAGGTGATGGATATGTTAATCTTTTTGACTTTAGAATTAATTTCAGCATGAATATGAATATCAGTATGTAAAGCTGTAGACCTTAAATATATATAATATAAAAACTAAAGTAATAATTTGAGCTAAACTTTATCAAGAACTTATTAAGTGCCAAGCACTTTTCCAAGTTCTCACATGTATTATCTCATTTGTTCTTCACAATAAGCCTTTGAAGTACGTACTATTTGCATTCTTGTTTTTCTGATGGTGGAATTGAAGTACAAAGAAGTGAAGTTACTAGGTGGACATCACCCATATGGTAAGTGTTAGTTCTGCCTTTCAAAATTGAACTATCTGGAACCAGCATCTTAGATAACTTTATTCCCTTCTACAAAGAAAATATGGTTGCTTAGTGCAGCATTTCCCAATTTTTCCAATTGTTTTGACTTTCCCCGCAATTCAAACAGTATACTCTAATAAGATTTACAAACATTTTGTTAAAGACGTTTTGTAATTCTAATTCATACCAAAGATATAATCTACATCTTTTTGGAAAGAGACATTGCTAAAATATAATTTGTGTGTGTGTGTGTGTGTGTTCTGCTCAAGATAGTCTGAAATAAGATTATATTCCATGATTTGACACTACATTGTCACTGCATCGCCACTTCATTGTCTTACTTTGTCTTTTAACTGAAGGACCAATGTGCCCTGGTCCTAGAGGAGCAAGACAATGGGTCTGACTGGCAGTGGGAGGCTCACTTATGGGGCTAAGGTAGGTTTTCCCATCATCAGAGCTAATTTGGCTATTTCCAGGGCCACTTTGAATGCAGTTATCTTTTGAGATAAAGATAAGCTGGCCATCTTAATGCCAGATGATGTGGACACCTCAAAAAATAATGAATGCTACTTTATGATACTATAAAAGAAACATTGATTTTAAAGTTGTCTTTTAACCACAGAAAAAATATTTCTCCTTTGTTTAGGAAATAACACGTTTGCCTTGTCATTAGTGTCCTAAATGAGAGGTCAAATATAGGTGTCAACAACTAAATGTTAACCAAAGATTCTCAGACTTTGTGCACAGTAGTTTTGAAAAGACATCGAGATTATTTCAAGTTTTATATTTCTTAGGATATTAAATATTTAATTATGAACACTTGAAAATAATTATTTTCTTTGGGAGTGTAACACAAAATGCAAGATTAATCTTAATTATCTACACAAGATCTTTCTACTATAATTTCATTCTTGTGGCTATCTAAAAAATAATTTTAAAAAGTACCTGGAGCACAGGGACACAAAGAAGATGTTTTAATAACATCTATTGTATTCAAAGGACTGTGTTAATAGAAACAGAGTTACACTAATAATTAGCTTAACTTATTTACTTAAGTTCCTTCACTACAAATTTTTTGTAGATTTATCTTTCCACATGCTTTTTTAAAACGTGAACTTTGAAAAGAATTTTCAAAAATAAAATGTGAACTTTGAAAAATATAAGAAAGCCTATAAACACACATTTTCAGAGCTTAAAAACATTTGCTTAAGAAATAACTTTGGCTTTAGAGTCAGTCTTTCAATGATTACACAAAACACACAATCTGAAATAATTTAAGATTTGAAAGCTTAAGTAAATGTGTGAGACACTTGTGTAATTTATTTGAAGAATAAAAAGTTTAAACTGCTCCATTTGTTAATGTAGTAATAGTCACTCCCACACAAACGTCATTGGTGACGATTCCTTAGAGTGGAGAAAACAGCTGCCATTAAACCCAGCATAATATGCAGTTTGGAGATGGCACAATTCTTTTCCTCTTTTTTCTAAGAAGGATAGAAGATTTTAACACCACATTCCTGATTCAGAGTCTGAGTCAATGTTATGAAATTCTCAAATGTAATAAATATGGGGCTGATTTTCCGTGTATCATTGAGTTACTGAGGGTAAATAATACCAGGAAAAGAAGAATCTTATTTTAAACACAAATCCAGAAACAGTCGACGTAACTTGTGCTTTACAGGAATAATCACAAAGTATTTATATGAAGGTCAAGTATGTGAGACTTACAATAGCTCAGAAGTATAGCTCACTTAGAGATAGATATTTCAACTGATGATCAATTCAAGTGGTCAAATACGTGTTTCCGTATTCACTGTCATCACAACCCTGTTCACCACCAACTGACATCTGCACCTTGTTATATAGAACGCATCATCTGAAGAACTTTCAAAGCCTGCTGTCTCTTATGTAACTTAACCTCACAAAATTTTTGTTGTTGTTTCATGAGACAGGGTCTCACTATGCCGTTCAGGCTGACCTTGAACTCACTGTAGCCCAGGCTGGCCTCAAATTGACGACGACCCTCCTGCCTCAGTCTCCCAAGTGCTGGAATTGCAGATGTGTGCCACCACGCCTGACTCATAAGGGTTCTGATTATAAGTATTTTGCAGTTTGACAAACAGAATACCCAGAAAGGGCAAGTTATTTCATTGGAATCACATAGGAAAATATCAAAAGATGTGTCTTGAGAGACAGTTAATTCTCTTGAGCTTCACCACGTCAACATTTGCAAAAATCCTGCAACATTTATACACACAAAATTGTTGTGAAACACAGACTTATGTGTTTATTGTCCAAACAAGTTCAAATCAAAATATGGATTGTTCATAGCACAGATGTCCATTTTGCTCTATGGTGAAATAATATGAAGTTCATAAATTACCCGTAAGTATATGGGTTTAACCTTTTATTTGCTTCTCAAAATGAGAACATTTAATGTTACATGAGGAAAACACATTAGAGACCATGTGAGTCTAAGTGTTTTCTACTTTCTTCTACACTTATCAGATATATATATTTGAGTATTTAAGAAGTGTGAGATTAAGCACTATGAACAATTTGAAAAAGTGTGCCTTCAGCTATTCTAGTTATTAATTTAAAACTAGTCTTAACAATACCTTTTTTTTTTGTGGGTACCAGGGGTTGAACTCAGGACCTCATGCTTGGCAGGCAGGCACTTATGCCACTGAGCTATCTCACCAGCCCAACAATATCTTTTAAAAACGTAATTATAGTGGAAGTCAAGACCCTCCTGAACATATGAGCTTTAAGGGCTTTGTAATTGACTCAATCTCTATTGTTACTAAACAACACAAAATAATATGCATCATTGAAGTAGAATATGATTGCCAGCTGACACCATGTGACATTGATAATTGAGTGTATTTCCAGCCAATTTGTAGGGTATGGGTAGCTCTTTGCTTCCAGTTTGACTGCTTAGAGGAATACAAAGATCCAAAGAGTGAAAATGGTACTGTGGGGTAATTCAGCATCATGAAGTCAGTGGGAATGCAGCACCAGGAGCAGTATCTCGTTATCAGGGTGTCCCAAGGCTGTATTAGATGCAGTAGGCCCAGCAACAGTAGTGGTCAGTTATTTGAGGGTGAAACTAGCCCTTACTTGTAGAGGAATGACGTGATTCGATTCCTTTCAGTCATGCAATTCACTTAAAGACTTTAAACATCTAGATCTTTGTTTCTAAATTGGGCAAATACCTCCTTTAAACTGCATTCTTTTTTTTTTCTTATGCTTTTATGGCTAATATTATAACTATGTCTAAGTATTAATAAATTATATTTATTTAATTGTCCTTTAAAAATATTCTGTTTGCTCTATAATGTGGTTAGAGACATGGGATGTGAGAATAGCTAGGCCATCTCACAATTTCAATGGTCTTCAGATTTGTCATTGATAAAAGGATTAATCCTTAATTTTACTTTTAACTTCTTTTTGCTCTCATATTCTTTAGTGATGTGTTCTCACTTTTTGCTCTGCCTTTTCCACTTCCATCCAGGAACACCTACATGAACATTTTTATTCCCATCCCTTCCCATTTTAAGAATAAACAATAGCTGTAAACAGACCACTGATTTGTATTCTCAGTGCACCCAAGCAATATATACATTTTAGCACAATATAGTATAAGTCATGTTTTGCTCTTCTCCAGTTTCCCCCCTCCATTTAAAATAAGGTATAATTATCCTTCAGTGTAATTTACAAATACAAATAATCACACATAAAATAAGAGCCGCCGTGTTTAAATCTGAAAGGATCAATGACAACAAAGCAGAAAATAGATATTAAGATATAATTCCTACTCTCAAGGATTTTGCCACTTATTGAAGTGAAGGAGAATAAACACAGAATGTATAATAAGACAATACAAAGCAGGCTATATCAGTGCTCCAAACTAGTGACCAACACTCAGAAATTAAGAGAAGAGTCTAAATACTGATGGTAAAGGAATTCAAGGGAGGTAGTATGGCAGGACAGAGTCTTGCCAGATATGAAATAGAAGAAAAATGGTTATGTATATCTACCCTTTCAGACATTGGAAATAGTTTCTCATGCTCTGTGTCCTTGCCAACAGTTGATACTATCCAATGGTTAAACTTTGTGGAACTCAAAATTTTGTAGCTCAAGTAGATTCTATTATAGCTTTTAGTTCAATTTTTTTTCTATTTATTAGGATGTTAAAACCTTTGGAAAGTTTATGGACACATAAAGATGGTGATGACTACTTTTGCCATCCTTTTTCTATTTGTATTCCTAAAATATAGTTTTTATATTATCACATAGTTGAGGTATTGTACAGTAGGGGCAAACTGCAAGTCAGTCAAGTCAGTCAATCAATCATCTACCTTTGTAATTAGCTGCAGAGCCAACATTGTGAAGTTGGTGCAAGAAGTTCTCGTGGGTCACAGACACTTTGACACACAGTTTAAGTGAGTTAGTTTTATGGTAGGCCAGTCCGCAGCTAGATCAGGAACTTGTGCCAGCACATAAATCAAGTCAGTGCTGTCTTCAACAAGATCATCTTGCTATGAAAAATCATCTCACCACAATACTGTGCTTATTTCTGTATCTTATTTATTCTCTAATGTAAGTTCTTTATCTCACTGCATATCATTAATAGTAGAAATTTGTAGCCAGTCTATGGGGCATATGCATAGATTGCTCCATAGGCTTATGGGTTTCACATGCATATTTAATTCTTTCTTGGTCTCTCTATAGTATGTGAATATATGCATATATATACATAATACACATATATATGGTATTATGCATACATATATATCTACCTTATTAACTTTGAAGTTCAAAATAGATTCTATTGGAGAAAATAACAACTGTTTCTTTTGCTTTGTATGACAGCTGGTGTTCTCCCCCATCCTAAGCAATCCTCTGTTGTTTTATATAATAGACACATAATAAATCGTGGCTTTTTATCACCCGTGATTTAATGACTAATTGTACTAACAGGTAGATTTGGGGTAACTCAGAAAACACTTTAAAATTCAGCAAATAGCCAACAATATTTATTTGGTACTCTTCAGCTTCAGTACTGTCACATGCACTGCAAGTAATCAAATAAGGTATGATGGCTTCCTTGCATGCAAGGAGTGAGCCATGTGAAAATGAGTGTAATAAAGTGTTTCTTGAACCTAGATTTATTTATAGAATGTTAAAATGGTTGTTACTAGGGGAAATTTGGAGAAAGCCAAGAAAGTCTTCCTGTTGATCTTAGTGTTTTGGGGTGTGTGTGTGTGCGTGTGTGGCACAATTTCACTAAGTGGTCCAGGCTAGCCTCAATCTCGGGATCCTCTTCCCTCAACCTCCTGAGTCCTGGGATTATAAGCATGTGCCACTATGCCTGGCTTCTAGTTTTCTTGATAGATCTTACCGTTTCTAACAACAGCAGTACTGTGACATTTACAAATTTTTCATGTACTCCTAACACTATTCCCTGAATGTATTTTCCCTCTGATAACATGAAAACTAAACTAGACAGATAGTGTAGGCCCAAACCTAAAGAGATCATATCACCCCAAAATAATTTTTAACATAATAATGAAAATTCAAAATGATAGAAGAATGCATTGATCTCAATTTTTTTTAGTTTTGTAAGCATTTTTTTTTCCTTTATGTGGGTACCGGGAACCAAACTCAGGACCTCTCTCTTGCCAGGCAGACACTTGTGCCGCTGAGCTATATCACTGGCCCAAGCATTCTTGTATTTGTGTCTGCTTACCTACTAATCACTGGGGTTCAAGGAAAGCCATTTATGTTTGTTCCGTTTTGTATCTATAGCACATGGCTTGTCCTGAGGTTCTATCTTACCATGTTACTATATCACCATGAACAATGCTGAGTAACAATGCCACAACCTTGAAAATTACTCTTTTTATTCTTTTTTTCTGTGATTGCCCATTTTTTTCAATTCTGTTCCTGAGTGCCAGGATATCTGTATTTTTAATCTCTAACCAATTTCACTCTTCTTTCTGTCACTGTTGTGTAGAAGTAAAATTCTTCAGTATATTTTATCTTTAATCATTTCTTATTCTTTACCCCAAATAGTGAGTACATCAGCCATCTCACTCTAAATGATTCTTTTGGGGAAAACCTAATAAAATTCTAAGCCCATTCTCAGCTTTCAGCCTTACATCATGTTTACTTCAGGTAAACATCTCTATTTAACTGAAAGACCCAATGCTTTATAACAGAAGCATGGCCTTCCACAGAAAAGTTGTCCCTAACATTTTCACTTTTAAGGAAAACTTCTGGTATTTTAGAAACTAAATTTTAAAATAGAAGTGGACTGAAAAAAAAGTAGCCTGCAAATTAGAAATGTCACATCCTAATAGATAATAAAAGCATTCTAAGGGCATTGGTAGAGGTTTGCTCTTCAACAAAGAAAAGAAATTATATTTATGCTCTAAAGGTTTTATTTTGAAATGTTTTAAAAGTTGTGTTCTTTGATCAGAAATATGTTTCTTTAATAGTGCCAATCTATAAAAAGAAAATCGGTGATGAAAGCCCAAAATAATGAATTTATATATGCATCAAAATCAGAAAAAAGAAAAAAAAATCAGAGAAAAGAAACCTGAATTATTTTATGGGAAATTTTTAGTTTATCTTTTTTAAATACCAGCTGAAAAATCTTTCTCCTTGGCTTACAAAATCAAGCAAGACAATAACTCAGACTCAGAAAGAAAGGTTACAGGTATCACTGATTTTTTTCCAAATATAAATCACAGATATTACAATTTTTGTTAAAAATTTTTATGCTTGACTTAATTTTCTTCACTAAAATACTAAAAATTGAGTGGTTTATATTTTAAGTTATCGGTATTTTCCTGAAGTCTGGTCATTTTAGGAAAGAACATACGATCAAACTGCTAGGTCATCAAGATATCTTCTTGGTTTATTTCCATTCAAATCACTTAAATTTCAATTAAATTCATTCTGGAAATATGTAAGTCCTGATGGTAAATATAAGGGGATACAGATGAGATAATTTTTGTATAACAGAAACCTAGAAATATTCATGCAAAGGAAACTAGTTAAATAGAAAATGCCAAAGCAAGATGTAGCACATTATTATATTATCTTTTAAATTTTTATCATATATCAAATTTTATACCTATTTATTCTTGAAGATTATGCCAAAAGTTTATAAGAAAAAATGTAGTGCAATAGGGTAAAAGAAATAAAAGGAACTTTTACTACATCTGAAATTTTTTTGTACAGTTTCAATTTTACAATGCTTTTGCTTTTCAATAATTTTGGAATAAAACAAGCGCAATAAATATCATTACAATATTCACGTAGGAGGCAGTCATAGGCTCAATACCAGTCCTGCACACATAGGGTAAAGATAATGAAAAATGGAATTTCACAGGTGTGCAGCCAGGTGGTCAATCTGGAAGTAGAAAATAAACAGACAAAATCAAGGTCAGGTGCGAGGTCAAATCTTGGCAAACAATCAAAACTGAAAAGTCATTGTCTTGTTAGAGGTCGAAAAATGCAGACCTTGAGAAATCTGCAGCGCGGTAAAATTAAATGGTAATATTAGGTTTAGCACTTATCCAGAATACCTGTACCCTAGAAATCAAAGCAAAGCAACTCAATTACTGATCAGCACACATGAGCCCTAGCATAAGAAGAAAATCGATGATTCCAGCATTCAGACAACAACTGAGAAGTTAAGACAACGGAAATCTAAATAGGAAGTTTCGGCAAAATAGAGTCAAGATAAAAATGCTCATTCCATCTAACAAATATGTAGATTGAAGATATCATTAGGATGTGGAATTGTCTTTTTGTGTCAGAAGTCTTTTATTTTATTTTATTTTATTTTTGTCTTTTTCCTAATAGAGGAGAAATTTTATCATGATGCCTATGTTGCCGCCAAACCCCTAGATGCCGGCCATCTTTCTGGTTTAGCCCTCAAGAGTCTTGGACTATAGGTATGGCCACCAAACCAGTCAGATATTCTTTTTAATGCCTTCTAAGAGAAGTAGAAATGAATCTGAGGGTGTGGCTAGTTGAGGAGATTGAGTAAAAATAGTTTTCTGTAAATTGATAAGTGATTAAATTTACTGATCAATTTGATAGGCGTACTTCAAAAACAGAGAGTACTCAATCTTGCTCAGAGGCAAGTCTGTCCACAATTTTATTTGCAGTGCAGTTATTTGAGAGGACTGTAATTATTTTAAAATTATTCTGTCTGTGGCCTAATTTAACTACACATTACATGATACTGTTGTAACTCCCTAAAAATATCATCCTAAAACCTCCCTTTTGCAGTTTTCTCTTTATTACTGTTTGTTTGCCCTAGTGTTTTTTTTCTCTAGGACACAATATTCTCACCTTTGTTGTGTTTTCACAAGACACTTCTTAAGAAGTTCATTTAAATTTTCAAGTTTATTCTCCAAGGACAGTTGCCCCTCCTGGCTTGATGTTATCCATGAATTTAGGGAGTAAGAGCTCTACTTAATCATCCTAGTCACTGATGAAGATATTGTAATAGACCTAGGACAGATTCTGAGCATCATTTACTATCCACCCCCATTCCTCAGAGCAGCATGGACCGATTAACTACTCTTAGTGTGTGACCTTCTGAGCAGTTGTACACCTATGCTTTAATAGCAGGATCTGAAATCTGCTTTACTGCTCCCTAATTAATGTCATATGAGACGGAACTAAAAGCCTGACTGAAATAAAGATCTTATATCTATTGCTTTCCTCTTAACCACAGGGTTTGGTCACTCTGTCACAGAGGGTATTAGATTAGTCTGATCTGATTTGCTTTTCATTTACACACTTAAAAAAAAAAAAAAAGAAAGAAAAGAAAAATTCCCCTGAGACCTTCTGTATGCTTGCAAACTGAGAATTGGTTAATAGAAAGAGTACATAGCAGGCTTTGTATTTCAAAAATTTGCATGCAAGAAGCAGAGGTCCCTTGGAAATCAGAAGAATTAAATGCATTGTGACTTTTATTTTTAAGTATGAAGATAAACATACGACCATACATTTGCTCATCGTTTTCCATGACTTTTCAAGCAAAAAATATGAATAAGGTTCAGTGTTCATTTATTCTCCTCACATATTTTATGCATTTGTGTGTAGATGCTTAAGATCTAACCCCAAATCTGAAAATTGGTCAAAAATCTGAAACAAGCCTTAGAGAAGACCATAGAGATCGTTGGAAATATCTCAAAAAAATAAGAACTACATCTATGAGAAGTTCATTGGTGACTTGGAAAAATGCCTTTCTGTATTTCAGGTTAACTTTAAGAAAATCCTGTCATGATGACTATATCAAAAATTTAGAGCACTCTGAATGACACTTACTTAAAATTTCTAACACAAGCAATCTATCAGATAAATATATTTTGTAGAGTGTTATTCTCTTATTTTGTGCAAATTTGCACATGGACATACTTAAACTGTCCCAGATTATTAAGATATTTTCTCTTCCACATATTCACAGAAATAAAGGAACATTTAATTATAATAAGTGATCAAGAAAATCAATCAGTAAACATATTATTTATAAGAATCAAAAGTGCATGTTTTTCCCCCATTATTTCAGATGATATCTGCTGATTTCCTATGTACCAGCTACTGATCCAGGCTTTGGAACCAAAGTGACAGAAATCAGACAAAATTTCCTGACATCCAGGGGTCTACAATGTAATAGGAGAGGATAAAACATAGGCATAAAAGTGAGAAACTTAATATAGTATGTAGGCATCAGTAATGAATGTGGAGAGAAATGAAGCAGAGAATTTTCAGGAATAGAAGGTGAAATTTGAAAAAGGGTCAATAGGAAAGGCTTCATTGAGCAAAATTGGGAGTTGAGGTATTGAACCATGTGGTTATCTGGGGAGAAATAGTTTCCAGCAGAGAAACAGCAAGGAGTAGATAAATTTCCTTTAACTTAATTAGAGTGTCCTGACACTCTGGCCTCAAAACACTAAGCTGATGATGAGGAAAGAGTCATTGATTATACATAAATGCAGGTTAATTTTGAAATGATGATATTCCTTTTTATTGTTTGGCATAGATCACAAGTGTTTACAATAAAATTTACCCTGTAATAATTTATGTGTATAAAGGTAATCCTTTACTGGTAAAAATAATTTTATCCGAGAAATATTATTTTTCAAAGGTTCTTAGTACAATGTATGCATTGGAAAATCAGCTCCCTGAATAGTATTTTCCTAATGTTCATAGGGGTTAGTGATGGAAAAGTTCTTTCCTATGGGTAGGTAGGCTCATACGCTGGAATACCACATACTCTCATTCAACATATACAAGCACACATGTTTGTATGCCACAAAAGTGATGGAATACTAAAGTTAACAACTGCAATTCAAAAATGTTAACTCAATCACCTTTCATAATGTTAAAAAATATGTGAAATAGCCAAGTAAGTAATTTGAGATAATTATACTTTATATGTTGGGAGAAAAGGAACACATTTGTCTTATTTAGAACAGCTTAAATTCTAAGGCTTAATGAACTGAAAAATCACTCAACATGATTGCCAAATGCAGGCTATCCTTTTTCACCTACTCTACTTTGCCTCTCAAAATTAAGCATACAAATTTACCATTGGCACCTGTACAGAAGAAAATCTATAACGTAGGGCATTTTTCAAGGTGTGTCAATTTTAAAGGCTTAAAAACAGTGCAATTTAATGCAAAGTGAATGGTTTAATCCTTTTTACAATTTCAATGTCTGATTGAATCAACTCAAGCATTCAATTAATCATATTCCAGGTAAGGCCAGCTATAACATGACTAAATTGTCAGGTTAAACTTCTGTCATTGTAATTGACACAATGTATCATCCAAATTGTGTGAATGGACATTGACATAAATTGTGTAGATTGAAATTCAGAAAAAGATGGCTTAGATGATGGAGTCCTAGGTCACAAGGACAATGGGATAAGAACATCCTATGATAAGTCAGTAATTGACAAAGGAGATAGAAATAATGATCTCCAGTTCACATGGTGCACCAGGGCAAAGGAAACAATAGTATCAGCATGTATCACATGGTAAGCGACGGAATGGCTTGTTCTCACTCTAAATTATACACACAAAGGAAAGTGCTTAATAATAATGGGGGTGATGCTTGATTACTCAAGTGATAGAGAGAAAATGTTCTTACTAAATTAATATCATTTTTCCTCCATAAGAAAGAAATATAAATTACTGTAAGTTTATAAAAGTTCTAGCGCACTTTCAAATGGAGAACTATAACTTGAAAGAAAATTATTCCATAGAAAAAAGACTTTTCGAGGTTGACATATTCCTAGACAGTTTTTCCCTCTAACAAAAAACTAACAAAATAAAAAAAATACATGTGAAGAAATAAATGACAAAGAAATAAAGGGCTTAATTTTCAAGTGTCACAAGGGTTCCCTAAGGCAAAAATAGAACTAGATAATTAGTCAGTATTTGGCACTATGTTTCATACCATACATTTAAAAAATACCAACATTGATAATTGCTGTTATAATTCTAAAATTTGCTCCTCCCTTTTTGAACTCAGACAGGAAACAAGTTTCAGTTGAGTCCACCTTCCTGTGATTGAATAACCTGACAGTAGTTGCTGATAAAATTTCTGTAAAATCAGTCAAAGATTAGTGTGCATCTAAAAGAAAAAATATGTGAATGAAAAAGTCTCTTCTTATTCCAAAATATCAGACTGTAAATGTAAAAATCTTAGTGGCGTACATAAGAAATGGAAACATTTCACATCATTGCATTAACTCTTATTGATAGGTTGGCCCTACTTATTAAATAATAGGCCTTTGGTATGCTGAGATAGAAAAGAATAACGATTAAGAATAGGATAAGAACTAATCTTCACTATTACGTCTTTAGTATTTTTGGAGATCTTAGACACACTGAAATATTCCTTTTAGATAACTAGTTGAAGATAAATAAGTTGCACCACCTTTCCTATAGTGTATATTTTGTGATCAAATTGGATATATTTTCTGCACATAAAATTCTTGTTACATTACTGTGAAACACATTATCATCTATCTTTACTGCTTCAGATATTATATATATTTGGGTTAAAATTTTTTTTTCTTTTAGGAGGTAGTAGAAAGGAAGGAAACAAAGAGGCGAGTTGCACCATCTATCTCCTTCTACTAAGCTCTAAGAAATAGTCACCTGTTTTTACATTCAGCTGGTTTTGAAAAATCTAAAAGCATATTTAAGTGTTTCAAAATATTTTATGTATTAGCATTCTGTTTGAAAATGTGTGAAAACAGGAAAAATAATCTATTTTATTTAGTCAAATACTTTGTATTTCATATGACCTTTGGTTAAATACAGTATATAGTTACTAATTCTAACTTTTAATTTGAATATATCATGAATTCAGCCCACATAAAAATAACAATGCATAAAATTTTGACTAAAATATTTCAGTTAACATTCATATGTTTATAATAATCCTATTTAGCAGAGAGATAATAAAACTGATAAAAGAAATCAGTAATATATTCCCTATTTTAAAACATTTATACTAATGAAACTTGAGGATGATTTAAAAGAAAAAAAGTAAATATACACAGCTGTTTATATTAATAGAGTAATGCCATATTATGGTGTAACATTTCCAACTCTCCCATTCAAATATACCAAACCCTTCCCAAAGTAGTTTTACCAGTTCATCCAGGCCTCCTGGATTCCTGGGGACTCTCATGAATAAAATATTAAATTAACTACATGTGGTCAGGAATGAACTTAGTCTGGTTTGAAATTCTGTTGTGGTCTTGGTATCTGTAAATGAAATATTATTTACTTTTCAAATTAATTAAGCCTATTTTGCTGGTGTCAGATCACTACTGAGACATAGCAAGTTTGATTTATTTACTTTTTTGAAGATTTGTGTTTTTTTCTTTTTAATAGAATATTGCTTAAAATTGTTCCATTCAATTTTGCCGAAGTATTCACATTTAGAGAAGAAAAATTAGTATTTCCATAATTAATTTATTATGTGTGGAAAATCAAGGTCAAATTAAAGTGCCAGAGTATTCTATGTTAGCTATGCAAATTACTTTTTAATTAAATGACCATGTAGAAAATTTTGATCCAGGCAATAATTGATTGACTAGATTGTTCTCATTATCATCTAACCCAATATTTTTCCCTTAGAATGAGTATTTTGTTATAGCCTGCTTATTAGGCAGAAATAAAATTCATGGGTGATATCATAGGCCTAACCATGAGATTTAAAAATCAATATAATGTTTCACTAATAGTAAAAAAAAAGTAAAGCAATTTATTCTGTAATAATATGTATCTGAACATGTAAAGCCTTTAAGTATACTTATATTGGATTAAAAGGAGTTATATGCAACAACTAAGGTTGCTAGTGGTGCTGCCCTCGGCATCCTTATGATATAACAGCATTGCCCTAAGTAGCCAAGTTTGCTAAAATGATGAAAAATGTTTTAACGACTTCTGAAATTATTATGGTAGAATATTCTCTTGACTGGTATTGTAGTTTAATTTCTAGAATATTCAGGTTATTTCAGCTCTGTGGAAAAATACGTGTATAAAATGGAATTATGTGCTAGACTCAGAGATTTATGAACTTTTTTTGGTCTACATGAGTATCTGGCTCCATCATGACGAGGTGGGTGAGCACAGATGGCTTTTCTTGTGAAAGATTGCTTCCACATGATCCCTCTTAGAGCAACACTCCTCCCTTCCAGCTAAGGGCCCCCAAATTTTTCTAAAATATATTCTAAATGGAATTAGCAAGTTGTGCTAAACTATAGACTAAGTGCAAACTTCAGGTAGAGACTTAATGAGGCTCTGTTGAATATAGAAGTGCTATGGTTCTACACGTCATAATTTTCATGAAACAAAACATTATATTATCATTTCCTCTTTAAAAATTATATGACTCCCCTGAGTTCTTTCTGAAGTAATGTGTCCCACATATCTGTAAGAGTATAAGTTATATTAAAACTCTGGAGGTAAGAAAGAGGGAGTGGAAGGGAAGAGGAAGTAAAAATAATTATATGTTATATACTTGTAACAACTCCCTGTGATGAATGTAAACATTATGTAATGAACATATATACTAATTTTTAAAAAACCCTCTCTGGGTATCTTCATGAATTACCTGAGTCTGTTTTTAAATTGTTGTTAAGTCCTGACAGCAATGATTGACTTGGTAAGACTCTGAGAGTCTGTGCTAGGGAAGGGACCATCACCTAGAAGGGGATCTTCGCAGTCCTGCCTGACCTAGAATGAGCTACAGAATGCTGTCCTTCGAGAGAGGTCATCACATAAGCAAAATCCTGTCAGGGGTCCAGGTGCTGCTGCCAACCCACACTTGTGGTTTGTGCAAGGTCCCTGAGCCTCACCTCCTCAGTTTCCTTATCTGTAGTGGGGGAGTGGTGAGGGATCTTTAATGCGCTTTCTAGCTCTGAGATTATAGACTTCATGAGTCTATCAAGAGACTACCATTGCGTTATCCTTTCAAAGCTCACAGAAATTCCAGAGAGCAGCAGGGGCACCCAGCAGTTATTTCCACTGTTTATGATGCTGAATTTCTCAGCCCAGTTCAGTGGAAAACGCCAGCTGCACCCAGGGACTCAGGGTCTGTGAGGCATCCTCAGAAGAGCAAGCCTTTGCCAGTGGTGGTGAAGCTATGGCATGCGCATTGCTGTGTTTTTCTTTTAAGACAGAAGTTGTGAATGTGTGAGTTGTCTTTTCTTAACTAAAGCCTCAGTATTCAGATGTAATTGCAGCGTTGGCAATAAGTAAGTTTGTGATAAGTGGGTTTTGGATTGCAGTTTGACACTTGGTCTCTAAAAGATTCACCATCACCAGTCTAGGAAATCAGTGTGCCCTGCAGTCCTAAAAGTGTGATATTCCAGGAGAGGTAGTGGGAAGACACACGGCTCTTGTGTTCCCCAAAATATAATTACTTTGTAATGCTTGAGGTTTCTGCGTTCATCTCTACATTAAGCAACTCTCATGTATTTTTATAAAACTTACAATATCATTATATTAGCATTAATTAAACCTTATTATAATTGTTTTTTGAGGTATATAAGATATGATTTTGCTCAATCCCCATTTTTAACACAATTCTTGACTTAGATAAATCTAAATACACCCACACCAATGTACACATACATATACTAATACTGATAAATATTTCCTAAATTAAGATATCTATCTATCTATCTTGGATAAATGTCTTTAGTTGATTTATACATTAATAAAGATCAAAATTTTTAAAAAGATTCTGTAATCTATGTCATTGCGTGGTGACTGCTTTTCTATTTAAAGTTCCTTGGAAAGATTCACTTTGCATACCATAAATGTCAGTCAAGGAAGCTGAAAAAAAAACCCTTTTAAATTACAATTTTGCATATGTCCAATATAAATATAAGAAAATATTTAAAAGCTGTGTATTTATAACCTAAAATAATCAATCCAAAGACAAAATTAAAGCAATATCACCGAATTCTACTTTTCTGTGTGTTCTTTTTTCTTTTTTTTTGTGGGTACTGGGGGTTGACCTCAGGACCTCATGCACCAGCAGGCACCCGTGCCACTGAGCGATATCACCGGCCCTTTTTTCATATGTGGGTACCGGGAGCTGAACTCAGGACCTCGTGCTTACAAGGCAGACGCTTACACCGCTGAGCCATCTCACTGGCCCCTCTCTGTGTGTTCTTGTTTAAGATAATTCAAGGACTATTAGTTTTAAGAAAAGTCTGTGATTAGAAGAAGCCAGTGCTACGTAAAGAAATTAGCACTTTTTTACTTACAGTGAATATAATTGAGCTCCTTTCTTGATCCAAGATAAATTTAGGTTTAGTTGAGTGACCGCATCCAGGATTATTCAACTGTCAACTTGACAACCAAATAATGAATCTATCGAAATCAAATCAACTACATTTAGAGGGCAAAGATTCAGTGCTTCTATAAGAACAAATTTAAAATTTGTTCTTGAAATTATTGACTGTTGTATACTAACAAGAACTTTCAATTATCATTTAGTCAATTAAATAGAAAAATAATTTAACATTAAGAATTGAACTTAAAATGGTAGTGAAAGGTTAAATGTTACTGAAAGACTGTTCACTTTAGGACAAAATACAACTTTGAAATTGGTTTTGTTATTTTCTATTAGTACTGAAAGACACATTCATCTGTGGGACAGAGCTGGTCTTCATTCCATCTTCTGTTGTCCTGTGTCCCATGTCTCTGAAGCACATATCTGCAAAGTTCTATAGATGTTGTCGTGTTACTTTCTCATCACTGAGACATTGTCCCCAATGCCCATCACTCTAAAGAGCAAATGTTTATTTGGTCTTACAGTTTTTAGTCCATAGTTGGCTGACTCCAAGGCAGGGTGGCTTGGTAGATGGGCATGGTAGAGAAGAAACAGCTCATGGAATGGAGGAGGGAAGCAGAAAGAGAGATGGTGGGGATTAAACCCTCCAAGCCACACCCCAGTTACTCGCCTCCTCAGACCAGGATTTATCTCCCAACATCCTATTTAGCTATAAACTCATCTGTGGTCTAATCCACAGATGAACATCATACCTCCATGATTTAATCACCACAAAAGCCCCACCCACAGTCACATGAGGCTTTGAGGGGACATCCAGGTATAAAACACGACAGATATGGTTTATAAATCTTGGTTTACCTTTTTTTTGTCCAATAAAATCCAAGTTAAAAATGAAATAAGTGAACATACAGAATTTATGATGATACTTCCAAGTTAAAACAAACATACTTAACATTTCAGTAAATTCCTGCACCTTTATTTTTATACATGCATGGTTCAGTTGGACTATTAGTCCTTAAATAATGTTGTATATGGAGATCATCAATGGAGCATAACAAAAATCCAAATTTCTAATAGCTCCCAAGATAATCCTGATTTGGTGAGATTGGCATATAGACAAAACAAACATTTTGGGTTATCAATGTTCTTATAATTAAAAAAAAATACCCCCTAGATATTTAATATGTTGAAGTAGTTCCTGGATGCTGAGTTCTATTTTCACATGGCCCAAGTTTCCAGGCTGGGAGTCACCAGCCAGGCGCAAACCAGAGATAAAAGAAGTGGGATAAAAATACTTTCCTGTGGGGCCGGTGAGATGGCTCAGCGGCGTAAGCGCCTGCCTTGCAAGCGCGAGGGCCCGAGTTCGACTCCCGGATCCCACATACGAAAAAGGGACCAGTGATATCTCTCAGTGGCTTGGGTGCCTGTTGGCACGCGAGGTCCTGAGGTCGACCCCCTGGTACCCACACAAAAAAAAAAAAAAAAAAACTTTCCTGTAAGTATAAGGCAGATTCCAATTTTAAAAAATGTACAGTAACAACACTTGATTTTCTAGAAGGAAGATCTAGAGATGTAGGTAATTTTAAGCCTCCCATTTTGAGGTTATAAGGGTATCTTTTTATCAAGAGTAGATATGTTAGGTTATATATAGGAAAGTTGTTATTTGAAAGGAGAAATATGTGTAAAAGTTTATCTATAGTTATTGAAAAGCAAGGCAATGTACTGTAATTAAGGTAGAACTAAAATTGCTCATTTTACATCCTTGAAGCCTGATGCTTTTCAGAATTCTGAAGATATTTCAGATTTTAGAAAGTTAATGTGGTCTATACACCTTGGGACAAAAATGGATATGCAACTTCCCTTCCTTTGTGGAGAATGGTCATCTGATGAAATCATTAACACAAAAAAATCAAATATTACAAACATATTCGGAATCTAGCTGTTGGTAGCAAACTAATGGCATATATTAGTGTTAGAATTTATCTATAATGTTTCAGCGGGTGGATTTGTTGCCTAGGATTGATAACAGTATGCAAGCCTGAAATATGTAAATATATTGGGTGAAACTCTCTAAAAATATCACATAAATGATTTGACTTATTTAAAATAGACACAGTTTATAATTTAAATTTGTGACTGCACATGTGTTTGGAGGATATGGCAGATTAGGTCTAGAATTATCCTAACATGCCAGGAATGGAACTAAATAGCTATGCTGGAGATTTAAGACCAGGCTCTGATTCTCTTTTGCCTTGTTATTATTATACTTGTTTTTAAAGAGTGATATTAAGTAGATAGTGTATAAAATATCTATTTCTTGTGAATCTGTGCACAATGTGATATACAGCATTCTGATACTTGCTGTCATTTCTACTCTAGAGTTCATAACAGTCTCAGAAGATCAGATCACCTTTTCTTCAAGTAAATTAATATTTATGCACTGGATCATATACATATTGACATTAGAAAGCTAAATAAAAATAAAATATAGCCTTACAATAATTTCAGGCCAGGTTTTGATACCAAAATATTTCATATCAGCTGAGATTTACAAAGTAAGTTATTTTTTAAAAGTCTGGCAGATTCAGTTTTTGAATTTTGGAACAGTGGTTAAGAGTTTGAGGTCTACTACTTGGTTTAAAACTCTCGGTCTCTATCTATTCCACTCTTCTTTGACCTTATCTATATTGCTTTCTTGCTAGCAGCTTAGTACAAGCTTCTGAAATTCAGAAGCAAGGCAGGGCCATCTTCCTGTTGGTGACTGTAGTTAAACAACATCAAACAGAAGAAAGGTTTGGCACACCTGCAGGCCACATGTGAGTGCTAAGACACCAGCTCTGTGAGTGTGAGGGCCTATGGCAGCCAGCAGTAAGGCCAAGATCAGTAGTTACATCAGTAACTATAACTGTAACTATAACTATATCAGTAACTATAACTGACTATATCACTAGAGGAAGAGATTTAAAATAATATTTACAATAAAATTTACAATATAGGCCTACAATGACCACCTGCAGAGTTAGAGATCGATGAATGTAAAAGCGCTATCTGCATCCTAGAGAGCCAGAGGATCCAGTCAAAAGTCAAGGTTTGGAGCTCACTGCAGTGTCTATATTGGAAAGCTGAAGGGTCTGCTTTGAAAGGCTGAAGAGCTCATACTGGTAGCCTGAAGGAACCGGAGATCAAGGTCCAGAGATGATGGTGAAGATTGGAGTTCCTCAGAAGAAGCAAAAGAGAAGACTTGATTCTTCTTTCCCTTTTTATTCCATCTAGGCTACAATCCTATTGGTTGGCAACCCACCAATAAGATTGGTCTTCCCTTCTCAGTTTTCAGTTTAACAACACAATTATCCAGAGACATCCAGAACTATGTTTCAGTAAACTGTTACACCTTTTGTAATATATTGAAGTTGACACCACAATTAAGTATCACACTGACCTCCACATAATAGTTATGTCCTTGAAAGTATTAGTCCAGGACAAACTTTCCAGATTCCATTTCTTGCTCCTTCAGTGATATCATAAACCACAAATTAGTTCATCTCTCCCTGCTTGAATTCTAAAGTGATTTCTGTTTCGTTTTCTCAATCCTGACTGATGCAGCATTTGGTAATAGTAATTTGAAAAATTCTGCTGCTCAAAACCTTATTTCTTGAGTGTATGTATTTTATGATAACTTATATGTGGTGCAATTTGTTTGAATTTTAAGCATAAATATCACTGCGTACCTAGAGAAGCTATTGGCAGGATAAGTAGAAACAAATTTGTTGTTTACAATTCATTATCCTGTAATGTACTTTATTTGTGGATCATGCTGTAGGAAACAAATATGATTATTATCAGTAACATATAAAACCTTCTTAATAGAAAGGA
Source organism: Erethizon dorsatum (assembly GCA_028451465.1). Taxonomy (NCBI): domain Eukaryota; kingdom Metazoa; phylum Chordata; class Mammalia; order Rodentia; family Erethizontidae; genus Erethizon; species Erethizon dorsatum. Next base: position 89,261,195 of record CM051826.1, read on the forward strand.
TTTTTGTCCCTTTATGCCCAGCAATTTTCTTTCCTATTATTTGCCCTCCTGCTTATATACTTGCATTTCTGCAGATACCTTTAGGGATGCCATAAACAGCTATCACATTGATAATGTCAATAGCAGCCTTGAAATTCCAGCACATTTCTAGTAATTCATCTTGAAGCAGAACCTTGTTCCTCATCTTGTTGAATATTTTCACGTTACATTACTAGTTCCAGGGGCATAGTCATTTTCTTTATTGCTTTAACTAGAGAACAGACGCATATATGGAAAAAGTTACATATTTTTGAATCATGGCAAGTATACTATCCATCCCAGCGAAGTAAAACACTAGGAATGGGTTTTTATTTTTTGCAACTTTACAAAAGTTCTTGTAATTTCCTAAAGTCTTGATCTATAATTGACTCGCTTTTAACTCATAATAAATGTTGCACTCAAAGGATTAGCAACAGTTAACATTTTCAATAAGTTTTAAAATATTGAACACAGGAAACGATAAACAAGTAGTAGAGAGCTACACTTTTTTAATAATTGGAGGCAGTGTATGACGTAATACAATACCTTTTTTCAAATTCTTCTATTCTTTGCCCCCAGCAGAACCACTGCTCCAGCAACATTTTGGAAACATAGCAAGAACGTGGGGGACTTATGTTAATGGTAAGTACATACTTAAATTAAAATAATATGAAATGTATTCATTTATATTCTAATTAAAGTTTTCTTTTTATTTTGGGACCCTTTTAAGTCAGTTCTTCCTTTATAGTTGGGAAAAGATGAGTTCAGGAAATGTTATTGTAAGGTGTTTCAAAAGTAGCTGTTTAATTAATATGTTATGGGAGAGAAAATACTTTTCTTCACATAAAAGATTAATATAAAATGAGAAAGAAAAAATATGTACCTTACATAATTTAACAACAAATGCTTTTAAAATATTTTCCTTGAATCTTTACATTTAATTCTAAGTCATCTTGAACATATCAATAGCAATTTCCCTCTAAAATAGAAGCATCAAGGCACTAATATCTAACTCAAGTTATAAGATGTTTAATCAAAATACAGAAAGAAAAGGTGGTCATACTGACAAGTTACAGAGAGCTTTGAAAATCCAAGGCGCCTCAATAAAAACCAATATCCCATTTCCATTTTTACATTGTTGGTCTGGGCACAGATAAAAGGAGATTAAATTACATGTACATAATCTATGTAGTTTATTTTTATAAGATCATTTCTTTTATTAATGTAATAAAAATAAAATAATTACTGCATTATAGGTGTTTACAGCTGCTTATTTCATATTGCTTATAATAATATTTTGCAGATAAACAATGACTATATTATGGCTATGTAACATATATTTTGGAAAAATTGATAATATTATCATAGTGTTTTTCCTGTCTTTTATATGTGTTGAGCTATTCTGGGGTTATTATTATTTACTACCCAGGTATAAACATTTTTATATTAAATATACCATTCTCATATAATATTATAGAGGGATTATGCATTAGATTTAAGCACTGAATTTTAGGAAGAATTATAGGGACTAGCTTAATATGGTGTATTTTGCTGTGGAAACTAATTTTGCATAAAACAGTTCTTTCTTGTTTTTACTCCAAGTTGTGAATCCTGGGCTCAGAAACATGCACAAATTAAAAATGAGGTGAGGGGGCTGGTGAGACGGCTCAGCGCCATAAGCACCTGCCTGGCAAGCGCGAGGGCCCGAGCTTGACTCCCGGAACCCACATACGAAAAAAGGGCCGGTCATATCGCTCAGCGGCAGGGGCGCCTGCTGGCGCGCGAGGTACTGAGGTCGACCCCCGGTACCCACAAAAAAAAAATAAAAATAAAAATAAAAAAATAAAAATGAGGTGAACTAGGGTATTTTAATGAATGTTTGAACTGAATACTGTAATGTACACAAGCATTTGAGTTTGGGAGTAAATAGTTCTTGTTTTACTAGTTTTACTGGTTTATAATTTCATCTTATTCAAGAACAACCTAAGGAAAAGTATAAAATGATACACAGTGGTAAATATATACTTGTTCATTTCTCCAGTTCCTGTCATTACTTATCCCCTTTCATTTTTGTTTTATCCATGGCAAATATGGTCATCTGGCAAGCACACTATTTTTCAAAATATATCTATTTATTTTGTTGATTTGTTGAGTGTTGGCTATCTAGTTTACAATTAGCATGCAAGCCATATGAGACTGAAATTTTGTTTTGTTTACTGTATATTTCCAGCACCAAATAAAAATTCTTCATAGAAGAACATTTATTATACATTCTTTATAGTGCAACATTTGTTATGAGTTAAAAGTGAGTCAATTGTAGATCAAATGCTTTATAGAAGTTGCTCAGTGCATATTTGTTGAGTTAATAATGTCAATATAATCTGGGAAGTGTAATGCCAGTATATAATCTGGGAAAGCATATATTTAAAATCTAATTTAGAGATTGAGATTTATCTTAATTATAGGTATATAAACTCTGATACAGTGACAGGCAACATTTTTCTGAAAAGGATAAATAGTTTTGGTTTTGTGAGTTACATAATATCTGTCACAAGTATTCAGCTGTGTAGTTGTATGCATGTGAAAGCAGTCATCTGTGATCTATAAACATATCGGTGCAGCTCTTTACTAATAAAACTTTATTTACAAAAAGAGGTGGCAGATTCAATTTGGCCCACAGTCATAGTTTGTTGGTTCCTACTATAATCAATTGTTTGGCCTGCAGTCACAAAATTTTACTTGTTTTTTGACATCAAGAAAGGAGTTTTATGTGATGTTGCTGCAGTTTTCTTCGGTGATTCTGAACATAAGTTTGTAGCTTTTGATTTTTCCTAGTGGCATTGAAGTCACATATTAATATATGAAGTAAAGGGAATCAAACAACTATTGTGATAACATACTATATGATAAAACACAGTTCCAAGTCACTTGACAAATGCAGTTATTTATAAACAGTTTATAACAACTTATAATCAAAAATGACAGTGTGAACTGTTTTTATGTTGGGCATATGACTTGAATAAATAAAAATTTGCTTGTGATAAACATTACATAGCAAATTCACATTTGTGCTATTTCAAAATGTAGAATAGACAAAATAAAGGATGTCAGTATAACTCTTAAACTATTTTAATTTTTTGAGAGATTATATTATCTGCCTTATCCAACAGCAAAACTAAATGAAAAGGGAAAACAGGATAAAACCAAGCAAAAACTAGAGTTTAGATGCTTTCAGATAATCATATTAAGACTCTCTTCTATCTTCTACAACTTTCTGGTAAGCATGAACTACATTCAATTTGTCTATTCCCTTAACATTTAATTACTCCTTAATAGATTATAGTCTGATGCTTGGAAATTATCCATTTCGAAGTCACTTTTTAAAGCCAATGTTCAAAATTCTATTTCAGTTTTCCTCCTCCTTTGCTTTGCTTACCATTTTTCAATCCCTTCTGAAAAATTCTTCTAATGCCATTGCCTTTGTTTTATGGCAATAGGAAACAGTATTTTTCCTTGTTATTCTTCAGTAAGAAATGATGCAACTTATGTATTATAATTCCTTTTCTTTTAAGTAGAATCACTTGGTAGCCAGCTAATCTCCATCATTTCTTCAGAGTACTATATTTCATTCATTTATGACTTCATGCCTTCAGATATGATTTACTCAGGATAGCAGCTTCTCAATCTGGGGCTCACACTGAAAATTTCAGACTCTGATACCAGTTTTCCCCTCTACCAACCTTCATTTCAGAAGCAATATTTAACTCAATCTCTTTGAATATTTCTTTTGTGTTAGATACTAATTAACACCAAACTCAATGCAACATTGTATTTCTTTCTGGCATTTTCTTCTAAGAAGAAAATTGTCATAACCAGGACAGAAAAATTTAAAGCAATCTACCTCTAAATACTGAGGAAATATTTGTGGGATAATATAAACATAGTCCACATAATTAGGAAAGGCTTTTTAGGAAAATAAGTTCAGAAACAAATCTTCAAGGAAAAGATGAAGGAAGAGGAAATAGCTTGTAACTAGAGAAACAGCATACTGATGAAGCTAGAGTACATAACACACTCAAGCAGGAAAGATATCTATTGCGAAAATAGGGACAAATGCTTTTATATTGTTGTGAACTTAGAAATAATGGAGGTAGGGCAATGGTAAGAATTCTAAAACTAGGGCCGGTGAGATGGCTCAGCGGCTTAAGCGCCTGCCCGGCAAGCTCAAGGGCCCAAGTTCGACTCCTGGAACCCACATACAAAAAAGGGGCCGGTGATATCGCTCAGCGGCACGGGCGCCTGCTGGAGCGCGAGGTCCTGAGGTCGACCCCCCGGTACCCACAAAAAAAAAAAAAGAATTCTTAAACTAGAATATTTCTATTTTTCTTGCTCCCAGGACATTCTTTGCTATTCGGATCTTCTGTGCTTTGCCATCCAGTCTTTAGCAAGTATTAATTTTAACATCTGCCCTTTTATGTATGTGTAAAATCTTTCCTTGCTTCATTATTTATACTAAGTTTTACAGAGTCTGCCAAAAAATGTATACACACTTCAGGGAAAGAAAAATTTGTATAAATATTTAACATTAAACTTACTGAGACAACATATGATTAATACAAGTTACTTCTGACCTCTACAGTTACAAAAGGTGCCCAAAGTGGTGGCCATTAGCTTCTAGACATTTACTAGAACAGCGAAATGCTGCGTGGTAACTTTGGTCATTGAGATTGCTGCACATGTATTTTCAATTTCTTCTCTAAGGGCCAGCAGTGTAGTGGGTTTTCTGCACTATATGACATCTTCTAGGACCCTCCCACAAGAGAGTAACACCATCTGTTAAAAAACATACCGTTTTTCATTTCCTGAAGTGTGTATACATTGTTTGGTGAACTCTGTATATATTTCACAGTTCCTCATAATGGAGATTTTACAAATGTTTCCTGAAAGAAATCTCCCATTCAACTCCAGCAATACAAATATTTTAACCCCTTGTCCACAACTTATGTGCAATTCATGCATGGCCAACAAGCTCATTCTACTTCAGTCTCTTTGAATGGCCTCTGTTTTGGAGTAGATTGACTAGGAATTTGCTGTTAAGATTTTAAGGGGCTGCACGCTTCGTAAATGTGCTTTGTGAGGATGCACTACTCTACCACACGGCATACATAGAGACTTGTTTTCAGCTTTTGAAAGGTCTGGAAAATATGACAAGCTACATTAGAATGAAGTGAAAAAGGCTTTGCTATTTTGCACCATTAATATAAAGTCATTATTCATCAATTTTGTTCAATCTGTCAAACTTCTGTGAGGTCTGTAACAGAAGCATCACTGTTACGTGAGAAGAAGAGTAAGGCTATTGTTTTAACAAAGCTTTTGTGGTAGCCATCAATGTATAAACTTTGAATTTTTGTCTCCATTAACTTAGGGACATGGAATGTAGGCTCTCTTCAGCTTCAAAGACTCTGGCTTTATTTGAGAAATGCGCCACATAATAATTAGATCTTGATCATGACTCTTGAGTAATGCTTTTGAAGGGCTGTCATTAAATGAGGCTTTTTATTTCTGGTCACTGCACAATAACCCAAAATGAGCTGATTCTAGTGGTGATTATCTAGTGAGCTTAGTCACTGTAGAAAGTCAGACTGAGAAATTTACATTGAAAAAAACCCTCTGGTGTCTTGTGATCAGCTAAGAATATACATATTCAGTTTTTCTACATTAATTGCAAAGAAAACGTTTTCTTTCAAAGTTAAGTTTTATACCACATGATAGAGATTTATACAACCCTTACTTCCAGGTGGGGCATTGATTGAGGACTTACATGGAATAAAATCCTGGAATACTAATCTATATTTAGCTTTGGGTTCTGTTTATACAATCGTGGTGCTTCCAATAGAGTGCTTAAAAGTAGAATCCTTTGTACATTTCTCTATATATCTTTACTATAATTTACAAAAGCTAAAAACCAGAATACAAAAGGCATCACAAAACCAATTATAATTTTGGAAATTCTACTATATAATACATGAGATTGAAAATATGGAAATATAGTCATTGTTATCTAAGAGGTTATAATCTGAAACATAAACATTAAAAGTTTGAATGTCAGCTAAGATTTTAATCATAAGAGAAATATAGGGAGACACAGATTTTATAGAAATGTCATTGACATCCTCTGGGGGTTATCTTTTATGTAAAGATTTCATGAGATTAGATATTACTTTTCAGTTGGTCATTGAAACCTTGATTAAATTTGAATATTTGAGATAGAAAATACTTGCATGTATGTAAAGTAGTATATAGGTATAAATGTATTAGCTATGTACTTTTTATGTTTTTAGCTCTGTTTCTTTTAAAATTAACACCACCACTTAATTTAGACATATATAAAGGATGACAATTAAACATATATCCTATTTTTTGGTCTTTAATTTGAAACAGGCTCATATACCTTGTACTTCTGATGACATTTCATTGACTGCAAAATGTTTAGTAAAACCTAGTAAAAACGTAAGACACTCTTCTGTCTTAGTCAATTTTCTCATCACTGGGACAATACACCTGACACCTGCAACTAGAATGAAGAGGTATGTATCTCAGCTCATGTTTCAGTCCGTAATTGGCTGGCTCCAAGACACCATGGCACCACAGAAGCAAGGCAGAAGAATAGCTGCTCACCTTATGGCATCCATGAAGCAGAGAAACAAGAGATGAGCCAGGAAGGGAAACAGATACACCCTTCCAGGTCATGCCCACAGTGTGCTATAATGCCCCATAATGCAATCATCTTTCAAACACATGAAGCTCTGGTGGCTATTTTTCTAGGTCTAACCTATGATATTCACCCAAAAGATGTGCACTCATCTCTATTCAAAATGCATTTAACCCATTTCTGAGTCACCAAAGTCCTAACAGTTCCAACACTGCTGAAAATTCCTAAAGTGCCTTCTGAGACTTAAGGCATTCTCTTAATTTTGAGCCCCTGTGAAAAGCAAAAAGAAAGTTAAACACTGCTGACATACAGTAGTACGAGGTATACATTACCATTCTAAAAGAGAGGAAGAAGGTGATAGCAAGAAATGGGACAGAAGCAAGACTGAAACACAGTAGGGCAAACACTTAATCCTGTAGCTCCATGCCCAGTACTTCGGACAAGCAGTGGTGAGGTGAGAGGTGAACTTCTAAAGACTTGGGCAGCCACACTCCTACAGCATTGCCAGTGCTTACAGCCCTCATGGCTTCTCTCCTGGGCTTTGCTCAATTGTTGCAGGTTTTCTCAGACATTCCAAGTTTCTGGCTTCTCCAACTCCACTGCACTTTCAGTGTCATTCTCACAGCTTCACACATTACCTTACCAGGGGCACTCTTCCTGGCCACCTATGTCTTCTGATGAAATCTGGGTGCAAGCATCTTTGACACCACAATTTTTGGATTGAAAAATCAGCGCAACGTAGTTGATGCCAGGTCTATCGCTGACCCAATCAGTCACTGAGAACCCTTAAATTGTGGCTGCAGAGGCCTCTGGGTACCTGGGTGGTTGATTACTATGTGAACCAAGTGCCAGGGAACCAATCCCCCATGTACCCCTTCTCCAGCATGTCGCACTGGGGTTGTCTTCTCAAGTGAAAGCTCTATAGCCTTGTACTTTGAGTCTATGCAGGAAGGGGTCTTTCTGATTCCTGACATGACCACAAGCCATTTATCCTAATGTCCTCATCCAAAGTACTTGACTTCATTTTAATCCTATACTTTTCAGCAACTAACCTCTCCTCTGTTTCATCTTTGCAGGCAATTCCTTTGAGGTAAAAGTGAAAACCTTTTAAATGGGTTTTTTGTTCCTGTTTCTCAAAATAGATCTCTCTAAAAACAGGAAGGAATACTCATGCTACAGCCCAAATATTGGGCTGTCTTGAAATTTCCTCAGCCAGATTAATTAGTCATCTATCCTTCTTCTCAGTCTCCCACAAAATCTCAGGACATAAGCAAAATATAGACAAATTTTCTGTCAGAGTATTAACACACATAGTCTCTAGCCCAACTACCAAGGGAGTCCTTCTTCTCAACTGAAACCTCCTGACTCTGGTATTTAGGGTAAACATATGTATTACCATTCTGTTCCTCTGAGCTCCAACCAGTATCATACATCACTTCCTCTGGCAAAATAATCTCATCAGGATTTAAGAGCTCAATGTACTTAGCCTTAACAAGATCTTCCTAAATATCTCCATCTCGATTTCTGAGATCTCATTCTCTTACAATTAACGTCCTCACTTTCCCTTCAGATATCCTTCAAGGTCAAGCAATGAACTTACTGTTACTCAGCCAATTGAATTATGAAGGTTTGTGTTTGGTTTTATGCAATTTTAGACCTATGCGTAAAGTGGAGAAGATTCTTCCTCAGGGCACTCTTAGAAACGTTTTCATTGTTTATGTATGTCTGGAGCTGGAACTTTGAATCTTTGAGTTCCCTGTTTTCCTTTATTAATTTGTCTTCACATTTAAAAAACTTTAGATTTTTAAACATGTCAGGAACTCATTATTTTTCTTTACAAGCATGTCCAAAGATGCTAAAAACAATCAGCCAGCATCATTATATTTCCCACTCTTCCAAAAATGTTGAAAAGTATCGTCTACAGAGTCCCTAAATTCCTCACATCTTACAAGTGGTGAATTGGGATAATCAAATCAATACAAGTCACATACTACTTTAAGTAGTTAATTCCAAAAGCTAACAGCACTCTCCACATTATCAAAAGTACAAACAATGGTAACTTTAGGTCTTATTAAATTAGACAGCCAACTCTAGGAAAAACTAAACTGATTAGAGAAATTCATCCCTATAGTTCTTTTTATCTAGAACCACACCATTCAGAGTACTAAAATTTTTTCAGGTTTCACTAGAAGAATGATTTAATGTTTGTCTATGTCTATGTCTATGTCTATGTCTATGTCTATGTCTATGTCTATGTCTATGTCTATGTCTATGCCTATTTCTCTCCCTTTCCACAATTAAAGGGAGATATAGATATAGATATAGATATAGATATAGATATAGATATAGATATAGATATAGATATCTATAGATATCTATCTATATATATGTATGGCTTAAAATGCCTGCCTGATGAATCACGGGTGGTAGAATACAAAACAGTTATCCGTATGATGCAGAACCAGAGGATCCAATTGAAGGTCCAAGGCCTGAACCTCACTGCAGAAACCCTTGTGAGTCTGTATCAGAAAACAGAAGGCTCTGCACTAAAAGGCTGAAGAGTTCACACTAGAAGCCTGAAGGAACTGGAGACAAATGTCTAAATGTGATGGTGAAGCCTGGAGCTTCTCTGAAAAAGCAAAAGGGAGGATTTCCTTCTTCTTTCCCTTTTTCCTCCATCCAGGTTATAAGACTATTGTTTGGTGTCACTCACAGCCAGGGTGGGTGGGTCTTCCCTCCTTAGTTTGGAGCCTACATGTCATCATCCAGACACACTCAGAGCTTTACTAATCTGCTAGATAGTTCTTACTCAAGTCAAGTTGACACATCACAATTAATGATCACATCTTCTTTAGTGTTCTTATCACAAGGAAATAAACTTTTTAGAAAATGCGTATGCTAAATAATGTGAATTGAATATATATATTCCAAAAATATTCAAATTTCTTATTTCTCAATTTAAAGTGAAATTTAGGGGCTCAGAGTGTAACTTAGTGGTAGAGTGGTTTAAAGCCCTGATTAGAGAATTTCATCCTTATAGCTCTTTTTATCTAGAACCACGCCATTCACAGTACCAAAATTTTTTCAGGTTTCACTAGAGGAATGATTTAATGTTTATGTCTATGTCTCTCTTTCTCTCTCTCTCTCCACAATTCAAGGGGTAGATAGAGATAGAGATAGAGATAGAGATAGATATAGACAAAGATATAGATATAGAATCTATAGTTTGAATCTCAGCACTACAAAACAGCAACAGCAGAAAAGCAAAAGCAAATACAAAGATGTACAAAATTCTTATAGGTCACAACACAGTTACTTCACATTATTCAGGTGTGAGTACTCTTTTTCCTCAGTTGAAACTTACCTCCACCTCTGTGTGGGATAATACATTTCATCTATTTTCTCATGAAGACATTGTTTAACCTTGATAGAATGAGTTTTCAGGTCCTTCTGATCTTGTATACTTTTACTGAATACATTGCTTTTACCTACTATTTGCGATCCTAGTAAAAGTCACAACCCCATCTTCTTACTTTCAAACAGTGTAGTAAAATACCTAAAATTTAAGAACCAATTGAAATCATTTGTATTGAAGGAGTTTCTTGGAATTGATACTTATTTTAATACTCTTAAATTGGATTTTTTATGGTATGTGGAAAGAGAAGTAGCCACTTTTATGCAACTGGCCTGATAAATACCACTGCTTATCTATATTTTCTAGGCTCCCCTGGTCCCAGAGACAACTGGAGAAGGGCAAGATATTTCTGTACCTGTCTTTTTCTCAAAATAACTACTATTCTCTATAAGCTTCTGTTACCTCCCTCTTATTCTCAGTAAATGGCTTCACTTTTTACATTATAGAATAAAAAGAAACCAATACACATGAGTGTTTTGATCTTCTATTCTGTGACAAAATATTTTCATCCAAATCCAACCTTAATCTTTCCCACCTATATGTGTGGAAAAAGAACCCTCCCTCTATCATAGATGAATCCCTCCTCTTTCTGTATTCTCTAATACCTTCCTTTCATCATTACCCATTTTTCTGGGATCTTTAGTGTCTCTTTCTCTGCATTCATAAATGCAGGCATGCTGGAACCTGAATCATAAAATAATACACTGTGCTCTTCTCTATAAATTATTACTCTAGCTTCTACAAAAAGTAGTCTAGACCAAGGATCAACACTTTCTCCAAAATGCAGACAGTAGATATTTTAAACTTTGAAGTATACCATACCTACTCCATTCAGTAGTTTTACTATGGGTGTGCTTGCTTCAGCAGCACATAAACTAAAAATAGTTTTACTATGTGTTATTTCTTTATTCATTCTCTGCCACCCAATTACAGCTATTTTTTTTCTCTCCTTATCAATTGAAATAGCTTCTTGGACTCTTTTGTCTCTTTGCAGAAATTTCTCAGAATCCAATATATAGCTCCTCAATGTTTGCTGTTTAAATATTGCCAATGATATCTTTATAAATTATAAACATTATGCAAATCTTTGCTTAGAATTAGTAGATTATTTTTGTGAGATAAAAAATTGACTTTGCCCTGGAAAACAGGGGACACCACCTATTTATTCTACAGGCATCTTGTACTTCTTCCTTATTCTCTAAGAAGGTCTTGTTAACCCACATCTATATGCTTTCTTAATCACATGTGCCTTTTCTCATACTGTCTTCTTGCAACAATACCCTTGTTACATGTATATTCTTCATTCAGTTCTCAATGCACAGATGTGGAAACAATTCTCTGTGAATATTCCATGTTAAGATGCGCCCTTGGGATCTGTAGAATCTTGATCACACTGTATTATTCAGTGCTCTGTTTTGAGTAATGAAGTCAAGGATAGGGAAACATTGAAGTAAACCATGCTTTGTTGGAGCAACAAATGTCTCCTACCTTCTCTCAGTGTTGTGTCACCTTAGTTTCTAAACAGTGACCTACGTAGCTGAAATCTGGGTATTGTCTTCTTTCTCTTTTCATTCATCACTATCATTCTTCCCAATAAATCACTAAGTCCTACACCATAGTATTTTTTTTTCAATCAACACCCTATTCTGGGTCTCACATTGAGCTACATCCTGACCCCTTTTCATATTTTATTTTGAGACACAGTCTAATTAAGCTGCTCATGCTCACGTTAAAATGTGACACTCTTTCCTTAGCCTCCTGAGAAGTTGAGATTACAAGCTTGCACCAGGCCTGGCTCCAGCTCTTCAATACCACTCAATTTCATCCACTTCCATCCATTTGCTCTGCCAAACTTTTAATGTAGCAACAATAATTTATCTCCTGGATTATTGTAATTGCTCACCAACTGGTTTTTCTGGTTACAACATTGTACCTTTCAAACTGATTCCCCATATTACAGATAGAATAATCTTTCTAAAAAATATATTGCTCTAGGTCATTCTCTTTCAACATCTACATATGTCTTACTGGGACAATCTTAAGTTGGCTTTGCTTTAATTCTCAACTTCATTTCTTTATCTTTATTGTAATTTCTGTCCAGCTATTTTCATTCCCTTAGAAGTAAGGTATTGTCACCACTCGTAGACCTAAAAGTTCCACTTTCTTAACTGCCTCATGCCAGGGTCTTTGCATAAACCATCTACTCTGCTTGAATTATTCCTTCTTCTTTTTCTCTAACCTCCTCTCTTAAATGGCCACATCCTATCTTTCCTTTTAGTACATAAAGATAGATAGATAGATAGATAGATATAGATAGATAACTTTAGATCATTCCTTATTTTTTATTTTTGTAAGTTTTCTCTGCCAAGACTCTATGTACACTTATCATATGTTCTTATCTTACTATTTTATTTTAATAATATTGTAAATATCCACATATTTGTATCTTTATGTCTGTAGACAATAAGTTCCATGAAGATAAGTGCTATGGCTCTGTTCTTCATTTTATTCAGTGCCTAATATATAACTGATTAATATATATGCATGAGATGAAAGAATACATAGTTGCATAATGAGTATTGAGGGTGAGAATGGAAAAAAGAGTGGGAGGAATACAGAATAGCACAAATATTTCATAAATAAGATATCTCAAATTCCACCTTTTTTAATATGGTGCTATAAAAACACATAACGATTGAGTTAACCAACAGGAACTATCCATTCACTGTAAGTGCTGTATAAAATTTATAAATATATTTCATGGCTTTTATAGATCAAAATCCATTTTTAAAAACACAGTGCTTTTATTTCAAAATTCTTATGCATTGTTTTAAGAATGGTCCTTATCATCTTTCTAATTTCCATATCGAAATAGTTATTTTAATTTTTCTAGGAGCCATTAAATGGAGGTATCAGAATAGCTTAATAAAGAAATTCCTGTAATGAAAAGAAGTTATGGAAAGGCAATGGAAAAGATTCATAGAGAATTAATGAATTCAGAATGCAAGTAGTGCTATGATTCAGCTGAAAGGTTTAATGTTAAAGAATAAACTGGTATTGATAAGGCTTTTATTTCACAGTACAACTCTTTGAGCATGTGTAATCAGAGTACATAAGGAAAAAATAGAGGGCTGGTGAGACAGCTCAGTGGCATAAGCACCTGCCCGGCAACCGCGAGGTCCTGAGTTTGACTCCCAGAACCCATATTAAAGGAAAAAAAGGGCTGGTGATATCGCTCAGCGGCACAAGCGCTTGCTGGCAAGTACAAGGCCCTGAGGTCGACTCTTGGCATCCACATTAAAAAATAATAATAATCAATAAATAAATAAAGGAAAGAAAAAATTAGAAAGTATAGCAGTGGGACTTTTCATATGTGGAGTAATTTTAAGATGAGATCAATAACTCAGATACATATATTAATATAAACTTAATTAAATTTTGCTAATAGAGTTAATCTTAGAAATCACCATGTCGGTGACTCTGAATTTTCTTTGGGCCAACAAAGGTACATGGAAAAAATCATGCTCTAGATTACTCCTGTTATTAAGCTTTTAGTGTTTAAATTCAAGGTAAATTCTCTTTTCTCACTTGGAAAATATCCATAACATGTCTTCCTTGCTTTATAGAGACTTGAAATCTTTACAAACAAGGATTTTACATTGCTTTTGCATTCTGTGTCTTTCAACTCATCTTTTATTCATCTCAGAGAGCAACAGTGTTAAAAGAGATAGGATAGAACATGTTTGTCATCAATATGCATGTGATTAGCTAACTGAAAAGAGCTACCTTTTTGGGTGTGGTGGCGCACGGTTGTAATTTCAGCACTGGGGAGGCTGAGGTAGAAGGATCTGAGAGTTCGAGGCCAGCCTGAACTGTACAGGGAGACCTGTCTCAAAAATAAATAAATACATAAATAAATAAAAACTTTCCAGTCACTGGGTAAGACTCCAAAGTAGAATGAAAAAGAGCGTGGGTTTAGAAAGATATTTAGAAGAATTGGATTTTCTCACCATCTCATTTAACATTTCAAGAGGCAATGGTAATAGGAGTAATAGAAGGAAGACCGGCATCTCGGGTGACAGGATAATCAGTATGCTGTGGAACAGGAAGTCTGCCTCGGAGAATGGTTTTCATAATGTTGAAGACGAAGCGTATAATTATACTTACCTGAACATCCAAAAAGATCGAGCCCGTGATAACAGACACAAAAGATGTCTTGCCAGGTATCCAGGGAATTAATAGACATGAGAAGATAGTAGTAATTTACCAAGTTTAATCTTTTACCAACTATCTGCTAAAAAGCAGTTCATTTATTAGAATAGATTCTTGCAGGTTTTCACAATTCCTTTCTAAAGTCTTAGATAAATTCTCGTGTTCTATCTACCTATAATATAGAAATGAACCACAGCATGAGAATATTGGAGAAATGACTGCTCAGAGTCCTCATGGAAACCAAAACAGCACTTAGAAAAGCAAAGCAAAAACAACAACAACAACAACAACAACAACAAAAAGGCAACAACAACAAAAAACCCCACAACATTGATGTACATAGTAAAGATAAAAATAGGAAAACAAACAGAAATGAATTCGTGTAAGAGGAAAATAACTGCATCTTCTTCCTTTTCCATTATTTACCTGAGGTTGGGGATTTCTCAACAGCATGTAACTAAAGTTTCAGAAAAACAAAAGAACCAGGCAGGTGGCTGAGATTTGATATAAGTGATCATCCATTCACAAAACCCAATCCTAGAAATGTAATCCAGATGGCCAAATCTTTACTCATCCAGTGGAAATAAATAAGCACTGTGTATTTAGATATGAGTGGCAACCTAAGCACAAATTTCCTGGAAATTACCTTTATACTCAGATATTACTTTGGTCAAAGGAAATTTTATTTATTTATTTATTTTGGTGGGTACCGGGTGTCAAACTCAGGACCTCATGCTTGCCAGGCAGGCGCTTATGCCGCTGAGCCATCTCACCAGCCCAAGGTCAAAGGAAAATTTGCCCCACATTTTAGGAATTCTCAAGTTAGCCTTTGAGTAAGAGAATATCCTAAGTAACTTACATGGAGGATATCTATAAACATCAAGAATAATAATAATAATAATAATAATAATAATAATGGTAATAGTAACTTATTTCTTAAGATAAAATGATCTGTAAGATATACCTGTAAGAATATTAAGCAGAGTCAAATAATTTCTACATCTCTTTAGAAAATCTGGCAGGAGCAGATTCGCGCTTGCATACCTTCCAACTACACAGGACAAATATTAATCTCTGCAGTGGTTCAGCTGAATCCTTCACTTACTGGACCTGAACTGCAGCAGGTGCTATGCATCTCTCTCCCTGAACCAGGGAACTAATAAAGGAGAGCAATGGAGGTTTCTGCAAAGATAATTCCATGTAGTATCTTCTCTTTCACTTTACACTTGAACTGGCTGGCTAGTATATAATAATTGTGGAATGATACTCTGTCCTTGGTAAATTTTACAGTTTGGGATAAGGTCAGACATTGAAAAACATCCTCTCTTTCATATTGGTTTGGATTTCAATAATGAATCATTATAAAAAGATTGAATAGTGTATAGAATTATTAGATTTGAAATCATCCTTGACTATTATTAATAGCTTTGAGTTTAACCTTGAGAAACAATAATCCTTGAGAAAACTGAAAGTATTATTTTCTTTTATTCTAACTTCCCATCTTGCTGTTAGGACTTTGCCATACTTCAGGGCCATTGTGATTATTATTTTCAATTCATCTTTCTTTGTATTTCTCATCATGAAAGCTTTTAAAGCTTTACTGCAGTTATTAAACAAAATATTTATTCCTTGGAATTAATTGTGTTTCATTTCATTATTTTAGTTCTGGAAAATTTTAGTTACGGAATTTTCATTCTTATATTTTTTCATTTTTTTAAAAAAACATAATTAAATGTTAAGACTTAAACAATCCTATATTTTTATTTTCTTTTTCCATCTTCCATCTCTTTGTTTTGTGCTTCTACTTTACAGAATGTTTCTTCAGATTGACCCCTATACTCAGAACTTCAAAATTCTTTTCTCATATGTTTTAAATTCTGAAATTGATTTCTTCTAAATATATATATATATATTATATATATTTTTTTCTTTTTTTTTGAGATAGGTTCTATGTAGTTCAGGCTGGCTTTGAACTTGCAGTGATCCTCCTGCAATAGCCTCCCAAGTGCCAGGATTAAAGGTGTGTGCCACCAGCCCCAGCTAAATATACTTTTTTAAAGAAAATAAATTCTAATTATATTTCTCTCTCAGGACATTGTTTTTTATTGTTGTTGTTTTAATATGCGGGTACCAGAAGTCGAACTCAGGACCTCGCGCTTGCCAGGCAGGTGCTTATGCTGCAGAGCTATATCACCGGCCCAAGATGTTGTTTTTTGACTTTCTTCTATTTTTTCTATTTTCTACTTTCTAAGAATTCATTTCATATTTTTATTAGTCTGATAATTGCCTTTCACATTAACGACTTCTCTCAATTGTTAATTCTTGCTATTCATTCATATTTAACAGTGACACCTAAAATTTTGTTCGATATATCTCATTCATGCACAGAAATTATCTTTAATTGTTCTGCCCTATAGATTGCCTGGGTATTTGTTGGAGAAAATGTAAACCTTAATGTCTGATATATTCAGAATCTCTCAGATGGCCAAAAAGTGAGATACCTGACTTCAATCATGTGGAAAACCAAGATGAGAAAGGGTGCTGAGAATCTCACCCTTAGATTTTATCATTTTCTCCTCTTTGCCACCCTCACTGTTAAATTTCCTTGTGCCTGATGGCTCCAGCTCTTCAACACGCCCATGCCATTGTCCTTGCAGGGGAATCCTCTCTTATCGTGCCTGACCATGAGATGGTAGAAAGATTCTGGTTGAATCTAACAGTGTATTTGAAGATTGGTCTTCATTTAATCTTTCCTTTTTCATCATTCCAAACTCATAGTGTGTTCTTCATATAATTTCTTAATTTCTTCTGGTTCTTCAGCCCAAAATGTCTTGGTTGTCATTATTTTTCTGCTATATAAGAAAGCTTCAACTTTGATTCCTTTAGACAATTAAAGTAATATTTCAGCTTTCTATGTTGTGCTAAATTAGTTACCACTCCGTTTCCTTTGCAACATCCTGTACTGCTTTCATCTGAAGTTGCCCTACTTTTTACACTTCTTTTCTTTTCTTGTACATCATTTTTCTCTCTTTGTGATGTTTGAGTTTATGGGGAGAAGAGGGTTTAGCAGAACTCAGTGTAGGTTTCCAATCTACCATACTTGTCTAGGAGAATCCACCTGTACTAACGTGCGAGACCTGCCGTAACTAAATACTATAGTCTGAATGGCATAGGCAACAGATATTTATTTCCTCGTAATTAGGGAGGTTAGATGTCTGAGATCAATAGATCCACAGGGTTGTATTTTTTTTGTCAACCCTCTGTCATTGGCTTGCAGGTGGACTTTTTTTTCCAACCTGCAACCTTACATGATATTCCCAGTATATGATTGTGTCCTAATCTCCTTTCCTTTTAAAAACATAGTCACAGCGGAATAGGGTCATTAATGTATAATGAACTAATTTTAACATAAGCACCTCCTTAAAAGATATTACCTCCATATAGAGTCACATTCTAAGATACTGAAGATTAGGAAATCAACATAGTATGACTTTTAGTGGGCACAATTCCACCAATGGCATTATGGTAAAAATAAAAATGATCCAAAAAGTAAAGGCAGGTGGATCTTTCCAGTATGTGAAGACTTTTGTCAATAGATACACAGACCACAGAAAGGATAGGAAAATTTAGACAGCAGATTTAGAGGATTTGTCCAGTGGGACAGACCGTGTATGAGTAACCTCTGCACATTTAGGGAATAGCACTCACACTACCTCAAAACCAAAAGTAAGAGAGATCTGAATGCAGACAGCACAGAATCAATTGTATTTGCAAAAAATACATCATTACAGCAGCAATACAGTTTGTATCAGTCAGTGTTTATTATATAATACAAGATGTACAAATATGTAAGAATTTACAAGATCGATTTACAATTGCCACCCACAGAGAGGGTGGAAGAGTGCAGAGGGTGTCTGCACACTAAAGACCGAAGCGTCCAGTTGAAGGTCTGGAGCTCACTGCAGTGTCCTGTGTGAGTCTGTATCAGGAGGCCAATGAGTTTGTGCTGGAAGGTGAAGAGTCTGCGCTGGAAGCCAGGAGATGATGTCCAAGGTGAAGGCAAAGACTGAGCTCCTCCAAAGAAGCCAAAGCAGAGCCATCCTTCTTCATTTTCCCTTTAACCATCCAGGTGAAGAGCCACCCTAGGGTGGGTCTTCTACAATTTAGTTGAGCTTCTCTTATCCAAGTTGACACAATCAATCAACCATCACACAGGTGAATATAGAATAGCCGATAGGACTCATTTACTGGTTTATAAAAAACACTGAGGAATAAGGTTAGATCAGGAGAAAAACTTAGTTGATTTTAAGATGGAAGATTTGACATATAGTTACTGGCATTTGATACAATAATTGATAATACTGATTCTGTGTATCAGAAAGTTTATTTACTTATCTTTTGGTGAGTATAGATGTTAGAAAGGCATGAAAGAATGATACATCAGTTATCCTAAATAGTTGATGTTATAAAACACTCAGTAATTATATTACATCTGCAGTAGTGGTTCTCTAAATAAATTTAAGTTAAGGAGTAACATAATGAATATTTTTAAGTGTACCATGCTACCTTAATCTTAACTTTTGTTAGAATAGTTTTTCTTTCTTGGCTTGTCTCCAGTTGATGAATCATATTATTGTTTATCTCAGGAAAACAAATGCTTCATGTCTATTGTAAGTCATAATCTATTTCTACAGCAGCATCAGCTGCTTAGGTCTTCAAGTCATTAAAACAATGCTTAGATAATGTAGTCTAAATTGTAATTTTATTATTCTTTTGAAATAAGGAATAAAAACACAAAATACACCCATTTCCCAAGCTATTATTGGTGACACATAACCTCATGTTAGGAAAAATATGGGACAGGTATTAAATTGTATTAAAGAACCTAATGGCAGAGAGGCACTTATGTATCAGAGTTGACAAATAAATGTAGTGAAAGCTGCCAAAATTAGAGTCACAATTACTTACAGAGATTTCGATTGTCTGGCTATGAATAAACCAGTGAAATTGCACAAGATGCCTTAGGAGACCATGTCCTGGCCCTGTCCGCTAATCAGAAGAATGCCCAAGTCTAAATATTGACTGGTGATTTGTTTTCCTCTCTTGGAGGATCTCAGGAGACTGCCTCTATAAAGAAAGGAAGCCAAATTCAGAAAATCTGAGGTTTGGAGTAAACATGGAAGGAGAATACAATGCTTTCTGAGCATTAAAAATCAATCCTTCAGCTGACAATGAAATATCTCCTATATAAGAAAAGGACAAGAATTATATTTAGCTATTTTACATGTCATTTATTACAGTTTTAAGTGATATATACACTATTCCTAGTCATAGATTCTAATATGGAAATTAATATTTATCCAGACTAATTCACTTCTGCTTATATATTTTATGTGTGTTATATATGTTTTATAGCTTTAAACTGTATAAGTATCTATGCTATGAATTCTCAGATAACACTACACATAAATATATATTTGAAATTTTTTGACCACAGGTAAATAGATGTAAATATTCTATACTCTGTAAACACTTCTTCAAATTTACATTAATTGAAAAGTGATGATGTAATCAGTCAAACATTAGATTTCAGTAGCTGGGCATACTTTTCATCAAAACCAGCAAGGTGTGATGGAACAAGCCTGTTTATCCCAACATGGTGGGAGGGAGAGGCTGGACAATCACAAGTTCCAGTCCATCCTGGGCAACTTAGTGACTTAGCAAGACCCTGTCTCAAAAAACAAAACAAAACAAAACAACAACAAAAAAAAAGAAAAAAGAAAAAACAACCACACACACACACACACAAAAATAAACTTAAAAAATGTCTGGAGTTGTACTCAGTGCAAAGGCTCTGGGATGAATACATCATCACACACACACACACACACACACACACACACACACACACACACACACATTTAGGGAGATACTGAAAGTTTTGAATGTTTCATATGTTTTTTCCTAAGGCACATCACAGTTTCCTTCGCTTGGGCCAGGGATATAGCTCAGTAGCACAGCGCCTGCCTGGCAAGCGCGAGGTTGTGAGTTTGATTCCCAGTACCAAAAAACAGAAAAAAATTCCCTTGTCTATCAAATATTCATTGACATTTGTGGAACAGGAAATAGAATTTGCCATGTACTGTCAATCAAAATCTATTAGTAATACATTATTGCTGTAAAGCTTCTATTGAAACCAAACAACTTATTATGCATAGATAGATACATACTCTTTTAGTCAAAAAGCACATCATAGCAAGATATATAAAATGAAACTTTGAATTTGAAGTCACTCCATTCTAGTAGGGTAGGCTGTGAAAATTCACCTGTAACAAACTCTTAAGCTGGAAGCAAAGAGTTTACAGCTCAAAAAAAAAGACTTTACCTCATCCATTCTTTTTTTTTTTTTTTTGGGGGGTACCGGGGGGTCGACCTCAGGACCTTGCGTGCCAACAGGCACCCATGCCGCTGAGCGATATCACCGGCCCCTTTTTCGCACGTGGGATCCGGGAGTCGAACTCGGGCCCTTGCGCTTGCAAGGCAGGCGCTTACGCTGCTGAGTCATCTCACCGGCCCACCTCATCCATTCTTAAATGCAAAACAAAATTAGAAAACTTTTCTGTGTGGGTCTTTATAGTTTGGCTCCTCTTTCATGACAATATTTTCACAGTTACAAAATAATAATTGTAATAAGTTAGAAAGCAGATAGCTCACTAAATACTGTCCCTTGAAGGCTGGGCTCTAGTCCAAATATTAGAATTGACATGAACTGTGTGCTGAGAAGAAAGAAAAGTGGCAGGTTCAGTATATTTAATGGGGTAGCTCTGAAGCATGCCAGAATTTGAGAACCATTGTTTAGACATCCTGTCTTCAGTGTCTTTCCTTTTCCATGCTTCATATTCATGTATTACACTATGATCCCGGATGACTCGCCACCTTCCAGAGTATTGTTATTTTGCTTTTGTGTAGTTGATATTCACTGCTTGTACTCATGCTCTTAATCCAATGTCATGTTCCTGAAATCAACTATTCTTCCTCCAAACTCATAAAGAGCAGAACTTCTCTAGTGTCTTCAAGGCACACTTTCACCCATAGCATAATCCCAGTGATGACTAATGGGTGTGCAATTCAGGCCAGAAGGAATGGAAAAGAAGTTTTACTTTAAGCCATCAGATAACATGGTTCAGTCTACTCTGGCCACCATTGATTGTCTTGTTCAAGTTCAATTATATAAGCTAATGTTTATTCTGATTGTTTTAGCTACATCTTAAATCACAGGCAGTCCTAAGTCTCTCTCTTGTTTAAAGAATCATCCTCAAAGAACAATAGAATTTCCTCTTCAGGAAGTTGTAGAATTTAATAGGTCTTCAAGTGTTAGCATATACAAGGAGTTAGTGTAAACACAACAGTTTGATATTGTCACATTTTATTTGTCGAAAAATTTCTTTCTTTTTTTTTTTTTGTGGGTACTGTGGGTCGACCTCAGGACCTCGCGCACCAGCAGGCACCCGTGCCACTGAGAGATATCACCGGCCCTTTTTTCGTATGTGGGTTCCGGGAGTCGAACTCCGGCCCTCATGCTTGCCAGGCAGGCGCTTACGCCACTGAGCCATCTCACCAGCCCGAAAAATTTCTTTTATACAGAAATTCTAAGAGATTTTAATGAGTATCATGTGGAATGTAGGGTGTATGTCATTTTCAAAATAAACCTGGGCAGACTGAAGAATTTAGATAATTCTCCCAGTCTCTGTTCTAACGTCACGTGCTCCAGATAGCCCAGAAAACATCACCCTGTGAAACAAAATCTAAAATAACCAGCATCAGAAGAATAAGAAATAGTTAATTTCTTCTCTTTTCCTTATTCCATTTACCTCCAGTGGACATTCCAAATCACAATTGTTATAATTTATGTAGAGTAGTCTAATAGCTTCAGAATATGCAGATTTGGACAACTACCAGTGTATACTGACCACTATATTTCAGTGCTAAATCTTCTGTGAAGGAAAGAAAATTCTGTAGGATTCATTATTTCCTGTCAAAATATCTAATGCTAATGTAAATCATTTTGCTTTGATCCACATCTGGGAGTAATATAATGGCTAATGACTTAATATATTTGGGGTATGTGTGGTAAATATTACTTTCGTTTCTTAAAATTTAGCCCTGTTTTCGGGGCACACAGTAGAATATATCTATATCTTCTTGAAGTTAGGTGTGGTCATGTCATTTGTCTTGGCCAAAGGTATGTGCTCAGATGCTGTAGGTCATCTCTGGAAGAAGCATCAAGAATTGATGCATAAATGGCCTTGTCTCCTTATATTTAGTTTTGGTTCAATTATAGGACTTTTCATTTCTAATGCTTTCATTTTAAAGGTCATTTTAGTGTTTTCTGCCTTTATTCAGATTTTCTATTTTTTGAGTCACTGTGTTTAAGTTCTTTTAAGTCTTTAAATATGGTTATCTTTTGTTCTCAGAGCATATACAGATATATCAAACCAGGGTTGTCATCTTTATTGCTTAAATTTAATCTCTGGGTATCCTCAGAGACAATGGTTTGTTTTGTTTTATTTTGTGGTTTGTTTTGTTTTATTTTGTGTTTTGTTTTGTTCTGGGCTTGTGTGTTTGTGTGTGTGGTCTTGGGTCACACTTTGCCTTTTAATTCCCTAGCAGATAAACTTTGTTGAAAATAGGACACTTTTTATTAGGATATTTTCTAAGAAAAAGATACTGTTTTCTTTCTTTTTTTTTTTTTTTTACTAGTAAATGTTTGCAGTATATAATGATAATATTGTGGGGGTTTATTATGTGTACATAATGAATCTTCATTCTTTTTTTTTTCATTCTCTACCTTCCCCCTCCTTCCCTGCTTTTTCTGCCTCTTGATCCCTGTCCTTTTGCAAAAGCTCTATTTTAATCATTTTTTCCTTCAATTCTTTTTTCCATTCCCCTTTTCTCCCCTTCCTCCCTGTCATCCATCTCTTTTTCCATCCATTTGAAAAATATATAAGTATTTCCTATTTTTCTACCTTCTATTTTGTTCTTATTCTGCTCTCTCTTTATTTCACATATATATATATATGGAGTGCTACTCTGCCATAAAGCAAGATAAACTTGAGGCATTCGTAGGTAAATGGATGGAACTTGAGACGATAGTATTAAGTGAAATAAGTCAGATTCACAAGTTTAAATATTGCATGGTTTCTTTTACATAAGAACATATTTTTATAACAATTAATTTGGCCCGTCTAATTGCTCTGCTTTATCTGGATAATTTATGTAGTCTTTTGATTTCCTTCATGATTCTTTCAGCTCAACTCACAAGTTGTAAATCATCTTTTAAATTAACATATGCAAATCAGTAAGGAGATTTCTTCTTAAAAGAAATGGAAAATGAATGTAATTATATAAAAAGAAACCAAAAGTAAAACAGTGCAAATAAATGAAGACGTATTCAAAACCCTAAGGCAGAGGTTGATAATTGTGGCAAGATTTTTTACAATATGCAGTAAGGTAGAATGACAAAACCAATATACCCACTGTTGGAGAGAAGCAGAATCCGTGCCTGCATTCAAAGCCGGACTGGGCGTTGTTCGAGGCCTTGTGTCCAGTCGAGCTCCTTGGCGCGGACCTTTGCATTGTTGGCACAAAATCCAAAGTGAAGCTTGATCTGTGCTTGTGGTTGACCTCAACTTTGAAAATCTTCTAGGCTCAGATTTAGAAGCGAAATGCAGATGAGTCTCTGTGATAATATGCAAAATAGACTCATAAATCTCTTAAATTGTATCTGATTCACCTTAACTTGAGAAATGAGAGATGTCAGTTTACACATGAATTAGAATTAGAAATCTACATCAAAAATTTGTACATGTTCCAATTGCACAAAAGAATGTAAACATTATGTATTGCAAACATGGACTAAGAAAAATTGTCCAGAGTTAACATTGTCTTAGAGAAGAGAGCTTATATTTGTTGATATTTAAAAATATTAAAGTAAATATTAAAGTAATATTAAAGTAAACATTAAAATCTTTAAACTATTTCCAAAACTTGTTTGGACACTGAGCATGCCTCTTCTCTGAGTTTATTTCTCAAAAAGATCTCATACTTGAAGTGAAACATTTATTTATTTGTTATTTTATTTGCTTTCTCTTAATTGAGCCTACTGTGAAGTAAGGCTTTATAAGCATGATTTAACAATGATTCTTATATTCCCTATTTCCCTGCAATCGTTTTTATTCACCTTTGTATTTGAGCAAGTGAGGGTAAAGTGTAGCACGAGGAACAGAATAAAATAAGCCAGCACTCTGGTAAAAAATGAACCAGACAGAAATTCAAAAGGGAATGCACTTCTTTTAGGTTGGCAATGTGCAATATATTCAGAAGGTGGTAAACCTTGATGAATATAGATCATGATCCCATTAAAAGAGGAGCAAAACCCTTCCTGTTTGGGAGCAAGTTTTCCCTGCAATTTGCTTTTAAATGCCAGGAATTCTTAACTGTATAGCACAAGGTGATATTAGCAGTGACACACTTCAAGATTTGATTGTCTTTTATGCTGAACCCTAATTCCTGATCAGAATTTGACCTAAGACTGTATTATTTAGGAACTGAGGATTTTAGTATGAGAGAGTTGTTAGGAATTTCTAAATAAGAATTTAATCTGTAATTGTAGTGTGTGATGTTTTGTGTTTATAGAAAATATGAAGATTTCACTTTTTTTAGGGAATTACAAGTACTTATAGATTTTATTGTTATAGTTCTAAGTGATTTATTTTTAAGCTCTGTCACTTAGGAAACATTTTTATCACTTATAGTCCATTAAAATTATTAATACAAGTTTACAATATTATTTTATATTATCTGATCTGATCTTTTCATTTAATTTTTATTTCCTACATTTCGAAAATGTAATATCAAGATTGCATGCAAATAATCTACCATTTCTGAAAAGTCAACCTAAGACTGTGTTACTTAAGAACAACTGAGACTTTTAGTATGACAGATTTGTTAGGAATTATTAAATAGGAATTTAATCTGTAATTATAGTGTGTGATGTTTTGACTTTATAGAAAAAATGAAGATTTCACCTTCTTTAGGGAATTACAAACAAATGGAAATTAATGCAGCAATGGCTTTTGCTCTGTGCTGCTTGCTTTAGAAATGCAGTACATCAGTAAATGCTAAGGGCAATTCTGAGAATGAATTAGGTTTTAATTAAAGCAAATCTGTTTGAAACTGAAAATGTGAGAAAAACCCAGAATTTATGATAGTTTTCATCTTATATATAATTAATACGTATAACTTATTATTTGTATCAATACCTTTTTAAAAGAATAAATACTTAAATCGACCCTGTACTTCTGAAATAAAGATAGATGATTTATAAGACTTTATCATGCCCTTTCAACTGGTAGATTCCCCTACACATGAACGGTGAGTTTTTTAAAAACACAAAATTATATGTTGAAACTTTCTTATAACCTCATTACTTAGTGATGGTAGCCCTTGCTTTAGAACTAAAGTCAACCCATTTAATGAAATGCTTACTTAAACACCAATGCCATTATTACATATGTAACAGTTTGAAAATATTGCATTATAGTTGGAAAATGCCCAGTACCAGCGAATCAATTTTCTATCTGCTTTGTAAAAACAACTTCTGCTTTATTGCTTTTTGGAAATAGAATCACAGCAATACTTCACAAAAGCCATTAAATAGAGTTTGTGACACAAAATGTAAAACTTCTGACTAAATGATATCATTTCTTGATTTCTTTGGGGTACATAATGGCATAATGAAAACTGACTAGATTATTCATATATTCACATTCTCAGTTATCATCTCTGATAGCCTCAAGCTTAAAAGTTGATTTGTAAAATGATATAATGGTACAATTGAACAACCAACCTCATAAGCCGACAACTGCTGAATAATCCAAATTTTTAATTGGTCAAACAAAGTAGCATTTAGTGTTGGAAAATAAGGAAGATAGTCTATAATTAAAACAATTAGTACAATGATGATTCTTATATAGCAGCACCACATTAAATATTTAACTACAAAGGAAAGAAAACATCATCAAACTGGTGAAGGGCCAATCCTTTGGGGGATTTTGTAGGGTTTTTAAAAATAGTTCCTTTGCAGGTATTTAATGGTAATACTGCAGGACTTATAGCACAAAAGAAATAACCAGACTCCTTTGATTCTACATCGTTTTCTGGGAAAGCAATATAAATACTGGGAACATATGAGTTTGTTAAAAATATATCAGACCAAGTTATTTAAAAATATTCATTGTAGTTTAAAAATATGCTTTCAATAAAAAGAGATGAATTATGTTTAGATTCCATGTTATCATGTGTTGTAGTTTTCAAAACCTCACAAAAATAGGGGTGTGAAGGTTCTTTCGTTGGCACTGGAGCAGGTCAGAGGGACCTCACATATATCAGCTGTGTGAGTCTGTGGAGAATGTTAAGCGTAACCAGGCCACAAGAATTAGAATTAGCGTCAGTCTTATTTAAAAGCTGCCTTTTTCATCTTCGCAACTTCAGATTCTTGGCCAAGATTTAAACATGAATCTCCTCAACACTCTTCTGAGGTAGTTAAGCAAGGATAAGTAGAAAAAGAATGACAAAGAGGTTAAGTGGCTTTAATTGCACTGCTGTATTAATATGTATATAAATCAAATGAAGACATAAACACATATTATACAAATAAGCCAGGGTTTTGTTCTCCTTTGACTAGTAACAACAAGATAAAGGCCAATTCTAGATCAAAAATTTTTGTCAACTGTATACATACATTTAAAAATTTATCAATGACCACTTGGATTCAAACCAGGTTTTTTTTTTTTTCCTAATTTTGAGAAAATAGAGATCCATAATAAAACACTAGGTAAGAGATGAAATAATGATATTTTTAAAGAGCTCTGTATTATTTGGAGGGGGAAGTCTAACGAAAAGAGCAAGCTCAAGATTTGCAAGTAGATGAAATGCAGGATTTGACCATTAATACTGATATATCAACTTCATTGGATTAAGAAACACTAGCAGATTAGTAGAGTACACTCCTGAGTGTCCATGTAGCCTTGAATACCATATATGGTCCCTCACCTATTTCTTGATGACACTGTTCCCCTGCTTTTCCTGATCACTATGAACTAAGCAGTTTTGCTGTTCCACAACATTCATCATGATGCTCTTGCCTTGGTGCCAGTCACCATGGACTGAATCATTTGTAACTGTGAGCCAAATTAAACCCCTTCTCCTTTAAGTTGATGGTGTCAGGTATTGTGTCCAAGAAACAAGAAACCTACTCATACAAGTGTTTGCACTAAAATTAGATACCAAATAGGAAATAATGACAAAACTCTTTGATCAGTAACAGGAAGAGAGGACCACAACAAGGCTGGAGGGAAAAAAGATGAGGTTATGTTTCTAGTTCTCACCTGACAAAAGCTGAGACCCAGACCAGTCTGGTAAAAATGCAATCATGGAGCAACTATTATCCTTGTCACAAAAGATACAGGAAGAATTTAGGGGATTACTTTGGCTTCTCCCTTCCTAAATGCCTGAAATTGCATCTTGTAGCTTTATTCAGCCAAAGCCAGCTGTTACAGAAGACTGGAAAATCTTATATTTAGGATTCAGCCACTACTTCCTACAGAACAGCGATGGGATAGAGTAGGAAGGCATCTGAGGGCAAGAATGGTTGGAACCTACGTATCTTCCCGTGATATACTAACAAAGAAAGCTATATCAGTGATGTTGAATATCTTGAAACTATCTTATTACAGGGAACACAGTGGCATAAACTACCTTCTCTATTATATTAGTATATAAAAAGTAGGTGCTGGGCTAAGAATACATAAGATCTGCTATAAACTTCCATTATCACACTAATGTATTTGTTTTCTTTAAATTATGTGTTGCACAATATTTTTTGCAGTACTGCTTTTTCAGTGTGTATTTTGTTTAATTTCAGAAACATAACTATAACTCATAGATGTAGTACTAGCTCATTTCACTGTATATTTTAACAAAAATCCCCACACTTTTCAAGGTTGCTATCAATACTGTGTGAGTTTAAATCTTTTCTGGTTCAAAAAATCTATGTCATTCAACCACATTAAAAATAGTGGTGATATGATACAAAATAGTTTCATTAGAATTGTCTGAGCAAAAAAAATATTAATTTATATTTTACGTATGGATATTTTCTTAAACACTGCCTTTAGCACAAATAAAACAGAGACAGATGGGGCTGTTATTTCCTACTGGACATCACAACCAGGGCAGAAAGATTTTGTAGCTGTAGTCAAGGAAAGTTTTCAAGTGCTGAACAAAATGTTAAAAATAACGCTAAGGGGAGCGTTACCAAACTCTAAGTTACTGTCATTTGAAATGTATAGTTTTCAATAAAAATATTAAAAATGCAAAGAAACATGAAAGCCCAACCTATCTTCTAGAAGAAAAGTTGTCTGTTACTTTCCAAGAGTTTAAATGTACCAAAAGAACGATGCAAAGCAGTTAATAATCTATGTGCTAAGAACTAAAAGGAAGTCAAAAAGAATTAATTTAATTATCAGAATAATGAATGAAATCAAACCAAATGTGGACATATAATTTTAAATGGAATTTCTAGAAGTAAAATTAAAAGGTAATTCAGAATAATCAGTTAACTTGAAGAAAACTCAGTATAAATTACCTATGTGAAGTAGTTGCCAAAATTCAATCAACAAGTCAATCAATCAATGAAACAAAATGAAACATAAACCCCTAAATTATTGTAACTGATAAAAATGCCTTGCAACACTATCACATTTAAAATCAACAAACAAAAGTCAATTTTATTTCTGTTTACTGGTAATGGACAATTCAAATGCAAAATAAGTAAATAATTCAAGTTAAAGTTTCATGAAAAATAAAAAAGTACATATATAACAACAGAAGCACATGTTTTGTGTACCAAAAACTTCAAAACATTGCTGAAATACATTAAAGACATTAAAATATTAGAAACTTTTTTCCAGTTCTGATTTGGAGGACTCCATATTATCAATATTACAGTTCTCGACAAGCTGATCTATACATACAATCAATGTACTCCCATAAAAATACAATCTTTAAAAATTTGATGTTGACAACCTGAACTTAAAATTTGCTCATAAATATAATCAAATTACTATAACTAAAGGTATTTCAAAAAAGAACAGATTTTGAGGGCTTACTTTATTGCATCCAAATTAATATAAATCACAGTAATGAAAATACAAAGAATTTTTGCAAGGATAGTTATATATAGATTAAGAGAACAGAAGGAAATGAGAGTCATGAAATAAATCCTTACAGTTTTGTTCAATTAATTTTTGACAAGTTTCCAAGCCAATTCACTAAGAACAAGTACTCTTTTCAACAAGTGATTCTGAAATTTCTGGATATTCATGTCCAAGATAAGATAAGATAAGAATATATAAAAGAATTTCTACTTCACTTCAAATAGCATATACAAATATTAACTAAGAGTGGAACATATCCCTAGGTTTAAGAGCTAAAAATGATAACAGAAGAGATTATGAATGGAACAAGTCCTGGGCTGGACCGAGAGATACCACACTTAAAACATGATATCTAAAATTAAAAAAAATCCTTGATAAATTGGACTTCATCAATAGTTAAAATGTTTGTGTTTAAGCACACACCATTAGGGAAATGAAAATGCAAGCTACATGCTGGGATGAAATAGTTATAAATTACATATCTAGGAGGGATGCCCCTAGAATACATATAGAAAGCTTAGTACTTAAAAATTAGGAAGAAAAATGTCTTAATTAAAAAATGGGCAAAATGTTTGAATAGACATTTCAACAAAGAAAATATATAAGTGTCCCCAAAGCACATGAAAATTTGCTCCATTAAGATATTTGTTAGACAAGTATAAATTAAAATCACAATAAGAGCCATTAAACACCCGCTAGAATTAATCCAATCAAAAAACTCTACAGTCAAATATTAGAGAGACGGTGGAGAGACTATAATGCTCATGCATTACTGATTAAAATACAAAATCCAATGAATCCTGTATAACACAGTTGGGAAATTTCTTAAAAAGTTAAATATAATGTTATCTTGTGATACACAATGTACTCCTTGGCATAAACTAAGAAAAACAACAAAAAAAGTCTATGTAAAATTCTGTAACTGAAATGTTCATAGAAGTAGTACTAGCAATAGCCTAAAACTTTTACAATCCAAATCTCCTCTAAGGCTAGATATATCAAATTACGGTCTATAAATTAAAAAGAAACAAAAGAAGCAAAGAGCTGATGCATACTTATATCACTTTCTTGTTGATGCTGTGGCACATAACTGCAAATTTAAAACAGCACGAAGTTACTGAGATTATGGTGGTCATAAATCTAAAGTGGCCTCACTGGGCTAAAATCCACACAGCCAGTGACTTCTCTTCCTGGAGGTTCAGGAGGGAGAATCTGTTTTCATGCATATTTTAGATTCTAGAGATTGTCACCTTCCCTTGCCTCATAATCCCCTGCTCCTGTTGCTTCATTTCAATCTTCTCCTCCCACTTCTTCATTTAAAGACTCATGTGATTATATGGGATCCACTAGATAATCCAGGGAAATCTCCCTATTTTAAAACAACTGATAATTGAATTTCATTTGCTACCTTAATTCCCTTTTTTCACAGAACATGAAATAATCAGTTTCTGATTATTTCTGAGGAGTAGGTTGTGTGCATCTTTAGGAAGCAAATATTCTGGCTACCACAATACTAAACATGGTTAAACTTCAAGAGTTCCTGCTAATAGAAACAAGCAATATGCAAACGATCATTTATTGTGTGATTCATTTATGTGTAATATTGAATAGAGGGAAATCTGTATAGTCAGAAAGCAGATAAATGGTTTCCTAAAGATGGAGTGGAAAACCTAAATTAACCACAACTGAATATGAAGGCACACTTTTGAGTTAGTAGCATGCTCTAAAACTGGAATATGGTGATTGTAGCATAATTGTATTAATTAACTAAAATCATTTAACTTGTACATACGGTTACTACATCGCATGGTTTATAAATTACACCTCAACAGAGGTAGCAAATATGTGTTCCAAAACATACTGAAGAAGGCAGAAGTTTGTGTTAATAAATTTGAACAAGAGCTGCCTGTAAGAAAGGTATTTCTGAGAGATTTGAAAGAAAGTAGATTAAAGTCAAATATATCATAAAGTACTGTTCTCAATTGTCATATAAAATATAAAATAAGGTCGATTACTTTTCATAAAGCTACATATTTGATTTTAAAATATTGAGAGGTAAAATTTTTTGCTAAACCATAATAAAGGAATAATGTCTTGCTTTAGCAGTGGAAAGTAAATAATTTAACCAAGTATAAAAGGTGGCTTGAAAATACATTATGTCAAGGATTTCCAATTCCAGAAAGTAATAATGATGACATTTAATCTTTGAATAATTATGCCGAAAATTCTTTCAAGTGTTTTAAGGAACCTGCTTCTGAAATTCTTCAATATTGAATAATAATGAGTAGGCAAACGGGAAACTATGGGACATGGCAATAGATTTAAACAAATGAATGTAATGTTAAGGAAGTGTTTTATTCACACACTGTGAATAAAACTTATGAGTTTTATTCACTCATAACTTATGAGTTTCCCTACAGAAAATTAATCCTAATCTCTTCTGACTTTAACATGTAGTTCCACTTACCTGTTTACTGCTTTTAGCACCATGAACCACAAATCCCAATTGACTTTCATGTTACCCAAATTGATTTCCAAAAATCAACTTCTATGTTACATTCCTTTCTTTTGCTTGGGGAAAAAAAGAATTTGCTACCATCTTTATGATAAAACACAGATCCCCAAGAGAATCACTTAGCCTGCTGTAATTTACAACCATTCCAAGGAACTGCAGAGCTGCAATGCACTCAGCTGAAGGGCTATTCCAGGGCCACTGGCAGTTCTCCAAACCATAGAGGCAAGCACACACCATAAGGTTACATCTGCAGGGACCTAAACCTTCTCTTTAAACACTGTTGTGTTAGCTGCATGATCATCATCCGGAAACTTTAGACAGTGCCTTTGACTTCCCCTGGGATGTCACTTCCAGTCGTCACTTGCAAGACTCAAAACACGTCCCCACAGGCAAGGCAGTCAGTGCTCCAGTAATTCAACAACAAATAAAGACATTCTGGTCTTTATTTATGTAGTCTTCCTTTTTTTAATACATAGAATTGAGAATCTCTGGGATAAATGGACTCTATTATTGCATGTGAAATTTAAACATGTATGTATAAATGTTTCCAAAGGGTATAGTACTTGAGCATATCATAGATATGTGTTTACTACATCATGTCTGACCTTTCACAGAGATCATTTACCTTGGAAAGTGACCTGTGGCAGTGAAGTTTAATCATTTGAGGTAGAATACAGTATAAAGTGGAAGACTGAATTTAACAGGTTGGCTGAGTTTCAAACTAAGCTACAACAAACATCAAAAAGGTTTCTTTTGCTCTTCTTTTTAAAGAAAAGTATAAGAAAAGTAATTGATGCAATGCTTTATATTCTAATGAACATTGCTAGCATTTTCTACCCTTTTTGTAGAAGTGCATAAGGTTAAGAAACTCATGTGTTCTTATACTATTGAAATATAAAAATAAATAAATAAAATTATTCAAACTCATGGCTAATTTCAAAATGATTGCAAACTGAATGCCAAAATAAGGAGGTAACTCTTCACATAAAAAGGCTAATCATGGTTAATTGTTTTCCTATTCATTCTGATGATAATAGCAATTATAAACTCATTTGAAGTATGTAGATGCAATATGCAATTACCATAAGATTCAGCTTTTGAAAATTCAAACATATGACTAAGATAGCATTGAACACTGTTTATTAGTAAGGCTGCCAACTTGTTTCATTTCTGAAGGAAAAATAAGTGTGTAGCTATAGTCCAATCTTGTTTACATGCACATATTTTCTTTTTGTGTGTAGTGATATAATGACTATCGTCTAAATCAACCTGTTTACTGTTGCACAAAGCAGTGGGTGGCTGTCACTATCGTTTGGAAATTTGCGAAGAAATTGCGCTCAAATCACAAAGCATTTAATTTCAGATTGTTCCCTTTTTCTCTTCCTTGTAGATAAGAAATATGATCCATTAGAAATTGTAAAATGCATAGCCTTTTCAAGATCACACTTGGGGGATTCGTTGTACATTTAACTTCTTCTAATGGGAGTTAGTGCTCAGATCTTTACACAAGAAGTTGAGAAACCCTCTGTATAAAATATAAAATGAAGTTGTGGAGTTGACATTTGACCTTCATGTGGTTTGGTACCAAAAAGGAGAGAGAGAAAGCCAACTTGTCTTAATGCATTAAATATATAGATTCTGTTGCTTCTAAAATAATGCAGGAAGGATGAGTGATAATAGAATTCTATGAAAGGGAGCAGCAGCTCTCCCAGGGAGTAGCCATCCATTCATTAAGGCTTTTCTCTGAAATAACACAATAGGCCTCCGCTGCTATTGCTTTATATTTGAAGAGCATGGCATTCAATCCTACACTTTCTGCCTCTGTCACTCTTAGGATCATCATCTCTTCCTAGTCCTTGCCTGCCATTTCAATGATCTCTGAAATGTTTAGCACACAAAACTTTCTCCACATGAAAGGTGCTCTAGTCTCCTTTATCCCAGTGAAGGATTTCCACTGACCTCTTTCCCTCTCACACTCTGGTCTTCTGTACTCATTCACTGCCAAACTTCTTGAAATCATAACTTATGAGTTTCCCTACAGAAAATTAATCCTAATCTCTTCTGACTTTAACATGTAGTTCCACTTACCTCATGAAAAAATACTGTCTTTGATATCTCTGGAATTTTAGACTAAGACCAAAATTTAGAACATTTTCATTTTCATTTTCACGTTCCTTCACTCAGGTAGTTCAGCACGTACGCTTGATGGAGCCTTGGGAAGGAAATGCCAAAAAAAAAAAAAAAAAAAAAAAAGCAGAAGCCTTTTTCCCTTCATTCTTCATTTGCAGAACCGAAATTAGGAGACTCTTACCTTAGCAGATGCTGGTTCCCTTTACTATGGATCTTCATTCATCTACAACACTGTCCCATTCAGATTATTCCTTTAGGCAACCTCAATAGTCCCTCCATGGTCTGGATCTGATAAGGACTTACACAGGACAGAGGCCATTGAAGATTTTTGGTAAAACAGCAAATATTTTGGTAACATGTTTAGACACTGAAGTTCATATGG
Organism: Erethizon dorsatum; assembly: GCA_028451465.1. Taxonomy (NCBI): domain Eukaryota; kingdom Metazoa; phylum Chordata; class Mammalia; order Rodentia; family Erethizontidae; genus Erethizon; species Erethizon dorsatum. The sequence goes on from CM051826.1 coordinate 89,295,857, forward strand.
CTTCAATGAGAACTTCTTCATTTGGCTATTGTAGCAAGAGAATAGACCTAGACAATATGTAAGTAAAAGGATGTAGCTGTATTTGGAAAGATTTTATTCACAAAATAATACATTGGGTCAGATTTGACTTGTGGACTATAGTGTGCAGACTTCGGGCCCAAGAGAAACAACTGACATGACAGATATTTAACTTAGAAATTTCCTCCTTAACTGACCATATCAATTAATGAACAACCCTGCAATGATTGCTATTTATATATTTAAATTTTCCCATAATGAGTCAAAATAGCTTTCTTACTTTTATATTTACCAGAAATATATACAGGTCCTTCAATCATTAAACACGATTTTAATTATTAAGATTATGCAAAAATTTTAGCATTATAAATCAATCATTAGCCAGAACTTATCTGATCTAAAATCACACACAATCAGATGTCATTAACCCGCTTTCTCCCGTTTCTTTCTTTTTTTTTTTTTTATATGTGGGTACTGGGAATTGAACTCAGGACTTCACGCTTGCCAGGCAGGCACTTATGCCACTGAGCTGTATCACTGGCCCTCCTTTTTCTATAGTACAAAAGTGAAGGTGCTTGGATCGAAGCCTCCAATTTAGAAGTCTAAAATTAAACTTTTTGCCTTAGATGGTTTCCAATATATATTTTTGTAGATCCATAAAGTAATAAGGTTGAAAAAAATGATTTCTTTAAAGCATGGGAAATAAGGGAAAGGTATATTCCAGGCAAAAAAGGAAACATTTTTCTGCAATGGTATTCTCTATAAATTGTAGTGTACAGTACATTAATAAAGCAATTGATCAAATGAAAACCATAGGTCAGAAGAGGTTCAAAAGTATTGTTCATCTAAGAAGTTTCCCTACCTTTCACATGATTCTGGAGGAAACTTACTTAGGAACACGGGAAAGCTTCTACAGAGACAAGCATAATTTACAAAATTTGCTTTACCTAAATCCCAAGGAAATCACTGAAGATTCACAGTAAGAAAAGAAACCCATGGGAGACCATTAACAGCTTCACACTTAGATTTTATGTGTTCAGTCCATTGCATTATATGGACAAGAAAGTAGTAATGCTGTTACATTATTAAAGAATTCATAATATTAAAAAATCAAAAGGTGCGAATTTTATAATGACAAGTAAGAATGAAATGCAAATATTAAGTAGTGGGTGTGGTTATTAAGTCAAACTTCTTGATAATTACAGATTTTGTAAATTCAAAACTTGAAAATAAAATTAGAATTGATACATCATCACATTTAGAAATGATAAATTCATATGTTAGTTTGAGAGTAAAATAGAAAATTATTCAGAAAACAGTCTGATGAAATGGGGAACAAACATAAACTTTTTGGAGTCTTCTGGGAGTATAATTAAATTGCTTAAAGACAGCCATACCTCCCATCAAAGACATGAAGAAAATTTCTGTTATAAAAAAATAGTGAGAAATAAAAATATTTAAAATCATCACAATGTGGTTATGTATATTAATTTTATTACGAGTGACAGAAATTACCTGTTTTACAATTTTTTATTGGTATAAGTTTGCAGTACATAATGATTACATTCCTCTTGGAGAATTGGTACAAGTAAATAACACATTATAATTCTTTTTTTTCCTCCCCTTCTTCTCTCCTACTTCCTCCTCCATCCATGTCTTGGTATCCTCCCCTATTGCAAAAGACCTATCAATATCCTATTATCTTTAACTTTTCTCTTTATGAGATATTTAGGCTTGTGCTTTTTATTTATTTTGATATTATGGTCTCAAGGTGCATGCATTTTCCTACAAATGACTCAAGTTTACCCATCTTTATGGCAGTGAAATCCCCATTGTGTATAAACATCAAATTTTTGCTATCCATTCATCGGTTGATGTATATGTAGGCTGCTTCCAAGATTCAGCTATTATGAGTTATGTTGCTATAAATATAGGTATGCATGTATTCAATGTAATATGATTTTTTAACACTTTTGGGAAGATAACTAGAAAGGGAGTAGCTGGGTCAAGTGGAGTTTCTAGTTTTAATTTATTGAGGAATCTCCATACTGATTTCCATAATGGTTGTCTAGTTCACTTTCCCATCAACAACATAGGAAGGTCTGTTTTTCCCCCACTGCCTCACCAACAATTTTTCCTATTGGAATTTTTAATTATACCCATTTTTTTCTGGAGTAAGAATCTCAGCATCATTTTAATTTGCATTTCTCTAATGGCTACAGATGTAAAACATTTTCATGTATTTATTGGCCTTTTGTACATCTTCTTGTAAGCAGTGTCTATTCTGTTCAGTAGCCCACTTTTTGATTGGGTCTTTTATTTAGGGGGGGTTAATTTTTTAGTTCATTATGTATTCTAGGTATTAGTCCTTTTCCCAAGGGACACAGGCTTTTTTTTTCCCATTCTGTAGGTTGTCTCTTCACTCTATTGGTTGTTTTCATTGCTGTGCAGAAGCTTTTTAATGTTATATGATCCTATTTATTGATTCTTGATACTATCGCTTGTGTCATTGGGGTTTTGTACAGAAAGTCCTTGCCCATATCTATTTCCTCATGAGTTTTAGCTATTTTGCATTCTGCCAGATTAAGTGTTTCTCCTTAAATATTTATAACTTTGAAGTTTACTAGTAGCATTTGTCAAAGAGGCTATCTTTCCTCTAGTGTATGCTTTTGGCCCCTTTTTCAAAGATCAAATGGCTGAATGTGCCTGGAGTTGTTTTTGCATTCTATGTTCTGATCCATTGATCCACATCTCTCTATTTTTGGCCAAAGCATGCTGTTTATGTCACTGTAGTTTTGTAGTGTAACTTGAAGTCCACCATTATGATGCCTCTTACTTTGCTGTTGCCCAGGATTGATTATGCTCTTCTGAGTCTCTTCATGTTCATTATGAATTTTAGGATAGTTTTATCTAGTTCTGTGAGAAGTGCAATTGGTATTTTGATTAGGATCCCATTAAATCTGTATATTAGTTTTGAAAGTATAGCTATTTTGACAATATTGTCTATCCAGAACAGGGGTATCTTCCTACTTTTTGAAGTCCTGTTCCATATAACATTTCAGAGAAGTGTACCATAGTTTTCAATATACAGATAATTCATTTCATCCAGGGGGCCCATGGCTAGTCTGTACTCTCTCCCTGTCTCCTACTGCTCTCTCTCACCCAGTCACTGTGGGAGGGTAACATTAGGAATACTGAAGGGAAGTTGGTTTTTAGTTGTTACAAGGCTTAGTCTTAAACAACAGAACCCTTCTCTAAGTGACATCAGATTAAGCACTCTGGCAATACTGCAGGCACTGCACTGGATTCCTTTTCTAACTGTTGTCTGCTACATAGAAGTCACATTTGCAGTAAAACTCTACACTGTTTTCACAGTTTATAATAGACGTGGGCTTTTCTTGGGGCTAGCACAGATGGCTTGGTCCATTGTTTCTCCCTGGAGCTCCTGACCATGCAGAGTTATCTTGTATCTCTTGAGATAGGTTTTACTCCCTGGGAGTCAGGGTGAGTTTTCAGACTTTTTTTTTTTTTTTTCTCTCTGTATTGTGATCCATTTCTCCAAATTATCTGTGGATTCTAATTTTCCTGTCAGTCCCCTCCAGATTCCCAGAAATCTGTTTCTTTCTTTCTTTTCTTTTCTTTTTTTTCTCTCTCTTTTTGCCAAGTTGTTGGTTTTCAGGTATTTGGATTCCAGGTCTTGGATAAGCTATATTTCACTGCTGCTTTAACCTCCACCATTTTGGTTCTCCCAGAAATTTCATTATAACTAGATTAGAAACAAAATGCCATTTATAAACTCTTAAAATCCAATGAAGTACAAGCAACAACAAAGCTGTGCAATGAAAGTAAATGCAATTAGATTTCAGGATCTGTTAGAAAAAGGCCTCAAAACTACCAGATCATTCTCTACCTTTGATTGTGTTCCTCTATCTGTAGTGGCAGTATAATACACACATATTTAGTGATACCTCACTTATGGTACTCAATTTGTTCCAAATTCATGTCTGAAGACCGAAATGTTTGAAAATTGAAAATACTTTTCCCATAAGAAATAATGGAAAACCAAATAATTGGTCTGAGGCCCCAAAATTACACTTATAAATTCATTTTACCAAGACGTTAACACATTTCTCAATGATTTCTTTCTGTAACTCTATTGTGGTTCTCACAGTTTTCCTCCTGGCTTTCCTGATGGTGTCACTAATTACTTTTGAAGCCGTGGTTACAATATTTTACACAAATAAAGGCAAAAAGAAAGCAGAATGATGAATGTTTTAACGCACTAACACAAGCACTGTATGTTGTCTGGGTGAAAGCGGTGCTTAGACTGAAGCTGCCCCTTCGTGTGCTCTGCAAGTCGTGATGTTTGACTTGCTCTCCGCCAATACATTTTTTTTGCTCAAGTTAGATTTTCACTTGGACTATTGAGCAACCTTAAGAACATGGAGCAGATATTTTTTCAAACTTTGCTGCCCAAGTAGTGGAAAGTTTGATCTTGTAGCTGTTGGGCAATGGATTTTGATACAGATACAGATACAGATATAGATTTTTAATTTTTCCTCCATATTGAAGGATTAGCACAGTTTTAATACTCTATCCAACATTTGTTCTCTTCCTTTTCCACTTATCCTGTTTTTGATGACATCTATATCTTCCTTTTCATGGCTGTGAGAGGTTGTCTTATTCCCAACCATAGGAAATTAGTTATTATTGGCCTTAAATAATTCCTTTCTATGGTAGGTAGTTTAAGCATTGGAATAGGTACAATCTAGCTAATATGATGAAAAATTGGCTGGTGGTTCTGAAAAAGACTCTTTTTACCTTTGAAATTAAATGCATTGGAATAAATGGTTTATTTCTTTCTCTGTTAATCCTTTCTTGACAATATGCCCTAAACTGGGGAAGCCATTTTATTGCAAGCCTAAACATGAAGCTGAATCTAGATCAGCAAAGTGATATAATGAAAAAATTATGATGACATCATTGAGTTATGCAATTAATTTGCTTTAGAGTTGTATTATTTAGAATTTTTGACATACATAGTAATGAATTTCACAATTATTTAAACTTTTTGAATTGGATTTTCTATTATTTGAGTTATGCACTCTCTAAATAATAATAGAAGAAACATTACCATTGTCAGACCTTCAGGCTATAACATTTGTCACTTATGGCAGGATATGTAGTTCAGGTTCAGAAGTCCTCAAGTAGAGCTCCAAATAATCTAAGTGCAAAATTCTTGGTCAAACTTTTCTTGTCAAATGGAATCCAACAAGTACTGATATTTTTTGGGAAAAATATATGAAAATATAGAAGTAATTATGAGAAGAGATGATATTTCTGCATGAAAATGGAGAAAAACTTCTACACAATGTGTGATAGAAAAATAAAGTTCTTAAATTAAAAAAAAATTATTTCAGATAAAGACTATTTCCAAGTACTATATAATAAGCATGTTTGAAGTAAGAAGGAGTATTCTGAGGTGGAATTATAGCAATGTGTATTTTACTGTAATAATTTCTAAAATTCAGACATTCGTTATTTTCAATTCATGGAAATTTCTGTCAAATAAATCATGAAAGGGTTACTGTGCCCAGCAGCAGCTTGTTGGGGGAGGAGCAGCAGCACCCAAAGCTGCCCCCATCTAACTTCATGCTGGTCATTCTGTGTCCCGGACGTGTCAAACAACCAACTCCTAGCTGACTCTGCAATTTGTTTCCCCTCAGCACAGAGCCTCAGAGGAGGTGATCAACTGATTGACTTGATCATGAATGAGGTAAATGTCCCAGGACGGAAGGTAAACCCCAAACTGTTGGCAGCTTCAGGGAGATATAATGGATTGGCCATCAGTGCCACCCCCTAAAAAGCCAACAGCTGATCCAAACTGCAAAAACAGCAAGGGAGTTTACCCCAGGAGCAATTTCTTCATGTCAGGAAAGAGTTGCAGAAGAAATCTAGTGCAGTGGCCACCATATTGCCAGATAGTTTAGTCATGAGAAGAGGTTGATTGAGAGGAATTGAGCCACAGAAGAACTACACTAAAGCTTCACTCCAGGTTTTTCAGTGATACTCTACCATAGTGCCTGGGTGAGAGACAGCCATGGGAGACAGATGCAGAGAGAGCGAGGGCTAGACATAGATTACCTAAGAAGTTTAAGCTCAGCCAGGCTGGACAGGGGTCCTGTACTCCATGGTGGGAGGCCAGGCACAGTGTGTGTGGCTTTTAGAGGTAGCTGGATCTAAAGGTGATGTCATTGAGTCCAGCAGTCAGCACGAACCCTTGCCTTGCCGCCTACATCTAATAGAGACCCATCGTCTGATTGGTTCCACATTCACCAGCATAAATGGGGGCATGCCTTGGCCTGGACTTCGCCACTGTCTGGGGTCCCATTCCAATTTCCAAATGCTTTATATCCTTTTTATTTCCAAGTATTTACTTTCTATACTCTTTCCAACCCCTTCTTCCCCCCTCCCTCCATCTCTTGGTACCCTTACCTTGTTAAAAGTGTCTCCATACTGCCTATTATCTTCCTTTTAAATGACATTTTGGTTTTCTTATTTATCTAAAATGTGCATCAATAAATTTCTATTGTTTAATCATGCAAGGTGCAGCAGCCATAAAAAAGTAGTAGAATAATAAGTCATCTAATTTTGTGTCAGTGTTATCGGTGTGTACTACCCATTAATGCCACCATGTGGAGGGATCCATGTATTGGAAAGAAGTTAATGCTCACTCTCCTGGTACCCTGTCATCTGACTTTGATTGTAGATTTGTCTACCTGCCATTGAACTCATGGGTAAATAGCAAGTCAACATAACTTTGATTTTAATTCCACTTCTTCCTGTCACTTAAACATAGGTAAATCCTTTAAGATTCTGGATATTGGTATTTTGATTTATAAGTTATGAACTGGAAGGATAAAAAGGTTATTAATGTAGGGACATATCAGGATATCTGGCTCACTTTTCAAAAACACATAGGGTTGTGCATCAGATCCCAACAATATAAGTCAATAAGTGGACTTTGTGGTTTTGGGAAAAGCTTGCACTTAAATCTAAAATCAGTGCTTCAGTGATGGCCATGGTATTCTGTATTAGGAATTGCTTTCATTTCTGATTTCATTCTGTCTATGATTATGCTAGTGTGTATGAGTGGTAGAGGAGGAGTAAGAGCAAGAGTGACTTATAACAAAATTATTGAAATTATCTATAATACAAATTTAACACAAATAGGAATTGTAAGCAGACCTGCGTAGACAAGCAATGACATGGTGTAATAACCTAGAAAGCAAGTCTTAGATTTAGCTGTAGCCAAAATTCAAAATTCTTGTATTTTGTAAACTTTTCTTCTATAATCTACTAGGAAGAGACTGCCTGTTCTTCTGTGACAGTGACCGTTTTTAGTATGGCATTGATGTTAGCTTCTAATTACACTAAATTTTTGTATAGTAATATATTACAACCGTCAAGTTTATAAAAATCTTGACTTGACAAATATCTTATGCATTCTTTCCTTACATGTTGAGGGTTGCAAAATGAAATTGAGTACATATGAGCTCCTAAAAGCTATTTACCACTTTAACATTTAACAAGCCATACATTAACATTTTAAGAATCATAAAAATTTACATTTATAAGCGATTTTACTTAATAGGTTAACCATATGCATCTATTGAATAGAAGGGGAACTGTACTAATAAAATGTATACTGAACTCAGTAAAAGTAATTTATACAACTGGAGCTCAGTTGATGATTAGAGGGCAAGTTATAGGTTACACATGATGGTTTTATATGTTCCTAAAGAACATTTTTGCTGCATTGGCCCCAACAATTAGAAATGCGGTGCTGACTGAAGGCATAGCAAGGGGCAGTCTGACCTTTCAAAGCCCCTTGGAGAGGACCATAATTAATTTCAAAGAAAAATTTAGTACAAGCCAGAGTAAGCCACAGATGTGAGAAGTGAAATAATAGAGACATTGTTCCTTTTGTTTTTAAAATATTTTTCTACATATCTATTAGTGAAATATAAAACAACCACAATTAATTTAGTGACAAAATTAGAGAAAAAGTCTTCAAATAAATAAAGTATCAAGAATAAAACATAACAGTCTTGCACAACTTGCCATTTTCTTTCCCGTTTGAAACTGAAATGTACCCTGGAAGTCACAAGAAAGTCGAATAGTATTTGACTACAATTTTCGTCCATATGACATGCTAGTATAACAAATGTCACTTTTGGTCTATGAAAACTTCATGTCACTTCTGTGAATACTGATTAACAGAAGAAGTAAGAATTGGAAATGAAAAATGTTTGCAAAGCAGATGGCAATAAAGCAATGAAAATTTTAATAATAAAAGTTGAGGAATGTTGAAAAGAATTGGTAAGAGGAAAGTGTTCTGAGCTTAACTGTGCTCTCTATTACTGACAAAAAAAAAAAAAAATAGAACGAAGGAGACAGACATCAACAACTGAGGACTAATGTAATCAGAAAGACACCATATCCTAACTGGAGAACCAGAAAAGGGAAAACGTTTTTATGATGCCCATCATCCACCATAAGATACGTGTCTAAGTGTTTCCTTGATTTAGTAGCTGATTGAGTATAAGACACAAGCTATTAAGAATTGGTGAATAGAAATCACTAGTACAATATTACTATTAAGAGATCAAAATTGCCTACATATTGTCTAAATTTATTAGGCTGGCTATTATTTTATTTTTCCACATTACAACTACACATTCTTAATGAATTTCATATGTTTACTCTCAACATGATTATCCTAAGGTTTTTATGAAAATTATTTTATTGGCTAACTTTAGTAAACTAATTCCCATATATTGTTGATGGGCATGTAAAAGAATACAGCTACTTTGAAAATAATCCAGCAAATTTTTTTTCAAATTATATGTGCGATTATCATATGATCCAGACAGACAGGTATTTACCCATGCGTTATAAAAATACTTGCCTACACAAAAACTATGACTGTTTATAGTTTTTCATAATAGCCCCTAACTAGAAAGATGCCAAATGTTCATCTACTGGTAAATGAACAAGCAATTTCTGACAAAGTCATACAGTGGAATGTTAGTCATCAGTATAAAATAATAAGTGGATTAAATATCCAAAAAGTCTATCACAGAAGCATTATACAAAATAAAAGAAATCAAAAGCAATCTGCTACATATTCTACCATTCAATTTATGTGTCATTCAGGAAAAGGCAAAACTAAGAACTGACGTCTGATTAGTAGTTTTCAGAGTTTTGGGGTAAGAAGGGGGATTTGATTATCAAAGACACGTGGTAACTTTATTGAGATTATGGTAACGAGCTATACCTCAATTGCTGTGGTGGATACACAACAGAGAATATTTTTTGGAACTCACTCAAGTGTGTACTTAAGATGGGCAACTTTTATTGAATATAAATTGTAACACAACCTTAATTTTGTAAGAAAAGTATTGTGTGAAGATGGAAGTCGAAATCACTTATTATCTCATTCCTCAAAAATATTTTCTAACAAATATTTCTTTCTATCCAGCAGTCTAAGCTTATGTACACATCAAGATATTTCTCTTTGGACAGAATATATATTCTACTTTCTATTTACTTTCAAGGAAATATTCTAAATTTCCCTTGATCTGGAAAAAAAATTTGACAGAATATGCAGATATTCAGCATAAAATTTATAGACATGTTTTATCTATTTAAATAACCTCTAACCTATTTAAGTTAATTGCAAATTTTGTAACCATGAATGAATATTCTTACGTAAATATATAAAAATATTTATATCTATTTGAGCATACGCACTGTGTAGTGTTTTTGTCAGAATAAATTCATGCGGATTGACTTTAAAAATGCAGGTTTAGAAACCTTTGAATTTTTAATACAGAATGGCAAATTGCTTTTCACGAAGTCTGCATAAAATTATACTTCTACTAAAATTGTCAGAAGCTCATCATATTTATGTTTTCCCCATAGAATATTATTAAAAATATCTTTAAAATGCTACTAAGACCCTCAACCATTTGCCATATGCATGAATCTTCTCATGAAAATCTAAACTGCTTTTCAAGTATTAATTCAATATTCATTATTCATCTCACATGTACAATTAGATGTTTAATATAAAAAATAAGGTTTTCTATGACTTTTGTGGACACATTTAAATAATTTCGTTTCCATTATTGATTGTGATGAGTGAATAATCCTTCATATTCCTTTTCCACCCACTTTGTGAAGACCTCCATGAAACTGACCTCCAGGGCTCTCACCTGTCTTCGGGTTTCCTGATGGGATTTGTAGTGGGAGACGTCACTGTCGTGAAAGCAGGAGACAGAGATCAGGAAAATTGTTCGCTCCACTATCCTGTGGCCCAGGCTTCCCTGCAGCAAAAGACATTTTCTTCCCCCAGTGTCACCTCTTGCCCAGCTCCAGCTCTCGCAGGGTTCCAGCCCCACCCTGTGGGTGTCGGAATGGAGGCCCCTGTTGCTCCTGCCGGCGCCTGGATCACTTAACCATGCAGTCACCTCCATCAGAAGTCTTCTTTATTAAAATTCTCCTCGGTCATAATTTAATTTTTCTTTTCTCCTAGTGGAATACCAAGTGATACAAGAATGAAACACAGGACAATTAAGTTTCTAGTAAGACAGTTTATTAATTAGGGCTTAATCAGAATTTTACAATAGGCCATAAACAAGTAGGAGGGAGTTTAGTCAAATTAATAAATTAATTATGTCAGATGAATATTAGGTTTAGTTTTTTTCTATAAAGCTATAGCCCTTTAAAATTTATATATATAATATCTATTATATATAATATCTATAAATGGAGAAAAATCATACAAACTAAATCTAATAAAATACACAGAATGAATTCGATACAGTTTAGGAAAGGATGAAGGGAAATTATGAAATGTGAATATATTATTAAGTTAAAAAATTCTTAATAAATAGTGCTTTCTGTGTAGGGTTGCCAGATTTAGAAAAAAAAATACAGGATGCCCAGTCAAATTTGAATTTCAGGTAAACAATGAATAGCTTTTATAAGTATGTTTATCTGAAACGCAAATGTAACTTGGCATTCTATATTTCATCTGGCAACCCTATTCTTGTGCATAATTCATTAACACTTTACAAATCTCCCAAGACTTATCTACTGAAAAATCAACAAGGAAAGGGTGTGCTGGTGACAGATAGAATCAAGTGGACCAAAAACTCGTATTTAGGAGATCAGTGTCTGGAAGAAACTGGAGAGGGGATAAGTCACTCAAAAACATGTTACAATAATAGGAAACCATTTATTGGAGAAGAGGGCAGGAGAGAAATTACCACATGTATAGTCAGGAACATGAGTAAATTCTCAGGGTAAGTTCAATAGGAGTGATTTCAGAATGTGGCAGTGATAAAAGGAAGATGGAAATGCAATAGCAGGTTAAGTGTAAATATCCAATAATGGGCAAGAAAAAATTCAAAAATATTTTCTAAAGTTACATGTCATAGTATAATGCAAAAATTTTTTTTTAAATCCAAAAACTGTTAAATCTTCCATCAACATCAACATTGGAAAAGGGCCAGGAGTAAGAGATTGAGTGGAGGGGGATTTTTTATTTTATTTTATTAGTAAGAGTTGTTGCATGAACCTCACCTCCCTCAACAGCAGGAATGAGATATTCCTAATTTTCAGTTAGCCTAGAAAGGAAAATTCTAAGAAATCATCCAAAAATGCATAAGTATTCTGAAGAATTTGGGGATGTAGTAGTCTGGTATTGTATTTACATTAAAATATAAAAAAAAAAGATTGAAAAACAAAATTTATGGCTGCCAAGAGGATGACTAAGTAAAACTCCCAAAATTATAAAGAGACAAGAGTGATTCAGTGAACCTGAATTCAGTCAGAATCAATAGAGAAAAATTATGGGTTTATCTTTGATCCCATTTAAGGAGGAGCATTTCAACCATTTAATAAACCTCAGCAGAAAAATGCTGGTTATTGCTAGGTGTCTACAGATTGCAGAAGGAGGTGCAAATTGTAAGTCAAAAGAGAAAGCATCACCCTTATGAAGAAAACAAGGGGTAAGAGATCCCCTAAAATGTGGTGGAAGCCTCAGAAGAAACTTAAAACTATCCACAAAATAATATTTGAATTTAAATATGTGACACTTACAGAGAAAATAAACTAATGGATGACAACACGAAAAGAGAAGAAACCTTCATTTCCTTCTTTAGCTCTTTGCTCTCCAAATACGGAGGGGTCAGGTATTACAAGCATAAAGGTAAAAAGGGGTCAACATCCAAGGGGAAATGAAGGTAAAAGATGGCAAACTCCACACTTATGCTATAGAATTCCCAAGCAGAAAATGACTAAACAGGAGGGGAACTGAGACACCTTCAACGTTAAATCAAATTGAATGTATCGAAGTGACAGAGTTTGTCCATTTTAAATGCTAAATTCACACTATTTTACATCTTCAGTTCAGAGGAATGATAAAAGTTTTGGAGCCCACCCAAGTTTTCATCTTCTATAAGAGAAGAACTAGCTGCTCAGAGGACATTTCAAAGAACTGGAAAATAAATGAAGGACTGCCTTACAATTATCTCATACGTCATCTTAAAGCACCAGTTACATTCGCTTTAAAATAAAATTACTTCTGAATAAGAAAGGAAGTTAATACTTGTTATTATGCTTGCAATAGTCTGTATTTTGATACCTCTTGTCTTAGCACAATGAAAAAATTCACTGAAAAAAAATTAATGAGAAACTATTTACAAATTTGTGGGTATGATTATGTAAATCAAGAGGAATAAAAGAAGAAACTACCAACCTAGAAATTTGTATGGAATGGAATTATCACTCAAAAATGAAAGCATAAAACTGGGTGTCGGGCTGGTGAGATAGCTCAGTGGCATGAGCACTGCCTGGCAAGTGCAAGGTCCTGAGTTTGACTCCCGGTACCCACATGAAGGAAAAAAAGGGCTGGTGATATCTCTCAGGGGCATGAGCGCTTGCTGACCTGCGCGAGGTCCTGAGGTCGACTCCTGGTACTCACATAAAAGATAAATAAATAAAAAATAAAAAACTGGGTGTAGTGGCATATGCCTATAATACCAGCACTTGCGAGGTTGAAGCAGGAGGATCACTGTGAGTTTGAGGCCAGCCTGGGCTACATAATGAGTTCAAGCCCAGCCTAAACTACATAGTAGGACCCTGTCTCAAAACAACAGCATCAACAAAAACAAAACAAAAGAAAATGAAAACAAAAAGCATAATAATAAAGAGGGTCAGACAAAAGTTGAAAGCAATTGTTGTCAGTATACCTGGTTTGGAAAAAATGTTAAAATTTTATTTAGAAAGAAAATGAAATAGGTTAGAAACATAGATTTACATTAAAAAAATAAGAGTATATGAAAAATATTAAGTATAGTAAAATAAAAATCTTTTCTGTTTCTTAATTTTAATTGATCCTAAAGATAAGTTTATTAAAAATAATGACAGAAACAGTGCATCCAGTGATTAGAGTTTAGCAGTAAGTGAAGAGAACAGCAGCAATATTATAAGAGAAAGAAGGGAGCGCTCAGAAACACTTCATTATTAGATGGCAACACCAGCCGTGAGGAAGTATAGTGTTACTTTAAAAAGAATTTATAATAGTAGTAAATGTACTATATAGCAAACTCTAAACAACCAGTAAAATGTTTAAAACAATAATGCAATTGATATTCTAGGTGAAGAGAGAAAATGAAATCGTATAAAACATTGCATTAAAGAATGCAGAGGGCCGGGGAGATAGCTCAGCGGCATAAGCACCTGCCTGGCAAGCGTGAGGTCCTGAGTTCAACTCCCGGTACCCACGTACATAAAAAGGGCCTGTGATATTGCTCAGAGGCAGAAGCGCCTGCTGGCAAGCGCGAGGTCCTGAGTTCAACTCCCGGTACCCACGTACATAAAAAGGGCCTGTGATATCGCTCAGAGGCAGAAGCGCCTGCTGGCAAGCGCGAGGTCCTGAGGTCGACCCCCGGTACCCACAGAAAAAAAAAAAAAAGATTGCAGAAAGATTGGAAGACTGAAAAGAAAAAACAATCAAGGCTCAAGGCAACAAAGAGAAAACAGTTAACAGTTAAAAACATAATGTCTCTCAGATACTTCTACATGAATGTTCTAACAGTTTTATTTATAATAGTAAAATACTAGAAATAATCAAACACACTTTAATAGAATGGAAAACAAATAGTGTTGTATTCATGAAACAGAATACTCCTTAGTAGTAATATGACTTACTTCTAATTCATAATGAATCTCAAAAGATTATTTTGACTCAAAAATTTCATATTGTATGCTTCCATTATAAGAAAATTTAAAACTAGCAACATCTCTATACTATGAAAATCTGTAAGCGTTTTGGGGGTGATTGACAAGAAAATGACATCACTTTCCTTAAAATGATGTTTTGTCTTTATAAGAAAATTTGCAGTTATTAAAATTTATAGACTAATACACTTAAGATTTATACAATTTACTTATGTAGATTTACTTCAAGAGAGAAAATAGAATTGGGAATATATATTAGCTTTGGTTACAGATTTCAAAACAAGGAATTTTATTGGCTTATTGGCTCATGGCATTGAAAATACCTTATGTGAAATTTATTTTAGGAATTATTTCCTAAAATACAGCAAAAAATATAATGTCTTAAAAAAAAAGTGTGTTCTCTCTTTTAGGAGTATTCTTTGCTGTTAGCTACAATTTTTAGTTTCTTGAGATGGTCCCCTGTCAATAACAAGTGGTTTTGTTTTTCTGTTTTTAGTCAAAATGAATGCATTACCTTGAGACTTTATGTTTTCATATCATTCTATCCTGAAAGGAATGGAGCTCTTTTCAGAAGTAACCTTAGAAAAAAGAAGCTTCTATTTTATTAAAGCACCAGGAAACACTATTTATATCATTAAAATCTCAACTATGAAGCCTGTCTCTGGAGGTAGTAATAGGGTCAATAGCATTAAACGCAGAAAAGATAAGTAATGTATTTTCTCTCTGTCTCTCTGTCTCTCTTTCTCTCTCAAAACAAAACAACTATGTCCTTGTGTCAGATGATAAAAATGTTGAAAGACTCTTCCTGTAAAAAATAATAAATTTATTGCCTTTTCATGCTAAATTCAGAACATTCTTTTTAAAATTTTAACAATTCTACTATTTTAATGCGTGTCTGATTATAATAAAGATGTAATTTGAAATTCAAATGACGTTGTGACCCAATTCCACAGTAAGCATTGGACTTCCACTAAAGACTTGAAAGCAGGTGGATAACAAACAAGAAACTACTATTAAATTATCTCAATTGCTCTATATGTTGGCAGTGAATTAATAATGTGATGATTATCAGGTCATATCACATTCATTTTTCATTTTCCAAAGAAGGTACAATATAATCCTTTAATTAATTGGAGAGTTTAGTCCTTGAATTAACTGAAAATTAATTTCTGAATATAAAAATCTGTAGTATTTATGAATTAATTTTCATGACAGTTATGATAGCAATGTGAAATCTTGCCATTTTGTCACTATCAATTTTCTTTTTACACACTAAGATTGCATCCACATAAATCAATTAATGCTAAGATCAAATAACTAAAAGCCCAACAAACTTGATTTATTTTAGTTTTTACTATAACTTTCATAATCATAAACTATATATCCTTACTATTTTCCTATGGAATTTAAAGAGTAATCCTGAAATAATTATTTTCCATTATTGTGATGTTAGGGAAGAACCTTTAGATGGCAGATGACAGGATTTTCTATGTAGAATTTCGTTGCTGTACCATGGTGGAGGATCATATGAATTCTAAATCATATGATGAGGCAAAATACTGAGTTTAAAAAGTGGAAGTGGAAGGAAAATTGTTTGAATCACTTAATGGCCAACTGAATAGAAATATATTTATATGATCTTGAATCTAAGTTATTCTTAAAAAAAGGAATCAAAATTTCTTTCATTAAAGAAAGAGGAATCACAAGACCATAATCAACTGTTTTATAATATGATGCTAATTTCCTAGTTAATTTTCAAGTCAAGCAATTAGTTAACATACACACACAAAATAGTCTCAAAATGCCTGTAAATTATATGCAATTTCCTGTTATCTGTTATTCTAATAAAAGCTAAATATAACTCAATATTCTGTAGAAAACACTGATGTCACTTAACCATTAAACTGCATTTATTCTTTCTACTATTTCAGAGTTCCTCAATGGAAAAATGCACAAAATGTAGTATAATTACCTTTGTGCCTTTTTCCAAGTCCTCCTGACTCTGTATTTATATGCCTAGCTAGGATTCTGCCCATTTCATCTGCAAACCGAAAGGGAAAAGCCTATAGAAGTCAGAGTCGGGATATATTTTGGTTGTCTCTTTGGCATCCGATATCTGCTTCCCTTTTCCTAAGAGTGATCTGTATTTCCAACCTGCCTGGCCACCATAACATATTCAGAGATAGAAACACTCAGCTGGAAACAGTGGAACTTAATTCAGTTTGCAGGTGAATTTCTGACTACATGTATGTGATTTGTGTATAAGGATTGTAAACTTATCATAAGCTCCACAAGTTTCTGACAATGTGGAATTGTCAGAATTCAAAGTGAAAGTTCTGGGGATGGTAACAATGTTAATAAATTGAAATAGTGACATTAAGTCATGGATACATCCTTTGTTCAGTATAGAGTAGCATGAAATTAAATTTACTTCTATGCTGTTGGAGCACAATTAAATTCCCACTCTTAAGTATTTGGCTAACCCTGTTTAGATCAGATATTTATTACTTGAAAGTAAATGAAGTCAGATGCATACACTTTTTCAAATAAGTGCGTAAGCATTTCATAAGTCATTTTTGCCTGTCCCAAGTATACATAAACGCTTCCACAAATACCCTGCTACCATCTCCTAGCTCATACAAAAACAAGGTGCCACTGCCTCAAACTCAACATAATAGAAGATACGGCTGGTTTTGCCAAATACTGTAAACTTCCTACAGTGTCACTTCTAAGGACTCTTCTTTTCTCTTTTTTTTGACCAAAAAGGAGGTTTCATCTTAATTTTCTCCATATCCCTTAGAAACAATATATAATCTGTGAGTATAAGTAATAGATTTTGAGGTACAAGGGAAACAAAATTAACATTCAATTTCACTTATTATAAAGAGACCAGATTAATCATTAATTACTTTCTCTCTTCCCACAGGAAGAAAATTCAAGGCATGTAATTTCCTGAAATAAAATACAGGGCCAGGGGTGCAGCTCAGTGGAAAACCACTTGCCCTTTACGCCTGAGGCCAAGTTTGAGCCCCAGCACCACAATAAAACAAAATAAACTAAGATTACATATTTTTGAGATAATGATTTCTGAACTACCTTTAAGAAGAAAGGTAAAGAAATGGATAAGGTAGAAATAATGTCAGTGACCCCTTTTCAAAGAAAAGGGAGTGAAGAGGGAAGAAAAATCCCAGTGTAAAAGACAGAAAGACAAAAACACTTTATAAATGTTGGATAATTACTTGTATTTATGGTAAATTTGTGTGATAGACATAATTTAAATACTGATAGCCACATTTAAAAAAAAGTTTTCTTCATAAGTTTTACATTAGTACACCAACAGTCAATCAGAATGTCAGTATTCATCAATACCCTATTACAAATGAAATTTGTTGTCTTCTTATAGATTGCTTTAAATTTATCCATCTTTTTATGAGTAAGCTCAACTTTTCGAATCTTTACTGAAACAAAAGATGTAAGCGCAATCTAGTTCACAACCTTGTCTAATTCACAGAGAATTAAAAAATTTGAGAGCCAGTGTGGTGGATTATCTAATGGTCAATGTGTAACACCCAGCTGAACTGAATCAGTGTGGTGCTGGGTGTGGAAGGTCCACCCGAGGATTGTTGCCAACAGCATAAAAAGAGAACCAGAGGGGAAGATGCTGTGCTGTTGATTCTCCTAGAGAAGCTTGTCATGCTGGTTTTCCTGATATGAACTCAGCTGTTCTCATCATCGGAGGAGTAGAGTCCACACTGCCGCTGAGGATGGCTACGGTTCTTTTGTGGGGAGCTCTGGTCCTTACCTTCAGCGTAGCTTCCTGGCTCCAGTGCAGATCCCTCAGCCTGCTGGCACAGATCCTTCATCCTGCTGGTGCAGAGCTTCTAGCTTCCACCACTGGCCTTTGGGCCTTCCCAGTGCAGATCCTTGATACAGACTTGCATGGGCACTGTCATGGGCTCTGGACCTCCCGTTGGACGCATGGAGGACATTGCCATGGGCTCTAGGTCTCCAGCTGGACTCGTGCAGGACACTGTCATGGAATCCAGGCCCTCAGCTGGTTTCTTTGGGTCTCTAGTGTGTGGACAGATCTCCTGCACTCTTTTGCATTTGACTCTTTGGATGAATATTATAAAATAATCCTATAAATTATGTGTCCTGTATTAAATCCTTTCCCTTGTAAACCCTGACTACAGAAGCCAGTACTAACTTTCTATGCCTCATCATTTTCTGTTTTATCAAGATGCAGTACAAATCCTACACTATTTTCAAAAGGACTAGATACTGAAACACGATTACTACTAATATGAAAAATTATTTCCTTGCACATTTTTTATTCAATCTTTGGGAACTTTTTCTTTTGCTCCAAGTTTTATAATATAAATGGATGGAAAAATAAGATTCAAAGCAAAGAGTGAAGGAAAAATATTTTTAAGGTTTGCTATGTGTAAACAGGGCTTTATTTAAGAAGGTTTTATTTAACATTTTGGAGATTTGAAGGGGGTGTAGTGAGGAGTTTTCACTATGGAATTTCTTAGAGTTTCATTATAGAGACATGTCTGTTTTATATGGGTAACATGAGGGTTCCCTAATCTGCCAGGCTTCACCCTTTTTTTAACACCCATATTGGTTTACCAAAGGATCATCTATGCTCTCAGAAGATGAGCAACTTTCTCAAAAAATTTTAAGTGTTATAAGGGGGAAGGATGGATACATGACTAGCATATGAGTGCCATATTCTCCTCATTTTGTCAGTTACCTGTTTTAAAAGTTTTGCTCCTGCTGAATAGTTAACCTAGTTTACAGTTTTGCCTCTTATTATTCTCTTTTGCTACTCATTTTAGTCCTTCTTTTTTAGTCTTCCACAAGGCATTTGAATAGACAGAAAATTTTATTAAGAGACAGAAGATACCTGGGCATGTTAATAAGAAAACGGGGCGGGAAACCATTAGAATGCAACCTTCCCTCCATTGAGCTGAACTCCCCCAGTCATGTCAGCCATAGGAAGTATCTTCCTGGAAATGACTCCTTTTAGTTTATACCATTGTTGCAATTTATTCTTCTGTTCCCCTGTATCCAGAGTGGTTGCATTGTTTCTTCCTAAATCCTTTTGTTACTTCCACAACCTGTGATTCTAGTTACTTGTCTTCTAAATTTAAATATTACATCACCTTAAGCTAAAATATAACTTCTGCTAATAATCCATATCACTATAAATATCTGTGATAGTTTATTTCCTTCATCCCACTTGAAGAAATTTGTGTATCCATGGTGTTTTCATACTTTCTCAGAATACAATCAGAATTATTTTAGCATTTTTTTGTGAATAACAAGGATTATTTTTTTGCTACAAAATGCCTTAATTCTTCTGAATACTTGTAACCAAACCATCAGAGAAGTGCTATTGTTTCATTTTAAATGTGAGGAAATGACATATCTGAGAGCATAAACATATTACCTAAATTTACAAAACATGAAGTTGTATCATTTTTGTTAGAGAAACCCTGACCCTCACTACATATAATTTAGAAATATATCTGTATAGCTATGTTTACAACCCTTTTAACTTTAATAAATATTTTCAAGGAGGATCATTGACTTTAAGAAGAAATGTGTATAACTCTGTTATTCTTGAATGTTAATCCTTTTCTTTGAAACTTAAACCTGCTTTGTTTTATACTGAATATTAGTAGCAAGTGATCTGACAATATAATCCTAATTATGTCCAAGAATTGCAGAATGTGAAAGGTGTGAAAACTGGAGTCTTAAAATTTTTCAATAAAAGTGGGAAAGAAAAGAAAATTGCCTAAACTCGGACTCAGCTTCCCCTTATTCCTGGCTTGGAAACCTTGACGATTAATCTGCTATTTGTGAAATTCACTGAGCCAGGGGTGAGTTAAAATCATTGGTTTATACAATTTTGCTTTCCAGTTAGCTTGTCAGGAAAGCTGACAGTCTCAATGATGTTACTTGATAGACTACTTGGCAAAAATAAGTTGTTGAAAATCTACCCATCAAAAACTAAACCCCCAAAACATTGTTGTCTTTGGGCCAAAGAACATAAAATGTACTTGATCTCATATTGTTTGAAATGCATTCATGCATATAAGGTCTTCAGAGGCAGTAACTCAGAAGCAGTAGAAAATGGAAAAAAAGCTGGTAATTCCAACTCAAAATAGCATTGAAAAGCAAACAAACAAAAAAAGACAAACTAACCCACAAATCAAAAAATCCTTGCAAAATTCATTGGCTTCATCTTCAATAATAGTTCATGAACTTACCAAATTTGTTGACATTGGTCTAACATTTTTCCTAGATGTTATTAGTAAGAAAATGAAGAAAATAAAATAAGTCCCTCTCAAAATTATATACAAATTGCTGCCAAATTTCTTAACATTATTCTGTTTCAGAAACCAATATTGCAAAAGTATGTCTGTGTGTATAAAAAACATGACATTCATTATAGTAGGGATGTAATAATTTTTAATTACTGCAGTTTAGTTTTCTATTTATTTTTTTCACCTAGTTTTCATGCTGTCCACTTTCTTTTTGTAGAATCTCAGCTTCACATATTTTAAATTATTAATCACAATTCTAATCTAGCACTGGGTTATTAATGCACACTGTTTAAAGCTGATTACAGCATTGTGATTGGAGATACAATTAGTGCTGTAATGTTGGTACCCAGTCTCCCATTTTATTTTTTCACAAGTGAATTAAAATAGTGTTTAATTATGATATTTTTCAATATTCATTTTCTACTTTAATAAGGTTTCCTGACAGATAACTGCACTGATTATGTGTGCTATGTGACAAACATTTAATAGCAGAAAATGAATTTAGTTATAAGCATGTTCTGTTTATTTTAAATCTCTTCAATAGGAAACAAATGAACATTTTTCCTATTGCTTTCCTCATATAATTATATATGGGGATTTTTAATAAGTACGATATTGTCTGTAGACATTCTTCCTTTGATATGCGGAGGAAAATGGATGTGAATATATACATTCAGACACTGAGAAATACATAGTTTCTCTTATTGTACACATTACTAACATTTCCAAATGCAAACTGATTCTTGTGTGCTCCTTTCCAAAACTTTTAGCCTGACAACTGGTGTGGTAAGGATAGGCTCATGGTTATGCAGCTTTAAAGGTGGTGAACTATAGCCCAAATTTTATCTGGAAACATGCATGGGTCTTGCTGATGATGAAGTTAGTAGCAAACATTGTCTGAGGACAGCCTCTTGACAGAGGTAGCTGAAAGGTGTGAGGACAACAATTAATCACCCTGCTACTTACCTGCCCTGAGCAGAATTTAATTAAACCCAGTTCATACCTCTACAGCTACTCCCATCACGCCTTTAGAGGTTTCGAACTACTTGAGTTGGCATCTTGTCAAGGCAGAAAATTATGCGGGGATGCAAAGAGCAAGGGAATCTTGACTATTAAAAATGAGACTTTGATTATCATTTAAAAAATTAGGAAAAATAGGTCAAGAAATCACACTAACATTATGACATTGGGCAAAATCATAATCCTTTACAGGCTTCACTTTGCAGAAATACAGTAATGGAATATCCTCTAAAGATTAATATTATATTTATAATTAATTTTAAATAAATTTTTATGAGTTACTATTCTGAAAGCCAGTACTTAATATATGAAAAAAAATAATTATTGGGTAGAAGAGTTCATTTTGTATACAGTATTTGAGTGAAGATACCATAGTTCTCAACCCATATCACTGTTGGAAATATGTCAGTAAAGTTGCTAATCTTTATAAAGACCCTCTATATTTAGCTAATTACAGTCGCCTGGTATGGCGGCACATGCCTGGAATCCCAGCATTCGAGAGGATGAGACAGGAGGATCTTTGCATGTCTGAGGCCAACCTGGACTACACAGTGAGTTCAAGACCAGTTTGAACTACATAGCAAGACTGTGTCTCAAAAAACAAAACAAACCAGAACAATGACAACAAAAAGATAATTATAATGATTTTCAATTAATAATGCTATTCCCAATGTAGTAACCAATATAGTAATTAGGATTATTTTAATATGTAGGAATTCGAAGGAATTTAAGTAGTTTTTCAAATTAATAAGCTTCCCCATTTCCCCATGCATAACCATGTCTACAGTCTTCATAACTGAATGAGTCCAAAAGAAGATAATACATATTTGTAGATAATCATGTTACCTATTTTACCATAAATTACTTCTCCCACCAATATTTTTCTTATTTGAAAAACTATAAGCAATGTTGTAGGCATTGTAAATACATTCACTATGTCTTGTAATTATTATTTAATTTATTTAATTCAAAATATATTCATCAAGCCAACAGGCTTTCTTCAGTGTCATGTTGGGTGTCAGAGTAGACTCAAAGAAAGTATGCGAACAGCTGTTTTCTTAGCCAGATTAACAGTTCCTTGTAAGAACATCTCTAAAATAACCACATAATACCTAAAGTACATGAATGAGAAGGAGAATTGATAAAAGGAGAATCAATATGACATACAGTTTTCAGTGAAGAAATGGAGCTATGAGTTGAAAGCCCTTGTTATTGGGAGAAATGGTGGTCTCTGCAGTTTATCGTAGAGCGCATGCGTAACTAACTGTTAAGAGAATCAAGTTAATGCTTTATAGAAAATGTCTTCTGGAAAATGCCTAGAGCTCCGCACCACCTAACCTGATGGAATATACCCCAGAGTCTTCTATCTTTACCCAGCTTTCCTTTCTATTATCCTGCCATCCTCAGGCATATGGTAGAAAGCAACCATTCTGTTGTTTTTTATCATCCAGCGTTCTTCGTGGTGCGCTGATCCGCCCTGTGTCGCTGCTCACCTTCCCAGCACGGTCGGACGAAACTGTCAGCGCTGGGGCTGGGACTTCTCAGCGGGACGCGCAGGGTGGACCTCCCCTTCCCGCTACTGATGTGAACGTCTGCTCCACAACAGCGATCCGCTGGGTTTCAGACGTTATTCAGTATTCTAAATATTTCATCTCCCGGGTATAATCTTCTGCAATTACTCCAAATCAGGGAAGCTTGTATCGTAAATAAAGGTTTATCATGTCCATCGGAATTCAGTGAAGACACTCAGCCAGGAACCTCGTATAGATCTCACGAGCTTCCCCGGTACTGGATTCTGTGTAAGTCAGCTTTTTGTTTCTGTGGCCAAAATGCCTGACATACACAATGCGAAGGAGAAAACAGTTTATTTGCCTCATCATTTCTGAACTTTCAGTCCCAGGTCAGCTGACTCCAAGGCAGAAACACCAAGGAGAAGGAGGGGACAGAGGAACACTGCTCAACTTAGAGCAGCTGGAAAGGAGAGAGCAAGGGAAGAGCCTGGCGGGAAGGAGCCAGGGACCAGATACACTGCTGAGTGTCGGGCTCCCATGGCCCAGTCAGCCATGAAGAGTAGACTTAATAATCTCCCAGGTGTCTCTCAAGCCAATCAACTTGATGATCAAGAGCAACATTCGCAGTCCTTATTTTTTTCCCAGTGTGCCTCCTTCTCTCAATCCCCGCCCCCGTCATGACATTTGTTACCTACTTCTCTGCAATCTAGAGCACTCATGTGCATCTGAGCTTTCCATTGAGAACAATTTCCTACTAAGTATTTGTGTGTGACGTGAGGAAGTCCAAATGAATGAAGACTATGGGGAGAAAGCGGAAGTGCTTTGGTACCACATTCAGGAATTTCTGTTGAGACTTAAGCTCCAGGTAACAGCTGTTTCCAGTCTTCACACCACTTGGAATTAAAGGAATATCAGTGACATTTCCCTTTTTGTATTACACAATATAGAACTCTTGAGCCAAATAAAATTGTGAACATACATTTATGTAAAGAAAACAGAGTTTCAAAAATATTTCAGTCTGAACTGTGAGTGATGAGCACATATTTTCGTGTAGGCATCTATTTTTCATAGAGAGGTTACCATTATTCACTATTATGTAGACCATACTCTCATTATTTTTCTTTGATCCTCTACTCTCTAATTAAGTTACTTATATTTGAAGAGGAGGGGTCAAATCTTTGTTTCTATTTACAAATCTATACAATTTCACATTTCTCCCAATAAGGCATTGAATTTCAGACATATTTTTCTGAAAAATTTAGTCTATTTTCTTCTGAATGAAGGCCTTCAGATAACACTGGAAAAGACATCTAGGATATAGTTGTCCATCCAGTATCCGATATCCAACTGTGGCTCACGTTCTCTTGCTGAAGGAAGACTCCTGTCTTGGGAACTATAAAGAATCTACAGGTGACACGTTGTGGCTGATTTCTCATTTCTCCAGCTTTTCCTTCAGTTAATGGCAGAGAAATGAACCACTTCTGACTAGTGAGATCTGAAATAAAAAGCCTACTTTAATGATTTCTGTAACTATTTGATTTCTTGATAAACTGGGCATAAGCGGCTCCTTTATTCCGCTCTTCTGTGTCTACTCAACAAAATTATTTTGAGAAAACTGGTCACACTATGAGAGAAAATATCAGGTTGAAAGATTCTTAGCGTCTTAGATGTGGGAAGTTACAGGAGGTTTGTGATGTCCTAGGGCTGACAAGGATGTTATTCATGTGGTTCTCATAAAGCAGGGAAGTACTTGGTTCATATCACATGATAACTTGCGATGGCGAGCACCATGAGGTAAGAGTCTTCAATTTAGCCCTGCTAAGCAATAGTTAGTCTCAGTAAGTAAATGTTCCCAGGAATATCCATTTCCTGGAATAAATGGTTATTTTCCTAATCTGAGACTATTTTAGCAAAGAAATGGGAATGTATGTTTTATCTCGGAATTGACTACCACAAAAAATATTTATTCTCAGAATTGCTTAGTACAGGATAGGAATGCAGAATTGATATAAAGGATGTGCTGATAGGCAGCAGTAGACTCAAAGTATTCTGCCACTTTATCAGTGATAGTGTCTCTCCTTTATCAAATGATAAAGAGAAATCTCAATTTATGGAAGCTACTGAAATCAGAGTTTTCACTTACTTATAATGTATTTCTAACTAGCATTATATATAAGAACACACATATGACTACATTTTAGTGTTGAGAATGTTGTTTATTGTTAAGTAACTTTTTAAAACAATTGCCATTTCAAACACAACCTGAATTTTTTCTTGAAAAGATATGTAGAGGGCCGGTGAGATGGCTCAGCGGCCTACGCGTCGGCCTGGCAAGCGCGAGGGCCCGAATTTGACTCCCGGAACCCACATACAAAAAAGGGGCTGGTGATATCGCTCAGCGGCACAGGCGCTTGCTGGCGCGTGAGGTCCTGAGGTCGACCCCCTGGTACCCACAAAAAAAAAAAAAGAAAAGATATGTAGAAAGACTTAAAATCTCAAACATATAGGGTGTCTCCATTATAAAGACACTTTAAAAAGAATCACAGTTGAGTGAGTTTAAAGTGCTATTTGGGGGGAAAATGCATACCTTGAACCACTACATTTCAGGAGTGCCAAAATAAATTCAGAAAATTAGGGTAAGTTTTAAGGTAAGCATTATGTACATACTACCTATAGTTTTTCTCACACTACCTATAGTTCATTCCCACTTTCGACCAGCCAAATTCAATATTTATTTTATGGTAAATAAACATTGGGTTGATTGCTAGGTGTGCCAAAAACTATAAGGAATATACTAGTATTATGCTTAAAATTAAGATTACAGAAGAAAGAATTCAGATATCATTTCTAGTGGTGTCCCTATAAAGTAGCAGAGAGCTTTGTATATTGTACAATTATAACAAATACATATTTGTTGGATGAATTAATGAACATAAATAAATGAAAAAAAGCCTAAGACTCATTTCCATCCCCTTCTGTCCCTGTCTCTACCCTAGAAGAATTATCATTAGTAATGCATCACTGGGGTCTGTCAGTCTTGAAAAGCCGATCCACTGTAACGGTACAGACTTTGATTATAAATACCCATAAGTATTTGCTTCTGATTCTTCCTTAGGGCGCACTATCCCGCAGGATGCATGTCATAGTATCACAGGCTTATGCCTAGAACTGTTTTCACAGGCACATGACCAGTGAGTGGCACAGAGCCTATGCTCAAGTGGGGCCCTTGTTTTGGGGGTTTCATGTCTGTAATAATTATCTTGGTGGTCTTATCAATTCCATCTTTGAAATTGGGTTTTGTAAGTGAATTCCAGTTGGATAGTGGAGCACATGCTTTGGGGTTTGGAACTTTAGTTCACATAAGATCTTGCATCCCACTGTCTCCACACTCCCTGGTTGAAGTTCTCAGATGCCTCCTCCCTAGCACTCAGAAAATACATATTAGTTGGAAGTCCCTGAAGAATAGAGCTGTGCTTGCCCTGAAGGAGAAATTCAGCCTGTGGAAGACAGTTTTAGCCTATGATGCACGGTTCTCAGCCTGTCCTTCTTGACAGTGTGTCCTAGAGATTTCAGATGTGTGTGGTCAGCCTCCTTGGCCATTTAATATAACTGTTAATAAACAACTCGTAAAGAGTGAGCTCTGGCACAGGTCATATTCTATGATCCAAGCAGTGTGGCCAGAATCAGGTCAGTGAAAAGAAAATTCAGCAAAAGAATTCACTTTAGAGTAATACTAAGCATGGTTATTTAGTGATTATTTTAGAAAATTAAAATGCCTTTTAACTTTCAAAAACCTTAATTATTTCTTAGCTTTCTTTTCTCTAATGAGAAAATCTGTGCTTTAATTTCTTAAATTAAATTACATGTGTTAGAGTGAGAAGATTGTGAAAATCCTCACTTATCGGAGCCTTCCTACTTACAGCTCACAATATTTTGTAGTGTCTCAACTCTCAGAAAATGTTTGCTTTCAGAATTCATCAGAATGTTACTTATGCACATGATTTATAATTTCATAATTTGGAAGTCCTATGCATTAGCTAGAAGTTAAAATTTTATTTATCCAAGTCACTGAAGATTAAGTAAAAGTATGGGCGAATAAAAATGATACACATATGTTGGAAGAAGGTCTTAGTTCACAAACGTTATCCATGGTGATGAATAAAGCTGTGTACTAGACCAGATGTACAGAGAAGAAAATCAGGGTGACCTGACGTATCCCCATAAATATAAACTGTATCCAAAGCAGATGCTGAAAGTAGAATACATGGAACTAAGTTATGGTTTTGCTATCAAAATCTTGCAGACTTAAGCACATGCAATTTTCAAATAAGTGTTTCAAAGACCACAGGATTAATAACAATTATGAATCTGAGAAGCAATTATATATTTCTAAATACAAATGCTGATGTCAAGATATTGTCCCACCTTGAAGAGAGCTATCACCCCTGAGCAAGGACAGTCTGCACTCATTTTCACCTCCCTTCTTTTCACAGAAAACAAATGGAGATAATGAAAAAGTAAGGTTAAAGCTTGTTCTCAATTCTTTCAGTCAGAGTGTCATGATGAAACTACCTTTTAAGGAGAAGCATAAAAAATATCTGGATTAAGATTAATGACATTCTTACTTCTTTAAGTATCACAATTTCAGATTCTTATAAGGAAACTTGCAGCAAAACTAAATGAATTAAGCAGGTAAAATAGAAGACTTCTGACTAGAGGATTTCTTTTTCCACTCTGTTTTTTTGTTTGTTCTTGTTTTTAATTTTTTGGTGCTGGAGATGGAACCCAAGGCCCCAAACGTGCTAAGCGCATGCTTTACCACCGAGGTACATTCCCATTCTCTAATTCCTAATATTTTTAATTCTTTTGCTTTGTGGTTCTTCAGGTTTTCTACATTGTAGTAGGATGTATATTTACGTCCATTCATATTTCTTAGGCTCTACTGTAAATATAATTTGTCATGTATTTTAAAAATTCCAGAAAATTGCAATTTAATATTTCGAATACTGCTTCTCTCTAATCTTGTTCTTTATTTCTGGAACCCCTATTAGATATGTGGGAAACTTGTCTAGCACATGTTTTAAAAACACTTTTACCCTAGCTTATGTACTTTTCATCTTTGGTGCTATAGTTACTTCAGTGTTCCCTTTCAGTTCCTGAATTCTCTTTTCAGTTGTGTCATTTACAGTTTAATTACCTATTCAATTTTAATATACTAACAATTACAGGTTTTATTTTTAGAAATTCTAATTTAGTTCATTTTATATCTTTTTAGCATTTTAATAGTATATATGTATTTTTTATTTTTCCGTCCTCACTTCACCTCCTGGACTTCATGTTTTAGTAGCTGAATTAAACCGCTCTATCTTAGTCTGTGTTATTCAGCTTTCTATTATTATAACAAATCCCTGAGATCATCATCTTAAAAACAGAAAAGCTTTATTTTAGTGTGGAGTTTCCGAGGTCTCAGTCCATGATCAATGATCCTGTTGGTTTTAGGCCTGTGTCAAGGAAGTCCATTGTGGTGTTTGTGTGGCGTGGAGTAAAACCACTCAACTCAGTCCCAGGAAGTAAAAGAGAAGAAGAGGAAAAGAGCAGGGCTACAAGATCTTCTCCAAGCACATGTATCCAGTGGCCCACAGAGCTTCTGCCAGGCCCGACGGCTGTGTTCCAACCCTCCCATAGCGCTATGCTGAAGAGCAAATGTTCACCCCATAGACCTCTAGGAACATTTAAGACCAAGGTGTAGCACAGTCTCAAGCTTTCCTTACTGCTTCATAGATACAGTTCAGGATATTTGCAGGTCTGATTCTTTCTTCCTGGGACATTCTTCCCCCAGATACACATCTACCTGACTTCCTTCCTCTTCTTCATCAGTTTCAAATATCTTTTCTCAGTGAAGCTTTCTCTATCCCCAGTGTAAAACTGAAATCACACCCTTACCTGGATCTTCCTATCCATCTTCTCTGCTTTATTTTTATTCATAGCACATTCCATCATGAAATATATTTGGCTCACTGTACTTTATACCTGTATCTTGAAACCAAAATGTAAATTTCATAAAGGCAATGATGGGGGAATGTTAATCCTTTTAAACCCAGTAGCTAGAAAAATGTCTAACATAACTCGTTCTCGATAAATGTTAGTTAAGTGAAATAAATATTTCTTGTTAAATGAATAATCTTCCTTTTTCTGTTTTAATTCTTTTCGTAATCTAGTCTGATAATTCTATCAAAACATTTGGGGGGTACTAGGAATGGAATGCAGAGAGGGCTGAGCTATATCCCCAGTACATTGCACTTTATTTTATACAGTTCATTTCTTTCAGGGGTTTTTTGTTTGTATTGTTATTTTCTGTTTTTATTTTGTCTTGTTTGTTTTTTGAGATAGGATTCAATATGTACCACAGGCTGGTCTTGAACTCCTGAATCTCCTGCCTCAGTCTCCTGAATGGGAGTCACAGGCTTATGACACTGTGTCTAGCCTAAATGAAATTCTTCAATGTCCAGTTTTGCTAGTTGTGTTTTGAGCCAAATTACACTTGGATTGTAACAATTTATAGTGGAATTATGGGCTATGATATTATTAACTTTTAATTTTAAAACTTTATATTTAAAAAGGGCTAAAGGACTTCTCTAGCTCATATAAGATATGTTTCTTAGCTTTATATTTTTATCTACAGGAACCTTCCAAGATCTCAATTGAAGACCTTTTCATGGAGATTTTGTTATTGATCCAAGAGTACTATGAGTCACTGATCACTTGTGAAGGCAATTTCTTAGCTTTTTGGTAAACCACTAGGTTTTAATAGTATGCAATATATTTAAATAGTAAGCTTAGCTCCAGGGAAGCTCAGGGGAGTTCTTCTAGTTCTTTTTTCTTTCCTTTTCTTTCTTTCTTTCTTTCTTTCTTTCTTTCTTTCTTTCTTTCTTTCTTTCTTCTTCCTTTCTTCCTTTCTTCCTTTCTTTCCTTCCTTCCTTCTTGTTTCTTTATTTTCTTTCTTTCTCTTTTCTTTTTCTTTCTTTCTTTCTTTCTTTCTTTCTTTCTTTCTTTCTTTCTTTCTTTCTTTCCTTCCTTCCTTCCTTCCTTCCTTCCTTCCTTCCTTCCTTCTTGTTTCTTTATTTCCTTTCTCTTTTCTTTCTTTCTCTTTTTCTTTCCCTCTTCCTTTCTTTCTTTCCTTCTTTATTTCATTCTTTCTTGCTTGCTTTCCTCTCTCTCTCTTTCTCCATTTTTGTTTTGAGATCAAACCAGCCTCCATTTCTATGTCTTCTTTGTCAGCAGAAAGAGTTCCATAATCTTTGATGACACCCTAAATGTCCCCCTTTGGTAGGAGGCATTTTGTTTCTATTTCCTTGTGTATTCACACCTTATCTCTGATCTCCGTGTACCTTAACTACCAAAGTATGAAAGAAAATATCATTTTTTTCACCATAAAATTTATTTTTTGGGAGACATTTTGATCTTCTAGTTAACCACATTGTTAAAATATCAGTCTAGAAATTGTATGAACCCTATAACACTCACTACACAGTACCATAAATTGTATTTTTTAGGACATCACAAATATTCTGAAATTCTCATAGCTCTGAAAGATTGAAGTCCAAAATCAAAGTGTTGGCAGGGCCTGCCCTCTCCAGCCTCAAAGGGAGACTTCTTCCTTGCCTTTTCCAACTTTTTTTAAATTCCCTAGCTTGTGGATGCTTATCTCTAATGTCTGTCTACATTTTCACATGGTCTTTGCTTTGCTTTTCACCATCTATGCATATGGAATTCTTTTTTATAAGAACACCAACTACTGGATTAAGGATCCACCTCTACTACAGTACGGCAGTATCTTAACCAATTACATCTACAATAGTCTTTTTTTCAAATAAGGGTACATTTTGAAGTACCCAGGGTTAAGACTTAAATATACTTTGGGGGAGGACACACTTCAACCCATAGGAAAAACAACTTTTGTTTACCTCTTACTTATTGTTTTCATGTTAAATATAGATCAAATTGTCAGACTTCCAGTATTTCAACCAAAGATAGAGATTCGGCTTTACAGTTAATATATCAGATTTTAAAATATGGGCCAATGAGATAGCTCAGTGGCATAAGTGCCTGCCTGGCAAGTGCGAGGTCCTGAGTTCGACTCCCGGAACCCACATACGAAAAAAGGGCTGGTGATATCGCTCAGAGGCACGGGCGCCTGCTGGCGTGTGAGGTCCTGGGGTTGACCCCCGGTACCCACAAAATAAATAAATAAATAAATAAAATAAAATAAAATAAAATGTTGGCTACTGTTATGGTTTAGATCTAAAATGTCTTCCCCCAAGTCACGTGTGTTCAGAGGTGGGACTTTGGTAAGGTGATTGATCATGAAGACTGTAACTATATTATTGGATTAATCAACTCATAAAATCATAATCTGATGATATTATTGGGAAGTGAAGGAAATTTAGGAGATGCGGCTTAGTTGAAGGAAGTGAATTATGAGGGTGTGAGTCATGTGCCTTCGGTGACTGTATCTTGTCCCTGGCCCCTTCCTCTCCAGCTCTCATATCCTCTCTCTGCTCCCTGGCCGCCATAAGGTGAGCAGCTTTGTTCCACCATGCCCTTCTGCAGTGACCTTTTGCCTCATTTCAGGCCTGCTGCAACAGAACCAGCAAATCATAGCCTGAACCCTTTCAAAACAGGAGCAAAATAACGCTTTTCTCCTTTTAGTTGTTTTTCTCAGCTGCTTGGTCACACCAATGAAAAGCTGACTAACACAACTACTTAACAAAATTTTGAAAACCATTCCATAAGGTAATATTTGTTGGTCAATCAAAACACAACTATAGGCTAGGATTGGTTTGTAGGCAAATCATGACGAAATATTTTTAGTACATTAAAAGACCATGAAACAATCCAAAAGGTGTCCAGAATACACAATATATGGGTCATGAGGTCTCAAATTAAAATTTATGTCCATTTGCTCAAAAAAGCAGGTCCTCAGACCATGCTTTGGAATTTATTCATTATTATTTTACATATTTCTAAGAAATATGGCCAGGTTTTCCTGCTCAGAGTAGATTCAAATTAGGTTTAGTCTGTGAGAAGTTTGAGGGTTGTTGCTAGAGGAAAGTGCAAGAATAAAAATGAGAAGTGACAGCCCTGATAGGAAGAGACAGAAAAAAATATTTTCCAAAGAAGATTTAAGAATTTAGAAAGGCATAGCAATCTGGCATCATTTGGCACACTTTGGAAACTGGGAGGGTATGACTATTATAACTTGGACCAGTAACTCACTTATGTCCCAACATCCACCTAAAACATTAAAAAAAGGTTTAAATTACAATTTTTGAAGTGAGTAGAAGAAAAAAAATTGAATACACTTAGAAAGAATTTTAGTATTTAGGAGAGATATTCAACTGTGCACCAGGACAACTGAACTAGTTAAAATAATACTGAAATCTGTCTGTCTTGGTTTGTAGCTTCTTTCCTGCATGTCTAGAGTACCTCTACCCCACATATGGTGCCTGGTCACCCTTCAGTCCAACTCTAGGGATAAGAGCGGACAGAATGAGGGGTTCAAGTACTTACTGTTCTAGGACTTCGGAAACTATATATTTTGGTTCAATATTTTGGCTAAATAAGTTGTGTATTATTCCTACTAGTGCAACTGTTTACCTATGAGAATTCCTCCAATGAATTTACTGCATATATGACTAATAAAGAATAGGAGTGTCAGGGATTAAATCAGTGTAGGTACCAGGGGCATATAATCTGAGCAGAAGGTAAGTGAGAAAAGCTCGGACTCACCCACTGGACACAGCTAAGTATTCATACAAGTTGCTTGTCTTTGATCTGATTTCAAGATTATGAAGGTAAATTTCCAATTGCAAATTGATTCCCCTCATGTTTTATCTACACAGAAAATGTAATGGGCAAAAGCATGAACTCTTTGGTCCCCTTGGAAGTTATATTTTTCCTATAATTTTTATATAACTTTTGCATTTATATATCTTTTCCTATGAGATCTGTTAATTCGGTTGAGTCCTGAGAGATTTTTAGTGACATGAAAGTTACAAGGATTTGACAAATCACTTTTCTAAAGTTGCAGTAAATTTACCAAGTTAATAAGATCCCATGGGGATCTTAGAAGTCAGTTGCCATGTCATCCCTAGAAATCTCTCTCTGTGCTACCGTACAGGTTATAATCTCAGTTCCTACTGGAAATATCTGCATTGTGAATTTATATAATTGGAAAGAACTTCCAAACTTCCTATTGTAGTTTATGTTTAAGCAATAGCTAAACAAAATTTAATGTCTACAAGCAATTGTGAATAAATACTGGCTTATTTGTAATTTGATTTTTACTATCAAACATATTAGAAATTGAAACAAAAACCCTAATAAATACAAAGTATTGTATGTAACAAACACACAAAAATATGCAAAGAATATAGTTATGTACTCATATTTATTTAAGTTATAAATCATAAAAGTTAAATTCACAGTTCTTTGATTCATATATAACCAATAAAGTTTTAATTTGTAGAAGCAAGCATTCAATAGAGATCTGAATATCTGAACTTTATTTTTCATTTTAAAATGCCTGAAATGAACACTGAGCAAGCCACTAAATTCCTCTGGGTCTCTGTGCTTTCATCTGTAAAGCACATTTCTCCCTTTGTATGCTATGGTCCATTTCATCTCTAACATTTTAGGAATCCTATGAGGCCATCTAGTCTATGTTTTCTATTTTAAAAGATGAAAAAGTTAAACACATAGGCTTGAAATGACTTGCTCAGGGTCACACAACTAATTTGTATCAAACTGAAAATAAAATCAGACTTCTTGATTTCTATCATTCTACTGTTTTCCTATAGTTGACAGAGCATGTGATCAGTGGAAATACTCAGGATAATTTTTGATTGTCCACATATAGAAAACAGTCTGGTGATTTAGAAAAATACATCACTTTATTCTTTTTTTTTTATGGGTACCAGGGGTCGACCTCAGGACCTAGGGTGCCAGTAGGCACCCGTGCCACTGAGCGATATCACCAGCCCTTTTTTCGTATGTGGGTTCTGGGAGTCGAACTCAGGACCTTGCGCTTATGCCGCTGAGCTATCTCACCAGCCCCATCACTTTATTCTTGAAAGTGTCTTTTGAGGAATCTGCACACTGATTTTCACTGTGGTTGCACCAGTCTACATTCCCATCATTAGTGGAGAAGGGTTCCTTTATCCACACAGCCCCTCCAGGAATTTTTATTGGTTGATTTCTTGATAATAGCCAATGTTTCTGGAGTGAGATGGAATATCAGTGTTGTTTTAATTAGTTTCTCTCAAATAACCAATGATGTTGAATATTTTTTCATATATTTATTTGCCATTTGTATTTCTTCATCTGAGAAGTGTGTATTCACCTCAGATGCCAATTTTTGGGTTTGAACTTTGAATTTGGGGGTGTCATTTTTTTTTCAATTCTTTATATGTTCTAAGTATAAGACTTTTGTCTGAGGCATGACTGGCTAAAATTTTTCCTCACTCTGTGGGTTGTCTTTTCACTCTGTTGATGAGA
This sequence comes from Erethizon dorsatum, assembly GCA_028451465.1. Lineage (NCBI taxonomy): Eukaryota > Metazoa > Chordata > Mammalia > Rodentia > Erethizontidae > Erethizon > Erethizon dorsatum. Next base: position 89,330,610 of record CM051826.1, read on the forward strand.
TTAGAGGTCCCATTTGACCCAGCTATTCCCCTTCTGGGTATATTCCCAGAAGAATTAAAAACATTGTACCACAGAGATGTATGTGCACCCATGTTTATAGCAGCACAATTTGTAGTAGCTAAATTTTAGAAACAACCCAAATGCCCACCAACCAAGGAATAGATAAAAAAAGATGTGGTCTCTTTATATAATGGAGTACTACTCAGCCATAAAGAAGGATAAACTTGAGACTTTTACAGATAAGTGGATGCAACTTGAGACCCTACTCATAAATAAAATACATCATACTTACACGTCTAAACATCATTTTGTCTGTCCAGTGTGAAAAGTTGAAGGAATAAATAAGGTCCAAAATGTATAATAGATATTGTGAAATAGAAAGAATTTGTTCAAAAGGAGAAAGGAACTGGGGTTGGGAAAAGGGGAAAGGAAGGAAGGGAAAAGGAAAAAATTACAAGATAGTTATACTACTAGTTTGTCTTAGTTCATTGAAAAGACAGGTTTTTGCTAATATCATTTGGAGAATTTTTTATGCCCATATGTTGTACTCTGAGTAACTACTTAAAGATAATAATACACAAGGTATTAACTATTTTTATTCTCCTATTATTTTGTTATTAAATTTTGTTTTAATTTTTCCATAAAATAAAAAAAGAGTGTCACTACAATAAAGGATATATTTCTAGAGTTAATTCAAAGAACTAATTATTCATTATCACACATTATATAAAAGCATTATACAAGTCAACTAGAATTAACAATGAAACAACTTCTAGACAAGATCATCTGAATTGCTTTTCTCTCTCTTTTAAAATCACTGGAGCAGTCGTATTTCAATGTTCTGCAAGTCTATAAAGCTTATCACATTTTCTTCTGTGGCATTATTTGTTTCTTCCTAGATTTTAGCAAAAGAACATTTCTGTTTGCTTCTGTAATTCCTGTGAGGTCAATGAAATTCCAATGCCATGATTTTCCAGGTAAGAGAATAAGAAAATATACTCAAAAATTTTTTAAACACGGAAATAAGTTTTTTTTATTGGAAAAGCATGTTTTATTTGAAAAGAATTAATGGAATAATTTATCTAAAATGTTCTCTGTCAAGCAGAAAAACAAATACACAAAGAAAAGAATTTAGTCCCTCTGTCTCAGCTCATATGTTTAAGATATAATTTCATCATTCCACAATTAGATGACCTCTTAGTTAATAAAGATTTTCATCAGATTGCTTTCTCTTTACCTCTGTTGCTTAATAAATCTGTGTCTCCATCTCTGAAGCTTTCTCAGATCTCTAAGCACAATGGAAGAAGGAAGGCAATCCAGAATTGATTTATTCTTTATTCTAAACCTACTTGATAAAAAATACAAATTTATTTCTTGTTTCAATATAATAGTTACATAGATGGAACTAATGGTATGAGTATATTTCACTGATTAAAATTTAGGACATGCTTTATTTTAAAAATTCAAGACTAATTTCACCAAAATTAGGCAGGAAAATGTGACTTTGTACAAGAATCTTATTTTTTTAATTAATGATTGCTACAATATCACTTTGGTAAATAGCTGGATTTTCTAAGTGGGTAGAGAAAAATAATCTTCCTTTTGTTTAATAATTGCCACATGTCAATCACTACACTAGGTTTTTTAGAAATAATATTTATTTTTACAACTTCCCAATTATACTAACAAAATAGGTGTTTTTTGTTAGTATGATTTATAGACAAGTTAACCAGAGTTAACTATAATAATATAGCTTGTCAGAATTTTCAGAGGAAGTACATGGTGGAAATTAATTTGAATTTATCTACCCATATATTGTATATTCAACACTCAGTAATAACAATTCCCAAAGGACCATCTGATCAAATAGCACCAAATATTACCTTAAAAGATGACAATTCTATCACCAGTAGTAAGTAGAATTTGATCAGTCATGTAAGCCAAATATAAAATCCTGTAACTTTTATTTCACTATTATCCAATTTATGTGGAAATTGTCCTCAGTGGATGGTTACAGGCTGAATAGGGACATCAAGGCAAGTAGCTCTTCTTTATTACCGTGCTTGCAAATGTGCAGTCTACAGTGCTACCATGTTACAGGAAATAATTTCAAGTTAAATGAGGGCACTTCAAACTAAACTTTTAGTGAGAATTATAAAATATCTCTTCAGTGATTTTAAGGTACAATTCAAATTGTACTTGTTAGTATCATTTATAACACTGCAGTAAAAAGCTATCTTGAGAGTCCCAGACATGGAGACGAAGTCAACAAGTCACTCAATATTGGGTCCATCACATGTTATTTTTCAACATCTTTATCCCTTTAAAACAAATACCAGTGACAAGTTTATTTATTATTTACTTTTCTTAGATAACAGAAGATATGAAACATCTTATTGCTTGAACTATATCATTTCTCATTCTAGATTAATCTTAATTTAGATTTAAATTCTTAATCAAGGCTATGTAATCTTCGAAGTGTTTGCTTGGGTGATTTGTGGGTTTGGCAGGGGTAGACAGTAGTGGAATGAAGATGTGATATATTTGGGGTATTTCGCATCTCCTGAGTACCCGTGTTTTAATCGTATTTTCCAGCTCCCTTGGATATGCTTTCTGTGAATTTTTTTCATGCAGATGCATAGCCAAGGAGATTAGAAACCATGGCAACGCCATCTTCCTCAAAGAAAGAAAGTTGCATGCACAAATCCCTTGGTTGTCCAACATAAACCAGTCCTATGGTGAGGTGTAGCCAGGCCTTTCCTTGGACCATCTATCATTATTTCCACCAAGGTGGTTTTGTTGAAAATCTACCTCAGAAACATTTCACAAAATTGAGAAATTTTTAGAAGCTTTTTACAGAGGCTCACAAATCTCAAATCATTGTGATAAATTAGAACTTACTGATTCATGTAATGGAAAAAATACTAAACTGTCAGAGACGGTAATTATTTGTAAAATCTCACCTACAGAAAATATAGTATCAAGTGGTAAAAAACAATTTTATCGGAAGAATGTTGCCAGTTTCGTAGAGGGGCAAAAATATCACCATTTTCTTTGTTGCTTTCACAATATCTTCCACTATGAAAATCTTGTTACCATCTGATGGAATAAGAATAAAAAGATGGTGAAAGCAATTAGAGGTCAATGGTACTTGCCTCCCTCTTTCTCCTCTTCTGACTTTCAACTATGAGGTGTGCAGAGAGTGTTCCTAGGCAATGTGTCTAAGGAGATGAAGGGTTTTTTAACCTCCTCTCTCACCTTTCCTTCTTCCCTTTCTTTATTTTTAGACTCTACTATAGCCATAGCCAGGTCCTAAGATCCTACAGTTGAAGTAAGGAGGGTGGGTTTTAACAACTGATCGCGAAGTTCATTAGCTGCACTGGCTTGGCTGGTGATCCGGAACGTACATTTGAATACACGCCTGTCACACTGAGGACGTGTGGGACTCGTGTACTCAGCGCTCCAGGTTCTTCCTGACCTGACTCAGCCTCCTTGTCTCTTTCCTGGTAACACTCTGTCTCTGTCCTTCCGTGCTTACCTGAACCTGGGTGCCTGAGAAGCACTCTCAAATTTGTAACATCAACTCTACCCTGATAAAGCACCTGTCTGACTCGGAGAACTGTCTTAAACTCTGACCCAGAAAGTCACCAGTGTGCAAAATCTAATCATCCATTACCCTTTTGTTTCATTTTATCTATAGATAAATTGCCCCAGCTATTGTTGGGTTTCATCTATTTTCCCAGTATGTCTACTTTCCCCAAAACTATGCTTTGGATGGTAATTTTTATGATAATTTTTCCCCCACTCACAGGCAATATTTCCAGTAATACCCACGTCATTATGTCTGGCACACTATGAAATTTTTTTTTTCCAATTACTAAATTGCAGAAGTTGAATGATCCGCAGAAAGCATTGTGCACAATCCATATAACATTTCATACTCTAGGAGACGAAAGTGCCTTAAATCTCCAGGCTGGTTTGCAAGTGAGCTGTGTAACTTTAGGCACTACAAGTAACCTCTCTGAGCTTCAGTTATTTTGTTCCTTGATATCTTAAAAGAGGAGTAGGTAGGATACTTACACTGTGGTCTTGAGGGAACTAAGGAAAACAAGAAAGATACTCTGTAAAGTACTATACCATAATAGGCAATAATATGAACAATAATTAACAATATTGAGCAGTTCTGTGCTTTGCAGTGTTCTGAGCTCTTTGCATATATTATGATTTAATCCTCGCACAATTCCTTGAAATTAAGAAAAAAACGGTATTGGTCTCCAATGACCATTGGGCTGCCTTTTCTTATTTGTTTTCCAGTGCTTGACATAGTGCCCGGTCAGTTGGGCTGAACCACTTCATGGGAGGACAGCAAAGGACGAGAGTGAGAAAACAACATTAATGTTCCAATTTCTTAGCTGAGCCCTAGGCCAGGAACTCCCTTTCTTACATAGGAAGTGAGGTGTGTGCTGGGCACTACTAATTCTACCTGCAAATATGTAACTAGTACATGGCCGAGATTCTCTCCTTCAGAAGGACTCCATAGTTTAGGCATTGGATGACTTTCGATCAGTTTTTGCATGTCTAAGCCCTCGGAGCTTTCTTCAAATCATGCTGCAGTCTTCAAAAAGTAAAGAAAGAATATTCTTTCACGTGACTTTTTTTCATAAAATTGTACAATTTTAGGGTATGCTAATTTTTAGATTAATAATTATTTTGCATCTTAATGACACTCAGAAATCATACAGTTTATTGCATCAATGAGAGGAGAAATACTTTTTTATATATAAGATAACAGGGTTCATTTAAACTAGACTTTTTCCAAAGAACAGAAAACTATTACTGACAGAATGGATGGGAGATGGAAGAAGGAAGCAAGGTGGGGCGAGGTGACTGGCACTATTTATGTTTCTATGACTGACTTCCTGAAAGCAACACCAGGTACATTTGCTCACATCTACTCCTAATAATACACAGGCTATAATGTGTGTGGGACCAGTGGAACCCTTTCCGTTCCTTGAGATCAGCAGGTAGAAGGATTCCAGAAAATGGGACCTTTAGGTAGCATCTGAGAAGAGCCAGATCCCTGGCTGAGACCAAGTGGAGAAAGCAGAACATGCATGGGGAAACAGAATCCTACGTTATCCTCTGCCTCTAACTTAATCCCCTGAGCAGGCAATTCACGTTTGAATATCCCAGAGTGGGCCACCGTCTTGCCTCAGTCACCGCTAATTACTTATACTTCGGCGAGGCCCTTCAACCCCCCTGCATCCCTCACCCCATCCACTGAGAATTGGATCTGGTAATGAGAACATTATAAAGATCGTGAGATTTAAAAGATATTTTGTATTTACCGCTCAGTGCATAGTGCCTATTTTTTACTATAATTGACATGGGACAAAGAGAGATGAGAGAATTCTATAAACTTTATTAAATTCATTTAATTAAACTAAAAAATTTCTTTTTTTTTTTTGTGGGTACTGGGGGTCGACCTCAGGACCTCGCACGCCAGCAGGCACCCATGCTGCTGAGCGATACCACCGGCCCTTTTTTCGTATGTGGGTTCCAGGAGTTGAACTTGAGCCCTCGCGCTTGCCACACAGGCGCTTACGCTGCTGAGCCATCTCACTGGCCCCAACTAAAAATTACTCTTGGCGGAATAACCTGACAATACTTACCAGCTAAGTCAATGAGTGCATTTTTGAGCATTATAAAAAAAAATATGATTTCCATAAAGTTTTTCCCAAAAGAGAATGATAGTGTTGGAAAGAAGAAACTTTGTTTTTCCTTTAAATTGAATCTATTAGCAGACTCTGAAGAAGAACATTGTTAAGATCATTTCAGAGGCCTGCTTGAAACTCTGAGGCTAAAATTAAGCAATTGTTATCACAATCTTAGTAGTAAATATTAACATCTAATCATTTCAGGAAAGAACTAAGATCTCTTTTTCTCTTTCTGACTCCACAAAGAGAAGTTTTGAGATTCTCAGTGTGAGCAAATATCAAAACTAAAAAATGGCAGTAATGTTGTATCTCTTTTCTATCTTATGCAGGGTGACATTGAAGAGATTACTCCTTTATTAAGAATGAATCACAAGCATTTTTATTCTCAGTAAATAATTTATCTTTGCATATGAATTTTTTAACCTATTTGATTCATTATCATTTATATACATTTCTTTCTAAAATTAAGCAACATTTAAAATTAATTTTTATAGCCACTTTCGATTTAAGGCAAAAATGTTTCTTTTCCACCTAAGGGAGTGATACAAATTTCTCTTTGTAAATAAAATAAATATATTGAGGACATACTAGTAGAGATGGTACATGGGAGTAGCTTAAGTTCATTAGCACATTATGAGCACATTTAGGAAAAACAGGACGTGACATTCTTAAAGATCTTCTCCATTCTAATACATTAAGGATTTTAGAATATGGACAACATACAGGTTGGGGGAAAAGGAAATAGGTTCTCCATAGGTACACCTTGGATGGTAATATAAAAGACCGTTTCTTGACTAATTTTATTCGTGATTAGAATAAAGATGAATTAAGTGAGTGGTTCTCAAAGTGTGATGTCAGAAGCAGCAGCAGCAGCAGCATTCCTTTGGGAGCTTATTAGCGTTGCAGGTGCTCAGAACCTGCCCAGATGTGCTGAATGAGAAATTCTGGGTGGTAAGGATCAGCAACCTCTGTTCTCTGGAACCATCCAGGTGATTCTCAAGCCTGCCAAAGTTTGAGAACCAAACAGTTAAGAAAGTATATATGCAACATAGCTGATCACGGATTTACCAAAAAATTAGTTTTATGGTGTTACCTATAGAGAAAGTAATCTTGAAATTGATATCTACCTAATGAGTACAGTAAATGTTCACAAAGTGAGAAATTAAAAAATCTGATTAGAAATTGGCTTCTTAGAAGAGGAACTCTTACCAGCACCAGCAAGTACTTAATTGTGCTTATCACATTGCTACCATTTTTATTGGAGGGAGACAGCTACATGCAAAACTAGCAAAACACACATATACTTTTGCTACATTCAATACAATGAAAATATGGTGTTTGTCTCTAAATATTATGAACAAGTACACAAAATACCAGTATTTTAACTGGGCATGAGCAGCTCTTTTCTGGAATCTCCTTTCACACTATACTAGTCAGTTTTGGTCACTATCATAAAACAAATGAGGCAGACAAGTTATGAAAAAATAAAGTTTTATTCAGCTCCCAGTCTTAGAAATTGAAAGGAACCACATGGCATCATCTTATCTCTGATGAGGGAGCTGTCACCTTTGCCTCATAATAGATGGCAACAGAAGAAGGATGCGTGGCAGTGAGTGATTACTTGGAGAATTAACTAACTGGGTCCCTTGAGAAAAATCTTAAACCCTTCTGAAAGCAGGCCCCAATTCCTTCTAAGGACAATGCACAAGGCTTCGCCTCCCAGAGTTCCACAGCCTCAACACAATTACACTGAGATCCAAGCCTCCAACCCATGAATCTTTGAGGAGTAAACTTCACCCAGAAGAGTGCATGCACTAGCCAGTGAGGTGCCTGGCTGACACACAGCCACTGGCAATGGGACCATGGATGAACATTTAAGCCAAATCAGTGTCTTCTTCCAGAGACTTTGAACTTGGCACTCAGACACTCAGAGTGAGTTGTTAGAAGATTTAGGAGCCATGAAAAATTAGGATGAAGTGGTTATGTTAATTCAAAGCAGAAAATGAAGGACTAGAGTAAATGAAGACTAAGCGATGTAAATACACAGATGTTACATTATCTGATTTGACAGGGGAGTGCTATGGAATATGGAAGAATGGTAGGAAGTAAGGATGCATGATCATTGTTTATGTCCATAACGGTTTCTGATTCTAGTTGCATTTTCTCTTCTTAGGTTTTCTGTGATAACTCAGTATTCACCTAATACATTGCTTGGGTTTTGTTGTTGTTGTTGCTTTATGGATACATGAGTCTAAGGAAATTTTTGTTACTTGAAATATGTTTTCCACTTATCAATGAATATCAACATTAATTCAAGATATCAATATAGATTTATTATTAGCTATTTATTAAGAGCAACGGCTAGGATTTGGAGGTTGAATATGAAATCTCTTCCATAGTAGAAATGTTGCAGCATTAACACAGATAGATAGAGAGAGAGAGAGAGAGAGAGAGAGAGAGAGAATGACATACTATGCAGAAGTTAAATTGATTTCTCCTTATTAATTGATGGGAAAGGAACATAAGAATTTAAATTTATAGACCAATCAACAAAAATTGAGATGCAGATTAGTCAAAGTCAAAAAGCCAAGGTAATCTTTCAAAGGATGCAAGAAGCAGTACACCCAGGCTAAGAAAAGCCTAATGGACAGACACAAAAGCAAGTCACAGTGACACAGAGCACTGGAGCCCTGCTGAGGCACTCCAAGCACAAGTGCCAAAGGCGAGAGGAAGGATGGATGTGGCTGAAGTACAGAGCAGGAACCGGGCCAAACCCTGCTAAAAGACAAAGCATGTTCTTGGACAAGCCTAGTTCCAATAAAAAGGCAGGCAGAATGTGACATCAGGCTCCCGCTAAAGTCGTTTTACCTTAAGTGAGCAATTATACATCTGGTCCTGAAATTCCCCATGATAATTACAGGAGAGGAAAACTGAAAAAAAAAGCTTTTGAAAATAGGAAGAAGAGTCTGAATTAAGTAGCCCCCTGAGGTGATTATGCACATATCCCCTTGTCATGTCTTTTAGAACACTGAGTAATAATAGCTTGAACACAGAGGGACACTTTCAGTACTGGGAAACCAGGATCTATCCCCTCAACAGGTGAGATTTTCCTGAGAAAATAAAATGATTCCAATTAATTTATTCGGGTTGGTTTGGAGAAATTTTTTAAAAATCACTTAAAAGTGATGGCTATCTCTATAGAGTTTACCTCCTAGTCCACTTTCCCTTCATTAAAAAAAATTGAAAAAAATGAATAAAAGTAATGTTCTCATGTTTAGATAAGAATTCAGTCACCTGGTGTAACACATTCATTGACTCCACTATTGCATTTCATCAAACAAAACATATGATTATCATTATAAATTAGCAAAATGATAAATAATTAATTATCCTGGATTTTAGATAACTCCACAAAGGAAGAAACCATGTCTTCAAGCCTGATCCATGGCCATGTCACCTCTGCAAAATTAAAAGACTGCTTATATCTAGCAACAGAAGAAAGGAAATGGAAAGTATTTAATTACAATGAGGTGGACACGTAGTCCATAGTTCCTAAAATGCAGAAAGTATACTGAGCTGGTGAGGCAGCTTCAGACAAAGCCCTGGTACATCTAAATTTTTTTTGTTTTTTTTTTTGCCCTGATATGTTACCTCTCAGCCAGTGTATAAAAATTTCTCCCATGGCTATTCCTATGATATCATGACTCAGGGATTATTCTTGGTCCTGAGATTAAGTTGAGCTCATGCTCCCCCTTTCTGAATCTGTCAGTAACTGGTAAACAACTAACAGGGAATGAAGACGATCCAGTTCTTAAAGTGTGTATGCAATATGTCTGTAAGCTCCTTTAGATTTTAAGAGCCCTGCAAGACGAGATGATGCACTTACCATTGCCAGTTCTCTATCAGTTCCAACATAGCACTGTCAGCTCTTTCCCATTTTCTCTTTTCTCTCACTGCCATTGATGATCATTTTAAACTTGGCTTTCCTGAACAAAATGTGGCCAAGAGAATTAAATGAGCTGTCCAGTTTCTGAATTCAGTTTCCTGTGTTTGTAGAAAGGATGATACATGCTCAGAAGGCAGTTTGAAATACAGTCTTGGCTCAAAGGAAATTACAATCTTATTGATAAACCAACCGGAAATTTTGGCTTTGGCGACAACGTGGCAATTTCTATTCAGAGATGTTAACAACATAACAATTATCACTTTACTGTTTCTCTTTTTAAATAGGCAATTTCATTCATAGTATGATAAGGTGTACTCTGATATCTTCAATTTTTTAGTTTTTGCTTGAACTAAAAGCAATAACATTTTTATTATCTTGATATATTAACTCTTGGCAAATTATAATGAAAAGAACTCACATATAGTATCTTATGGATTTTTCATTCTCATCTTGTTGGAATCAGTAGAATAATGTGTTCAGCAGGATCTGTTTAGCAATTGCTGAAAGAGGAATAATGTATTTGACAAAGAAAAGAGTTGAAATGATAAAGGGATACAAAGCATATTTCTTAAAAATTTTGAAGAGAGATTTGTATTAATGGATAAAAGCAATATAAATGAAAAACAACTTCATTACAATCCACACATTTGAAAGAAAGATTTAAAAAGCATATATTATGAACACTATCAATGAGCAAAATGAGAGCTTGATTCTATTTATGACTTTAACCCAGAATTTTAGACAAAAACTTCCATTTCTCTAGATAAAAGAATTTTCTTAATGCAGAGTAAAGTCAAGTAAAAATCTCGTTGTGTAATTATCATAGTAATGTTTAATATAGGTGACAAATTCAACTTTAGGAGTGACCACACTAGAATCAAGCTGTTATTAGGCCTGTCTGTAGTGTCAAAATAAAGTATTTATTTATTTATTTACTTATTTATTATATTCTCAGGTTTTTATTGTAAAATTTTATCATATTTTGTCATAATTTTTAATGTACAGAACTGCTTCAGATTTTACAATTTTTGTAATAATGTCTCCTTTTTCTGATTCTTGAGCTAATGTGGAATCACATTCTCTTTAGATTTTATATTTCCTTATTCTCACTTAATCTGGGACCTGTTCTAGTTTCTTCTCATCTTTTATATCTTGATAATTCTGGAGGGCATTATTCAGAATTCTGTAGAATATACCTCCTCGTTTTGGGTTTCTGTGATATTTTCTCACTCTCAAATTTAGGTCATAGGTTACTAGAAAGAATATAACAGAGATGGTGTGTGTCTCAGTGTGCTGTATTAAGTAGTAAATGATGTTTATATTTATTAATATTGATGTTCATTTTGATCATTTGCCTGAGATGGTGTTTTCTTGAACCCTGTACTATAGAATTATGACATTTTTTTTCCTTTTCAAGTTTGAGTTGACACAAATGTACTATTTCTGCTTAAGCTTCTCCTCACTAACTTTGGTAGACATTGGTAGAACTTACTTGATATAAACAGTATGGTGTTGCCCAACACCATATTTCTCTCATTTCTTCTATATGTATAAATTAGAATTCTTCAGTAAAGAAGAGCTATTTCTTTCTTTCTTTATTCATTTTATTAATTTAATATAAACATTATTTTTTCTACAGATTATAATTAATACTGTCATTACTTATTGTTCTAGTTATTACAACTTTGACAATTGAGGGTTCTTTTAAGTTGGTTCCTATGTCATTACATCTCTGTCATTTGTTTAATTTTGATCTTGCATTTCATCAGTTTCTGGCACAGTAAGATAGTCAGTCTTTCCTTCAGAATTAGATCAAACAGTTCTTCAGGGAGCATTGATTCTTTTTATTAGCAGGTGGTATTTAGAAACCAATGTCAAAGTGATTGTTGTTTTCATTGCTACTGGGCTAAAAAAATTTCATTTTAGAGTTTTAATAAAAATTAAATTATTTGCAAATCATTCCTACAAGATCTAAACTCTCAACAAAATTTTGAAGAATTAGCAAGTTCTCTCCAGCACTTTCTACTTATGTGTCAAAAAATGCCATGCTTTGGTAAGATTCATTTTATGAATCTCAACAAGCTAATAACACCTATCTCCAAAATGTTCATCATGTACTCAAGAACTTTGCTAAGACTTTAATATGCTAAATAAATTCCTTTTCCTTTCTTAACCAAAAAATATGGGATGTTTAATTTGAAAAGACTTTTTCAGGCAATAAATGAAGGTAAAATTAAAATCTTTAAATTTTCTTACCCTTAATTGACCAAATATCATTTTGTTCAAAATAATAATAGTAACAATACATTATGTATGCTTATATGCATAAATATGCTTTTATGTATATATATGTATAAATACAGTGAAAGAGAGCAATAATGTAAAGCATGACCTAGTACTGGTAGGTGGATTGTGAAGAACCAGGCTGTGCCACAGGAGATGAGCACCAGTCAAGCCTGGGAAGCTTCTTCTGTATTTACAGCCCCTGCCTTCCCCATAGATCACATTATAGCCTGAGCTTCTTGTACTGTTGACTCAGCAGTAGCATCAGAGTCTCATAGGAGACCAAACCCTAGTGTGCATTCAGGGGGCCAGGGTTACATCTTATGAGAATCTAATGTCTGATGATCTGAGGCAGAGCTGAGGCAGTGATGCTAGCACAGAAGAGCAGCTACAAATACAGATTAACATTGGCAGAGAGGTCTGACTGCACAGAAACTATTATAAAACAATTGTTTGCAGCTTCATCAAAACTCTAACAGTGAGTGGCAAGTGAGAATTAAGCTGTCATGGGTAGCAGGGTTTTAGTAGCAAGGGAGTTGATACACTTTATTTGTGCAGCTGCATCTGCTGGCAGAATTTAGCTCAGAATCTGTCACTTACTTGAGTAGTCACATGGTTTGCCCATTATTTTATTTACCACTTCCATCTGTGTCTCTTCTCCACACTGCACAATTGTCACAATCACAGTTTTGGTAAGCCCAAGAGCTAATTCTCCACAAAATGAGTAAAAAACAAACATCACTGGAGAGCTTCTTGGAGAAGTGGGAAACACCCAAACATGAGACAAAAATGACTCTAAAACTGCCAAAGAAAAGACAGCTGCATTTAAAAGAAAACACCAAGAATCCTGTTTAAATTGTGGGTTCTTTGTAATAAGTGATTCCTGTTCTTAAAGACTCCTTTGTGTAATATGTGGCAACCGGCTATCCAAAGAAGCCATGAAATCTTCAAAATCACTTTGCCCCATGGACAAGGACCCTGCATTAAAAAGGCCAGCCTCTGCATTTTTCAAAGGAAAAATTGTAAACACAAAGAACAGAAGCAAGTACCAAAGACCACAACTTCATCAAATGTGTCCACACTGAGATTATCATTCTTAATGTCTAACCACATCGCTAAAGGAAAGAAGCCATTTACTACTGTGATGAGTTGATCTGATCTGCTCCTAAGGACATTTGTCATGAACTTTTAGGAGAGGCTGCAGTTCAAAGGTAGTACATGTCCTTCTTTCAGCTAGCGTCATAACCAGATGCATTGATGAAACAGCAGAGAATATTAAAGGTACCATTTTTAGGGATGATTAATATCACCCTGGTATACAATCAAGGTTGTAGAGTCTACCCATGTTGACAATAAAGACAGAATGCTTACTTTTGTGCAATATATTTTTCAAGATGATATGAATGAGAATATGTTATGTGAACTTTTGTTACCAAGCAACACCAAAGCTGCAGAACTATTCAAGTATTTGAATGATTCCATATCAGGAAAAGTTAATTGGTCATTTTTTGTTGGTATCTGCATGGTTGAAGTGGCAGACATCACTGGATGACTTTCTTGTGCCACTCCTTGAGGGCAAGAGTTCACTTCTGAATGTGAAGCAGATGTAGATATTGTTAAGAGAGAATTCTAGTAAAAATTTAAAATATATTCAAAATCTGAATTAACAAAAAAGACAGGAAAATAGTCTCTGTGTATTATTATGTAAACTCATAATTCTTTTACTATACTAAATAATTTGTTACAAAAACAGAAAGTCTATATTTTCAAGAATTCTCAGGAATCCATAGGAGTTCTGATTTCTCATTCACAAATCTTGAATACTAACATCTCACAGGAATTTGGAAATGTTATCTTTACCCATGTTAACTAATCCCGTAATGGACATAGTTTCCCATTTGGTTTTAAACAATTCTGAGAAAACAACACAAACTACCCACAACTACAATAGTTAACCCATTAGGAGGAAGCACTAGTTCATGCAGGTGAGAAATCACCTTGGGATGGCCACTTAACGGAAGCCGGTATGCCAAAACTGCCCGATCCTAACCAACTTCCCAGCTTGCAGAGCTATCTCAAAAATTACTCAGTTCAGGGCCTAACATTTTATGGATATATTCACCAGTCATGACTGTTCTAAGACAATGCTAAGAATCTTCATATAATTGAGGCATAACAAGGTTATGTAACTTACCTCATATCGTACAGCTAATAAGCACAGGAGCCAGAAATTCCATATAATTTCCCTCTTTACCATGGTATACCTAATCCTTTCAGACAACTTTTTTTTTTAAACTACAACTAAATTTTATTCATTTTCTGAAACTATCTCCTTCTGGTTTGCATTATTATCATTTTATACTTGAACCAGCCCAATTGTCTGGGAACACATCCTATAATATTGTCTTTCTTGAAAGCATTCTTTAGATAGATAGCAAGAATGTCAGTATCATCTCTGAATTTGCATATTAGATCCTCTATATAAAACTCTTTTAATGACATTTAACTGAACATATAATTAATAACAAAAATAAAACAAAATTTAAAAAACTGCATCTAAAATCTAATTTACCAAGGTCTCCAAGATCTACATTATCTGACCTTTGATACTTCTTCAGACTTACATCTTGTAAATCCTTCATCATTTTCGCTTACCAGAACATTTACTTTCATTTTATATACATATGGGCTTTACGTTCCCCTTTTGGGTCTTTGAAGATCTTAGTACTAATCAAGAGAATATTTAAATATAAGGAAAATTATAAGTAAATCACAACTCACTTGGTGTCCCTATTCCTTAAAATATAGCTACAAACATGGCTCAGATTCCCAGTTTTTTTTTTTTTTTGTGGGTACCGGGGGGTCGACCTCAGGACCTCGCGCGCCAGCAGGCGCCCGTGCCGCTGAGCGATATCACCGGCCCCTTTTTTGTATGTGGGTTCCCACTCTTTGTATCATACTTATTGCTTAAATTACATGTGATAAGATGGAGCATAAGCTTTTAAAATTTCACCAGATGCAATTAAAAAAATTCAACCAAACCAGGAATTTTAAGAGTTTAATCTATCTAATATTTTTTGAGTGTTACAGGAATTCTGCACTGCCAAGATTTCATACCTAAGCACTCTGCCTCAGCTACTTTCGACATTTGACACCTTCAGCCAAACACAGGTCCATGAGGGTGCCATTAGGTACAAGTCCAATCTTTATTCTAATTACAGAATTATCTTTTAGAATCAGTAAAACTCTAGAAAATATTTGTGCTTGCTTACATGCCTTGAGAAAATATTTTAGCTCTTTGGAAATTATCTCTACTTTTGATACATGAAAGAAAGGTTATTAATAGTTATAGATGGTTATCAGTCTTTGTGGATAAACTCTTCCTTTTTGTTCTCTCTAAAAGGATTGGGCAGGATTTTTCTCTGAAGGCTCTTCCCTCCACAAATTTTTAATCTTCATTTGTGAAGAGAGATCCAAATGGGACTTTCTCATATTCACATTGTCACTTGATGCCAGTGTACACAGGAAAACCATTATCCTAGTCTCCAATTTTCAATGCATCCTGAGATTTTAAGTTTCCAGAAGTATTGATAAGGCTGTTCGTCATTTTCGAATAGGAAATATGTTTGTGAGATACGGTCTCTTAATTGTGGCTTATGTTTATAATAAAAATCCATGGGGCCGGTGATATAGCTCAGCGGCATAAGCGCCTGGCTGGCCAGCGCGAGGTCATGAGTTCGACTCCCGGTACCCGCATAAAAAAAAAAATCCAGAGCACATATGGAAAGATATATATCCCCATATCCTCAGACCCCATTGTGAGGAATTAGACCTTCAATCACTAAGTCATTCTTATATCAGTTCTAGCACTCTTACCATGTACTCATGATTCGGGTCAAAAGCAAGCTGTTAGATTTTAATCTTTGTGGAATCCAAAGCCTTCTCCTTGGCTACATCTCACCAAAGTTTCTTGCTGAATAGCTATAATGAAGCTAGATAATGAGGGGCTTCCTCCCTCTTATTTTCCTTGGTAATGATTCTTTTCTGAATGGCATTCCCACAGCATCCACTTATTGGTATCAGCCTTGTGGATATCTCTTAAAGTGTCTCACACCCTTATATTGAAATACTGTATAAAACTTTTCTTTTTCTATTGGTATTAACTCATGTTCATGTGTAAAATAATGTGTAAAATTAAACATGTTTCTTCTGAATCCCTTCTTTTGTTATCTCAAACTTGTCCTCAATTTATGGGTCATTCATAAAGTTTGTACTCAAGTGTTCATGGAGAATGTACTCTAAATCTCTGTTAGGTTGTGTAGCTTTCCCATCACCACTGCTAGGCTCAGAAACATCTGAATTGCCTTAAGGTTAAAACTTTCACAGGGTGTTCTCTCCAGGAACTTGATATAAAATGAGGCCCACAAAAGTCATCC
Organism: Erethizon dorsatum; assembly: GCA_028451465.1. NCBI lineage: Eukaryota > Metazoa > Chordata > Mammalia > Rodentia > Erethizontidae > Erethizon > Erethizon dorsatum. The sequence continues at coordinate 89,346,992 of CM051826.1, forward strand.
TCTGAACACCATGCTTATGATTTGAGCAATACAGTGGATTTTGGTACTCATGAAAAATCATTTACTGAAAGAGTAAACCAATTCCAGAAAAGGAATTCAATATAAAGAAATGATGAATTTTAAATTATGTTTTTCTTCTCATACATGCAAGAAGACACTTCAAAGCCCGCCTCTAAGAGTTACACTGGAGCTATGTTCAGAGCTTCCCTGCCTCTTTCTTGCCTTCCACTGTGTTCACTGACACATACGTGTACACATTAGATTTATCAATATGCCTGGTATCTTGATTACATTCTCACAAGAGCCACAATACTTCACACCCACAATTTAAGAGAGGAAAGATTATTTTGGCTCACGGTTTTTAGAGGCTTCAATCCATGATTGGCTGGCTCCAACATAGTAAAGGAATGGCAAAAGGGCCTGCTGTGGATGAAAGCTACTCATGCCATGTTGGCCAGGAAGTAGACCAAGAAAAGGGAGGAGTTATGGAGGTTGGTATACTCTTCCAGGTCTTCTCCGCAGTGACCTAACTCTTCCAACCAGGCCCTACTTCCCACAGCACACTTAACCCTTGACCTCACAAGAGTGTGAATTCACAGATGAGTGCAACAACCCCATGACCCAGACACCTTCCAAAAGCCCCCCTTCTGCTGCGTGAGAGTTTCGGGGACATTCCAACAACAAACTCCGCATGTGACACACATCTCTGTCTCTGTCACAGTAGATGACTTTATGTCCGAATAGCTAGTTATACATATAGATTTTTCCCATAATATTATGCAGTTTATGATAAAAGTTCCTCACATTGATTTTTTTCTTATAAGTTGTCCTTAGGCATACTTGATTTTACAACTTTTTAAGTCTTCAATTTACTCACATGTGCTTTGTTAGTCATGGAATTTTTTTGCCACATTTGTGCAAAGATCTTCTAATTGAGATCAGCATTTTGTAAAATATTTTTCTAGTAGATGCAGTACATTGCTAGCCTGCAACCTAACATACAACTTTTTTTTTTCATGCTAGAAATCGAACTCAGGGCCTTGCACTTGCCAGGCAGGTGATGTAGTGCTGAGCTACATTCCCGGCCCACAACTGTTTTTTTTTCTCAAACCAATGTTTGCTGTTAGATTATTTTACTAACTCTACTATATTAGGGAACTACTGCTTTGTCATGATAATTCACTCAAAATTTTAACTGTTTTTTTTTTTTTTAATGTGGGTACCGGGAGTAGAACTCAGGACCTCACGCTTGCCAGGCAGGCGCTTATGACTCTGAGCTATCTCACCGGCCCAAAATTTTAACTGTTTTTGAAATGATTTGAGGATTGTAGGCCATAGGAAACAGATGTCTACTCTGTAGGCATAACATTCTTAGCATGTGGATGTTTATGACTATTTTAGTTACTGATCATATCCCTTAAGTGATTAGTGTGTTATTTGGTTGTTTTCCCTATCCTCTTCATCGTGGTCATTGCCATTAAATGACAATTATTAAGAATTCCTATTTCAATGTTTACAAGTATTTAGGCAAAATTATTTTCCTATTCTAAAGAATTTAAAGTATAAAATCAACATCGGGGGGCCGGTGAGATGGCTCAGCGGCATAAGCGCCTGCTCGGGAGGCGTGAGAACCCGAGTTCGACTCCCGGATCCCACATACGAAAAAAGGGGCCGGTGATATCGCTCAGCGGCACGGGCACCTGCTGGCGCGCGAGGTCCTGAGGTCGACCCCCGGTACCCACCAAAATAAATATATAAATAAATAAATAAAAATCAACATCATTATTTTCTGTTTAATAACATATGTCAAAGTTATATAAATAAAACGTCAAAAATTGAGAATTAAATATTAGAGTTTCTTATGTAAGAGTTATATATATATTGGAAATAGTACAAACACCAGGAAAGTGACAATAGAAAAAGCAGAATTTTTCTAATCCAAGAAAGACTTCAGTGTAGCTAATTTGATCATTTCTAACTGGCATCAATTACCATGACATAATGGTCATAATGTGATCCACAGTGGCCAGAAAAGTGCAAAAGCCAAAGTGATTCCATTGTCATAAGTGCAAAGGCCAGTGATTCCCTTGACTGTGTAAAAATGCTTCCTGTGAGCAGACAAATACAATTAGATCAGGTTCATTTCAAAGGTATTTTGAGAGAATTTTGAAAAGAAGATGTAATTTTAGGCAAAGAAGCCATAATTAGAATAAGTAGCAGAAACAAGATATATCGAATCATTTTTGGAATATTTGTTCTGCTCAAGATAATTCTCAATTAACCTGAGATATCCAACTGGGGGAACACAAAGCCATGTTTGCATTTTATGAACAACGGATCATATTATACAGACCCAGAGCAGAGACTTTAAGAAAATGATAGAATTCTTCCTTTTGCATAAAATTGAAATTAGACATATCTTTCCTTTTCATGACATAAAACTCACAAGTCATTAAATGACCATACTCTGCCTGTTAAGCAGATTGAATTTTAGAAAAAGTTCACGGAGAAAAAGAAACCAAGAACCATAGACAGCAGTGGAGATCAGAGAGATGTGAGAACAGTAATAACTCAAGAGCCTGACATCTTTTCATTTCTGGGGTCCACTCTTCTTCTGGTATCTGGCTGTCTTCCTTCCTTTTCATTTCATGAAAAAGAGTATGTAGAGTTTTCTTCTTGCAATGAAGTGCCATGATGTAAGTGAAGCACATGAATTAATACTCAAAAGGAAAGAAGGTGAAAGGCCAGATGTAAGTGGAGAGAGAAGTATTACATGTCCCAAGTTGCAGGTTATTTCTCATTTGTTTTCTATATGACTTTCTTAAAATGCCATTGCATTTTGATTCTGTATTTACAACTATATTGGATATATGCAAATATTGGATTTAGGAAATGAAAGCTTTGTCTTTATATAGATAGATATGGCAAAGGAACATTTTACTTAGCATTTTGCACTGTGTCATGTGATACAATTAGATTTTGCAAACGGCAAACAAATGATTTGGCAGGGGAAAAACATTCTCATGTGCTTCAGTATTAGCAGTGGAATCAACTCTGGCTGCCTCCCACATCACGCACTGCTCTACTAAAAGACTCGCTGCATGGTATTTCTGAGACTAAAATCTTTTGATTGCTTTTCTTTAGTTCAGATTACTTCTTGCTGTCTTTTCAGTATTTTCTCTAGCTCATGCTGACGAACAATATGCAGAACATCAAATACACACTTTATGCACACTCAGTGATGAGCATCCGTTCTCTAGGATGAGAAATCAAACTTCCTGTGGAAGTCAAACCATAACTCTTTTTATTATTATTTTTTTTTGTGGGTACCGGGGGGTCGACCTCAGGACCTCGCGCGCCAGCAGGTGCCCATGCCGCTGAGCGATATCACCGGCCCCTTTTTCGTATGTGGGTTCCGGGAGTCGAACTCGGGCCCTCGCGCTTGCCGGGCAGGCGCTTAACCCGCTGAGCCATCTCACCGGCCCCCCATAACTCTTGACTATGACATTTAACAGGCTTGGATTCACTGTTTATCAGTAGTGTGACCTTGTGCAGTTATTTAACCCTTCTAGTCCTCTGCTTTCTCTTCTGTAAATGGGGATAATAATGTTCATAGGGTAGGGCTGTTATGGTTACAAAAAAGAAGCATAAAGGAAGTATAGGACTTGGAGTCTGTCACATCAGAGACACAAGCACAGTGAGTACTATTATTACTTGCTACAGGGAAATCCCTTAACACTCGATTGTGAACTTAGTCGCATTATTGATGACCCAAATCCATTTGTACTCCTTATGTATGAAGAAGCTCTCAAACTTTATTTCCAGCAGCAGAGCTGCACTCAGGTAATAACTCAGCTAAAGAGATTTTTTTCCTTGAATGAATTATGCTTCTGTTGTGCTAAATTTTCTCAAGGCAGTCAACCATAAAAATTATATTATGTATTTCTCTTGTGTAACTTGTGTGAAAGTACAGTTTGTCAAAACTGGCTGCTCAGCATTTAATGAGACCCTCCACTGCATTTGATCCTGAGTCAAGCTGTACATAAAGAAGGTAAACAAGAGAGGCCAGGGAGGGAAACTAAAACTAACAAAATGAGGCTATAAATTTAAGGGGAGAATTTTTTAAAGAATTTAAAATGAAATTGGTAGAGAAAGTTAACTAAATTTTCATTTTTTTTAATAAGTGAAAGAAGAATTTGCTTTGTGTGTGCCAAGACCTAAAATTAGGAAACTCTAGTTCCATTGAAGTCCTTAATACTCATTGCTAAAATATGGAGCAGATGTCTCTCTGACCTCTAACTAATTGAACTGGAATGTCAGGGGGAGGAGAGTCATCAATCTGCAGATTGTCTTAGAGAAGGTACTGAGGATTTTCAACAAATGATTCTGTTATATAGAGAGTGTAAGAAGATTATGTGAAATTGAGAGAAAAATACTGTAGCACCTTTCCTGTTATAAATCTGCATTTAGATCCTATGGGCTTTGCTACTGAAGACATAACAAACAAAAGTTTGTTTTCTTTGTCTCTAATATCTTGTGCTATTACATGCTTGGATTTTCTGGAGGAATTGTAAGATACCGAGAATATCTTGTTTGTCAGCCACCTTTATTTGAGGATCAAAGGTTCATCTGAAGTCTTTCTAACTCTTGCTGCAACACGGAGTTGCAATACAACCATGGTATTTTTGTGTGGGTCCCTGTGTTTTGCAATCATTGCAGCTTATGAATGCCATTAGCACAGAACATGCTGCACTGCATCAGGATGACCATCTGCTTGTCTGCTGTCCTATTTAACTGTGAGAAATTATGCTTCCTATTGCTTGTTTATCCCAATCACCTACTAAGATCATTAGCCTTACTCATTATAACATTAACTCATCATCTCTTACCTGAGTTGTTTCAACAACCTCTTACAGGTCACCTCAGCCTTCATTTCACCCTGCTTCATACCAGAATGATCCTAATAATTGGAAAAGAAGTATAGTATCATTTTTTTGCACACATTTCTCTAGTGATTTCCATTGTTTGAAGAAAACAATTCTCACACAAGTTCTATGAATTTTGTTAGTAGAATGATTATATTACACTCAAATTTTTGCATTTCTTTCAAATGAGTTCTGGTGATGTGAAACTTGTACCCCCAGATCTTTCATTATTTTTGGTATATACTCATTGGATAAACACATAAATCAGAGAAAAGTGAATCAATGACAATGGGTAAGACGCCGAAGAGCTGAGGGCTGTATTCATGAAGGCAGTCCTTCACAGGATGGACACAAAATCATCTGTTTCCACATAATTTGTTAAAAACAAGTTTCTAGGCTCTTGCTGCAAACCAAACTCATAATTGAGATCTTTATTATGTACTAGGATGGTTCCAAGTTTAACAAGCTCTCTGATGATTTTTATATGCATTGTAGTTTAAGAATACACCATTAGGCCATAGGATGAGCACTGAATGTGACAGAAAGTTTGCAGAAGTAAAGACCTCTGATGTTGAATCTAGGGAGCACATAAAGGCCCTACACATACCATTTTGAGTGCTAGCAATAAACATAAAATTCAGGATGAAACTTTAACAGTTTCATATTACGCATGTTTGAAGAAGTATTGCAAAAGTTATTTCTTACCATGGGTTGTGGTCAAAATGTTTGAAAGCCCTTTCTCTGGTGAAGTAAAACAAAAGGTAAAGCAATATAATTTTAATATCTGCATGTGGGTATTTATGCATACTTTTTTGACACTACTGGGAATTAAACACAGGGCCTCACACATGTTAGGCAAGCACTCTACCACTGAGCTACAGCCCCAACTATGCATACTTTTAAAATGATGATCACAGGAATAGTCAGATGGGTCAGGACATACTTGCCTCTCTTTTGAACTAAGTCGCCCCCCAGAGCAGGTGTGAAAATCCCTAAAATACTGACCCATGTGAAGCTGGAGAGAAGAATCATGTTCCATATAAACCAGAGCCTAAGTGTAACTGTTTCTGATCTGTTCAATCTGCAGCCTTCAAAAACTAAATATTTTAATGGGTAGGAGAACAGTAGGATAATAAACTCATCCTTGTTTTTTTTTTTTTTTTTTGATACTTTCCCCATTGTAGCACTGAGACTCATTTCCTGGCAACCTCCTCAGTTCCAGGCAAACTAGGACAGTTGGTCATCCTATATGTGCTACAATAAATTGTATAAACTTTTTATCTTTCATTAAAATACATTTTATCTGGAGTTCTAACATGAAGCATTTGCTGGTGAAGCTTTTCTGGTTGATTACCTTGTGTAATCAACCCAGTGTTGTCATCGTCATCACTAAGTTTTATCCAAGGCTCCACAGCCTTCCTGCCTGCTTGCCTTATTGGCAATTTCATTGAGTATTATGATTTCTGAGTTTCAGTTCCATCATCTGGAATATGAACATCATGTTTTTCTTGTAGCATGGCCATCCTATTTAAATTTTTCCTTCTTGAGACCTACTTGATTTCTAGACCTCTTGTACAGCAGCATAGTTTAGCACTTTACTATGGCAAGAATTACAAAGGAAAATCTTACATCCTGAGTTTCCCATTTGTCTGGATAGGTTTATTGAATAATATTTAAAGACTGAAATTTAAGTAGTAAATGTAGTAAAAATATATATGTCAGATAGAGTTGCAATCAATACTTATATTTTGATGTTTGGATTTTAGCAGTCTCTAATAAAAAGATCAGGACTCTGCAATTCTTGTATGACCATGAAAAATAAAAGTGACTAGACAAGGAAACTTTTCACCAGATCATATCCTAATAAAAAGATCATTATATGTTCTGTTTGTTATCATTATATGTTTTGCTCTGTTTGTTCTGTTTATAACAGCACACATTATATTATATGCTGTTAATAAGTGTGAGTTACCAATAAGAGTTGAATTTCCATACGGAAAATCTTCAATTTAATTTTACCATTCCTTCAATAATGTAGATATTCTCAGCTGGTATCACAAACTTACCCATTACACTATTATTGTAAATTAACACATGAAAATATGGTTAACTGCAATAAAATAACAAAAATAGCTAACAATGATTACAATTTTTCAATAAAAATTTAATTTAAGGAAACTGATCATAATTCTAGGAGTATTTAAATTTTCTTTCCACAAATAAATATTATTTTTAGCCTTGATATTATCTATGCCCAAATAAAACTTATGCCCCTATATATTGCTTTACCGATAAGAATTATTTTAAACTAATATCAATCAAAATGGTTTCCCATAAAAGTGTAAAGTGGAAGTGTGATTCCTCTTGATTTGGAAATTGGAATATGATAGTGGCAAGGAAAATATTCATCATGGAATTCACAACAATTTTAATCACTCTCCTCTTAGAAATATCTGGCTGAAAAAAAAAAAAAGAAAAAGGAAATACCTGGCTGAAGCCCAGCCACTGTAGGCCTTTATTTAAAATGGGAATTGATTCCTGGAAAGAAATCAACTCTGTCCACAATAAAATCCAGTGCTTTGTAGATGAATTCAATTAATATCCTCAACTGAATACAGGAGAAAAGATAAACGTGTGGTTATGAATACAGCTTCACAATCTCATAGAATTTTGCCATTTACAATCAAATGGTTTAATAGTCTTCCCAATTAAATGAACTGTCATCTACAGGAAGTGCTGTAGTTTAGTTAAAAGTGTTCCTGGGAATATGGTTTGAGGGCAAATTAACTGTACTTGTGATTGCTCCATTTGTATGGCACTTGTTGCAATTTGTGGATGCCTATGTATCATTGTTCAGTTCTCTTCTCTACGTTGTATCTGAAAATGACTGTCTGCAGCTCTCCAGTGTTCCACTGGGATTCTGGACAAAGAACAGTTAATCTGTGTCAATTTGCAGTCAGTCACCTGGGTTACTTTTCTCCCTGCTTTCTCTCTGCTAATAGTTGGTTGGACACTGAGTTCTGCAGTAATGAGATTTTCCTAGACAACCTGACTGGCTGTCAGATCCCAAGGGCAGAGGCAGAAAGATTATAATATTTTGGATCTTCAGTGTAGCTTGCTTTGATGGATTTCAAAAGTGAGCTCACAAAGCAAAGTATAATTAAAAATTATCTATCCTTTGGTTTGAATATACCAATGTCTTTAGAAAAAAAATTACATCTGGGCTCAGAAATGAGGACAGCATGTCATTTCCTTAAAAAAGAATATGGATCTGTACAGAAGTGAGAAAATTATCATGGTGGCAGAGGTGTACTAAGGGGAATATAGTAGCGTTAGTGGGGAAAGCAAACATTAGGCAGGGTGATGACTGAATGAGTTAGGTAGTGCATCACATCTCGCTTTAATATTGTCCCAAATTTATTCTTCAAATAGTTCAAGTTTTATCCATCAGTTACCTCTTACTTTTATTCTCATAGGCCTCTCCCACACAACCCCCGAAATCTTGCCCTAACACACATACATGAATGCACACACACACACATACACACACACACACACACACACAGAGCTACAGAACTGAAATCAAATAATAGAAGATACACAGAATCAAAGAGTCAGCAGTAACTGGCCAATATTCTTGATTTTAATTAGAAAAATATTCTACATATTATGTAAATTATTCTTCTTAAATTATTATTCTTCTTAAATTAATTACTCTTCTTAAATTATTTCTAACAGAATTCAAGAGAATAACATTGTCTCTTGGAAATAAAAAGAGACATATCCATTTTGTTCTAAAATCTGTCACTTTGTCCACATATTATTTTTTGTGGTGTTTAGACCACCCTGTGTAGTACTTGCTTCCCATTCACAGGACCTTCAAAGTTTCACCTTCAGAGCCACTAGCCCTTGACAAATTAGCGCAGCAGGAAGTGATAGTTGCTCTGTGTGACTCAAGAGGAGAAATATACATTATTTCTCTCTAATCCGCTGAAACACATCTGACATGATTCCCATGTCGATTTTCATTTTGACAAGATAGATGGCAAGGGAAGTACAATTATGTAGATTTGCACATTTGTTCCCATTTTCAAGGCACAAGTGGAGAAATCTTTCCTGGTTGATCACTTAAAGTGCCCTGTCATTCTCTCTGTAAGTATGAAACTGTTCAGAAATCATGATATTCTAGCATGCCATTGCAATATCCCATTAACTCACCGGGCTCAGCAGTACTTTGAGGTGTCAAGGGCAAAGAATTCTAATTCAGCTGCCACTGATTTATTGCATTTCCAATGAGATGAGACACACTAATGCTGGGAGGTTAATTTTCAAGCTTAAGAGAAGATAAGCACTTGTAGTAGGAGGGATGGGTTTCTCAGAATCTGCTGCCACTGTCTTTACCCACTGCAGCTGGGCCGTGCATGACAGGCATGGGCTGTTGGAACTGGGCCTGGAGACTGACTGGGACTAGGTGCAATTTTTGCCTTCAGAAAGTCACAGATTTAATGTGTTAATTTCTTATTTAATATTATTATTTGGTTTTCTGGGAAACTGACAGTTAAACAGGGTTTGGGTTTATTTTCACCAATACGAACAACATTAATATTTTTACAAATCTTCCTCTTATTCAAATTAAAAAAATGAAGTTGGTTTTGGAAAGCCTTTAGAGTATCATTCAATGAATTACAAAAAAAAAAAAAAAAACTACAAAACATGAGAATGTGATTTCATATTTGGGAAGAATTGTCCCATCATAGTATTCTGAAAACAAAATCCACTTTACTTGGCTGAAAGTTTCCCTCATTGGTACATTACCTGCCTATCGTCTTCAAGACCATGGCTTGTACCATATCATTGCAAAAACAAAAGAAAGCACAACCATCACCACAACTCAAAAAACCTCATGTTTCTATATTTCTTGGGTGAAAATAGTGCATAATAATGGAATTCATTCTCTACAATGTCTAAAACCAGCACCTTTTGACAAATTTTTACAACAGTGGCATGTGCTACTGTTTTGGGATCACAGGACTTAGCATTTTTACTTAATAATTACAGAGTACAGTTGTAAATCTTACTAGCTATGTTGCCATGCATCTTTGGGGAAAAAGTGGGTAGAAAGAGGATGACTGGACATGTGAAAGTCTATTAAAACTTCAAAAGTCACCACAAAATCACCAATCTTAAACTAAAATTAATCAAATAAATCTTATTATTGTTCTAATTTTTAAGAGATAAGCAAAACTTTTGAGGAAATCAAACAATAAGATAGTGCAAGATAGTGCTGAACATCATAAAGTAAAAATAAATGTTCTTTCTGTTGGGGTTCTCTCTCTCTCTTTCTCTCTCTCTCTCTGTCTCTCAGTCACACACACAGACACACAGACACACACGAAATGAGACAAAATCATTAAAGAGGTAAACATAATATTTTGCGACTATGGAAGAGAAGAAAATCACATGTGTAAAAATATAACTAGAACAAAAATTATGAACAGAAAAATACTCAGATAATTTTTTTAAACTTCATATGTGGAGATTCCTTAAAAAAACTATTAGAATTCTCACTCAACCCAGTTATTCCCCTTTTGTATATCTTCCCAGAAGAATTAAAAACATCATACCACAGTAATACATGTGCACCCATGTTTATAGCAGCACAATTTGCAACAGCTAAATCTTGAAAACAACCCAAATGCCCATCAACCAAGGAATGGATAAAAAAGGTGTGGTTATTTTATATAATGGAGTACTAGTCAGCCATAAAGAAGGATAAACTTGAGACTTTTATAGGTAAATGGATTCAACTTGAGACCATACTCATAAGTGAAATAAATCAGACCCACATGTGTAAGCTAGTGGGTCATCAGTGTGAGAAACTGAACAAATAAATAAGATCTAAAATGTACAATAGATATTGTGAATTGGGAAGAAACTGTTCAAAAGAAAAGAGAAACTGTGATGGGGGAAAGGGGAAAGGCAGGAAGGGAAAAGGAAAAAATATATATCTCTGTACACAAGATAGTTAAGATAATTATACAGCTAGTTTCTCTTAGTTCATTGAAAAGAAAGGTCCATGCTAAAATTGTTTGGTCAATATTTCTTGCCTATTATCTTGTACTCTGAGTAACTACTATGTAAACCACAATTTGCAATGTATTAATTATTGTTACTCTCCTACTAGCCTGTTTTGAAACTGTTCTACTGTTATTTTTATTTTTTTTCTCTTTAAAATAAAAAATAAAATAAAATAAAATAAACTCAATGCCTGTAATCCCAGCACTCAGGAGGCTGAGGTGGGAGGATTGCCATGAGTTTGAGGCCAGCCTAGGCTGTATAGTGAGTTCAAGGCCATCCTGGACTACAGAACAAGACCCTGTCTCCATAAATAAATAAATAAATAAATAAAAATTTAGATTTACAGAAAAGTTGCAAAGATAAGACAGAGATTTCCTGCTTATCAAGCTTCTCCTAATGCCAACATCCTTTATAACAATGGTGCATTTGTCCAGTCAGAGACATTAACCTTAATTGTGTTACATTTAACCAGATTGCAGACTTCATTTGGAATGCACAGAAGCTTTCCACCAATATCAAGGGCTACTCTGTATAATTTTTTGGAAAAAATCATTTCATAATTAAATTGTGATTAGGGCTTGTCTGAGGCCTAGTATCTTGGCATGCAAGCCAGCTATGGTATATGGAAACAGAACTCCATGTGCCACCAGTCACAGTTGAGACCTCAACTGTCTCGTGATGCTGTGACACCCCAGGGCAAGATCATATCAGCTGAAGACATCCGGGTTCCTTGAGAACCAAGTAGTAATAAAAAAAGGGTTTCACCTTGGGAAAAGGACAAGTTATTAACCTGCCATCTGTCCCCACCATCCTCATCAACATAAGATCCTCATTCACATAAAATCACCACCTCCCTCTGAGTCATCCGATAATCCCCTCACCATTTCTTCAATCAATAAATGTCGAGGTTCTGGCTGCCTCATGTCCTTTTGTTTCCCACGAACAACTGATCATCCCAGATCACCATTGCATTACCAATTTGTCTCTTGCTCTTTCTTTTCCCTGGGCACTGTAATGCCTTGCAGGAGATTGGGGTCCACTCAGAGGTCCCTGATACTCCAATGTTCACTTTCTGTTCCAGGATTCAATCTAGAACACATCACCTCATTAAGTATAGAAAACAATTTAATTCATGTATCAATCATTGCTGTCTTTGTTAGAACAATGACCTGCCATCCACAATTTAAAGGAGGAAAGTTTTATTTGGCTCATGGTTTCAGAGGACTCAGTCCATGATCAGGCAGAACCAAGGCAGAAACATCTTGGTGGAAGGGCATAGCATAACAGAGCTGCTTAGTTCACGCTGGTCAAAATGCCTGGTTTCAAATTCTCATTTGCCAATTATCAAACCACTACAATACTAACCAGTAACTTAAACTTTCTAGACCTCAGTATAGTGAGTTCTGAAGTATAAATAATAGCAACTTCTATGTTGTTGTTCAAAGTAAGAAAATGTTTTTGAAGTTCTTAACTGTTACCTGACCATAACATTTAAAGATTGATAATCAATATTGAGCTTGATAGCATTGATTCCCTTAAAAAGCATGAAAGGGAAATATATAGACAGTTAAAAATGTAATATGTTGCAAATATAGTGGTGCATTTTATATTTCAAATTAACATTACATGAATTAAAGCCAGATTTTGAGAGGAGTTCTCTCGACATGAATAGAAATGTGTTGTGAAGATTTGGAAAGACAGAAAAAAATGAGTTCAACTTTTAAATGCTCATGTAATAGAGCACAAAGAAAATCTGAAGAAGGGACAACACATAGGGTTAATAAGAATAATAAAATTTATGAATAGGTGTACTTAGTAAAAGTCTAGAAGGGTAAGCTGAGACCCGTCTTAATGAGCCTGAGTGTCAGAGTAAGTAAAAGGATTTGACTTTGTTGACATTGGATATCCACTGGACATCTGAGTACCACAAGGCCTACTGTGTAACGTGAACAGCATTTGTGAAGGGGTGAGTTCATTCCAAGAATATTAATTGTCGTTAATGGCCCATTAAGAGTATACAAAAAAATCACAAAAAATTTTGGAATGTGTGACAAGATACTAAATGGACGTGGGGACACACACTAAACTTATACTCAAGTATGTGTTCCTTGGGGCTTTTTGAAGTAATACTTAGCTCTTATACAATGATCCTATGAAGAAGTTTTGGTTCAGTTTTTATTTGGAAACTACCCGAGTGCTTGATTGAAGATAAGAAGGTAAAAGTAGTTAAAAACTCTTTAAATGGTAGATATTCTATTCTACTCTTGTACATTAATATGAGAAATATATACCTCATTCCTGGATCGGTTCTCTTCATGAGTCACTATTTTACCAATATTTCATTGTTATTGTCTCAGCCATGACTTTCATATTTATGTTTTGTGTTACAACACAGATATTGCCCATCTTTTAGGATGTACTTGTGAATATGGTTGAATAATAGAACCACAATGTAAAATAATGAGAGGAAATTATAAAAATTATTCTTTGGACTTGGTGTCAAAAGTTTCATGTTCTAGATCTAGGACTTACAAGATATCATTCACGTGACATCAACAAGTCTCAGATTCCTTGTGCTTTATTTTCTTTCCCGACCAAGAAGAAATAATAATATATACTAAAGCTTCTCAAAGGTAGTGTAAGGTCAAATTAAATGCTGAATATGGGAGTACTTTAACACATACAAGTATCTATTACAAATATTAGTCACCATTTCATGATCTTTTCTATTTCATACTCTTTCTCATGTTTGGGGTCCAGAGACTTGAATAATTCCTATCTATGAATTTAATTTTATCTAAACAGCTTTAAATTTATTCCCCACCAGTTTGTCATTTATATTATAAAAAGACCATGATATAGTATGACTTTTTACTATGAATGCATTATGCCACTGTATCTATTTCCAAACAAAATTTCCATGCAGGTATAAAATAATAAAAGGAGTAAAATATATGGGAAAGAAATCAAATTGAGGGGGCCGGTGAGATGGCTCAGCGGCGTAAGCGCCTGCCTTGCAAGCGCGAGGGCCCGAGTTCGACTCCCGGAACCCACATACGAAAAAGGGGCCGGTGATATCGCTCAGCGGCACGGGTGCCTGTTGGCGCGCGAGGTCCTGAGGTCGACCCCCCGGTACCCACAGAAAAAAAAAAAAAAAGAAATCAAATTGAAAGATTGAATCACCCAAAAAGTGTGTCATTTAGGATTCTTCCCATCAAACTGACTGAAATATCTTTTCTCCTCACCCTGTAGTTAAAGTATATACTTTTTTGATGTCCAGAAAACATTACCTGATGATGCTCTTAAAAGAGATAAGGGATTATAAATGACATAGTAAGTCTGATCCATGAAGAAAATTGAAGAGCTCTTAAAAAAATGTTCCTGAAGATATGGATTCTAGAGTCAGGAAGTTGTCTCCAATTCCCAGAATTTCAAACTTAGTGATTATCAAGGAAAGTCAGAACTGATAAATAGATTTTTAGAGTCTCCTGGTTTTGGTGAAATTTTTTCAAATGAATAAATGATTAAAAAGGCTCAATGAAAATCACACACAAAGGGGTGAAATATAATGACTATCTGATCTGTTAAAAGGAAAAAGCTTTTAAACTAATCGATCTTTTCCACAACAATTTATGTCATAGCCTTTTAAGATGATCCCATCTTAAATGGGGAAGTGACAAAGAAATATATATCTAATATACTTCCTCAATGGATAGATTCTCAGTATACACAAAGGCATTTGAGAGCTTTCATTTTTAAAGGCAAATATATATTAGATTATTTGTGGGTAAACTTGTGTTTGGTTTTACCCTGATTATCAGTAAGGTTTGGAAGATAAGATATTGAAAGCAAGACTTTTTTTTTTCTTCAGCTTTGATGGGCAGTCATGTAGCAACCATTTAACCTCTGTGTGCTTCATTGATGCCATTCCTCAAAGGACTACAGTAACGTATGTCACACTAATGCTTGCCATCGATCTGCTTCATGGGCATATTACAAGGGTTAACTAATAAGGCAGATTAGTACTTTGCAAATCCAAGGTACAAAACAATAGTGCTAAGTAAGCCAAATAAAAAAGATGAGACTCACCTGATGATCAACTGATTTGAATTTGCAATGATTTATGGATTTTACGAATACTCGCTTTCAATCTTTGCAAAAATTAAAGCCATTTTGGTATTTTCTTAAAAACTCATTTCAAAGATATAAGGAATGAACAATGTGTGCATTAATTCTAATGTGAGAAAATATTTGTATTAATTTTCAAGACGTATCACAGTTGTACTTCACATTTTGCAGCAATCCTAAATTCAATTTGTTATTGTTGTTTTTGCTTTGTGTCATGATGACAGAAGAATAAAATACACCGATTGGTGAGAAAACCAGGGTGGCAAAGTACAAGTTCCACTGAATTCTGAGTAAAAATATATCAATTGTGGACATGAAAGATAAACTTTTAATGAAAAAGCAATTAATTCCATCTTGGTTTAATATTCAGTCCTAGTCTTACCTACACTCAGATGCCAAGTTTTGTCCTTTAAGAACTGGATTAAACTCAAGATCATTTCCCACACTGCAGAGTGGAATGCTTTGCCTTTGTCTCAGCAAAGTCATAGATACAAACATTTCTATCAGACTTTGACATTATAATAATAAGTATGGGCAGAGCGGGATAATCATCTGAGGTAATATGGACCAAACTTTACTATGGGTATTAGTGAACTTGGGCCAATATAACAAAACCCCACAAACTGGGTATCTTACACAATAAACATTTATTTTCTCACAATTTTGGAAGCTAAAAATCCAGGACTGAAGTGCTAGTAAATTTGTTTTCTGATGAGGGCTCCCTTCCTGCTTTGTGTATGGTCACATTCTTAATGTGAGCACTTACTCAGCTCGTCCTTTGGGTCATTAAAATAAAGTGACCTCTGATGTCTCTTCTTATAAGGACATCAGTTCCATCTGACAAGAGCCCCAATATTATGACCTCATTTACATAAATATCTAATTACCTAGGTAAAGGCCCTGTGTCTGAATAAAGTCACAAGGAAGCAAGTGCTTTAACATAAATTTTGCGGAGACACAACTCAGGCCATGACAATATGACTCTTTCAATTATTGAAACTTTACATAAATGTTCTAGACACTTGCAGAACCACAATATTCCTAGAACACTTCATGTGTGTGAAACAAAGTATAAATATATATTCTTCTTCTTAGTTTCCACACACAATAATGCCTGTAATATCTGAATAATAATAATATATTTAAGACTATTATATGAACGTGAGCCCATTTTCATTTTAAACAATGTCGAGTGGCTCTTCTCCCTCTCAGGATGATTCTTACAGTTAGTGAGAAAAATTGAGTGATATGACTTAATGGATGCAGCTTTTCTCACTCCAATAAGCAACACAGAGTACTTGGCTTGTTTCAAAATTCAACCAGAGAGAAAATCACTTAAGAGAATAATCACCAGACTAAACCAAGGCTTTTTAAATGTAAAAAGCAACTGCATAGAGAACCCCTGGCGTTGATATAAATTTCCAGATTATTTTCTCCCCAGGAGAAACAGCATACACACCTTTTTCCCCAAATGTGAAAGTAGGTAGTATCTATGGGATTGCTATGAAGATTAATTGTAAGATTTGCTTAATTATGTGAGAGTGTATAGCCTTATACACCTTACATTGTCCACAGTTGTATTATTTTATTATATTGGTATTCAATAATCCCCCTTTTATTGTCCTAATGAAGAGAAACAATGTTTTCATGAAGAGAAGACAGAGGCCAATTTCCCTAGTATAAGAAAAAGGTTACATAGTCATTTGAATGGAGAAAATACTAGAATCATTGTACAACACAAAGCTCAAGGTAGGATACGCCCTGAGAAACTCCATACCACAGTCAGCAGCCTCATTAATCTCACCAGTGGTGCCTTGCTTTCAGAAAATAGTCATCTGTTACATTCAACTAATGCCAAAATTTGAATTATTTCTATTTAACTGTCATTATTTAATTTGTAAATAAATTTTGCTTATATAGGTAAAAAAACACTTAAATATAGGGAGTTTATACTTAGTTTTTATCGGTACATTTAGATGGCTGTAGTTGTTTAGTGTTCACAAAACATATGAATGTGTTGAATATCACCAGATTTGGATTATTTTGATGTTTTCATTATGTCTGATGAGTTAGGCATAGACCGATTTAAAACTTCTCTGCCCTTCTCTCAAGAGAGGAGAACAGGGCAGGTGAGATGGCTCAGTGGTGTAAGCGGCTGCCCGGCAAGCGTGAGGGCCCGAGTTCTACTCCCGGAACCCACATACGAAAAAAGGGCCAGTGATATCGCTCAGAGGCATGGGCGCCTGCTGGCGTGCGAGGTCCTGAGGTCAACCCCCCGGTACCCACAAAAAGAAAAAAAAGAGAGAGAGGAGAACACAGCAAATTGGTTTCCTAAGGGTCAAAGTCTCTGTAGCTCAAAGGGGCTAGTTTTCAATTGTTTATCATGTAGACTTCAAATTTTGTCCTCCAATCAGACTTTTCTGCAAGGGCTATTGTAAGAGGAGAGCAAAGACAAGGTTGTTGGTAATGGGAGCAGAAGTCCGGAGACAGGGAAGCTATAGAGGAGGGCTCAGAGGAGATTTTAAATACTAATCCATCAGTTAAGTGGGTTGAACTTTGACCTCAAAATAGATCTATCTATTGTCCAGAACCTAAGAACATGACCTTTCCCAGAGAAAAAAAAATCTTTGCTGATTTTGCTAACTCAATGGCCTCCAGATAAGATCATCCTGGACTGTGGTGGTACCTAAAGCCAATGATAAGTGCCCTGATAAAAGAGCGGTACATGAGGAGAAAAATGTCATGTGAGGACTGAGGCAGAGATGGGAATGAAGTAGCCATAACCAAGCAATGGCCAGAACCACTAGAGGTAGAAGAGGCAGGGAAGGATTCTCTCTTAGAACCTTCAGAGGAAGTGTGGCCCTGCTGAGAATTACTTGGAGTTCTTGTCTTTGGAATTCTGAGTGAATAAATTTGTGCTATTTTAAAAGCCACCATGTTTATGGCAATTTATTATAACTGTCTTAAAACACTAATGAACCACCTCAGCGATCTGGTAATGAAGATAATGTCCAGGGTCTATGGGTGAAAGAGACAAAAGGAGGCTCGGTATATCACTTCTGTACCCTAGATTTAGGTTGGATCAGAATCAAATAAGTAAGAACATTGGCTTCCGCCAAGAGGCCTGCACGAGGGAAGCCCTGAGGGAGTTTACACTTGTTCCATATTTTGAGCGTTGCTTTGTTGCTATTTATTGTGTATGGAAATGTCAGTAGATGTGTAAACCCAAAACATCCTGTCCAAAATGAAACAGTTTCACTGAGCTATTCCAGTACTCACTAGGTCAAAAAACAGGGACAGGGCTGGTGAGATGGCTCAGCAGCGTAAGCGCCTGCCTGGCAAGCGTGAGGTCCTGAGTTCGACTCCCAGAACCCACATACGAAAAAAGGGCCAGTGATATCGCTCAGCGGCACGGGTGCCTGCTGGCGCGCGAGGTCCTGAGGTCGACCCCCGGTACCCACAAAAAAAAAAAAAAAAAAAAAACAGGGACAGTGGAAGAAGTAACAGTTAAGAGAACTTGTAGAAGAAGGCAATATGTGATATGGCTAACTACCCATAAATTCAGATTTGCAGATGAAGTATTATATAAACTGAAAGTATTGGCCCTTTAAGAAATCATGACAAAACAGATGGAATTGAACTTTCTGATACAAGCTCATGAATTCAAAGAGGAGGAAACTCTTTAGACTAATAGGTATATTATTTTGAGGTCAGTAGCAGGGCATATTATGGAATTCGAACTGCCAGCTCATTTTTTCCTGCATTCTGTGGTTACACATTGGACAATGTTAAGGTAATAATCATATAGGAAATCTGCTGGAGATATCTGGTAATTACAGGAATTTGGACAAAATGCACATCAAGGTTTTATTTACTAACTCAAAAGAACATCTTTTACATCAGGCCTTTCTTTGGGTCCTGGCAATAGAATGAGAAGTAACACACATACAGTAAGTTCCCTCATAAAGCCATCTCTACGTTTGTAGTTCTAAAAAGTAACCATCTGTCAAACAAAAACCCAGAAAGTAAATCTATTTGTGACTTATAAATTTTAGCCCATTTCTTTAAAGCCATATATTTGATATTCAGAAATTACCATTCATTTTACATTCCTTCTATGTCTTCAAAAAATTTTGACTTTATTTCTTTTCCCAAGAATTTTCTTAAAGGCTTTGATTATAGCCATGTTAGAGCCCTAGCACTACCAAGAGAATGTATGGAAAAGAAATTTCTTTGTCCCCAAATTTGCTGTGACCCAACTAAAACTGCCTTCCATTTCTCTACCACATTTCTATTTTTTTTTTATGTGGGTACTGGTAGTCGAACTCAGGACCTCGCACTTGCCAGCAGGCACTTATGCCGCTGAGCTATCTCACCAGCACACACATTTCTATTTTTTAAAGAAGCTTCCAGGCTTATTTCATTTCATCATTGCAAAGAAACAAATCTCAAGTCAAATGGTTCTTTTCACTGCCAACTGGCACCTTGGATTTTTGGCTTTAGCTTCTCAGTGTGCCTCTAAATATTGAACAGGAAAGTTAAACAGAAACCTCTGGAGGTCATATTTCAGCCATAGGCAATAGCAACACACACTCTTCTACAATTTACTCTTCTCTCATATGAACAGAGAGACAATTCTTTCTTATTGAGACCTCAAATTTAAGTCTCATATATCCAAAATTTAGTCAGATTAAAAAACACAAGAAAATGTAAAAGGTGACAATAGAAATTATTCTATTGTGTGGAGAAAACAGTTTTCCTGTTACTCTACCTTTTAAAAAGAAAGTGGTATCTTGCCTTTTACCTGCAGTAGGGGGAATGGAGGCAGGCCTCATGCATCACGTTCGGAAGATGCCATAACGCCCCATGCCTCACAACATGCTTGGTTGTGCTGGATCGAAGAAGAATGTTCAGAAGGTCAGAAACTGAAAATTGTTTTACAGAATAGTTTTATTGAATATTTCAAGGTTATAAAGGTAAAATGCTACCATTTTTTTCATATTTCAACCTTTAGAAGTAAAACTATCATGGAAAGGAAAGTAGAGACAACATTTAAACTATCATATACTCTTTGCACTGGCATATCAAAAGGACTCTGAAAATCTTACAACTGACAAAAAAACTTTATAATGTTTTTTTTTTTTTTTTTTTTTTTTTTTTTGTGGGTACCAGGGGGACGACCTCAGGACCTCGCACGCCAGCAGGCGCCCGTGCCGCTGAGCGATATCACCGGCCCCTTTTTCGTATGTGGGTTCCGGGAGTCGAACTCGGGCCCTCACGCTTGCCGGGCAGGCGCTTAAGCCGCTGAGCCATCTCACCGGCCCTATAATGTTTTAAATAGAACAAAAGAACTTCAAAGTTTTCTTTTTTTAAGGAAGGGGAATTATGAATGCACTTGAAGATAAAACTTCATTTTTCCTCCCAAATACTTTCAAGATCAAGAAACAAACAAACAAACAAGGATTTAATGATTTCAAAGCATAAATTGAATAGAAATAACTCTTAAAAGTAGAATATGAGGGGTCAGTGAGATGGCTCAGCGGTGTAAGCACCTGCCTGGCAAGCGCAAGGGTCCGAGTTCGACTCCTGGAACCCACATACGAAAAAAGGGCCAGTGATATCGCTCAGCGGCACGGGCGCCTGCTGGCACGCGAGGTCCTGAGGTCGACCCCCGGTACCCACAAGAAGAAAAAAAAAAAAAAGTAGAATATGAAACTCACTATTTTTCTAAAGTTTCACAGTACAAATACAATAATTGAGTTAATGCAAATATACATGCTATTTCTACCTTGGATGCCTACTAAGTAAACTATCCAATATATATTTCTCTCTAGGACTAGGAAAGGGTTAGAGTGTAGGAAAACATATCTGCTTCCACTTCTTGATGGAATTGTAAATAGTGACTTTGTAATGGACTTTTTCAATAAAAAACAAGAATTTTAAAATGTTCATATCCTGACAATGATGAGTTATGCTTTTGAGGAACTAATTTAAAATAATACAAATTATAACTAAGAAATTAAAGTGTTGTAAATAGCCAAGAACAGGAAATAATTTATCACTTTATATTAGATATCATATAATTATAAAATATTATATAATAAAATATTTTCAATACTTCAAATAACATGATGAACAGTGAATAATTACAAAAACATAGGAGAATAAAATTTGCACAGAACATATGACCTTGAAACATTATTTTAACAATTTACATTTGTGATGATGGAAAAATGAATCTTGAAACTGACAGTTAAATCTTTTTGTCATTCAAGTTTTCTAAAAAGGCAGTCTATAAAACATCATTAAAAGTTTTCTGGGAAAATACATTTTTTATGTAAAAAATTAATGATGAGTTAAGTTCAGGAGGGACTGATGCAGTATGAGTAAAGATGGCTTGATTTTAACATAAATCAAGTAAACAGATATCTGGAATACTGTTTTAAATCCTATAAGGATTGTACTTGGTAATTGTACTTACCCAGGTGATTTGCTCACAGTTTGAAGCAATGGCTTGTAATGGTCTTTAAATTAATACTTCATTTCTTTCAGGAATAGCAAATGTATCAAAATTTATGGCTGCGACATAGCATTCTTGTGCCAAAAAGTGACAACATCTGAAGAAGAATATTTTCGGTGGTAATATGCAGGGACTAAGTGGTCTCCATAATGCAAGAAAGAAGTGGATTAACTTACATTTTTAACAGTTTCTAGAAAAGTTCTGGCTTTGAATATTAATTTCTCATGTATACAAAAGTTGTCTGGCCTGATATTTCAAACCAATTATTTCACATAGTTAAATGACTCAAAAACAAATAAAACACTCATTAACTTAATCTAGTTAAAATTTTCCTTACCAACTAAGCCAGACATTTTCCGGATATGGAAAGAAATCTGTAAATTTAAGAAGCCAAGAGGTCAGCATTTGTAGAGGACTTGGGCTAAGCTCTTTAGCTATGGTAGTAGAGGAACACAACACTTTTTAATCTAGATGATCTTAATATTTTTCCTTTTGGAAATGGTTTCACAGAACCTGCTTGACTCACCAAAAGGGACAGTAGGTTGAATGGGGATGTGGGAATAACTTCCACACCTAAATGAGATAAGTAAGGAGAGTTACAAGAAAAAACAATAAGACTTGATAAATAACTTTAGAATTAATAACAGTGGGGAGTCATTACAACCACTAGACTTGAAGACAAGAAGGAATGATTTCTTGGAAACTAGACAAAAGTAAAGAAGCATGTGACAGGAGATAGAAGCTGTAACTTTTGATAGATGGGCATTCTCGTGTGCTGTGGTCTACCCAGGATATAGTCAGGAGATGGATTATCTGACTTCAGTCTTCTCTCTTTCTCTCACTGACAAGTTCCAAGTCCAAAAGAAATGTAATCTCTTGGTGTAACTTACAAAGGATACCCCCAAGGGCATGAAATAAAATAGAAAGGTGAGGGGTGTGGATCTGAAAAAATGGAAATTAATGAGCACACAGAAATTTTTGTGATGCTCTTTTTCATGAAATCTTACTGTCTTTAGTATAGGTTAAATTTAAAGACATGACCCAAAATCTAACATTTTAACTAGAAAAGTAGGAAAGAGAGAATAAAATATTAGGGAAGGGGATAAAATGTGAAGTAGCTGGTTTTTCATCTATTTTAAGTTTTCTGTTTGCAGGTCAGATCTCTACGGTTACAAGTGGTAGAGCTAGTAACCGGTGAAACCTTTTTCTGTATAGATGTGGTGAGATTCCAGGCACAAGCTCAATAACTTCGAAGCCTGTGTGGCAAACTGTCAATTGAACTAGATGTTATGGGGAGAGGAGTAATTAAGAGGGAAGAAAGAAAATAAAGGGAGCTGCCCTCAATCCTGTGGGTTATTTACCTCTGATCTTGGTTCTTCTGCCCTGCTTTCACCAGCTGTCAAAGGCTTGCTCTGAGCTGGGAGTGTCCACTTCAGCCAGAGAGGACTTATGCAAGAAAGATAAATTTGCAGTAGAGGAAAGAATTTTATGCCTATGAATAATCTGTTAAAAATATCTGTTTAAAAAGAAATCTGTTTAAAATATTCGACACCCAGTTTCCCTCTGAGCATAGTTTGTTTGCTTTTTTCATGCCTGTCTCCGACTAGAGGCTTCACCATTGAGGGCTTTGGGGGATTTCAAGTTGGGATACTTGAATTTAATTTCCTAAAATCAGGCTGATATCAATTCATAGTCCTATAATCCATTCATTTATGAATCAAACTGACCTCATATTATGGTCAGGATTGCTGAGTCTTGGGACATATGGACATAGTCTATTATTATCCAGTCTAAGGATTCTAAGTCTGGGCAACGTGAGAGCCCCAAAATGGACTTAATATGTGTAACTATTTTTTACCACCAATTTCTATAAAGGACATAATCTAATGTGTTATTATTTTACTTAGGATTGACAATTCAAAATACAATCTAGTACATCTTAATATTATTTTAGAAGGGAAGAAAAGGAAAAGGGCTTCTACAGTTTTTACAATTTCAATGAACTAATGAGGAAAATGATAGAAAGAAGAGTACCACTATTTTAAAACAAATCAATTTTAGACTTTAGAGTTTATCTTGGATGCTTATCCACATTCATGAATTCTTATTCATGTTTCCTATTGTGTTGAGAAGCCACGGAGAAAAATAAGAAAATGAATGATTAGGCAATGTGATTTTCTGAAATTCATTTTGTTAATTGTGGAATATATCTTTCATCTCAGGAAATCTTATCAGGAGCCGGGTTTTGGTGTTTGAAATGCAGGGGGCTGATCTGTTTAACACACTGCTGAAAGACATCCATAAACAGCCCTGAACATGGGTGCTACTATTTAATGAAGGGTATCAGATGCCTAGCATTAGTATTTTATAAAGCTTTCAGGTGTATTTTACTCCCTACTATTGGAAAGGAAGTAATTGGGTTGTTAGTATCATAGAGTTGTTAAATATTATTTTTGAAGTGAATAAAGAGTATTATGTCTGGATGCTCACAATAATAAAACATTTTTTTAATTCTTTCTTCATAGTATCAACCTAGTACCCCAGATCCAATTTTCACTATAATACAATAAGTGCTATAAAACTACTGATTCATTTCAAATTGAATAGGATAAAATAAGAGTAGGGGTGACTCACATGGCATTTATGAAATGTTTGGCTATGGGAAAAGTTAATTTATTTTCAATAATGTTTAAAAGGCATTGATATATAATGGGATATTTGAGATGGTATTTTAATAGTGCATGAACAGAAAACAAAGGCAAAGATCAAGGAAATTTATCGAGATAGTGTAGGTTAGTTAAAGGGACCTCAAACTACAGAATATTCACATTTCAAAGTCCAATTGTATATTGATAAACAAGTCATACTTTTCATATATATGAGGAGAAATAAAATTATCTTATGAGAAATAATTGAAATATAGGTTTGATTGTATAATTTTGTATGTGGTGTATGTTTGGGGCATAATTTGCTTTACTAATTCTTGCAATTGTGCCATAGATTATATTTGGAAGCTAAGAATTCTAGCTTCTTAGACACAAAGACTTCATAAGACAAAACCAATGAGCTAATATGCTATGTGGGAGAAACAATTGTGCTTCTGATGACAAAAAATCTTCAGAAGATATATCTATTTGCAAAATATTGTTATGTAAGTATCCTCCAGCCCCTCATGTTCCAAATCAAAGAATTGTATTCTTGCCATTGAAGTAGTTTGCATTAATACATGTGGAAATACTGCCAAAAATTACTGATCATTTTTGTCTTCCTGTGCTATTTTCTCCATTTAAAGTCTCCAGAAAACATTAAGAATAATGTGTACATTGCCAAATCTTTGTCTTGATGGCATGTGTGTGTGTGTGTGTGTGTGTGTGTGTGTGTGTGTGTGTCTTACCCAAACAGAGAGGGATAGGATAGCAATACTACAGCACCATCTGAAATATCTGATTTTCTGTATCCCATAACTTTTAGAAAGAGATTATGAAAATCCTGAAATTTTAGTAAAGATTGAGTCCTTCTGAGGTTAAGACCCAATAATGAAACTCAGGCTATGGAAAGCCAAATTTTATTAAGGCATCTTGTGGCCTCTGCAAACACAAAAGTTGTTCTCTCTCTGTCTTTATCTCTCTCTTTGTTTAAATACTTTTCAGAAAGAGAAGGAGTTGGAAAATCTGTAAAGTATTACTCCAATAGTTTCTTAAAATGAAAGAATATGTTTACTAACATTTAATCTTATTTTTTTAAGTAGCTAAGTCCCTTAATGTCTGATATGAAAATAATTGCTGTCATCATTTCAGTCTGAGATAATAGACTACTTATGGAGGGCTTCAGAAAAAATTTTGCAAATGTTGGCTTAATATCCAGCTCAGGGATATAAAAAGGATAGCAGCTGAAAAGAAAAGCAAAAGGAGAGAGAGAAAAAAAAAAAAAAAAAGAACAAAAAAGTCTTTGGATTAAATGGTTGGGATGTTATAAAATTTTCCCTTTCTCCCCTGAGGTGAAACAGGAGAGATTACAACAGGAGGACCACAGGGAATGTTTGGTAAATAGATTTTTGTGTTTCAGAATCCAGAATCCTGGTTTCTACAGTAACCTGAGAAGTTTAATGAGTTTAGTGTAAGATGCATTGGTGGTGACTGAATGCCTAAACATGAGAAAACATTGGAAAGAGGAGGAATAAATTGGTCCAGATTGCTATTGGCTGAATTATGCTCCTCAGAAACGTTTTTGTTGAACTCACAATCCTCAGTTTGTCTCAATATGACTATCTTTGGAAATGGGGGTCTTTAAAGATGTAATTAAGGCTTAATGAGATTTTTAAAAGTGAGTTCTTATACAGTATGATAGGTGACCTTATGAAAAACAGGTTAGGACACAGACATACAGAAAATGAAGACCATGTGAATACCTGGGGAAACAGTAGCCATTTACAAAACAAGGAGAGAGACTTTGAGAGGAACCAAAGATACGGACACCTTGATCTTATCCTCCAGCACTGTGAGGGGATAAAAATTGTTCTTTAAAGCACCAAGTCTGTGGTACATTATTATGACAGCCTCAG
The DNA here is from genome assembly GCA_028451465.1 of Erethizon dorsatum. Classification (NCBI taxonomy): domain Eukaryota; kingdom Metazoa; phylum Chordata; class Mammalia; order Rodentia; family Erethizontidae; genus Erethizon; species Erethizon dorsatum. The sequence continues at coordinate 89,373,204 of CM051826.1, forward strand.
AAGCCTAGTGCAACTAGGACTTGATGAAATTTTTATTTCAGAAATAAGAGAATGATATGTGGCAACTTTTCATGGAACAATATGGCAAACTTGGTGCCTTTTGTATCCTGTCAATGAGCAATAACCGAAGGGTGACTGTGACCCAAAAACAGAGGTAGACTGAAAACTGCCCAGGAGCTGAAGGATGAAATGAATCCTCTTCATGATGGGGCAAAGTAGCTGAGACAGGCTCAGAAGTAATCCTGAAAAAAAAAAAAAAAAGAACTAATCCTGGAGAAACAGAAACTATTCCCAGGAGAAAAAGAACTAGTAGAAATTCCAGAAAACTTAAGAGGAGGTCAATGCCAGATGACAGCAGTACCTGTCAAGTAAAGCATTTCCTGTGCTTTGCCTGGTCTCATTTCTCCTCAAATTCTGTAGAGGTCAGAGCCACAGTTCTCAAGACGGGAGAAAAGAGAAGGAAACGGCTCACTTCTACCAGTCTTCCCTTGCAGTAGTACTCAGGGAAGAGAGGAAACAATCTGAAAGCTTGAAAACCAGATTATTTAGACAAGGTATTTTCCCTAGTGAACCATTTGTGAAATTAAAAATAGCACCAAGTTTATAATTTTAGAGGAATGCCTTGAAAAATGATAGAACCAAGGTGAAATTTATTCAGGGCCAAGAATTTGGTGAAAATGAAATCCAATGTTTTCTGCTTGCCCACCATGGGGTCCTGGGTAGTAGTATTACTAGTATGTTAAGCACCTACCTTGATGAAAGTCAGTGAGTAGTAAGTTCTGAGTGTAGAGGAGAAAAATTTTAATTTTAATCTTTTAAGGTTTTTGGCTGGACTGGAGATTTAAATAGATTTAAAAGAGGGTCACAAGAGAAATGTACAAATTATATAAATTTTACGTATCACAGGAGCCCTCATAAGAAAATGAAGACCCAAAGAGGTGGCAAAACCTAAATGCCTCTATACTAGGTTGAACAAAGGAAGACAATTGTGCAAAAATAGCTATAATTTGGGTGGAGTCTGAAAAATATAGGAATTATTTGCAAAAGGTCTACTTATACAAAATTATTTTGACTATGATTCCTTCTTAATATTTCTTTCCCCCAAGTATTGGGGGGGTCATCTTTTACGTTGGAGATTTATCTACTATTTTTAAGAAAAAAACAAAGATTAAAATGCCCCTTCTTACGACTCATGTTTTTCCATTGCTTGTAACTCAAATCAGTCTTTGTGAAAGGCCATATTTTGGAGTGACATTCTGCAAATTTCATTAGGAAATTCTTGAGAATTGAACTGAAAAGGGATGTTTCACATATATTGTACAATTTAGGTCTCCTAGAGCCCTAAAAAGTCCCTATTTTATAGAAGAATGCAATCAAAGTAGCTCCCAATTTCCTGAAACATAGAATTAGAGGAGCTTGGAAAATGAACCTTGATTTATCTGCCACCAAGGTCCAGATACTATCCACTATTCCTACTTTTATTCCCATCTTCCATTTGGTGGGCAATTCTTCCTTTCATGTTTTTAAAAAGAAAAACAGGGCAAAATTCCTTCCTAATGAAAGAAACTCAACAAACAAAGCCTTAGCAATGAGCAGTTATTAGGTTAATTTAATTTATTTGAAATTTTTATAACATATCCATTGTTTGCTATCATTGTGTAACACCTATTATGGCTTACTTAAAGAAGAAAACAAAACCTTTATCTCACTATTTAATAAAGAGAAGGATTATATTGTAACAACAACAACAACAAAATACTAAATAATAGCTCAGATCATTCCTGAAATCCTTCTTCGAGGAATGGACAGATGACTAAAACAACAAAATTTTTGAAATTTTAAGGAAGCATGAGAGATTTTTCAAGGTATCTGATAAAATACAGAATAAATATTAGATTTCTTTGTTTTTTGTTTGTTTGTTTGTTTGTTTGAGACAGGGTCTCACTATGTAGCCCAGTCTGGCCTCGAACTTGTGATGATCCTCCTGCCCCAGTCTCCTGAGTGCTGAGATTGCAGGCATGCACCACCATGCCCAGATAACAACAGGTATTTGAATGTTTAGATACTTGAAAATGCTGAAGACTATAAAATGAAAAAAGAATTAAAGAGCACAACAAATGTTTTAGTCAAGATTAATAAAGTATTGGTAATTTTAACATGTATATGACCTCATTTTTAGCTTTGAGCACTAAACATGTGCATTCTAACAATGTTAGGGCTGAGAAAACAGTATAATTGCTGCTACACAACAGTATAGCAAACATCTATTAATTTCCTTCAGAACTATATTTTATGAGCTATGTTTAAAGAAATTTTATGGATTTATAGAGGTTAGCAGATTTTATGTACAAAAATGCACAGATTTCAGAATTGCTAATTTGAAAAAAAAACTGAACTAATCAATTTAAATATGTTCATTTGTTATATAAGTTTACAGTGTTTAACATATTAACATGAAGTATGAACTTGTAAAGGACGAAATCCTATGCAGATTTTCAAAACATAATTTGAGCTTGGAGAATGCTTGTAAAATTACTTTTAATATCATAAAGGGTTTTAACATACTTTGGGTCTTAACTTTTTAAAAATGTTACCAAAGTATAAGTCAATTTACAATCATTGTCAACACTTAAATATGTTAGTTAAAGTAGTAAGCCCTGCTTAACAGTTAGCCTTGCTAATTTCATAAATTATAAACTATATTCTTCACTAAAGGACATAAAAAAACATATTGCAACAAAACTTCTACTGAGGGCACAGTCCAAGTTTTTTGGAGTTCTTTTTGGGCTGATTTAACCAACAGTATACTTATAATACCCAGCAAAACTGAATGTGGTCATGAGATTTCATAATACTTCTTATTTTCAAATAGTTAAAATAGAATTTAAAATAATTAGGCTATAAAATAATAACTTTAATAATTGTCACATATCCTTGTTTTCAAGCTTATGATTACAGTGAGGAGAGTGAGTTAGTGAGACTTGTGCCTTAAATGCAAAAATTGGATGCCCAAAACTCAGTAATCAAGAGAAATTGTATGTCAGTACAATATTAAAAAAAATCAAAATTAATAGAAAAATTGGTGAAGAACAAAATAACAGAAAAGTTAATAAAAATACATTCATACCACTGATTTTTCCTTTTGCCTCACAGTCTAACATGGCTCATCACCCTTCTGGTTCTTTGCTGTAGTTTCCTCTGTAATTTAGGTAGCAATTCTATGCATAAAACTCAAACATAAAAGTGGTATTATGGAAAATTGCATTAAATTTTGTATGGATTTACATTAATAATCAGGTTTACTTTTTTATTATAATATGTGGAAAATAATATTAAAGAACAGGACAGTAAAAGTAAAACTCTGAAAGTTATGGAGAAAAAATTCCTACAAATCAACCATTTCCTCTTCTTTTTCTTTTTTTTTTTTTTTTTTTACAATTTTCCCTTTATTTTCAAATACTCCTTTCTGAAGTTATTATCTATATATTTCCAAACCGATATGTGACTAAAGAAACAAATGCTTTGCTTGGATATAAAAATACACATATAAACCAGATCCATTATTTTAGGTACCAATTAGCACAACAGGTTAAGCAAAACATTTTTGACAGAACATGTAGCCTGTTTGCTAGGTAGATAAACCCTCCACGGGTTCCTGGTGGCACTGGAAAAAATAATGTAGAACCTATCTAGGGTGACATTTGCAACTTGCCCACTAGGGAAATCAATTTTTAGTAGATTGTGTACTTGAATAGTAAAAGTGATATAGAGTGTATTTTACCTTGCACTATTTTTTCTTATGTTTAATTGTAACTTACAGTCAGAAAAATGTAAAATACAATCAAATGGAAGAGAAAAGCACATTTAAATGCAATTTTGATCATAAGTATGCGGTATTTATAGAAACTGTTATGTTGGAAAAGGCTTTGCTGTTTCAGTGATCAAGTTAATGAAGGTATCATTAGATCTCTATTTTAATACAACAATTTTATTACATATTACACTTTATGCAGCTGAGCTGTTATATTACTAATTTAGGTTTTTTGGATATTGGAATTCAAAATTATTTTATTGTGTACAGAACAAAAAGGAATACTGAAAATTTGAGTTAAAGAATTTTTTCTGTTTAGTAACAAGTCTCAGTATTGTGGTGGGATATTCTGATGCACAGATCCTTCAAAGAGAACTGTGCTTTTCCTCCTCCATGAAAGACAAGCACAGTACATGAGAGTCCCAGACCCAGCCAGAGTGAAGGAGAAAGAATATACAGGTGGTAAATTAGCTACTGGAAAAATTCTCCAGTTCCTGGAGCTGGTACACGATATGGAATATTACAGCATTTCTTAAACAACCATAGAAAGCAAAGAAGCAGCAGGAAAGAAAGAGAACAAGGAAAATAAAGGCTGCATGATTTAACACGAAATGATTTTCTGATTGTTACTTGCAAGTATAGGTTTTCATTTACCAAGAGAACAAACAGATAAATCAACCTTTTCTTCAGTTTGTGTGTAAAATTCTCCAGGCTCTGTTATGAGTTAGCTATACTGCTACTGAAAGGACTTGGATGTCTTTTCTCAAGGTTGTAGTATTTTCCAAGGCCTGAACTACCTACTGTTCTTTCTCCCTCAACATCCACTGTGCCTGGTGTAGGTAAAGAGCACATTGTTTTATTTTATCATTTTTGTAGTCATTCTTAGCAAAACATAAATAATGATTTTTCTATGATGCTAAATGTGTTTTTCTTCCAATTTGGGCTCTATTTTATATCATTTTCTGGAGACTATTTCAAGGTGAGCTGTAGTCAGATATACCTGTTAAATCTAATAGCACTACCTATTTAAGAAGTTATCTATAGGTGTTACATATCTAAAAACAAAACAAAGAAAAAGAACATCTTTGCAGAAATACCGAGAGCTATGTATATTCATCTGTGTCTTCATTTCAAAGGCTCACTACATTTTTTTAGAGAGATACTCACAGATATATATATATATATATATATATATATATATATATATATATTTGTTTTTCCAGTTGGAGCCTTTCTGAAAAAGGACATATCCTGTAAGAGTCATTAAGCTAGAGCATTTGTAGGAGCAAATTGCATGATCTAAAGTCAGCAACCCAGGATGATATACAATTGAGGAGCAGAAAGAATGAAGGAAATCACACATTTCAAAATTAAAGGATCCAAGAGACAATATATCCCATGTCAGATTTTTAATCCTACCATTACTCTCTCTGTTCATGCTCTGGTTATTTAGTTTTTGCTCTCTCCTCCTGTCTGTAATATTTAGTTCCCCGTCTTTATTTCCTCTGTTGTGCTTTAATATGCTGGCAAATCGAATGTTCTATTTGTACAAGATAAAACTCTGCTAGTCACTCCTCAATAAACTCTATCAAAATTTTTATTTAATCCCACACGGTCTTCTGGAAGCTTCATGTGAGATAGTTCCTACAAACAAGAGAAGTAATGACGAGAGGTTTGATTGATTGTCTTGACTATATATCTCCACTGAGCAAAGGAAACACTTGTTCTCTGTTATTTCCCATTTCAAAACAAAATTCTGAATGTTCTAAATTTCAGACCCTGAAATGGTTCTAGTCATTATAGACTGAATCCATAGTAATAACAAAAATAAATACTTAGGACTGAAAATTTAATATTTGAAGGATATCCTTATTGATCCAGTCAGTTACTGTGTCAAGCTCTGTGCTAGGCCAAGTAATATGTAATTAATAATGTCACCTTCAAAAATCTCATATTTTAGGTGAAAGGTACATTATAAAATGCATTGGTTAGGGTCTTGCCAAATATCATTGCCACATTTAATAGGATAAGTGATGAAAGATGAATGGAGTACATATTTAAAACAAAATGAACTGCAGAGATAAGAGGAAGCCGTTCCCAATAGCAGAAAGAACTTAGCAACATTATACATGTGTGGGAAGAAAAGAAAGTGGATCTGGAGAAGAAAAATGAAAATACCCAAAACAGAAGAAAATGACATGTAAAGACAAAAGAGAGGATGCCCAGGGAATCTGGGAATCTTAGCAATTTTTGGGTGAGTGTCCCTATTGCTAATAATTCAAGTCTGGGTATGCAATAAGATGTTAACACAGTGTATTATCGCAAAGTGATATTTGTGAAGACACTAGAACAGGAAAGTATTTGTTATTTTGGAATATGTGAGATACTTAGTTTTTCCTTGGTGGTAAATAGAAACAACTTAGTAGTAAGATTTTCTCACATAGCTTCCATCTCACAGAGTTTCTTCCTTTTGCTTGTGTCTATGTGCAAAACTCTTCCTATTCCGCTCACAGGGTATTATTATTTTGGGGGACAATATCAAGTGGGTATGCGGAGAATGTTTTTAGTTACATAAAACTCCACTTCTTCAGGCATCTGAATATTTGTTTTCCCAATAAATCCATATATTGAAACATTAACTTACAATATGGCTGTGTTGGAAATAAGGCCTTTGTAGTGGTGTTTGTAAGGCAAATCCCTTTCCCTCTCTCTCCTCTCTCTCTCTCTCTCTCTCTCTCTCTCTTTCTCTGTCTCTCCCTCCCTCCTTCCCCCCCTTCCTGCCATGTTAGAGTACTCAAGAGTATCCCAGCTTTTAGAACAGTGAGTGTCTTAGTCACTTTCCTGTCCCTTGGGCAAAATACCTAACATCCACAACTTAAAGGAAGAGAGGTTAAATTTCCATCCATGGGCAGCTGGCTCCGTTGCAGATATAGCAGGATAAACCAGCATGGAGGAGGAAAACTTCTCAACCTATGGCAGCCATGAAGCAGAGAGAGAAGGAAGGAGCCAGGGAGGGAGATACAGCCTCCAAAACAAGCATCCAATGACACACCTATTTCAACCAGTCTCCAAATCCTAATGAAACATTTAGTTATGAACTCATCCATAGATTTATATACTGATGAGTATGGTATTTCCATGATCCAATCACCATACCCCATACCTGCTCTCACCCCCTGCCACCACCAACATGTGAGACTTTTAGAGGATATTCCGAATCTTGACCATAACATTCTTCTACTGGCCTCCATAAGGCTCATGCCCATTTCATTATGTAAAATGCACTAAATCAATCTCTAAGGGTCCCAAAATTCTTAATTTTCAACATTGCTGAAAAGTCCAAGATGCAAATCTCTAAGATTCAAGGCATACTCTTAAATTTGAGCTCCTGCAAAAAACAAAAAGGAAGTTAAATAATTCCAACATACCTTGGTGTACATTAAACATCCCCATTCTAAAATGGAGGAATAAGGGGATAGAAGGAATTGGACCAAAGCAAGACTGAAAACCAGCAGCGCAAACATTACATTCTGTAGCTCAGTGTTCAACATCCAGGGCAGGTTGTTGCCACATGTGATTTCCTAAGAATTTGGACTGCTCTGCTAGTGTGGCCATTCTGTATGCAGCCCATGTGGCCTCTGTTTAGTGCTGGGTCCATTCACTGCCTACAGTATTCCACAGCAGATGATTTATGTTCCTTGTATCCCCTTTGCATGGTCAGCTTCACTCTCATTCATTGCTTTCTCAGAGGTATATGTTTTGGTCTTTCAGCCCTTCCTTTGAAATCTGAATGGAACTCTCCATGGCCACACAACTCTTGTATTTTGCTGGCCAGAAGAACCATCACTATGTGGATGATTCCAAGGTCTGCCACCAATAGAGCAGTAGCATGGCTGCCATGGGCCAGTACTGCAGAGGCCTCGAAGGGCCTGGGCAGCTGAACTGGAAGACGTACCTCCTTAGGTGAGCTGGGATGAGCAGGCTGCCCTGGGGCCTTTCTTTTCAAAGCAAATTCTTTCAAAGGAGTTTATCCTTTTATACCCTAGAGCACCTTATTTTTTTTATTTAATCAAAATATATTAATGTATGAGTTGTTTTGTCTAAACTAAAACCTCAGTATTCAGGTTTAATTGCAGTGTTGACACTTTGCAATAGATAAGTGGTTTTGGGTTGCAGTTTGACCACTCCATAATTACTGCTCTAGATCCTGTGATGGTTGTGTTCTGGGCATTTCTGGAGATGCCCTCAAGACAGCTTTCCTATTGTCCCAAGGTACTGACTTCTTTCAATGTTGCTTATCTCCTTAGCAATTACATTTACTTTCCCCCAATTTTACATGCTTCATTGTTCCAAAATTCAAGTTTTTCAACGTTTTCTACTCTGACTTTCCAACCAGTTTTTACTATAAATTTGGCTAATGTACATCCATGCTACTGTCTGAATGCTAGGCTGCCTTGAAATTTCTTCTTCATATTAGTTAGTCCATAATCCTTAATCTCAGTCTCTTGTAAAGTCTCAGGAAAAGGTTAAAATATAGACCAGTTCCCTGTCAGAATGCAACATGCGTGGCCTCTAGTCCAGTTTCCAGTAGAGACCTTGGTCCCAAGTGAAACAACATGAGACTCATGTTTGCTCTCCTCATTCCTGTAAATATTCTCATCTTCTGAGATCTGACTAAAGTCACTCATCAAACTCTATTTACAGTATTCTTGAGCTTATATAGTCAGAATCTCCAAACCTTTCCAAATTCTATTCACAAACTAGTTCCAAAGGCTTCAAACCAGGGGCCGGTGAGATGGCTCAGCGGCGTAAGCGCCTGCCTTGCAAGCGCGAGGGCCCGAGTTCGACTCCCGGAACCCACATACGAAAAAGGGGCTGGTGATATCACTCAGCGGTAGGGGCGCCTGTTGGCGCGCGAGGTCCTGAGGTCATTCCCCTGGTACCCACAAAAAAAAAGAAAAAAAAAAAAAAAAAAGGCTTCAAACCAATGGTCAAGTACAGGTAACAATAATGAGCCTACTCTTGGTAACCAATATCCTGTTTTAGACACTTTTCCATTACTGGGACAGAATACTCAACATCCGTATCTTAATTAAAGGAGAAGAGGTTAAATTGGCTACCAGTGTGTGGGGGAGTGAGCTCATATCTGGGTTGTTTCCAGGCAGAAACAACATGATAAAAGGGCATGGAAGAGGAAAGCTACCCCACCTATGACAGACAGGAAGCAGAGAGAGAAGGGAGGAACTCTAGATGGAGATATATTCTCCAAGGGCACATCCCCATTGGCACATCCCCATTGGCACACAGTTCCCAATCAGGTCCAAACCCTTAAGAGCATATTTAGCTATGAAACCATCAGTGGATTAATCTTCTAAATTAAAACGATGCTGAGATTCCTTCTTACTCCAGAAAGAATGGCTATGGACAAGAAATCAAAATAAAAAATGCTGGTGAGGCTGTGGGGAGAACTGAACCCTTCTTCATTTTTCATGAGAGTATGAATTCCTACAACCACCAAGGAAATCAGTATGCAGATTCCTCAAAAAACTGAAACTAGAAATTCCATGTGACCCAGCTATTCCCCTTCTAAGTATCTTCGCAAAAAAGTTAAAGACATCACACCACAGCAATGTATGTATACCCATGTTGATAGCAATATAATTCATAGATAAATTTTGGAAAGAGCCTGTATGTCTGTCAACAAATGGATGCAGAAAATGTGGTATTTATGCACAATAGAGTTCTTCTATGCCATAAAGAAGATTAAACTTAAGTCATTTTTATGAAAATGGATGCATCTTGAGACCATAATGTTGAGTGAAATAATTCAGACACGCAAGCTTAAATATTGCATTCTTTCTCTTATATGAAAACTTAATATATTAATTAAATATGAAATAAAAGACAGATGATAGGGAAAAAAGAGAAAAAATTTATTATACCCCAGCATAGACAACATATCTAAACGTGTACCTTGGCTTAATACAATCGTCTTACATATTTTATATGTTTTTTGTCTGTATATATCATAATTAACTTTAGAAGGTCTTATAAGATAAATAAATGAATCTGATTCTGGCAAAATGAAAGGGGGTGGAGGGAAGGGAAAAAAGAATTGAAATGTGTTATGTACATGTACCAATTCTATGCAATGAATGCAATCATTATGTACGGCAAGCATGTACCAATTAAAGTCAGATAAAGGAAAAAAAATACCTCTGAACATGTGAGACTTTGGGGGACATTCTAGACTTAAACCATACACAGTAAATTAATAAATTTCCATGGTTGAACCCACCCACTCTGTGGTATTTTGTTATGGTAGCCCAAACTGACTAATACAGAGAAAACTCCATCTCCAAAGTGGTCAATATTCTTGCCTAACAAATACAAAGAAAAAGCTAAGGAAAATACCCTAATCTCTTAACTACAATTTGGATTAAAATGTTATACTTAGACCAACAGAATCTTCCTAAATGATTTTTAAAAGATGAAAAAGAGTTTAGTTAAGCAAAATGAAAATGAAAGTCAGTTACTCAACTGTAGGCTAAGAAGAAGATATCCCGGTGAAAACACCAGCATAATGGTTTAGAGTTGCAAGGAATTGGAGAAAGAAATGTTTCAAAACAATGAGGGATGAGGATGAGATCATTAGGAAAGATACCTTAGGTGCCTACAAATTATTTGAAAACTTGCAATACACATAACTAATAAAAACCCACCTTTGAAATACTGAGGTCTACGGGTCTTTGCTTCCTGAACGTGTCCCAAGATTCCTTATTTGGAACTAAGAACACTAATTAGAAGACATTATCACACTGTTTTTAGTATTAAGAAAACCCCTAAGTTGACCTTTTTCCCGACTTATGAGACAGATGAGCTTCGGCACATGGGAAGATAAGATTGACTTCTTTGTGCAGTTTTTCCAACAGACATCAAAATCTATTTCTTAAACACAAGATAGACAGAATTATAAGAGAGGCACGTAGAGAAACATAAAATAAAGTTCAAGTTAATTTGTTCTTACTGTGGAAAGTTAGCCAAGTCTGTAGTTTTGGATTTTGCTTTTTAAATATATAATCTGTGACAATCATTTATAACGATTGAATTATTTTACTTATGACTGTAGACGAAAATGTTATGGTATGGATCAAACAAAAATGCCACATATAAATATATTAATTTAAAGAAATGAATTTTTTTCCTCAGAGAAAGATGTGCTTATTTTCCTGTTAAGAAAAAATAAAGTGAATATAAGATATTTTGTTTACATGAAGAAACACTCATTTTCACTTTTTCAGATCCTTGAATCTGAGAGGATGCTGACACCAGGCCAGATGGCAGTTACAATGTGGCTGTCATTGTCTTGGTAAGCCTAAAATCATCATAACCATGTATATATGGCTTTCATGTCAATTGAATCGTGTACATTATTGACGGTGAATGTGATATACTTAGTTACTGCTTACAATATCTTTAAAAGGACACTGCGATTCAGCATAGAAACAATAATGTGTGTAAGCATAAATATCTGCCAATAGAAACACATGAGTTGTAAAATTTTCATGGTAAGGTAGAAGAAAAGTTTCACTGCAATGAGTGTATAATAAGTTCTAAGTGATAAAATGTTTTATCTAGCCAAATCAGCTTTCTGATTTTAAAATGATTGCTGATTTCATATTTTTATATTGACAGTAATAAAATAGTTTTATATTGTAAAAATGAGCTTCATTTTATTTCCTATCCTTTTTTAAGACCAATAACCTGTAGTAAGATCCATTTTCTAATTTTCAATTTGGCAAGATTTCTTGTTTGTGCATGAAGGAACAGCTTGAGCCTGAAATCCTACTCTATTATGTGAATCAATTGATGTTTTCTTGACAGAGAATGATTGTTTGTACATTCTTTGCTAACATTCAAATCCTAACCTCTGCTGTGAAATCATGGGACCCAGCCTGAGAATTAAAATTCTATATTGTTTTCCACTGTCTTTACTCTCTTGTACCACAAATGTTATTTAAAATAATACAAGACAGTTTCACTTCTAATATTAAGGAGTGAGTAGTGATTTTTCAGACAAATATCAGTTATTAACTCTAGACCAAAACTGATACAAAAAAGCCACAAATTCTGAACAAAATTCATGAAAGAACTGAGTATTCTGAAATTATTAAAAAGCAGCCGAATACTAAGAATTAGTCCATATGCAGAATGAGCAAAATGATACATAATTATTTTGCAAAGTTTCGCTTTTGCTTCCCTGATGTTGGTCATTGTTAGGGCTATGGTTGTAGAGTAAGAGCACCTAAACTTCATTCATATTATCTATTTTGCCTGAGAAATCCCAAAGTATTAGGGGGGAAAATCCTCACTGAAGAATGAGAGGAATATCCCAGAAAGATACCAACAAAGTAGTGTGTAAACTGAGTTTATATCTGTCCTCAAAACTGCATAAAGAGAAATGAAAGTAGCTTTCAACTAATGGTGAAAGAAAGCATTGAACTGAAATGTGGATTTTCATAAATTACTTCATGTTTCTGTCAATACAACTTAATTACCTAATAAAACTAAAGCATGGGTAATTTTGGAGGAAATATCCATGAATCTGTAGTCTACACAATACAATAGGAATAAAAGAATCCAACTGACTTCTCCAACATGTGGAGAACATAAGAGTTCTGTCTCAAGAAGATAGGCAGTTAGTATATACCAACATAGATGCTGGAATTATCCAAGGAGCTGATGTGATTCTGGTTAGTGCTCACATAAGTAAAATATAATCAAACAGAGATAAAAAAAGAAAATACTAGGCAAGAATTAAAACATAGAAAAAACCCATTTGCAATATCTAAATTAAATTTGCAGCTGAAAAACATATCTGAAATGAGAAATCATTATTTGTATTTTAAGCAGAAAGAATGTAATAGAAGAAAAAATGAAATTGAAGGCTAACTTATAGAAATGGTATAATCAAAAGAAGAGAAAAAAGAATGAACTTATGTATAAAACTTCAAGCACTTTTACCTTAGTATCAAATCATCTTGTGTGTCAGGAGAGATGGTGAGAAAAGACAAGATATTTGAAGAAACAGTGGTATCAAACTATCTAATTTTTGTGTGTGTGTGTGTGGGTACCGGGGGGTCGACCTCAGGACCTTGCGCGCCAGCAGGCGCCCATGCTGCTGAGCGATATCACCGGCCCTTTTTTCGTATGTGGGTTCCGGGAGTCAAACTCGGGCCCTCGTGCTTGCCAGGCAGGCGCTTATGCCGCTGAGCCATCTCACTGACCCCAAACTATCTAAATTTGAATAAATATATATACATTTACAGATTTTAAAAACCTATTGAAACCCAAATAGGACAAATTTGAAGAAATCCATATTAGACATTTCAAGAGTGAAACTACTGAAAGCTAACTAAAGAAAAACAACAATGCAAAATCTTTTGGGCATACCCAGAGAATATTTGCATCTTATGTATTTCAAAAACTCCAAAACATCACATAGCTATCAATTAGAAGAAAACAGAAAATCTCTTTAAAGGCTGAAAGAAAAACAGAATGACAAAGATTAACAAGTAACACTAGTGAAACTGTCCTCTAAAAGTGAAGTTAAAGGGTTAGGGCTAACGTTAAAGGCATTTTATTTAAGGAAATATAAAAATAATTTTTCTACTAGGTGTATACAGGAATAAATGCTAAAAGAAATTTCTTGGGCCACAGGAAACATTTTGAAGAGGAAACTTTCATACTCATGAATAGTGAAGGGCATTATAAATAGTAAGCTTATGAGTAAATAAAATAATTATTGTTTCTAGTTTCTTTAAAATTCATACAGTTGTTTAAATATAATACTAACATTACCTTCTAGAGCTTATAGTAAATATATGGAGGTGTAAAACATATGAAAAGGTAAGATAAAAGATGGCACGTAAGTATGAAATAGGCCTGGATGAACAGTTTCTACATTTATGTAGCCTGCTAAAATATTACCTCAAGGTAAGTTATAGAAAGCATTGAGTATACAGTATATGTCTAATCATTATAGCAATAAATATTGTCAACAGGAGCAATTAAAATATCAATAAAATAGGAGGCAATTTTTATTTTGTTAAAGATATGACAGGAAAGGGGAACAGAGAAACAAAAGTCTGAAATGAAACTAAAATAAACTGCAAATTTTTAGATTTAAATCTAACTGTAACAATTATTATACTCAATAATAATGGACTAAGTATTTCAGATTAAAGCACTTCTAATAATAAATTTCTAGAATCAATTAAAAATATGATGTACATATTTGCTGTCCACAGGAGGCACACTTTATATACAAATATGCAGTGGTACTGAGCCAGAGATAGACAGAGGCGTAGATACGTAGACATACAGTGCTATCATTTGGATCTGGAACATCCCCCAAAGGCCCATGTGCTAAAGGCTTGTTCACCAGAGTAGTCCTATTATGAGGTGAGGTGGTAGAAACTTCACGAGACAGTTCAGAGTAGAAGGTCTTCCGATCACAGGGTATGTGCCATCAAAGGGACCCTTGAGACCCTTGCCACTTTCACTTTCTCTCTTCTTTTACACTGGTTGTGAGGTTATCAGCCCTCCTTCTACTCCCTCCATGATCTACTGTGCTACCACAGGCCCAAAGCAATGGAAATAGTTGGTCATGGAGTGTAATCTGGAAAACTATGAGGTACAATATAAACTTTTTCTCTCTATTAGCTTTTATCTTGGGAATTTGTTATAGTAATGAGAAACTAACATGCATAGATAAGCTGTAAGTAAACGGGTAGAAAAATGGGTCTTTTGCAAACAGCAAGCATAATAAGCCTCATATATTTATGCTAATATTACACATAAAGACTTCAAGATAAAGAATATTGCCAAGATAAACAAAAGTATTTCCAAATCACAAGAGATGATCAATTAACCAGGAAGACATAATAACAGTCAAAGTTTATATTTCTAATAATTTCTTTAAATTACATGAATCTGACAAAATAAAGGGAGAAATAATTTCTGCATCACAGGAAGAGATTTAATGACTCTCAGCAATTGATAGAACAATTAAACTTATAAATACCTAAGTAAATAAAAATAGAATATCTGAAGACCACTGTGAAATGCCTGACTTAGCTGATATTTATAAAACAGTGTATGCAAAACTGCAGAATGCACATTTTTATGTCATTTTAATCAAGAAGCTGTACAATGAAATAAGTCTCGTTTAATTTACTATTACCGAAGTCATACAAAGTAGATTGTCAGATCGCAATGGTATTGCACTAGAAACAAATAATAGTAAGATATTTATAAAACCACCAAATATTTTAAAATTAAGCTTTATTATTCCAAATAATTTATTGATTAGAGGAAAAATTACACAAGAAAGTAGAGAATATTTCAAACTGAATAATAATAAAAACATGATAGATCAAAATTTTGGGGATACATATAAAATAATACTTAAAAGAAACATTTTAATTTTAAGCTTGCTTATTTTTAAAAAAGAAGAAAACTCTAAAATCATCAACCTCAGTTTCTATTTCAAGAAAAAGCAGAAATTAAACTCAAGCCAAGCAGTAGAAAAGAAATAATAAAAAAGAAGCAAACTAAATATAATACAGGTAGTAAAAAAAACTGAAGTTGTTAAAAGCTGGTTATTTTCAAATAATCAATAAAATTGATTAAAAAAATCTAACTGGCCCACTCAATGAAAAACAGAACCTAATTCACCAATATTAGGAATTAAAAAGGATTTGTCATTACAAGAGGGTACCATAAAAAACTTTATGACAATAAATTAACTATTTAAAAGCTCAAATTGTTTCAGTAGTAAATTTTACCAAAATTTAAAAAGTCATAATTTTATAAAATGTCTTCAGAAAATCAAAGGCAGAGCAACATTTTCCAATGAACTTGATAAAGGAAACATTACCAAAACTGAATAAAACTCTACAAATAAATAGAGCTAAAAACTCTAAAATCCCTCATAAATATAGACATGGACATCAATAACAAAGTAATATCAAATGAAATACAGCATGTGTACTTGTTAAACAGGATAATAATGCAGTAGTATTTATCAAAGGGAGGCAAACATTAAGCCAATTTGATAGTCTAATTTAATATAACAGAATAAAAGAAATACCTTGCAATCAATTTCATAGATGCAGTGCAATTATTTTAAAATTAATTAGAATATCTCTCAGAAAAGTTGCAATTAGTAGGAACTTCTCCCTTCTGATAAAATTAATCTTTAAAAAATGCACAGCACAGCAACACATTTCTAGAGTTGCTATATTGAAATCATTTTGAATTTGAATACTAATAACCGAGAAATAACACTTGAAATAGATGCAGCTACGCCTCATTTTGTCTACTCTGGTGTGTTAATCTACTTTTAATGTGACGAAGTAAAACTTATTTATTCCTCTTTTCTTAACTTAAAATACCTATATTCTTCTACCTTTTCAACATATGTACAATGGTAATAATAATAATAGTGGTAATTATTTCATGGAGTTTTTGTAAGAACGAAATGAGTTAAATTATGTGAAATGCTTAGAATAGGCTTGGGCACATAGTAAAAGCACTGTGTCATATTTACTTAAAAATATAATGAAAATAGTGAAAATTGTGAATTGAAAATTGTGAATTACCTTTCATACCATGGAACTTGAATAAGAACATTATATAGTACTATTTGATATTATGTGTCAATTTGATTGCCAAAATTTTTCTATATGTGAACTCTTGTTATCTTGTAAGGATTTTTCTCCACATATTCTGATTTCGTTTAAAATGACTAATTTTATTTATCATGATATGAAGATCTTCTAAATTAAATTTAATGTCACCACTTTGTATACTCATAATATTTATATATGGTTAGTTCCAATCTGTCTGACTTATAAGAAAACATTTATGTGGAACCCAACATAATACTGAAATACTTTCAACAGCAGTTGATTGAGAAGATTTCATGACAACAACTAATTTGAATACAAGAACAGATAAATGAATGCTGATGAATTATTCATCAGAATAGGAATATATGAATAATGAAAGTGCATGGGACAATTATAATGAGTAGTTACAACAGGTATATGGTGTAAGGATTGTTATCTACATTCTGTAGATGAATAAATACAAACCAAGAGAGTTTGAATCCCATGTTCAGGACTTCACTGCTAGAAAGAGTATAGATTTAAATTCAGGTCTTCTTGATTAATTTAGGTGTACTCATATGTTGTTTCTCAGACATATCACTTAGTATGTCTCCAACCACAATATGTGGCCTGTGCAGAATTTTGCAATAACTACCTTCCCCAGGTCCCCATGTATATCACATGCTCTGAGAACTCGTGCTTCTTGCTAGCCAGCACTGCATGTTTTATCTGACTGAATTACCCTACAGCTCTGTAATAACACACATGGCTCCCCATTCTTCAGCTTTCTGAAGCCTCATAAACGTGATTCCTGAAAGCCTGCTTACCTCTTAAACTTTGGAGAAAATCAGAATATATTCCTTCTGAAGTAGCACGATTACTTGTTTTGTTTCTTCACAGGAAGTTTCATAACACATCTTGTGATAGTTCCAATTCATTGTGTCTTTTGCTTGGAAATTAATTGCCTACTAGCAGCAGGTCCATCCCTCAGCATTGATTATTTCCCTCCCTCTGTTTCTCCATGATTTATTCTAGTCATGCCTCTCTTTAATTAAGGTTTAAAAAATTTGTTTTGAAAAAATTCTATCTAGACACACCCTAACAATCAGTGATGGGTACTTACTCCCTCAGCCTGACAACATACAGGATATGCTTAAAGGAGAGGAGTTTGTTTTTCTCTTCTCAAATTAGTAACATATTATTTTACTATAGAGTAATTCGTATAATTAATACAAAATCATTTAAGCTAGAAAATGTAATCCCCATTGCCTCTCCTTGTTACCACAATGAATAAATGAATATTTGAAGTTAGATAAATATCATTTATTTCATTTCATTAATACTCACTACAAATGAGAGCTCCCATCTACTGCATGAGTCAGGGTTCAAATAGGAAAACAAAAACCTATAAATTTAAGATACAAAATTCTGTTCTACAGACAATGCAAGAGTTGAGAAATCAGACCAGGGGTGGTGGTTAAGGATAAGTAGCTGCTGCTGTCACACTGACCACCAGACTGGAATTTGGTAAGAAGTCTTTCGCCCTGGCGGGAGAAGTACTTAACTTCACTGGCACTGATTAGAGCTGCTAGAACTTGGTAATAACAACAAATAGACTGACTTTAGTTGGTTTCAGTAGAATGATTCAATTCTCATCAGATAGTACCCCTCCTTATTGCCTGCACCACGGCTGCCTCCCTTTTTTGCTCTGAGCGTGACACAGGTGAAGGGACCGTGGGAGGAGGAGGTGTGGCCGGGGCCAGGAGCCTCCAGTTACCAGTGAGAAGTAAGGTCAGAAAAGCAGTTTGAGTTAAAGACCGAATTTATTTTTTAAATCAATATCAAATTTTTTCAACATGATGTGTTAAATAATCCACCTTTTCTCATTTGTTAAACTGTATTTTAAGAGTAATCTTAAATTGCTAATTCCCTTCATTTTATGATAGTAGCTTTAATTTTTTAGGGATTAAAAATAATTACAAATAAACCAGTGTACCCTGAATATAATAATGATAATTTCAATTTCGAATGTCCATTTCTGACAAACTGGCTAGTATTTTTGTCATTTCCTTGGGTGATTTGACTATTTATTGTGTCACAGTAACATAGCTGGACACAAATTATTATTATTCTCTGTGACTGAAATATAAATGTACTTTTGGTAAGACACAATTAAATAAAAATTTTAAAAATTACTGTGGTGATTCATAAGATGTTCACAATGTCTACTCAGTGTTACAAGACTGACAACTTTACTCTAAAATCAAAAGATGATGGGCTCACTTTTGCCATGTCTACTGAACATATTACTGGAAGACCTATACAGAGAAAACAGAAAGAAAATGAAATGAAAGTCATCTGGACTGTAAAGGAAAAAGTAAAAGTCTTGCTGCTTACATGTAGCATGATCTTACATGTAGAAAACTCTAAAAATTTCACATACACAATACCTATTTGAACTAATAAATAGATTCGATAAAGTTAAAATAATCAAAATCAATATGTGAAGATCAGTAGTGTTCCTAAACACTAAGAATGAAAAATTGAAAAAATAAATTCAGAAAACAATCTCATTTTTATTGCAAAAACAGAAAAAAAAATATTTAAAACCCATATGGACTCTCAAGGACCATCAAATAGCACAAACAATTGTGAATAATATCCAGCATAGAGTTCCCATACCTCTTGTGTCAAATATATTCCAAAGCTACAAGCACCAAAACAATATTGTACTGGCACAAAGACATACTAACAGATCAATGGAATAAAATAGAAGTCCAGAAACATAACCTCACATGTAGAGTGAAATGGTCTTCACCATGCCAGGATCACTCAACAGAGAAAAGAGTCATTTCAATAGTGTGGAGAAAACTGAGTATCGATGAAAAAGAATGAAGTAGCCCCTTATTTCATGGCATATACAAAATTAGTTGAAGATGGATTGGACTGTTAAGCACAGGACCTCAAAGTATAAAACAGGGAATGACTTTTATTACATTGCATATTGCAATGCTTTATTGGGTTTTAATACTAAAAGGAAAAGTAACAAAAGCAAAAACAAATAAATTGAGCTACATCAAAATGTAAATCTTTGTGTATCAATGGACACCATCAGCAAAGTGAAAAGGCAACTCACAGAATAGAAGAAAATATTTGTAAATCATATATATAATCAGATATTAATATCAAAAATACAGAAATAACTCCTAAACACAGCAACACCACCTGATTAAAAATTCACAAAGAACTTCAATAGACCTTGAATAGAGTCACCAAAAAATAGTATACAAATTACCAACAATGAAAAACTGTTCAAAATCACAGATCATTAGGGAAATGTAAACCAAAACCACAGTGAGATAAAACTACATTCCCACAAGTATGGCTATTATCTAAAATACAGAAAATAAGTAGTGGTAAGGATATCAATAAATAGGAACTGTTGTGTACTGTTGGTGGAAATGTAAAATAGTACAAGTATTATGGAAAACAGTATAGCAGTTTGTAAAATTATTAAAAATAAAATTACCATATGATTTAACAATTATAATCCTTGAAGATCTGTGCTCATAACAATGCTATACACAAGAGTTAAAAGGTGAAAGCAAATCAAGTGCCCACCAGCAAATGAAAAATAAACAACATGTGGTTCATAATTGCAATAGAATATTATACTACCTTAAAAAGCATGAGGATTCTGACACATCCTTCAAATTTTATGAAGCTTGAGGTTATTAAGGTGAGTGAAGTAAATCAATCATAAGATTAATAACATGATTCCACTAATGTAAGGTACATAGAATATTCAAATACAGAGACAGAAAGTACTGTGGTGTTTTCAGAGGAAGGGAAATAGGACATTTTCATTTAATGAACACTGAGTTTCAGATGAAATATGAAAAAAGGTTTGGGGATTTTTATGGTTTAGATGTACAATGTCCTCCAAAAGCCTCTGCTTTCATAGGTGGAAAGGTTATCTGGAAGCAGGACCTAGTTAGAGGAGGGTCACTTGAAGTGTGACCTGGAAGAGTATATTCTCTCTGCCTCTTCAGTTCTCCCTCTACTTCCTGGTCACCATCACATGAGTAACTTTCTTCTATCAGGTTGCAAACAATGGATTGAAACTTCTGAAATTGTGAACCAAAATAAACTTCTTTAAATTGTGTGTGTCATGTAGAGCACTGAGTCTCAGCAACAGGAAAGTGACTAAGAAAGTAGTGATGGTAGCACAACAATGTGAATTTTCTTCATGCCACTTGACTTCGTTAATTTTCTTGCTCCTTAGACAAAATACTGGAAGCCCAAATTTAAGGGAGGTAAGATTTGTTTAGCTCACAGTTTATAGAGGTTCAGTCCATAATTGGCTGGTTCCAAGGCAGGGTGGTACATGGCAGAGGGGCAACAGTTCATGGTGGCAGAAGAAGCAAAGAGAGAACGAGACAAGCCTCTTTCTGTCCCTTATATTGTATCTAGTCTACGGGGATTAGCGTGGTGCCAATCCAATCAGTGGACTGATTCAGCAATCACCCACCCTTAATCCCAGTACCTTTAATCCTAGCCTTGGACTACAAATTAATCACACACTCTAAATTCAGTCACTTCCAAAAAAACCCTATGACTGCATGAGGCTTTAAGGAGACATCTAGACACAAACCGTTACACCACTGAACTGTATACATAAATAGCATGAAAATTGTGAGTTCTATGTTATGTATTCTGCATGATTAAAACTATTTAAAACAAAAATAACAACAATAATAAAATAATACAATTTTCCTCTTATATTTGGCATTAAGTTGGCCTTATTGAGTCACTTCTAATATATACAATACTGCAGCAGTGATGTTATGGGACTTTGAAGATTAGTTTAGAAGAAGAAAAATAAAGTCTCAGACTCTATTTTTTTGAATTCTCACATTTATTTTTATTTATTTATTTATTTATTTATTTATTTATTTATTTATTTTTGTGGTACTGAGGGTGGGACTTAGTGCTTTGGCACTTAGATACATCCTAAAGCCTTTTTTATTTTTATTTTGAGACAGGATCTTGCTCACACTTTAAAGCATACTACCATGCTCTGAGAAAGCCTGAACTACATGAAGAGACCATGTATAAGAGTCCAGGACAATAGCCATGCCTGGGAGTGACATCTTTTGTTAAAACTCCAGCTTCAGACATTTCTAAGCATGTCATAAAACAGACACACAGAAAAACCCTACTTTTACCCAACCAAACCCCAGAACCATGGCAGTTAATATCAAAAATCACATGCTATTGTTTTACACTATTCTATTTGTGGTAATACGCAGCATGATACAATTGAAACAATTACTTAGAGTACAGGATATGAAATATTGATCTTCATATTTCAACTTTGCTGCTTATCAGTCACATAGAATGGTCATTTTAAATTATCTGAAATTCAAAACAAAAGTGTGTACTTCATATATTGGTCATTGTATAAATGAGATAGTTGTAAAATATCCCTACCCTATCTGGAGTATAACAAATCTTTAGTGTTTTATAATAGTGGTCAATCACAGTGCTAACATCATTGTTATCAAACCTCATACTCATTAACATAATTTATGCCTATATTTATTTTCCAAATATCTAATTACTTTTCTTCATTAATCAAAGAAATTTGATATTTTGTGATATCAATGTTAACTCCAAAATTTAAGTTAGATTGCCATTCTAGTTGAAGACAAGATTTTTAAATATAATTTTTCTACCTTTGGATGCCACACTACAAAACTGGATTTTATAGAATCTCAGTCTTTATTTATTGTAGGACATTTAGAGATTCTTAGATGTATGACTATCCCAAGAGAGCAATTCATAGTTCTTTCTGGTCATCCAAACTTTATTAGCAGAATCTTACTCCATTAAGCATTTGACTTTGTAATATAAATAAAGATTCAACAGTTAAAAACTGCTCTCACTGGATATACACTTAAATTATTAGCAAGGAGAAGGAGAGTCCCTCTAGGCCATGTATCATTGCATGTGTAGAACACATCAACCTCATATAATTTGAAGTCTTTTAAACGACTGAAGCTATTGCCATGTATTGAAACTATCTTTGTAAACAAAATCTCCGAAGTTTGAGACCTCTCTTTGCATACCCAATACAATGAAATGTGATGCATACGAATCTTTTCCTTCTACTCGTATTAAAATTCAAGATGGTTACAGCACTTTCTTCACAGGTGGGGAAAATAATTTATAAGGAGCTAAACTGTAAAAAGTGTAGTCACTAGCAAATTTTTTTCCTTAGCATAGGAATCACTATTTTCTAGTTTCTTGCTGATGATAAAAGACTAGAAGTGAATCACTACTGTGCCTGTGCAGTTTTGTAAGATGCTATGCCTAAAAATTCCATTTTAAATGCTAAAATGTCTAGGGATTGCATACATTAATGAATTTGCAATAGTCCTTACACTTTTCAGAGTTCCGTGTCTAAGTTGTTAGCACACAAAGGATTCTTTTTTACAGGATCTCAAATTCCAGATCTCAACTGCATTGCAGTATAATTTTATTTTGTTTCAATATCAGAGTTGAGTGTCTATGACACAAAAAAGAACAAGGAATTTCCATTTCCATTTCAGAGGTAATATCTTCAAACTCATAGACATTGAAAAAAAAGATAGTTGAAAATCGTATTCATGCTAAAATTGTTTATGTAAGCCTTGTGGAACACATTTACCTTTTAGGGCCACATAAATGCTTTGTAAACATTTGTAAAGTTCAAGAGAAAAATCTCAAAGCCCTTGTTATTTTTGTGACAGTGATAAATGAATGATAAACCCGCTTGGTACATAAAGAACTTTGAGGCAAGAATAAAATTTCCACCTTAGGAAAATCATCCTTTGCAGACTTTGCTGCCACTAACGTGCAGTCTTGCCCTGGTTACATTTCTCCTTGAAATATGGCAGTTGTACATTTTTGCCACTCAGCTCACTCAGTGCTGTCTAATTAACAGCTATTCTTCAATTTCAGGTCTTTTCTTACTTATATGTTAGTTTCTACAGTGGAGTCCCACATAGTCAGCGACTCTGCAGCAATGATCAAAAAAGGGTTCCTACATTAGGTGTGAAAATTTTGAGGCCAATTAGCTCCTGATCTGTCCATCCACTGGCCTCCATCACAGCAAAGGACAGACTGTCCCCCTTTGCCTTTATCCTGTGGTCCTCATCATAATTATGTCCTTTTAGGACACACAATCCATTATTCTTTTCCATTCTGCTTTCAAAGCGGGGAAGGGGAGTAGAGAAAAGACTTGAAGGAAAGGCTATGATCTACAGATACACCAGGTAGGATAACTGCTTTCTCCTAATTCAAGGTGATTAAAATATTTTGCATGACTTTTAAACATTTAGACCACTTTGTGATTATTATTCAAGTAAGCTTTCAGAATAATTGTTTTGAATTATTCAGCTTCCCTTATTAAAATGTAATATTTTCGTCCATTATTTAGCAGATTTTGGAAACATCACTGGATGTCCTTCTAAATTCAAATACTCAAACAGAAATCAACACATAACATTGTTAATTCTTTGATGATGAAATGAATTTTATATAGTTTAAATTTATGATGATCTTATATTTTATCTATATTAATATTATAAGTGGCAATTCCTTATATAATTAATATTTTAGTATATTTTGTATTTATTTCAAGCAGAACCAAAAAGGCCCTTCTCTTAATACTGCTATAATCTAATCTGCCTGCTCAACCTCAGAGATTTAGATCTTTCCTTTTACTACAAAAGATCCTGGTTGGATAAAATGTTGATTACATATGTAGGCTGCCAAAATACTATATTAAATATGCCTAGTGAAGCAAGGTCATGTGTTCTCTTTTATTTCTCAAGACAGCCAACCTTAATTCCACATGAATCTTGTAAGTTTGAGAAAAAAAATAATAATAATGTCCCTTTTGCATTGTTTCCTGAGGGAATAATTTCTTTTAAATATATAAGAAAACAACATTTAGGCAGGAGAGTAAAGAGTGACAAAGTTTCTACATCTCAAATGAAGCAGTAAAATAACGATTCCAAGCAGACAATGAAAAGTTGTTTGTATTTTGTAATTCCTAAAGTACCTACTAAATATATTTACATGTAAATATATATATAGAAAGAGAGAGAGAGAGACAGAGAGACAAAGAAACATAGAGACAGGCAGAGACAAAGAGAGACAGAGAGAGTCAGAATCACAAGGTAAATTAAAATGGAGTACTGAATAGTGTTCAAATAACCCACAAGAAAGCAGAAAAGGGAGAAAAAGACATAGAACAAACAACTGACAAACTCATCCCTGCTTGTGGTAGTATAAAATGCTCTTGGAAAATTATTAGTTCTTAAATGAAACACATACTTAGTGTTCAACTATTCCAGGTATGAACCTATGAGAAATAAAAACATGCCCTTAAAAAAAAAGAGAGAATTATTTTCTACTTGTCTAAAACATGACATATTCTACCTCCCTGATTAAGAGCTCCAACTGTCATTTTCACTTCAATTTCTAACATTTTTGACATATTTATTAAAGTTCCAATACATCTTGATCATAAGTAGAACTTTGGGA
Source organism: Erethizon dorsatum (assembly GCA_028451465.1). Taxonomy (NCBI): domain Eukaryota; kingdom Metazoa; phylum Chordata; class Mammalia; order Rodentia; family Erethizontidae; genus Erethizon; species Erethizon dorsatum. Next base: position 89,398,284 of record CM051826.1, read on the forward strand.
TACCAAAATACAATACATCCCATTGTTAAATAATTAGTGATCTATTGAATCTTCTAATAGTTTTGGCTTCTAAAGTCTAGTTGATCTCTCATGTGTTTTTTTAGTATTTGTTATTATTGTTTGCAGGTATACAAACAATATACAGAAACTCAATTTAAAAATCTGACCCAAAAAGAAGTGTGTGGTGTGGAAATTAAATGTCCCCTCCTACTTTGAACTACTCTCCATTCAACAATTTCCCTTCCCTAAAGTTAACCTCTTAAACATCTTATATATCCCCAGTTCTTTTGTTATGCATTTACATATCAAGTACTAAGAATGAGGTAAAAATAAAAATTTCTAGATCTTAATATTTTAACTGGAGATTCAGTCACTATTGCCTCAAAGCTGATTTGAAGAGATACCAGTTAACAGCACATTATAAGTTGAAGTATTAGGTCATTTAACAAAGTGAGAGGCTATGTGAAATTTAATGATGGTTTGTTCTCAGGTCATAGGTTACAGTCACAGCACACAAGCCTCCCTCTAAAGAAATGCTTGTTCTTTAGAAACCTAGTGTGTTCTTACCATTCCTTTATGTACATTCATTTCACATCCGTTCGTTCTGTGGCCATAGAGTCAATCAATTTTCAATTGGAAACATTTAAAAGAAATTCCATCTTTTAAAATTTTTATTTTTATTAGTACATATTTGCAGTATATAATAACTGTATTCCTCATGGAGAGTTGGCACATGAACATAGGACATCTCTTTTTTTTTTTTTGGTACCGGGAATCAAACTCAGGACTTTGTGCTTGCCGGGCAGGCCACTGTGGCGCTGAGCTACATCCCTGGCCCAGGACATCTTAAATATTGCATCTTTATTGAACATTACAGCCTTTTCTTTCCTTGTCATTGTACTAAAAAAATAGCATGAGAATTATTTACATTGTTCTCAATGTTATAAGTAATCTGAACATGATTTAAAATACCCGGGAGGATATGCCTAAATTATATGCAAAACTAATCTGTTTTGTGCAAAGGATTTGGTCATCGGGATTTTGTTATCTGCAGAGAGTGGAGTAGTGTAATTAATCTCCTATGGATATAGAGGGGTGACTGTATTCATGAGTAGTGATAGATGATAGGCTAATACTGGCAGAACTTGAGGTAAACATTTGCAGAACTTGGCTCCATCTTTTGGAGTTTGAGAAATACAACTGATAGAAGATAGGAATTTCAAACTCTGAAAGGAGATTAGTTTAGGAGAGATAGAGACAGAGACAGAGAGAGAGAGGAAGAGAGAGAGAGAAAGAGAAAAAGAAAAAGAAGGAGAAAGAGGGAGAGAAATAATACAGGGCAAAACAAAGTGAGGAAAAGGATGTGTATGATAAATGTGCATCTTGCTAAAGGAAGGAGGGCATGAATAATCTTATCAGATTCCTTCTAAGTATATTTCTTAAAGAGCAATAAGAACCTCTACAGAGGCATGGAACTCAGGAACTTGGTAGGTAAGGAAATATAGTAGGAGAAATACTGATGAAGCAGGAGAGGCATTGCTCTTATGGAGAGCTGCAGCCTGAGTTCTTCATTAGAGAGCATCCCCAAATAAACATGTAAATAAACTTCATAAGAAAGTGAGCCAGTATTGTGATACACAACAGATCCCAGTGAAAACCTATGCTGTTCTAAAAAATTAAAACCGCTGCTTCTGGACTTCCTTCCCTCTTTCAAATTGACGGCAGCCAAGGTCAGTTGAGGAATAGATGAACTAAGAACTAAATGTCTACTCTTTCTACAGTAGGTTTATAATCTTAAGACCAAATGGGATGGAGAAACACGTTTAAATTTAATGAAAGATAAAAACTGTGTTATTTGGTTAGATTGGAGATTCTCACAAAGGAGAAATTTATTATACATGACTCCTTGAAGTTACTCAGAACTACAGAATCTGTCAATATTACATTCAAAGAATGGAAGAGAGGGTTGATGACTGAACCTAGAAGGGCAACATGAAGTGGAATCAAATTATTTTTATATCTCACATAACATGTATACATATTTAGTGTGGGGATATATAGGACATATAACTTTTCTAAGGATATTTATATACAGAACAATAGCTGGTGACATCTAATGACATTTTACGTATGTGTGTCTACACATACACACACATAATCTTCACTATATTTTCTTTGTGAATAATTACTCTTGGAAATATTTATAACTCAATAAAAGTCAAATTAGTCTATTGGCTGGTGTTTTCCAGTGTTTAGTAGTATCCATATGGTTGGGCCTCCCTCAGTCTTAACTAAGAACAAACATATTCAAAACCTGTTGAATAATAAGACAAAACAATACTATTTAACAGAAGAAAACTTAGTAAGAAAGACCACCTGAAGTCTGATAAATAGGGCAGCTCATGCATGTCCTTGAAAGCCCAGGTTCTTTTTATCTGCTGGCCGAGCCACATTAACAAGCTGGCGTATTCCAGAAGTCAGCTCCAGCAATGGTTAGAGCACAGCTGACAGATATCACAACCACACTTGACAATGTCCACCAGAATACTGACCCTTCTTCTGTATCTTCTTTTTTAAGTTCATGAAAGCTTTCCCTAGAATATGGTCCTTATTGCACCTCCCTTCATATCTTATTAATCACTCCAGAATTGACTGCTCTCACTGTAAATAGGTTTTATATGTAAAATTGAGTGTAATCAAGATAGATCGTCATGTTTAAGGAAAGGGGTTATCTTTTCTGAACAAAAAGGCTGTAGGGTGGTAGGTAGAAAGTTGAAAAAAATTAATGTTTTGGTACTGAATGAGACAACTAAAGCTTCTAGTAACAGAGTATCATAGACTAGTGGCTTAAAAGCCACAGAAACTTAACTCTTGCTGTTCAAAGCGCTGGAAGTCTGTGATCAGGATGCCAGAATAGTCAGGTACTGGTGAGACCCCCTTCAGGTTGCATGCAGTCATTTTGTCACTGCATCCTCACCGAGTGGGAAGAAGGTTGGGGAATTGTCTAGGTTCTGTTGTATAAGGAATTAATCTCATTTCTGATGTTTTGCCTTCATAACCTGATCACTTCACAAAGTTCCCACTTCCTAATACTGTAATATTAAAGGTAATGATCCCAACACATGATTTAGCAGTGGACACAAATGTTCAGTTCACGGTAGCTATCAATGAAGAAAGATGAAATATTTTTGAGGATACTGTCAGAAGGGCACAGGCAAGAATGAATGGTTCACTCCAACGGAGAAAAGTGTAAATATGTGGTTTATTTACAAAGGTGTGGATTGGTTCAAGAAAACAGACAAGGAATGGTGCAGAACCTGGTGGCTTACAGCATCTGTGGCTGCTAGTCACCCCCCACCCCCTGCTGGTCCTGAAGAAGCAAGTGAGAAGAATGCTTACCGGAAACCAGAGAGGGAGCCAGACTGAAACTGAGGCATTGGAGAGAAGCAACTAACCTACAATGACTTGGCCTGGAAGGACTCACCGTAATAAACATTAAAACTTATTTGAATTCTGTTTTTGGATTAATTACCACTGGAATTCAAGCAGTAGCAATGTTCAAGGAGAAGGACTGTCATTGTAACTACAGTGTTATTAGCTTCCCTGGTCCAGAGCAGCTTAGGAATGGGTGGGGTGTGGACTGGGAGGAGAAAAGGAAAATATTCAACACATGTACCAAAAATGGTAGTTACCACCATAGTTATAGTAACTTAGAACAGAGAGCTTACTTGGCATCAGTTGCAGTTACTGCTATCTTCTGTGCACAAAAATTCTCTTACTCAAAATTCTATTCAATTCTGAATTTTTATAGAAGTATAGTAATTACCCTCTTTTTATGTATGTGTGAGCATGACTTCAGATCAGTAAAATAGATTAAGCACAGAGTATGTAAATTTCAATTATAGCTAGATATTGCCAAATTGCCAGCTAAAAATGTTAAGCCAATTTACATTCCCTCTATTCCTAAATCTTGCCAAAACGGAATTAAAAATTATTCTCAAACTGATGGGTAAAACATTGCATTTTTTGCCTTTAATTTGCATTAATAGCGAGGCTGATTTTTTTCCAATATTTATGTAGAGAATTGAACATCTTTTCATTTTGGCTACTTCTAATACATTTTTTTCCATATATATCTTTTGCCATGTTTTTAAAAAAATACTGTGTATTTTTCTGTGTTTTATAATACCTATTATATAGGATATATGTATTTATCCTTATCTGTTATTTATTCCATTTTGTTGTTGCTGTTGCTTATAAATTTTCTTCATGAATCGTTTTTAGAAATTTTGACTTCTATTGTCAGTCAGTCAGTGTTCCACTTGTTAATGTCTACTGTGTTTTACAGGATATTTTTCTCCACCAAAATTATATACAATTATTATTTTATATTTGTCCATTTTACCTTTGGCTCTTCAATGTTTATGGGAGTTAATATGACTATTTTTGTGTATGGTGTGGATTGAAGAATAATGAATTTCCTTGAATAATTATCGATTACTGTACTTCAACGACATTTATAATTTCCACATGAATTTTAAGTAACTTTTTCATGACTATGTTCCTTGATAATTTTTTTTTTTTTTTGTGGTTACCGGGGGTTGACCTCAGGACCTCACACGCCAGCAGGCACCTGTGCCGCTGACCGATATCACCGGCCCTTTTTTCATATGTGGGATCCGGGAGTCGAACTCGGGCCCTCACGCTTGCCGGGCAGGCGCTTACGCCGCTGAGCCATCTCACCGGGCCCTTGATAATTTTTTATTTCACTGATTCATTTGTCTATATCTATGTTCATGTTACCAGTCTGATGCTCTATGTTTATAGCTTGCTGTCATGTTATACATGACAATTACTTAAATTTGTAATCAGATTTTCATATTTTCTTGGTTATTGCATTTTTTCATGTTTCCATGAAATTGAACTTTTTAAGATTGATATTAGAATAGATTCTCAAATTCAGAACACTCATTGAATTTTTGTAGTAAGATTGTATTAAATTAACAAATTATTTAAACTAAATTGTTATATTAGTTTTTACCCTGGCACTTGATTTTTGTGAGTTTTCCTTTTTCTCATTAACAAAACCTTATGGTGTTATTTTTTTCTACTAGAGGAATATGTATTTCTTCTTAAATGTGTTGCAGAATCTTTTATAAATATTCCCACAATGTTAAATGGCATCTTTTTTCTCTTTTACATTGTTTTTTCTGGTTCTGGTTGATATATGTGTAGACGTTCACATATTATAATTGTATTTGTAGATTTTTTTATTGACTTTCCCGTGGTTTTAATTTACTGTCTGGTTATTTTGCACATTATTGAAGAAAATTCTATAATCTTCACATAATAATAATTCATTATTTGGCATTATCTTTTTTTCTCTAAATGCTAATTTCTCTCGTTAACTTTTCTTGTTTTGGCCCTCATTTATAAGGTGTTATTGTGGTGATGTGAGCACATTTTTGCTTTTCCATTAGTGAAATATTTTAGTCATTTTACAATAATATAGATTGTGGCATTAAATTCCTTATTGCTTATTTAAAAAACAACTTTATTTATCCTCACCTTTGTTTATTAAAATGTCGGTATACTTATGTAATTTTATCTTCAACCACCCCAAACAGAACTAGTTTTAAGAACAATTCAATTGCTCCATTTCTTGACTTTAAATATGTACAAAATATCAGACATTAAGGAAAAGTTGCACCATCATTAAACAATAACAAAAACTAAAATTTGAAGTTGTATTGAGATGTTATTCTAAGTAATTTATAGGTATAACATGTTTAATCCTTAAAACTCCTCCATGACATAGGTGTTTTTATCATCTTTATTTTACAGACAAGAAAAGGAAGTTAATACTATGAGTAATTGTTCAAGGCAGAAATGGTTCCCAGAACTCTGGCTCCAGAAACTGTGCCCCTAGAAATCATAATTTGCTACATAGATTGTTAACTATCAAAAAGCTGAGTATAGAGCTTCTCAAATTATGTTTTTTCTGTTTTCTGAACATTAAACTGACCCATTTTATATAACCAACACTTCAGAAAGCCTTCCTTTTTACAAGCTAGACTAATCACTGTCAAAGATTTACTCTGCATCACCACCAGAATTAGTTTTGTAACTTCCACATTGGAAGGACTCTTTTCTACAACCCAGATTGAAAATAAAAAGTTCATTTTACCTCTAGCTCTGTCAAATCTAGTTTCAGAGCTTTCAGATGTCTTCTACTCACAGGAAGATATCTCAAAGACGATCCATATAAAGATTTTCTTTTCTGACCAGTTGATGGCTATTACTTCCTTATGTGAACAAACAATCACTTTAAAGTTTGGCAAAATACGTAATTCCTGTTGTCCACCAAGGTCCTCAGGAAAAAGATGGTAGATGAGGGATGTAAGTTTATACTTATACAACACATACAACTGGAGAACAACATATGAGATATTTTAAAAGCAAGAAATAAAAAACTATTATGTATTAGTCTCAGCTTTCATTTCTTTCTCCTTCTTTAAGTGCTAAAGGACTTTATAGTAAAATATAGATAGGCCAGAATAACTAAAGACTTTCTCTACTAAAGACTGACTAGCAGCTAACTTGAACTAATCACACTTACTTCAAATTCTGTTTTTCTAAATGTATAGATGGTATCGAAAAATTAGTCATGAATTTTTATTAGGTTTTAACTAAGCCCTATCATAAGTATTCCATAAATATTTGTTAAATAATTAGTAAATTGCAGTGTTTCAAATATCTAATCATATGTACTCTAGTGAAAAACTGTATATGCAACCCTTTCTCCACCACATCTTTTCTAGCAGAATTTGGACTAGAAGGGGGAAATCTCCATTCTTTCAGGTATGTTATGCATATCTGTTAATTGTTTCATATTTTCTACTGAACGGTCTCCTAATCTATTTTAAACAAAATCCTTCAAAAGAAACTAATCTGTGGAGATATACTATCCAATAGAACAGTTGCCAGATATGATGTATCTTCAGAGAAACTAACTCAACTGTAAACAACTTCAGTTTTCAGAATTTTAAGAGGAATTACTCTAAAGTAAATGAAATTTAATCAGACTTGGAGAGCAGAGACATAGATTCTAGTGTTATATTTATCAACAACTAGATATTTGATATTGGGCAAATAATTTAATTGATGTAAAATCCCTCACATTAAAATTAGGGGCTTGGATTTTGATATTTAAGATATCTATAGCTTTGAAACAATGTAACTATGAGAGCATCTGTATTCTATTGAAATAATTACATATTTCCAAGGTTTATAGTATCTCGTTAGTTCTGTAGCTATCATGAGAACAATTTTTTTATGAAAAACATCGTATCTAAATATAATACTGTTTCTGAAGAGATACAGTTGATTTTAGGGCCATCTGCTTTAGGATACAGCTTTCTGACATGCAAATCTATGAAAAGTACAGCATGTATACAGTAGCAAAATGCCATGGTGCTTGAAAAATAATACCTGTATGCAGTTTTTTCTCTACACACTATGTGGCGTTGCATTACATTTTTGAACAAATTGATGCATGTGCCACTCACACCTGCTTATACATCGCAGCCAAAAGTGACTGCTGTTGCCAATGGCTCTCACTGAATGTAACAAAAAACGAAATTCATCAATCAAATAATCACCTAATATGCTATTGAAACTAAATGAGATCATCTTTCACTTATGTCTAAGGAGGCACAAAGGTGCACATTCCTCCTATTTATTGAGGCAGCTTGTCAAAAAAACATTTTATTGTACAGACATTTTTATGTTCTCAAAATAACCTTGCATTTGGTAAGAAAGTTTAAAAACTTATTATAAGAGGGCCGGTGAGATGGCTCAGCGGCTTAAGCGCCTGCCCGGCAAGCGCAAGGGCCTGAGTTCAACTCCCGGAACCCACACACGAAAAAGGGGCCGGTGATATTGCTCAGTGGCACGGGCGCCCGCTGGCACGCGAGGTCCTGAGGTCGACCCCCCGGTACCCACACAAAAAAAAAAACTTATTATAAGAAAGGATGACCTACATGCTCTATCTCATGGCTCTTACAGGAAATGCATGTTACATTTATCTAACAGATGATGAAAAAGTTGACAAACTGAATATGATGGAGGCAAACAAAATCCCTGTGGTCTTTTAAAAGATCTATCCTGCAACCACAAAACAAGGGTCAGATCCTTTTAACCTGATTTCAGCCATAATTTATCATATTACTGTAGTTATGAATCTTTGTATCTCAAGAAGAGGGTCTATTTTTTTTTAATCTAAGTAGATGATAGCTTAAAAAGTAATGGCTATTAAAAAAGATGGAAAATGAGGCTTAGGTAGCTAATATCCTAATTGGTGTGTGAAATACTTTCTTACAGTAAAGAAAGTCAGACAAAGGCTCTTACTCATTTATAATCAAATCCTTTGTTAATTATAGTTCATATTATATAGTTCTGTATTTTATATTTTAAAATTTATGTTTTATATTGTATATGTCATTTGTATTTATTATAACTCTCACAGCAGGTATGTAGGTAAAGTGTCAATTAATTGATTTTAGAAATGAAGAAATTAATCTAAGAAAGGATATGAGACTTGACAAAACACTACTTGCTAGGAAAAAAAAAAAAAAGACTGAGTTGCTTTTGTGTCAGAAAAGCAGGGATAGGATATCAAGGAACCAAATACCATAAATGTGCCAATACTCAATAATGTAACCTTATCTCAGAATATCACATTGGACTCTGTACAGTTCCCAAAATTATATTTGTCAATTTAAAACAAAATAAGCATTTTTAAAAGCACATATATACATACACATATATGTATACATATACATTATATACATATCTACATTAACATGAAGAAATTTTAAATATACAAGAATTCTGGGACCGCTACACTCAATATCTTATGCTCAAGACCTCTACTAGACAAAGCACATCGTCCAAATGAGGGTGGCAGAAAATTTTGGCCCCATAAAATTTGCATCTGTAATATAACCTCAAGGTAAGAGGTGAGGTGGATTAGGATTTAAATCTTATATGCTTTTGACAAAAAGATATAACAATAAATGAGTTCAAAAAGCAGTGATAAAAGACAAAGTACAATAAAATAATATTTTCAAAGTATATGTAAGTGGCTGATGTCAAGGATATCATTTATAGCTAAGCTATCAAACTATATTACTTAAGGGTGTTGATAGCATTGTAAAAGATAATATTATAATGATAACTGCCAAAACACAATCCAAACCCCAAGATAGCCAAAATAACTTTTTAATCCATACAAAGAAAGTCATGCAAAAATTAGTAACATAATAAATACAGTAAAAAAACATAGGATATTAAAATCAAATTCTAAACAAAAAATGTCAAATAAAAAAGGTAAATACATTTAATTTATATTATAAAATGGGTGAATGTTAAATTAGTAAGCACAAATTTCCTGAGAAACAGTGTATATAAAGTCATGATGTAGCTCTGTAAGAATTTTTTTACATGATAATAGGGAAAACATTTTACTTTAGTACAGGGAAACCTGAAAGATATTATATTAAACTGATATCATGTGTCCTCATGCAGGCATGGCCTTGTTGGAAGAATAGCACAAAATACCACAACTGCAATATTTGTCCTTAAATTAAAGGAATCTTAGTGATTCCTTAGCACGTATCAAATACACCTAACGGAAGGATATCATCTAAAATATTAGCTGATACTCTCCAAATATATCCATACAAACTAAGAAGTGTTCCAGTTTAAATAAACTAAGAATATGTCACTATGGTATTGTGACAGAATTAAAAATTGTTTTCTTCTTTCCTTTTCACTTTTCCTTTTCTTCTTCCCATTCTTCTCATCCTTCTTTTTCATTTTATTTCTTTTGCTATATCTCATCTTATTTTTACAACACAGACATTAAAATAAATGACACATTTAGAATGAGACTTATAGTTTAGACATTAGCATTATATAAATGTTGCATTTTATGATTTTTACAGCAGTGTAAGAATATCCTTATCTTTTGGCAATCTACTCTATAATAATCCACTTTTCAACAAAATGTGACTGGGCAAAAGAATATGCACAGTAAAAGGAATAATCCTTATCCTAAATTTCACATGTAAAAATTAACTCAAAATAAATCTTATATTGAAACATGAAATACAAACTAAAATATTGCTTAAAAAGAAATGAAAATCTTCATTACCTAGGGTATATGTCTGATAGGTATGACTCAAAAAGAGAAAAAAAATAGTATGTTGGATATTATCTATGTGACCGTTGGGTTAGTTTAATTCTGCTCTGACAGGGTTAGTTGCCGCCATAAATGGATCCATATTTTGTAATGACTTAACTTCTAGTTAGGAATTGTCCTCCTCCCTCTGTCATCCTAATTATTTACCCTCATGACTGTGTGTAGGGAAGCACTCAGTGAGACCTCTTCCCTAGTGTGGACTCTGTCAGTAAATGAATGTGATAAAATTCATTCAGAAGCTTATCAAACTTTTTGAAGTCTAATTTACAGCCAAAGTAGCTATGCTCCCAGTGGAGGCTTGCTGTTACAGGGCATGAGAATTTTGTAACACACTACTATTTCAGACCTGCATTTGGTCAGATGTGGGACAGGAAAAGCCTCCTTATTTTCCCTCAAGGGCATACCTTGGAGACTCCAAGCAAACAAAGAGGCTGCACTTTGGAGCATGATGGGGATAGAATTCTGAGGTATCTTTCTCTGTGAGCACAGTAAGTCAGGTGGGCTGTGAGAGTCTAACATTTATTAAACCTAAAGGCAATGAGGAAGGGACTTTTTGGAGTACAATAACCCTGCAGTAGAGATACAGTGGTTTGTGGTGTGCTGAAAATGCATAGCACCCATCATAACTAAGATCCTCATTAGAAACAACTTTGCTTGCCCAATATCTATGCTCCTTTCAACAGCTGATCAGATAGAAGCGTATACTAAAGATAAATCATAAAGTTATTGTCATTAGAGTGTACTTGATTGCTGGACATCTGATGATTTTCTTGTAATTTAATACCGATACTGATTCTTTTTGTAAAAGAACCTCTTTCCCAGAGTGCTTCAGACCTCATTGCTTTAAGAGAACTATAATAATGTTTTCATTACCTTTATTATTTTAATGATTAGTCAAGTAACTAGATCAGGTATAGATTTTTTTTTTTTTATGGGTACCGGGGGGTCGACCTCAGGACCTCGCGCACCAGGAGGCGCCCGTGCCACTGAGCGATATCACCGGCCCCTTTTTCTTATGTGGGATCCGGGAGTCGAACTCGGGCCCTTGTGCTTGCCGGGCAGGTGCTTAAGCCGCTGAGCCATCTCACCGGCCCTGGTATAGATTTTTGAGAGCATGTGTGCATAGTTTTTATCAAACTATAATATTTGTAAAAAAAGGATGCCTTGTAATATGCATATGCAATATAATGTTTAGAGGGAGATTTAAAAGTCTTAAAAAATTATAAAAATATTTAAATCTTTTGATATGCAAAATGCCTTCCTTCTTAATAAAGCAAAAACAAAACAAAACTAAACAAAGAAACCCCACAAACAGAACAGGAGAAAAATATTTGGAAATCACAGTAACAACACTAAATTTAATAGGAAGAAAGACACTGACTCAAGGAGGATACATGAGTGTCAAATATACACATGAAAAATATTCAACATCATTAACAAGTACAGAAATGGAAATAGTTATGAGATAGATGTGCACATCTACTCACAGGGCTGAAATTTAGCAATAAAAGATACAAACTGATAATAAGAAGTACTGGTGCACATGTGGAAGAACTCTATGGTCATATAATGCTGGGGATTTAAAATATTACATCCATTTTGAAATGCTGTTAAACAATTTTTTAAAAGCTTAAATATACATTACTGTATGACCAAGCAATCTTACTCCTGGACCAAGCAATCTTACTCACTTTTAGAAAACAAAAGTGAATTTCAACCAAAAAGTTATACAGGGATGTTAGTACCATTTTTAATCACCCCAAATTATAAAAATCTCAAATACAGTAAGTCCCTGACTTATGAACATTTGAATTGCGAGCTTTCACAGATGTGACTGGAGCTGGCATTATGAACATTTTAGATCCCAATAAAACATGGAAGTAGATCATGTTTCTGTTGGAGAGCGTCACAGCTGCGCTGCTGTGGGCTCATCGGATGCTGTGGTAGGGTACAGTATAGCACAGTGCTCAACCAGAGCTCTGGATGTTCAGAAGAGGAAAAGCAGTGGTGATGTGGAGGGGACTGCTAGGAAGTGCAAAGCAATAACCATGGAAACTAAAGTGAAAATAATCAAGACATTGGACTAAGACAAAAAGATGGTAGATGTTGCTCATTCTTATAACATGAATTGTTCAACCACTGGCACAATTCTAAAGAATAAGGACAAGATCACGGAACATATAAACTCTGCTGTGCCAGTGAAATCAACAATAATATCAAGAGTGCGGTACAGTGATAGAGGAGCTGGAGAAACTTCTCAGTGTGTGAAGAATCAGCATTAGTGTCGAGTCCCACCCAGCCTAAAGATTTTTCAAAATGAAGCTAAAAGCCTGATTGAAGACTTGAAGAAGAAAATGGGGTGAACAGGGTGCATCTTTTACTGCTAGCCATGGATGGTTTGCAGATTCAAGGCTAGAGCCAACTTTCGCAACGTAAAGGTAAGTGGTGAGGCTGAGGGTGCAGATACTATAGCTGCCCAAGAATTTCCAGCAACACTTAGGGAAATTACTGGTGAAGGTGTTGATTTATCCTAAAAGGTTTTTAACATTGATGAGACAGGACTGTTCTGGAAGAAGACGCCAGAATGAAGTTACATCAGTAAAAAGGGAAACATGACACCAGGCGTCCAAGCAGCAAAGGACAGACTTTCTCTGTTGTTTGGTGGCAGCACTTCCAGCAATTTGAAACTAAAGCCTCTCTTACTCTACCATTCAGAGAAGCCAAGAGTCCTAAAAAACATAGCCAAGTGGTCCTTATGTGTTGTGTGGAAGAGTAACTCCTTATTCATTGTATGGAAAAGTAACTCCAAAGCCCTGGTTACACCAGCGATTTTTGAGGGCTGATTTTTCCATCATTTTATCTCAGGGATAAAGAAATATTGTTCGGAGAAAGATATCCCATTCAACACTTTTTTGCTGCTTGACAGTGCATCAGGTCACCACCAATTCATGGCTGAAATTCATCCCAATGTCAAAGTAGAGCATCTTCCAGTGAATACTACAGTGCACATACAACCTATGGACCAAGGAGTTATTGCAAGTTTTAAGACATATTATTTATGCCACACATGCCATCAGGCTGTGAAGGCAACTGATGAAACAGGAACAAATGTGCTGCAATTATGAAAGTACTGTATCATCTACAGGCCATAAAAACATCAACTATGCTTGGTGTGAGTTTTCGGCTATCACCATAAATAGGGTTTGGAAGAACCTTTGCCTGGAGTTTGTTCATGAGGTTCATGGACTTAAGAAGATGGGTAAGGTGCCTAAAGAGGCCTATAACAACTTAGTGACTCTTAGCAAGAAACTGGAGCTAGATCTGCATAAGGACTACTTCATCAAATTCCTTGCTGTGCAACATGAGGGGCTTTCTAAGGAGGACATGATAGAACTAGAGGGCCAATGAAAAGACAAAGAGCCAAGAGGAAGAGGGAACTGACAAGCCAAAGAGGTTTACAACCCTGGAAATGGCAAGGGGATTTTCTTTACTTGAACAGGCACTGTTAGTTTTTGAGGCACAGGTCCTAAATGTAGAATGATACACAAAGGTTGCAGTAGCCACTCAGAATGCCATCCAGCGCTACAGAATAATCTATGATGAGAAAAAAAGAGCTATTACAGTGCACAGACATCACTGGATTGTTTCTTCAATAGGGTAGACAGACTTGAATCCGTAAAACACCTGTGTCTTCAACATCAGGTGTGATACAAACCACATCTCGTCCTCCACCTCCTATTGCTGATGATCCTTCAGCTCCACCACCTTCTACCTACCTTCTCTCCTCCAGTTAGTAACTCTTCTTGTGAGTTCACGCCATGCAATCCCCTATATGCCAGTTGTTGCATTGTACTGTACCACCACTTTAAGGTAACTGTAAAGGTAAAAATAGTTCACTTTCAGTATTTTTGTGAGTTTTTTTATGGTTTACATTGTATATTTGTGTCAAAGATGTATAAGATACTTTGTTGTACTTATGAACAAATCCAATTTAAAAATGTCCCCCAGAACAGAGCTCATTCCTAAATTAGAGACTTACTGTACCCTTCAACATGTTTAATCATTAATCATGCATACAGTGATGCTACTGCTTAGCAACACAAAGCAATAGACTACTGATATATACAAAAGTGTGGATAAATTGCAAGGGCATGTTCTGAATGAAAAAATAAAGTCAGTCTCGAGGGACTACAAGTTTTGTGATTCCATCTCTATAACAAGATTATAGTAATGGAAAATGATTGTTGCAGGATTTAGGAATGGAAGGAAGATGTGACGATCAAATGATAACAGAACAATTTATATGTGATGATGAACAATTCTTAAAATCAGGTGGTCCCTTAACTACACATGTAAATTTAATAAAATTTCATTGACCACAGACTTTCTTCAATCCATTCCCCCACCAAAAATGAGTACTTAAATAGATGTTAATATAAGAATACCATTTGTGTTTGAGATGGTAGTACTGTACCAATGTCAATTCCATGGTTTGGTCCATGTTATACAGTGATGTAAATTATTATCATTGGGAACTGGAAGCATACATGGAAAATTTGTATTCTTGCAACATTTTGTGAGTCCTAAAATCTTTCAAATTTAAAAAGTATGTAAAAAATAGAGATACAAAGGTAAAAGTTATTCTACAGTTGTTCATTCTGCAAAGGCTTTTGACAAAAATAAGAACCCTTTTCTGATTTTTAGAAGTATAATAAATGAAATAATTTTGTACACACATCCCTTATCAATCCTAACACTGATTAATTCATTTACTAAATAAAGGAACACTTTACTAAATATATGCCATCTCACTACTCAGGCCATGGTTGGCAATAAACTTATTTATAATTTAAAATTTTATCAGACATATTGTCCAATGCAAAGTAATAAGAAAAACAATTATAGCATAACATTCAATGGACAAAAATTATTTATTTCAAGACATTCCCATCTTTCCATTTCTTCTCACTTTATTTTGTCCTAGACCAAATTCTACTTTCTTTCACATATTCACATTTTAACTCTTAAGTTCTCTGATTGGCATATTTTTCCAAAAATCAGCAGCTACACTGAGGAATTTTTGTATAAATAAAATTGTTTGTATAAGAGGTGTCTTAAAAAAAAGGGAGAAAACTTCCAAACATGTAATGATCGTCAGTTTTTCAATTGATATGAAGAAGACTGTAAAATAATTTTAGGTAACAATATTGCATTCTTATAATTTCCCTTGAACAAAAGAAGTCAAATCTGTGAAAATGTTAACCCGCTGTTTTTTGTTTTCTTCCATACTGTGACTTGAAATGAAGAAACTTCATTCCATTTTTCCTCTTCTGCGCTGTACATGCTCCCATCATACTCTAAGCAGAGCCCTCTTTCTGGCTCACCTACACTCAGTTCTGCCTGGGCAGATGGTCCTGAGATACATTGCTTCTTAATTTAATACCATTCGGAATGAAGCAAGCCCAGTATGATTGATTTTAAGAACCTAATCTCAGTCTGAGCTGAGAGTCATTCCTAAAGACTTCCAAAGCCTGGATAAGACAGAAAGAAATGTATAGACTAATGTGAAATAGATCTAGAAACATATAATCAAAGGCTCCCAAATCCATTATCAATTAATCATATGTTGTTGAGTATCTCATGTGAAAAAAAAATAATATGGTAAATGATACTGAAGGTGACCTAAGAGTCCAGATTTGTGTAGAAAGCAGAGGGGTCCTGAAAAGATATAGATGTAGCCTAAGATCCTTAGGATATATCCGGTAAGTGTTCTTGTGAAATACACTGCAACCCAATCTAGTCCAGTAAGCAAATAAATAAATAAATAAATAAATAAATAAATAAATAAATAAGGTATGGATCTGTAGGAAACATAAAGGTTTCTTTCAAACTATTAGAGTATCTAGGAGTAGGTTCCAAGCCTAAAATACATCATTTGGGGGCTTCTCCAAAATAATACCTCATTGATTACTGTTAACTATTGCAGATCACTATCCCATTGATTGCTATTAACTAGGAAAAGCCTTATTATCTTAGTGAAAAGATATTTGTGTTGTGAGTAGCCCCTGATATTTCCTGAGGTTCATTTATGGCCCATTAATTTTTCCTTTAGAAAAATTGATTGTGAGGTAACATTTGGAAAAAGAGAAACACTGGGTTTGGATGTGAGGCATAAAGCTTAGATACACAGGAGAAGTTCCAAACTGATTTTCTCTGTCTTCAATCAGTAATATCAGATCTACAAGACACAGATAGTGAGGAAAACTTTACACATTATGGTTCAGAGACTGACAATCAAGCTATACAGCTTCAAGCCCCCCCAATATTGCTCATCCAAGAACCCCAAGAAACTAAATAGACATTGGTACAAAACACAGCACTTACAGGTTTAATGTCTTTTTGAATTGCAAAATGTGCTCTTTTAGAGGATCAAGATTGCACTTATACCCTGACAGTTATCTCTGGAATTTTTATTATTAAACACAATCTGTAGGCAACAATAAAATCATAAAATTATCACAGTCACCATAATATTATGCATTCCTACTCTTAAGAAGTGAAATTTCCAGTAGCTCTACAACCTCACAAACATTTAGCACTGTAGATCATTTCAGAATTTTGGTCAGAAGACTTTGAATAGATGTCCAGTTATGTTGAGTATTTTTCCATGTTTTTTATATCTGTATGCCTTCTTTAGTAAAGTGTAAGTTCGGATCTTATGCTTGCATTTTTTTTTTAATTGAGCTGTCTGTTCTTTATATTTTTCAGGTACAAATCATTATCAAACAGAAGATTTACAAGTATTTTCTGCAAGTCTGTTATTTTTTATTCTCTTGCATGAGCAAAATTTTTAAAATTTTGATAAATTTCAATTTATTATTTTTTAAAATGAGTGGCAATTTTGATGTTATTTGGAAAATTCAGATTCATCCAGAATTTCTCCTAATTTTTTCTTCTAAAATTTCTACAATTTTGCACTTTGAATTTACATATACAACCCAAGGCTTGTGTAAGATGTAAGCTATGCAGCAAAGTTTGTTTATTTAATTTTTTGTTTTGCACAAGGGCATCCATTGCTCTAACAACCTTTGTTTATGACAGTATTTCTATTTGGATTTACTTTTGACATTTGCTCAAAAAATTACTTGATATCAGTTAAGATCTGCTTTTTATTTATGTTCCATTGATCTATACATCTATACTCTCATCATCATAGCAGTCTTCATTAGTAGAGATATATAGAAAAAAATACACTCTTTGGTCTCACTTTTCCTTGGATGAAATCCCTAAAAGCTTATGGTATAAAAACTGTCCATACAATGTTCTCTTATTTCAGTTTTTCTTGCCTAATTTTTTTATGAAAATGAATTTTTATGGTTGGCCTGCATTAACAAGGTGCATTAAACTAAACCACTCCAAGACACATAATCCTTTCCTTCCGAAGATGAGTAGGAACATATTGAAAACAATTGCAAGCAATGGAAGGACCATATGGTGGGGGAAAGGGAAGAGGAGGAAAGTTGTCACGCGGGGCAGTGTGAGAAAAAGGATGTAGGTGTACTTTAACATGTGCAATATGGACAAACAGGGGAATATTACTGTAGTAAAATATTTTACTCCCCTGACATCTTCTCTCTTCTAAGGTTAATCTATTGAAGTCTCAACAGACAAGTTCACAGTGTGGATGAACATGAGATACACAAGACATTTTAATTTCTTAGAGTAACATGTTAACCAGAGTTATCTTTCTTATGTAAAAAATGACTTATGAAATTAAAAAAAAAAACTGTCTAAGTTTTTAAATGGTTCTTTTCTCACAAACACAGCAACCAGATTGCAGAGCTAAAGTCCTTCTGTTCCACTGATAAATGTCCCTTTTAAAAGATTTTTTTCCCCAGATGGCCATTCTATCTCTTCACCTACCCTTGTAAAGAAATAATACTAGCTACTGGTGTTTTTTCTCTAACCCAAATATATTTTTCAGTCTTTTACAGTACTTCACACTGTGAATGTTAACTCTGAGTTGAGTTAGAACAGTTTCATCTCATTCATTTTGCATGACTTGTTCCAAATTTTTATTAATTTTAAGACAATTTGGAAATAGTTTTGCAATGATTTTCCTATTACGATAAAGGATTTTGTAAAATTTTTTAAGAAGACATTAGCAAACACTTCTTTTGTTTTTCTTTTAATGCTATTGTCTTAAATTAATATCCTCTGAATTTAAGCATGGACTCCATTGCTCCTGAGTATCTTCAATTTGGGCCAACATAATCCCTGATAAGATTTTTCTCATTGATTTTGTAATTCCTCAAAAATACACTGATATTTTTTATAAGAGAAAAAAAATTCAAATTGCCTGAATTTTGATATCAACACGTCTGACGTCCATTGGTTATGGCCCTGGCTTAAGTGCTCAATCTTTTGTGTTGTATGTGAATGTCCTAAAGTTGCTTGTATATTGGCAAAACAGACTAAAAACTTAATTCCATTGATTTTTTAAAACCTTGTGAAAACACAATGAAGTGGTCAAATAAAAAACATCATGGGACTATAAACCTCCAGTAGTCTATCACTCTGCAGCTCTTGCAGAGTGTCCCATTAGCATTAGGATTTCACAAGGCTAATCTTGCAGCCTAAGGGAAATATGTGATTGGATCAGGAGACTGTTGGTTGTTTAGGTGCTATATTTTGGGAAGTTTGCCATGTTTCTTTTTTCTTCCTGCTCTACTTCCTTCTTTTCTTCCTTTTCCCTTTTTATGTTCCCCCTTTTACTATCTTTTTAATCTTTTTCTCAAAAAGAACATGTGTAGTTCTAGATGGAATGTTACTTCTTGATGAGAAGTACCTTAGAATGCCACTGTTCTGATGGTCTGTCTGCAGATTCAGTAATAAATTGATCCAGAGGTAAATGTAAAGAACCAATTTACTGCATAGGACAAATGTTTGAGAATTGTCTGAGCAGAGGTGCACATGCACACACACACACAGACACACACACACACAGACACACACACACAGGCATTAAATTGGACATTCCAATATCATTTCTAAGACCACAGAAACAAAATTGTAGAATTTTACAACCTGTGATACACCTTCTCTAACAATAAAGTTAACTTACTAAATTTTTTTCTGGAATGTCCGTTGTCCATCACGTTTTGGTCACACAAAATGCAATGAAATTGCCTATGGGGGAATGATAGTCCATATTATTTACGTGACATCACTACAAAGATTTTCTTGGTTTGTGATCTTAATTCTCATGTCTTTTTTCTATAATAAAAATATGCCTTTTTAACATTCATGTACTTTCTTGGAATATTGGAACTACACTTATCAATAGGGAGCATCACATCTTTGAGGAACCAGTTACTATAATACCTACCATAAAGTCATGCATAGCACCATAGAGAATTTCCACTCTTGTTAGAAATCAAAATTCCACAAACACTTCTACAAAATATGATAGAGCTAAGCTTTTATGACTGTTTTTGGTCTTTAGCCAACTTAGGGAATTACTTTAAGAATATTCATGAACTAAGTTATGAAATGATAATAATGTAAAACATAATATATTGCTGAAATCTGTGATTTTCCTATCATTTATCTTCAGTTACTAAGGAAACTATTGGTGTCTATGCCCTGGACTTTCTGGTCTTGAATTTTCAAAAAAAAAAAAAAATGTAAGTGACTCAAAGGGAGGGTAAATGATTTATTCAGCTATGCAGAGCACAGAGTATTTAAAAGGAAGGGAGTTGCTGATGGAAGCAGGGTTTAGGGCTATGGAAGATAGGGGACACTTGAGAGACTAAGCAATACTTTTGACTTAAGCAATACTTTTTGACTATAAGAAAAATTCATGGCTGGGAGTTGTATAGATTTTTAGTGGTCTTTACTTAGCATCACAATAACTATCAGGACTATTTTCCTGGAACAATTTTTTTCAAGTTTTGTAGTTCATAATTTATTCAAGTATCCTGAGGCAGGGAAGAGAGAGAGAAAGAAAAGCCAAGAAATGGGGCAAAGCTAAAAGGTATAAATGAAAGTGATTATGCTCTACCATACATTTTTCAGTCTTTTAAAACCTTCTTTATATTCAAAGTCATTCCACCTCCTGAATTACTCCTAATTTTAACTGGGACTTAGTGTTGGGAATGTTTTAAATGGATAAGTGGTAATCTGCCAGTGAAGACAACATGTGCAAATGTGAAACTATTCACATTAAAAGAACTCCCATGGATTTTGAGTTTTTGCCTTTTATAAAAATTGTATTGAAGGAATGACAGAGAAATATAACACAAAGGAGGTGGAGAAATTTTTCCCCTTCAACATGAAGGTAATTTATGAAAGCTTCCAAAAATTTGTGATTGGCTAGGGCAAAGTGTCTCAGGATTCTTAACTAAGAAAAAGGAGACTTCATGAGTCTCAGATAGAGGAGATGTGACCTCATACTTCTTAGCAGGGGAAGGTACACTGAGTAATATACTTATAAAAACCCACTTCAAAAAATATCTCTTAAAGGGAACACTGATGTGTAATTAAAATATGTCATTTTGACCTACAATTTGGGGGTATTTTTCTTTCTCTAAATAATGGCAGATAGCATTATTCTCTGTGTAGGAGATGATATTGATGTCATCTTATTTATAAAATATTCCATATATATGTATATCCTTTATTGTTGATTTCTTTCAAAGTATGAACTCCAGGAATCAGGGATTTTGTGAATTTATTATTGCTGTACTCCCAC
Organism: Erethizon dorsatum; assembly: GCA_028451465.1. Taxonomy (NCBI): domain Eukaryota; kingdom Metazoa; phylum Chordata; class Mammalia; order Rodentia; family Erethizontidae; genus Erethizon; species Erethizon dorsatum. The sequence goes on from CM051826.1 coordinate 89,419,301, forward strand.
AACACATTGTTGGCATATAATAAATATTTTTTTAAATTAATGACTAGTGATTATATCTTGATCATATTATAAGTAACACATACAAGAGTTATTTCAGTGAAAACAAAACCATACACAGGCAATTTCTTGTTTATGAAAGTACGTGGAGTATCTCAGACAAAAATCTAAATTGTATTTTCAGGATGGAACATTTCAGAAGAAAAACATACTGATTGTATTGGGACCTCAAATTGTCTCAGAGTGTTCCATGTATTCTCAAAGTACGTCAGAAACCTGCTGCACAATCAGAGCCCTGCAGCAGGTCTTGAAAATACACAGTCTAAGTTAGTATCTGTTCCAAACAATTGTCCTCAAATTGCCTCAAAGGGAATAAAGTATTCTGTGTAAAAGTTGTGTTGTTATCATATTTCATCACCTTCAAGCTCACATATTGAAAAAATCAGTGCAGATATTACAAAAGACCTAAAGCATATGTTTATAAGAAATTGGCTACTAAAAAATAAGGATAATTAGACAGTACCATACTCCAAAATCAAATAGATACTATCATCTCAGAGTATTAACCTAGCAAATATTTCTCTCTTTAAATTATATGTAGGTTAAGTAACAATTCAGATTAAAATCTATCTAATAATTCAAGCATTTAGTTGCTCTATGCAATTTGATGCCACCATGATAGGACATCGAGAGCTTACTGGGGAAATGATGCTTTATTTTCAAGCATCTTACACCAGAAGTGATGTACTTCACTTCCCATGGACCATTGTCTTAACTGTTCCTTAAGCCAAAGGGAGGCATACAGAATATTAGGGATATTCTACATTCTGTGCCATACTACTGGGTTTATTTCATTGCAAATAGCACACTATATTTAATTAAAGGTGTTATGACCAGGGAACTATTAATATGGAAGTGTTTTGGAAATTTTCTTCAATCACTTGAATCTAAATTTTACTGAATACCTAAGGTCACAAAATATACTTGGAAAGTCTTTTTTTCCACCTAATCTTTTTTCATTCACACCACAAATATTTTTGTTTCCTTTTAGTAATAGTATTGACCCAAGGTAAATTCCAGACACTGAGTTGAGGTCAGAACCCCATGCTTTTTAGAGTTAGTGTAAATGGTTTGATTTGCTCAATGTTGAGAAGATTTAAAAAGGTTCCTTCCATGGTAACAAGAGTATGCACAAGAGGATATCCATTAGTGCTACCTGAGCCTGTATCAGACAATGAAAAGAAGCAGTAATCATTTTTCTTTGACTGCCACAGTATCATGGGAACATTTTTACCTGCACATGAAACTGAAGAAAGCCATGTAATAAAAAAACTGGTTAAGGTGGTATTAGGCATGGAAGAAATTTTTTTCTTGCTATTATTGTTTGGGTTTGTTTTTTTTTGGCTCTCAGGTTGGTATTTGAAAAGCCAGACTATCTTAAATATTTTCTATAGTTTATTTCATAGTTTTGAAGAATTCATTATTTTATTGTAAAAAAGTTACTTAAATATAATCCTATGCAAAACTGAAAGCAATAGATACCAAATATTTCACTAATAAATGAGAAAAAAGCATATTTTTCAAAGATCAAATCGATAGTTGGTAGTTGAAATGTTTATATAATCATACATTAGCATTATATAACATATTATTATACATATTATGTAATTAATATGATATATAAAACACATAATGTATAATATGTCATGTAGATTTATAACTTTATTTGAAAATGCATAAAAGATCAATGGATAGGATTATGATTATCATATGGTTCAATTTCAACTTCTAACCAGTATTGTTTAAAAAAACTGTTATATACCACCGTGATATAAAGATGATTTAGGTTAGATTATCTTGTATTCATGAAAGAAAATTATAACCAAATTCCAGCTCTCAGGATTTTACTAACTATTAGACTTCAGAATCTTGGTTCCCAAACTCAAGAAAATTTTAGAATCACTTGATGTCTTATTCATTACCAGTTGCAGCACTCTCTCCTAGTTACTGATTAAATTTTCCTGGGGTGAGCTCAGATGTTTGTACTGGCTGTAATTTACCTGGTAATTGGTCTGATCTGGGGCCACCCTGGTAATAACTGCATGCTATATACAAAGTTTTATTCAAATCAGTTGGCCCTTGTAGATGCAACATTCTTCTAAGGAAGGGACCATATGTTCTTTTTTATTCTTTTTTATAATTAGCATCTGTTGCAATACAAAATAGTTATGTTTGTTTTGGGGAATCAGTACACATATATGTATAATATAACTTGAACATTTTACATTCCTTTAACCTCTTTCTCTATTATCCTTCTTCATCCCTTCCCCTGATCATCTTGCCCATTTCCAAAAAAATCTACCTTTTTGTTTCCTACCATTTGTTTCTTTATTTTACATTTATTTATTTATTTATTCATTTATATTTTAGATTATTTGTATAGAAAAACCATGCAATATTTAACTTTTTCTGTCTTACTTACTTCACTAATTATTGAAATTAAGGTTTCAAATTCCACTAATTTTTTTTTAATCTGAGTACCTAGCAGACAGGCATTCCAAAACAGAGGTTCAGTAACACTTTAATAAATAAATTATGCATCTAGTTTATGGCCTCATGTTATTTTAAAGATATGTGGATAACATTCCAATGATTTCATGGATCTTTTTGTTATTGGGTAATTTCTTTAGAAATGGCTTGCCAATTAAATGTATTCCAGGACCTTCTTGCCTCAAATAAGGGATTGAATGAGACAAGTCAAAAATTGTGCCAAAAGTTTATTTGAAACGCAAGGGGTGAAAGGCTAAGGAAGAAGCTGACTGCAGAGCAAACTTTGGCTAAACAAAAGAGGAAAAGAGAAAAAGAGCAAAAATAAAAGTATACTCTGGTCTAGAAGACACAGAGTGGTTTACCGTGAAAAATCGTGACAGCAGGCTCCTTGTTGCATCAGTGTCCTTATAGGTTGTCTGCATTTCATGGGCGCCTGCAAGAAGTTACTCACACAGGGTCCTGGGAATTATTTGACCCTGTTCTGGGATCTTATAATTGAGCAGTCCTGCTTATTTCCCCAGCCAGCTTTGCTACATCCCACCTTTTATCTCATTTCCCCCTGAGAGACATAAATCCCATAATTCCTTATGGGGTGTGGAAGAAGTGGTGGTCTTCGTCTTCTACAGCTTCTTCAAGCTGGGAGGAGCTGTAGACCCTACCTACTAGGGATTCCATTTCCTCCAACTATCTTGGGGTGCTGTGGCTCACTGGCTAGGTTGAAGAAATAAAAAACCTGTCAGAATATAATGATAAAAGAGTTAGTGACTAGCAAGGTGCCTGTTTGATGGGAGAAAGAAACTTTACTCTTAGCCCAAATGTGAGGAGCAGCTCAGATTTCCACACTACTTGTAGAGAAGAATGTATATTAGAGAGGTATGTAGAGCCACGGCCTTAGCAAGATTTTGTTTACTTATCCATGGGAGAACTGGAGCCTTGTTTTTCGAAGAGAAATCTCAAGTCTTCCAGAGGCTCACAAGAGTAGCTTTCTCCTTTTGGGTGATCTTGTTTTTCAGACAGTTCAGTTGAGACCAGCTTTAATCTAAAAAGATGAATCTAGTTATCTATCTCTGCCATCTTTGCTGCAGTGGATGTGGCAAGGATCACTGAAAAGGGGCTCTTCCATTTTGGTTTAACTGATCAGCAGGTGTTCTTCTCCAAATTTTCACAAGTATAACTAACCTTTATGACCAACCTGACATACAAACAATTTGAGTTATGACCAGAATTTTAGGTTTAACTTATGACCAATGTCTTGAGTTATGGCCAAATGCTGGCCATTCATGTGGTTGCAATCAAAGATGCTCGATGCCAGAAAAGTGTATGTAAGTGTATGTAAGCATCAGTCTGAGCCCAGATGCCTGTGTTTGTGAACATCATTTTGGTCAATGCTTTATATAATCGCTATGATTACTGCTACCAAGATGGCCCCCAAAAAGCTAGAAAAGAAGTTAAAGTAGAAGGAAGAGAAGGTAATGAAGGCAATCACAATTGACAAGAACAGTGTTAAAGAGAAGTCAGAAACAGACAACTTTAGACCAATGTATAGTTCTGAAAAATGTTGAGACCTAGTGAGCCAGAAGCAGGTCCTAGTGGTCTAAAGACTCTATCCCCGTGAGAGAAAGGACACTAGAGAGCCAGATTCTTGATGTTCTTCTGGAAGAAGACTCTCCTTCCAAACAATACCCATCTTCCATTTCATCCTCCCTTCCTTCAAGCCAAAGATTTCAACTTGAACGGAGAGTACAGTATGAAACTGTTGTTTCTGGTAAACTAGGCACATTTTATAACTTTTTGGTGAATACACTAGGAAAAGTATTGGTATTTCTGGTAAATTATACACATTATACCATCATTTTTATTATGAAAATGTTAGTTAAGGGGTGCTTTGGGAGGTTTGGGATACATTATGGGCATTTCCACTAATTCTTATGTGAAAAATAGTCTTCGCTTACAACCAACTTGATTTACAACCAACCCTCAAAAATGAGTTGAGTTTGTAAGTTCCGAGTCCATTGTATTTGGTCTCCAGGGTGGGAACTAGGTGGGCCCCCTGTGCCAGGAGCTGGCACGAATCGATTCCCCTACATTTGGATAGCCTATTGTACTTGGCATAAATTGACAAGCTATTAAGAGAGTCTCGTAGTGTCTGGGCCTACTATCATATCAGAGGATAGAAATGGCTTTCTGTACAACCTCTCAAATGGCTTCAAACTAGATCAGTTTTGGCCGTGTTACAAATGCTCATGAGCCCTGTTGGTAGCAATTGGAGCCAGGACTCAAACGCCTCTTGGCAGTTTTACCAGAGATCACTTTAGGGTCTGATTGGCTTTTTCTACAATTCCAGAAGATTGAGGCTGCCCAGTGGGATGAATGCAGGACTTTACTCCTAAAGCCTTTGCCACACCCTGAGTTATATGGAAGGTAAAAAATGACTCATTGTCACTATGGAGAAACTGAGGCAGTCCAAGTCTGAGGGTGATTTCTTTAAGAAACATCTTGACTATGTCAGTAGCCTTCTCTGAACAGGTAGAAAAGCTTCAAGCCAGTCTGCAAAGTTGCCAATTAAGACCAAAATCTTTTTAAATCCTCCACATGATGGCACGTGAGTAAAGTCTAATTGCCAGTCCTCTCGAAAATAAGTCCTTATCCTCTGTACAGGTTTTAATAAAGGAGGCAGTTTGAGCTTGCCTGGCTTGTTGTAGGCGCAGAGTGGGCAAGTACTGTAGATGCGTTGGGGGGTTGCTGCTAGTTCTAGTCCTGTGAAAGTTTGAGTGACCATTTCCAGTGCAGCATTTCTTCCCACACAGAAGGAATCATGAAGTGTTTTTATAGCCCTCCCTTAGTGAGGAACCAGTTTATTTTCTAAATATCACCAGAGTCCCTTTTTAATTCCCCTTTATCTTAAGGCCCATTTTTCTTCCTGGGGGTATTGTAAGAGAAATTTTCCCTTCTGGGAATGCATAGTCTGTACTGTCCCCCTCCTCCCAATGTTCCGGGAATTGAGCTGTTACAAAGCTACCTAAAGTAGATAAAAACAAAACAAAGCTGACCACAGACCAGGGAACTGGGCTGCAAGATAACGACTGACCCTGGGCTAAGAAATTTGCAAGGATTGCAGATTGTGCTGTTCCGGACCACCTGCTGCCCATATTAGAAAACATCCTCCCCGCTCGGTCGGCCAGCCTAAAAACTCCCGTATGAGTGTCTTCTCGCAATGAATGTAAAAAGCTGTTTAAACTAACCAATGCTATCTGCTTCTGTAACCGCGCTTGCAAAGACCCCTCCTCCCTTTGTTCTATAGACATATAAGACCTGCACAGACAAACCTCGGGGCCCACTGTTCCTGCGTGTTCAGTGAGCCCCACGCATGCTTGGATAATAAAACCCCTTGCCCTTTGCATGACAGAACGCTTCTTGGAGTCTTCCTTCACGCGGCGGGCATCCCGACCCTAACAGTATAGATTGGTTTACTGGTTCCTCAGGAACAGGAATAAGGCCTGAGTCTTAAGGGGCTGTAGGGCTGCCCTTTCTATTTCCCTATCTGCTTTTTGATTTTCCAAGGAGACTTCAGACATGTCTCTTTGGTGCCCTTTACAGTGCATGACTGCAGCTTGTTTGGGATGATGGACTGCCTCTAGGAGTTGTAGAATTTCCTGCTTGTGCTTTATAGATGATACTTTACTTGTCACTAAGCCTTTTTTCTTCCAGATTGCTGTAAGGGGATGTAACACCAGAAATGCATATCTGGGGTCTGTATAGATGTTTAACCTTCTGCCTTTTCCTAATATTAATGCCTGAGTAAGAGCTATCAGCTCTGCCTTTTGAGCAGAGGTTCTTGGGAAAAGAGATTTTACTTCAGTGACCTGTTGTGTGATGACGAGTGCATAACCGGCCTTTCCCTGTCCTTCTAGGACAAAAGTACTTCCATCAGTCAACCACATGTCTGTGGAATCTCGGAGGGGCAGGCTAATGATATCTCACTCTCTCACATATGTTTGGGAGATTACTTGCTTCCAAGAGTGGTGTTAAAGGTGGCACATTAGGAAACACCAGAGACAGGCTTGTGTGGGGGAAAGGCTGGAATTAATCCCATTTAGGCACAGGCAGGCTGAAGTCAGAGTGATAGCGCCAGGTGGTCTGGAAGAGGGGATCAGTTAGTATATGGTTTAGGAACAGAGTTTATAATCTCAAGGAATCTGGATGGAATGTGTGGGATCAAAGTTCCAAGGATGACCAACGCAGATGTGTGGACACTTCTGGACCTTCTGGCACCTGGAATATTGTATGTCCAGTCCTAAATTTGTTTATGGCCATTGTTCTGTTTGCTGAGGGCAGCATGGTTCTTTTAGTGGATTCTTGTTGTTTGTAGAGGACAGCATGTTCTATTGTAAAGGTTTTTCTTAGGTCAGGCCTGACATTCACATCTTTTTGTTGTTATACGCAAAGAGGGGCAGAAAGTGGGTGGTGTTTCTCATGGCTACTTTAGGCATGACAAATGGGCTGGTGTGGGCAGGCTATTTGGGAGAGAAATTTTGGGGAACAAGGCTATACTGAGGAGTTGTCAGAGCCGCATTTGCCTGTTGGTAATTGCTTGTATATGATGTTGTAAAAACTATGAGAAAAGTCTGAAGAGGCATGGCCCAATGAGAAGAAAGAGGATAATACAAACAAGAGGTACAGCTGATGGCATAACCACAACGCTTAGGCCCAAACATTAATCCAAGAGTTGGACAGGTGCTGTCTAATTTCTGAAGCCTCTTCTGTCAGTCTTTTGCCTGCATCCCATACAATGCCCAGCTGGTTGGTGTAAAAGCAATGTTCTTCCCCAAGGAAGATGCATAACCCACCTTTCCTGGCAGTGTGGAGATCTACACCTCTATGTCTTTGAAGGGTCACTGCTGCCAGGGAATCCATCTGGTTTTGTAAGGTGAAAATGGAGTCAGCTATTGGTCTGAGGCTGTCAGAATGATCTTGGGAGAGGGACTTCCTATGAGGTCAGAGAGGAAGAACTGCTATGCCTGTCCCTATAGCAGTGGTGATACCCAAACCAATAAGCAGGGGTACTAGATGTGTGGCTGTATATCATCAGACCTGGGTTTTAATGGCAACAGGCAGGCTCTGGTTTCCCAGGGCACTGTCTAGTTTTGGAATGAGGTATGTCAGTGTGCAGGTGCCAGTCCAATTAGTGGGGAAGCACAAGTAGGTGGAGGGTCCACAGAGGAGGAAAACACCTTGACTGGGTAAACAGAATTGCTTGTGAATGTTAAAGAGGTTTGGACTCTTTTATTTTCTCTTTCCCAGATGCCCAGGGTGCCTGCTAGTGTTGCACCTGTTAGGGGCGGGAGGGGTCCCTGCCATGGCATCTGACTGGTGCCTATTGTTCTGTTTTTCCATTGTAGGAAGAATCTTTTGGTGTCTGTCAGGAGCTGTTGTGAGGAATGATCAAAGGTTGGAAAGAGGAGACAGTCTGAGATTCCCAGTACCAAAAAAAAAAAAAAAAAAAAGTGAGAGAGACAGTCTGAGCAAGTGGGAGATTGATGACAAGGAGTCCATGGGAGAAAGGGCATGCATGGAACACGATGTCCATTGCAGAATTCTGTCCGTCTATTAAGACTATTGAGAAGTGACATAGTCACAACTTTGGTAGGACCTGAAAAATGGACAAGCTGAGTGAATGAGGCATCCTGAGTAACCTGAAAGCTGGCATGATTTTATGAGGGTAGTAACAGTAGTGTACAGTTACACTGGTGGGAAAGCAGACGTCCTAGTGATATAGTGGACGACAGATTACCTTGCATGCAAACAAGGGCTTTAAAGGTCAGGGTATTATCAGTGATTATGAGCTTAGCTGAGCTCTCATATGCAGAAGTGTTTGTGAAATAGGACTGGAGGAGTCAGGCCACGTGTCTCTCTTGGAGGTTTGTTGTCTTGTCAGTGATAGGGAAAGTGGTTACAGATGTTTTGTTAAGGAGTCAGAGTGGGCCCTTCATTTCATATTGGGGGTGGTATGTAAAGTTGGTAAGGATTTAGACCTGGGGAGGGACTAAAATGGCCATATAGTTTGCTGTAGACATAGAAATACAGAGCCAACAATCTTTTGTAAAGGTAATTAGAAATGATTGGGGGAAGCTTCAAGAATGAAACCACAGGGCATGGTGAAAGGAAGAAGAGTGTTAACTGGGCCAAATGTCATAGGAAAGGGGAGGAAAGGGACCTAACTAGGGTGAGGGTGAACATGAGCATGAAAAATGGTTCCATCCCTGAGGCAGAACACAGCTGAGTTGGAGTCCCAATGGAAAAAGTATAATAGAAATAGAGGGTATTTAAATTCCTCTCTATCAATCACTGAACAGGAAGAGGGTGAGAAGAAAGGACAATTATGCAATCTCTTCTGTGGAGACGTCACAGAGAGTGCTCTGCAAAAGGAGATCCTCTATCCAGGTAAAGAAAGACTCGAGAGTGGAGGTTTGAGGATAAAACCAGGTAAGATCAGCATAGACTGTTTGAAGAAAGTAGACAAAATTACAAGGAAGGCAAGGGTAAGGCATTTAAGTGTCTTCCTGTGTACTCTCTGGGAGTGGCTCAGACATGAAGGAGAGCAATTGGGAGAAGGAAAACCTAGTCTTTGTGAAGGCGAAGTGTTAGTTTTGTGAGATGAGCCTTAAGAAGGACTTTAGCTCTTTCTACTTTACCAGACAATTAGGCCTGTAAAGGGTGTAGATTCCATGAGACTCCAACTGACTTAGACACCTCTTGGCTAATTTGACTAATAAATGCTGGGCTGTTATCTGTTTGAATGGAGGTGGGGAAACCAAACCTTGAAATAATATTGGCTGAAGGGTAATGAGTAACTGCTGAGGGCTTCTCTGATCCTGTGAAGAAAGCTTCTACCCACCCAGTGAAGGTGTCCACCCATACCAGGAGGTATCTTAACTTCTGCACTTGTGGCACATGAAATCAATCTGCCCGTCCTGAGTTGGGGAGAAGCCTCATGCTGGGTGGGTAGGAAAGGGGGGGCCTCAGAAAACCCTGAGGTGTAGTTGCATGACTGACAGAGGACTGAGTAGTGATTGAGATTTAAGAAGAGTTTTCCAAGAAGGAAAGCAAATAAGAGGCTCAAAGAGTCAGGTCAAGGGTCTGTAATCTGCATGAAAATTGTCATGAAAGGATGAGAGAATGATAGGGGCCTGTGAAGCAGGGAGGAAGAACTTTCCCTGACTTAGGAACCATGCATTTTTTGTGGGAAGGTCTTGATATTGTTTGTGTTCAGAAGGGGAAGAGGCTGGATTTATTCCAGAAAGGGCAAAATATTGACACTTAGGGGTGTAGTAGAAGAGGCTGGCTGGTTCTTTAGCAGTTTTATCTGCAAAGGCATTTCCTCAGCTATGGAATCTAAAAGTTTCTGGTGTCCCCTGCAGTGACGCACTCCTGCCCATTTCAGCAATATGTCAGCCTGAGGAAGGGCTTTAATGAGTGGGGCATTAATGATTGAAGTCCCTCCAGAGGTGAGAAATCCCCTTTCTATCAAGATGGCAGTGTGATTATATAATATACGGAATTCATACCTTGACTCTGTATAGACATTACCTTGTAAGCCCTTAGCTAGTGTGAAGGCATGGCTCAGCATGATTAGTTCAGCCTGGTGAGAAGTGGTGGAGAGAGGGAGGGCTGCAGCTTCTATGATAGAATCCTGTGAGATGGTAACATATCCTGCCCTGTCAAGGGAGTTGGGGGTGGGCTTATATGAACTTCCACTGATGAACCAGGTGCGGTCAGGGTTGGGAAGGGGAGGGTGGAGATGTGTGGGAAAGGGCAGGTTGCTAGGTGAATTAGACATACAGTCCTACGGCATTGGCCTTTTAAGGGGAGGTGGATTAATGAAATGAGAGGCTGGGTTAAAGTTGGGGCCCAAGGCAATAGTAACCGTGGGAGTTTCTATGAAAAGCACATAGGGCTGAAGAAGGCAAGGGACTGATAGAAGGTGTGAGAAGTAGGATGAAGGCACAAGTCTCTGAAGATTACAGAAGGAGTTAAGGGTGAGGGGAGCATGTCTAGTGATTTTGAGTGTCTCTAGGAGCATCAGGGCTGCTGCAGCAGCAGCACACAGGCACAGTTGTCAGCCTAAGACAGTGGAGTCACAGTTACCAGCTTCTTGGACAGCAATGCAATAGGGTGTGGGCTTGGACCCTGCGACAGAACTGCTGCGCATCCCCTGCGTTCAGTTGTATGAAGATTCAAGGGTTAGGTGGGGTCTGGATGTGCTAAGGAGGAGGCTGTTTTTAGGGATATTTTTTTAAGGCCTGAAAGGGTGAGTGAAGAATGGTCTTGTGATCTAAGGGCTCAGCGGGGTCTCCTTTTACAAATCTATAGAGGGGGTTAGTGCGAAGGGCAAATCCAGAAACCCAGAGGTGAAAGTATCCTACTATGCCAAGAAAGGACAGGAGCTATTGTTTGGTGGCGGGAGTTGGGATCTGGAGATCAAGTGGACATGGTCTGGAGGTATGGCTCAGGTTTGTGGAGAATGATGACCAGATAGGTGACAAACAGGAAAGAGATTTGGGCCTTAAAGGAAGAGACATGATATCTGTTGGAATCTAGAGGCTGCAATAGTAGGAAAGTGTTCTTATGGGATGACTCATAGGAGGGGCTGCAAAGAAGGAGGTCATCTACATCTATATAAGGTGAGAGAAGCTGGGATGAAAGGAAAGTAAATTACATGGAAGGGCCTGGCTGAAGTAGTGGGGGCTGTCGTGGAAGCCCCGAGGCAAGACAGTCCAAGTTAACTGCTGGGACTGGTGAGTGATTGGGTCTGTCCGGGTGAAGGTGAAGACAGGCTGTGAGAAGGGAATAGTAAAAAGGAACTTTTTAAATCTAGGACAGAGCAATGAGTGGTAGACAGAAGGACAGAGGATAAAGGGTGTAGGGGTTCGGCACCACAGGGTGTATGGGAAGGACCAAGCTGATTGACAGGGCTGAGATCTTGTACCAGCCTGTAAGAGCCATCTGCTTTTTGTACCTGGAGAATAGGTGTGTTGTAAGGGAAGTTGGCAGGAACTAAAAGACTGTGTCACAGTAGGCAAAAAATAATAGGCTGTGGTCCCTGTTAAACTGGGTCAGAAAAGGGTAGTATTGTTCGGGGGCAGGGTAGGGGTGAGTAGGCTCGAGAAGGATATTAAGTGGTTTTTGAAATGAAGACAGGGATGGGGTGGAAGTGTCCCAGTTTCTGGAATTGAGATGAGGGGAAATGATGGGAGCCTGAGGGGGGGGCAGGAAAGAAGTCATTAGGGTGGCTAAAAGGGATGGTTTTCTCCCAGGGATAGTCAGAGTAGCTGACAATTTGGCTAAGGGGTCTCATCCTAAAAGGGGAACGGGATAGGTAGGGATGACTAAAAATGAATGTGGAAAAAGATGTTGACCAAATTGGCACCAATTGGAGGAGTTTTTACACATCTGGAGACTTTATCATCAACACTCACAACAGTAATTGGGGCCAAGGAGGTTGGCCTTTGGAAGGAAGGCAAAGTGGAGTGACAGGCCCCAGTGTCAATTAGGAATGGAATGGACTTACCCTCCACTTTGAGAGTTACCCAGAGCTCAGCATTTGAGATGTCCCCAGGGGCTTCCAAATCTCCTGGGTGGAGTCAGTCTTCAGTGGCCAAGCCAAGAAAGTCTGAGAAGGAGCCAGTCATGGAGTCCTTGAGCCATGTAGTGGCAGAGGTACCAGCCAGCATTGGGCAATCCGACTTCCAGTGGGGATCCACACAGGAAGGACAAGGCTTAGAGGGGATCTCAGGCTGTGGGCATTCCCTAGCCCAGTGACTGTTCTGGTGGCATTTGAAGAATGGCCCTGGAGGGAACCACTTGGCCAGGAAGGCCTTATAAATGCTTTTAGCCATCAGCTGGGGATCTGGTTCAGCCTGAGGGATTCTTACAGCAGAGGCTAACATCTGTAGCTCAGAAATGCGCTGTTTTAGAGCACTTTCATCTCTATTATTGAAGACTTTGAAAGTCAAATTGATAAGCTACTGTTGTGGGGTCTGAGGGCTAGCCTCCAGTTTCTGTAATTTTTTATGAATGCCTGGTGCTGATTGAGTAATAAAATCCATCTTTAGGATAAATTGTCCCTCTGGACTTTCTGGGTCTAATGGTTTGTACTGCTTAAGGGCAGCAGCCAAGTGAGCCATAAACTGAGTGGGAATTTCATCCCTGTTCTGAATGGTTTCCTTTAGCTTATCAAAATTAACTGCCTTATGGGTCACCCTGAGAAGTCCCACTACTAAGTAAGAAACCATGCAGTCTCAGCTTGCTGTGTCCTCAGATTCTGCCTGATAGTTCCAGTTTGGGTTTTCCTGGGGGACAGCCGCAGTGTCCACTGGAAGGTCAGCCTGAAGGAGGTGCAGTTCATCTCCATAGGACAGAGCCAGGGAGATCACTCATTCCCACTCTTCTGAAGAGAGAGTGGAGCCAACGATTACACTTGAATTAGTCCAGGTTAGGTTATACGACTGAGTTAGGCATTGAAACTCTTAGATATATTGCATGGGATCCATGGAAAAGGAGCCCAGGCACTGGTTAATTTGGGAAAGGTCTACAAAAGGGAAAGGAACATGAACTTTAACTGTCACTTCTGCTCCTGCCACCTCCTGGAGTGGTAACTGGGGGGGGAGGGGGGAGGGCTTTGGGGCTGAACTGAAATCCAGACCAGGTAAGGTGTGGAGTGGAGTCAGGTGTAGCGTACAGAGGAAGAGTAAAGTCAGGAGGAAGTGCTTGCTAAATAGAAGGAACAGGCACGAGATCAGCAGGAGACCCTATAGAAGGGAGGAAAGTGGCTGCAGCAGTGGGAAGCTCTGGAGGGAGAGGAGGAATGGCTACAGAAGCAGGAGGCTGTGGGGGAAGAGGAAGTGAAGCTGAAGTGGTGGGAGGCTCTGGAGGAGGGAGGGGCAGCTGCAGTGGCAGGAAGCTCCGGACACTGCCAAGGGAGAGCAAGATCAGTTGGATCTGTTGTCAGAGAGGAGTCCATGTCTCATGAAGTGGGTGTAGACAGGAGGGGGAGAAGAAGAATTTGAGAGGGATCGCATGTGGCACACAAAGTGGGAATATTGTGGAGCATAAAGAAGGCTTGAATATAAGCCAATGCTAACCATTTGCTCTGCTTCCAGCAGTACTTGTCTAAGTCCTGCAGAATAAAGAAATCAAAAGTGGCATTTTCTAGCCAGGATAAGCCATTGTACAGTTTGTAATGTGCCATGTGGTGTTGCAGAAGACTATTAGACACTTGGGCTTCAGGTAAGGATAGAGTCAGAGGTTTCAGATTTTTTAAGAGACAGGCTAAGAGGGAAGAAGGGGGAAGAGAAGGAGGAAGGTTCCCCATGGAGAGCAGCGAGAGGTAACTGTCATGCCTGGTGTGGCAAAATAAGAGTGGTGACAGGGTCTCCAAGTGGACATTTCCAGTTGGGGTGCAAGGCCATAATGGAGCATTGGTAAGAGATCAAGGCAGCCATCACTACAATTGATCAATTACCAAGGGGAGTCAGTCCCCGGGGGGTGTGTTCCGTGAGTGGCACTAGGTTTACAGACACAAAAACCAGGGTGAGTCTCTCTTTGTCCAAGGTGAGTGAGGGGAGAGAGCAGAACTAGGGAGAAATAGTGGCAAAGGAGAGGGAGAAGGTCTTAAGGGCCTAGAAAGGGAGCAGCCAGCAGCAGTAGTGGGGGGAGTCTTAAAGGTGTAGAGAATGTTAGAAGCTCAGAGAGGGGAGAAGGAGTTTACCAGACCTGAAGTGGTTGGTGTGGAGCCAGTCATCACCCGGTAGCGTCAGTAGAACAAAAGCTCAAGATATGGTGCAAATCCTCTAAAAAGAGCACCCCCATCCCAGGTTTCGAGCACCAAAATGTTAAAGGTGGCACATGAGGAAACACCAGAGACAGGCTTGTGTGGGGTAAAGGCTGGATTTAATCTCCATTTGGGTACAGGCAGGCTGAAATCAATGATATCAGCAGGTGGTCTGAAGGGGGATCAGTTGATGTATGGTTTGGGGACAGGGTTTACAATCTCAAGGAATCTGGATGGAAAGTGTGGAGTCAAAGTTCCAGGCCAATTAGCACAGGTGTGTGGACACCACTTGCTGGACATTCTGGCCCCTGGAATACCATATGTCCAGTCCTAAATATTTTATGGCCGTCTGTTCTGTGTGCTGAGGGTAGCATGGTTCTTTCAGTGGATTCCTCTTGTTTGTAGAGAACAGCATATTTTAATGTGAAGGTCTTTCTCAGGTCAGGCCTGACACGTGGTTAATTTCTGGGCAAAGGAAAAATAAAAATCTCTGATTAGGGGTCCCCTTGACCCCAGGTATGGCTATAGACTTAGAGGAGTGTTTTACAGAGAAGGAAATCAAAACAGAATAAGCTTCCCTTGTGTCAATAAGCAGTGAATTGCCTCACCCATGAGATCTAAGATTTCCCAGGGTCCTTCACAGGAGATGATGAACCTCTGAACAAGGGCCCTGCAGGTTTCCCTGAGCATCTTTAGTCATCAGAGCTGTCTTAGCCCCTCTCTAGGAGTGGGAACAGTCAAACCTCCAGTGCCACAGCTCAGGCATATTAACTGCCTTACATATGGAAAAGGGCTCAGGT
Source organism: Erethizon dorsatum (assembly GCA_028451465.1). Classification (NCBI taxonomy): domain Eukaryota; kingdom Metazoa; phylum Chordata; class Mammalia; order Rodentia; family Erethizontidae; genus Erethizon; species Erethizon dorsatum. The sequence continues at coordinate 89,434,478 of CM051826.1, forward strand.
GCAGGCTTGATGCAATCTCATTGCCAGTGTCTAGTTCCTTTGCACTTGAAACAGGAACCCTTTCCTCAGTTGCCCCTGTGTTTTTCCTTAGATGAGCTGAGTGGGTTTAAAGCACTACCAGTTTCAACAACTATAACCTTAGCCTTTCTCTTTTGTCCCTCCTCTGGGTCCCAATTGCTAAGCACAGAAGAGGCTATGTCCAGCAATTAGGCCATCAGTGTCTGTGGCCTCATCTGAACTTTCTGTAGCTTATGCTGGATATCTGGGGATGACTGACTGATGAAATTTTATCCCATTATTGCCTTTCCCTCCATGGAAGATAGATCTATATTGGTTTATTTGTGAATGGCTTCTGCTTATTGGTTACAAAAAAGAGCTGGATTTTCCTCTGCACCCTGTATGGCCCTACTCTCTTTATCATAATTAAGAGACATTTAAATGCACATCTTCATTCCCATGGTAAGAGCAGCTAGCATACCAGACATCATTTTTAGTATATGACAAGGATTATAAATTCCAGTTTGTTCTGTTGAGGAGAGAATAGCCTCTCAAGTGTAGATTCCTTCCCCTTTTTATTTTATTTATTTTATTTATTTTATTTTTTTTATTTTTTGTATGGGTCCCGGGAGTCGACTTCAGGACCTTGTGTGCCAGTGGGCGCCCATGCCGCTGAGCAATATCACCAGCCCTTTTTTCGTATGTGAGTATCAGGAGTCGAACTCAGGACCTTGCCCTTGCCAGGCAGGCGCTTATGCCGCTGAGCCATCTCACCAGCCTCCTTCACCTTCTTAAAGCATATTGTTCATCAGCATAACTCCTAACCTTTTGCAGGATTCTTCCCTTTCATCTGAGGTACAGCAAGTGGCTAAAGTGAATTGGACACCTTGCCATAATAAGTCCAAAGGAAAGGTCAAAATTTGGAGCCCCATCTGCATACTTACTTGGGTCTCCTGCAGCTGGCCTAGTTGTTCTTTGTGCTGCTGGATGTCTGCAAGTGAAAAAGGGACCAGTACTCAAGTATTCCCTTCTACCTGTGGGACCTCTCTTAGGGGCAGAACAGGTTGTGAACGAGAGTAGCAGGAAGCACTACTTTGGGTTTGACCCATGGGGCTTAAAGCTGTCTGTGTATCCATGGGACTTAGAGCTGAATGAGGAGGCTGACAAGGGAGCTGAGAAATGCTGGGTTCCTCTAAGGCACTAGGCTCTAATATAGAGCCCTGGTCATTTGGAGGGGATGGACCTGATTTATTGGTCTGAGGATTATAAGGGAGAGGTCAGAGAGACCTCCTAGTATGGTTATCCTCCCTAAAAATTCAGCGAGACTGAGATACCCCTGAGAAATAAGTGCAGGGTCTTGGAACAGGGTCCTCCAGGACATCTTTTTCCTCTGCAGGGCCTGCACTAAGTACCACAGGTCTTGAGCATTCTCTGCAGTAAAGAGTCACAAAAGCCTTAACACAAGGCATTTCACTCTACCTTTTATGTTTCAAGCAGAAAGACTTTAACCGAAGAATAGTTTCATAGTTTAAAGTACCATCCCATATCCACCTTTCGCCAACACCCAGCTTGTACTGAACCCAGACTGTATTGCAGTAATAGATAAGCTATTCTTATTTTAAATTGTCAGGCTCAAACCTGTCCCATTCTTCAAGGATACACCCTACTGGCAAAGTCCGTGGAATCTGCGCAGTGGCAAGATCCAATAGATTTCTGATTTACTTGTCTTGGGACCCACGGGGAGAAGGAGAAAACTAGGCTTGCACTTCTTAAAGTGGAAAACACGTAGGAGGAGGAGACCTGAAGTCCACAAGATGCCTCTTGTGAGACTTCCACAGTTGGAACAAATATCTCTGTCCAAACCTCAGTACATATCAGTATTGAGGACACAGAAGCACAGAAGAAAGACCCTGAGGGCTTTTGTCTTTATATGGGGACCCATTACTTCCTTAGGGACAAGGGGCCTGAGCCACTTGTGAGCCATACCTAGTCCTTTAATTCCCATGAGTTAATGGCAAAACTTTCCCAAGCCAAGTTCTTTTTTTTTTTTTTTTTTTTTTTTTTGCGGATACTGGGGATCAAACTCAGGACCTTGTGCTTGTGAGCAGGCGCTTGTGCCGCTGAGCTATCTCACCGGCCCTTTTTTCCTTTGTATGTGGATACCAGGAGTTGAACTCAGGCCCTCGCACTTGCCAGGCAGGTGCTTATGCCGCTGAGCCATCTCACCGGCCCATTTTAAGTATTTTTTAAATGAAAGATTAATCCTTTTTCCTTCACACAGATAATTTAGAACTCTTAAAAATTTGAATTCTCTGAAATTATTTTCCAAATGTTTATTTCATATTATTCTTATACTTCTGTGGATTCATCATCAAAAAAAAAATACTGTGGGTTTCTTTAAAATTATTTCAGTTTGATTTCACTAGGAAACAATCTCCGATACAAAGATTAGTGTGTAGGAAGTTTATTGGGGATGAATCATAAATCATTAGGTTGAACATCTAAATAAGAGCAGAAAGCTGTTTTGGAGGGAGATGTTAGCAGTAATGGAGTCTCAACAAAACCCTTGGCCAAACCTCCAGGGAGCCATGAAATCTAGATGGTCTTCCAGCGTCTTCTTATGTTGCATCCAGGGATGGGTCCTGTACATATTCATGGGTATAGGTCAACGTCTCTAGGAAGGAGAGTCCTTTGATAAGGCAGCTGACTCTAGCTAGGAAAAACTTCCAGAGAGCTGGGAATAAGTACTTGAGTCCTGAAGGCAGATAGGGGAAGGTATTATCTAGAAATATGAAATTCAGCAATAAATATTATGTTTTATTTATTAGTACGTGTTTGTAGTACATAATGTCTACAATCCTTGTGAGTAGTTCATACATTTACGTAACACATTTTAATTCCTATTTTCATCATTTTTCCCTCTCTCCGCTTTTATCCATCTCTTGATTCCTTTCTTTTTTTAATCTTTTTTGTTCGTACATGTCTGCAATACATAATGTTTACATTTCTTGTTTGGAGTTAGTACATGTACATAACAAATCTTAATTCCTTTGCCATCACCTTTCTCTCCCATCCCTCCACTTCCCCTCTCTCTTTATCCCTTTCCCCTTTGAGAAAGATCTATCTTCCCAGTTCCTATTATTTATCTTTTATTTTGCTTTTTATTTATACTTTGGGCTTCCCATATAAGACAAACCATATGACATTTAAGGTTCTATGTCTGATTTATTTCACTTAACATTATGGTCTCAAGCTGCATCCATTTTCCTACAAATGATTCAAATTTATCTTTATGGCAGAGTAGTTCTTTAATGTATGTAAATATTATTTCATATAAAATAAATTAATATTAAGTGTCTTAGTTACTTTTCTCTCCTTACTGAGACAAAATACCTGATGCCCAAAGTTAAGGGAGGAAAGGTTTATTTAGCTCACAGCTTGTAGAGTTTTCAGTCCATAATCTGCTGGCTCTAAGTCACGATGGCATATGGCAAAGGGGCAATCATTCAGGACAGCAGAAGACAGCAAAAGCAAAGGAGAGAGAGAGCAAGCCTTTTTCTGTCCCTTGTATTGTATGTAGGCTACCCACCCTAAGGTGGGTGTGGCACTCACACCCTTAATCCCAGCACTGGACCATGAATCAATCACAAACTCTAGATTCAGCCACCACTGAAAAGTCCCCCCTTCAACTGCATCAGGCTTTAGGGGCACATCTAGACACAAACCACAACATTAAGTAATAACTAAAACATAACATTACAACTTAAAAATATCATGTACTCAAAATTAATTTTAGTACATATATGTATATATTTTTTAATTTAATTTTAAAATTTTTAATTGTAACTTCAAGGAGCAAGATATATCTTTTAGTTTTTGCTATTGTCTTGCTAAATGTGTTATTGTTTATAGGCTACCTAAATACTGAAATTTAAAACTTCATGAATTTATTTTAATGACTCAGTGGACTTTAAGGTACCAACATTAAATTTTTTAGTTATTCAAGCACATATGCACATTCTGAAATGTTCAACACAGTTATTTATGCCACATTTTGTGTCACACTAATGATTGGTTTATTTGCCATCTGGAGTTACCATTGGCTAGAGATAGATAATGGTGTTAAATAGGAAGTGCTATGTGGAGACTAAGTGAATAAGCAGTATTTGAAATTTAGATTCAATAACTTCAAACCAAAAGTAGAATCAAATTTGTCTAGCTAAGTCACATTAGAACTCTAGTCTCTCAGGGATCCAGGAACACTAGGTTATATTAGGAGACAAGAGTTGCAGAACTGCAAACCACATTTTCAACTCTTAGCTTAAACACTAAGTGAAAAGGAGGATTTTATACAGTTACATTCTAACCATGTGACACATAGTAGGATAAGAGACTGTCTTTTAGTGTGTCTATTAACACAGTTTAGAAGTATCAAAACAAATATCTCCAAATGGATGTAGGTGTAAATGTATTCCCCTGTAGTAGTTCTTATTTACTTATTACTCAGATTCTTTATTCATTTATCTTTACATGTTTGCTGGATATGTACTTCCTATTGAAAATATTGGTGATCACATGGAAAGGTTTTTGCATATAAGTTAACAGCAAAATCTATGGATATGAAAAGAATAATTTGGGTTGTTTTGAATTCTTTTATATATGCCTATACTTTTGTTGTTGTAATCTAACACAGATAAATAAATCAAACATTACAACCCTAGCTCAAGTTCTCATTGTCCATGTGGACTATTGTAACTTTCTTTAACTAATTTCTCTCTTCTAGTCCAATGTAAACTCCTATGTTGACTCTGGTATACACAGATGATATTTTATGATAATGCATGTTCAAAATGTTCAGAAGGTCCTCATTGCCTATACACAGTTACAAAGTTGTCTTTCAAGATATTTTATGCTCTCACCAGCTTGTCATGCTCCCACCTTTAATTCCAAAAAGCTTGATTGTGGTCATGTCAAACTTCTCATTCTTTTGTTCTCTCAGAGTTCTTTTTTCATCCATAATATTTCACATTCCAAAATTTCTTCCTCTACTCCTTCCCCCTCCCCAGCTGCCACCAAGTGAATGGCTATTCCTGTTTTCCAAACCCATTTCTAATATTTTCCTGTCCCTCACGTCCTTAGGCCCTCTAGTATGTTGTCCTGGCACACGGTACATATCAGTCTTGTAACATATCCATGTTTGTTTTGCTGGTATTTTAAGAGCTCCTCATGATCAAGTCAATATCTTACTCATCCTTGAAACCCTGACATCTATGGCTGCTGCCACTATTATAAGTATCTACTAAATTAAGGTTATTCAGAACACTGGATATTATACATTTTTATCCATTAATCTATTCATTCCAATTATAATATTTCTAAGAACTATAACACTATATATTTTTGTTTAAAATTATTAATTAATTTGTCCTCAGGAGGTATGTATTTCTGGTTAGTAAGTAAGTAGGAGAAAACTGCAGAGAAAGAGAAAATTGAGATAAAGGAAGGCTCGAGATTCAATGGCAATTCTGCAAATGTTCCTTGTGCACTCGTGATGTTTAAGAAGGTAGCTCATCTGATTTAGTCTCTGTTTTCCATATGCTTGTGGGAGAGTTTACAGGAAGTGAAACTTGGCTTCTCAAATTTTGGAAGGTATATCTTCAAAGGCCTATCATTGATAGGCAATGAGAAATAATATAGAACTCATTAAGTAATACATAATGTTTAACATGGTTTATGAAATATGTCCACAATTAAGTACTTTTAAATATTAAGCGAATAAGTAGTTGTGACAACTGTCTGTAATGATACAGTAGGGCTTTGGATATGCATATTATCAATATGATAGCATAGGTTAAAGTTAAAAGAAGATTATTTTATAACAACTTCAATTTTCTGAAATAAAAATATAAGATATCCATGATACCACGTCTAAATATAAAACAGATCTTTAGTGTATTTTGCATTACTTATTGTATTTTTCAGGAAAACAAAAAAGTAACAGACAATTCTAGCCGTATTTTCTTTTTTTTTAATTCTTTTTGAGCAAGAGTTTAATTATAAAGAGATAACTAGAAATGTTACAACCTGAATTGAAATTAATATTTGATTAAATTTCACCACACAGCATGGTTTTATAACTGGAATGAACAGTTTGATGAAATTAAAATTACTTAGTAATAGATATTAAGCTAAGTAACTATTAAATTGCTTATTTCTTAGAGTATAATAGCAAATGCCAGAGAATAGTATAGATTTTCCACAAATGCAAACTTGGTAGACTGTCAGAGATTTGAAGCTGTGTGTTTGACCAATAACTGATCTTAATACCTGATTTTAATTTATATTCACTATCATGCTCAGGCCTGTGATGATTTTTATGAAAGTCTGTGATTCACTAATGGTACTTAAAATACCAACAGATATTTTTCCTAATCTAGGTTTCAAATGTCAAAGGGAGGAAGTAGAGAGGTATTGGAATTAGTTATGTGCTAAAGAAGAACACAAACAAGAGTAGCACCTCCAGCATTTGCAAATGTGAAAGAAACAAGCATTTGATGAACAATGTGGATGAGAAGCATCCTGAATCAGAGAGAAGAATTTCTAATTAGGAGATCTTAATAGACACCCTCAGATGAAAATAAAGAAAAAAAAAAAAAAAAAGAAAGGAGGCCAGATTTCAGGTTCAATGGCAATTCAACTTCCTAATTTCAAGACATTGTGCTACTTGTTAAAATAATAGAGTTCCTTCCTTCAGAATAATCGGAGATTAGATAGGGTCAAAGTAGGCGTCTTAATCACTTTTCTCATCACTGGGACAAGATATCTGACACCAATAACTAAAAAAAGCGAAGCTTTATTTTGGCTCATATTTCAGTCAATCGTTGCCCAGCTCCCAGGCAGAACAGCGTGGGACAGGTGCATGGCAGAAGCATAGCTGCTCATCTTAGGGCAGAGAGGAACTAGAGGATGAAGGGAGGACCCACCTCTTCCAGTCAGTCCCTACCTCCTATCAGTTTGTCAACTATAAGGTCTCTATAATCCGAGGTCCTGCCAAGGGTCACATGAAGCTTTAAGGAGACTTCTAGGTGGAAACCAATGATCACATGAGGCTTTAAGGGGGCATCTAGGTATAGTAAATCAAAACAGTAAGCTACCGAAATGTAACAGAGAATATGGTGAATGTCTTAACAAAATTAAAATTTGTAATGCACTTTAAAATACAATGATATCTCATACTTTGATCAAAGGAAAGAGGAACAAAATATTTTAGGAGAGAATTTAACTTTGAGAAATACTCATAGCCCTGGTTCAGATTTTGCTACGGATGAATGTAATAGAGGCCAAGAACCCGACTTGGCTAGAAGGACTTTGGCTGATGAGTGTGGAAGTAGGTCTGAGAACTTACTCTAGAGAGCTAGGTTTTGACCTTTACACTGCCCCTACTTATTTAATTATGGATGAATCAGCCCCTTGAGACCTAGTTTTCTCAGCTAGCATATATAGCAAATTGCACTGAATAATTAGTAAGGTCATACCAGTTTTAAAAAAATCTGATCTAAACAAAACAAAAGAAAAACCATTGAGTCCTGTTTTGGATGGCCTAGGCTGATAATTAAGGAATTTTTAAAAATCATTTTTGAGCAAGGTAGAATAATTAAGGTTATACATTTAGAAGATGAATTGGATGTGATACCTAGAATTAACTTGCGTGGGAAGAATACTTAGAAGCTCCTAATATTCCTAGGTAAGAAGTAATGGGGGGCTGGCAGAGAGAATATATTATAGAAGCTGAATCTATAAGACCTATACTTATTACTAATCAATACCAAGGGAAAATGGAAAATAAAAATGCACACAGCTTCCAGCCTGATATCTGAGAAAAGTTTTATCAGAACAAGCCTAGAAAATTTTATCCATAAAGATCAATGCAAGATGTTTGGAATAAAGCTGTCCAACTGCCAGCTTGAAATGCTAGCTTAGATCCTTTGCTCTGAAGGTACAGATAAAAGCAGGGCTTGCAAATTCAAATGCTCACAGGAACTACTAAAGTAACAGTTTGCATTTGAAACAATAAAGTCCTGGGGGAGGTAGAACACAGGGAAAAGATTCTTTTCAAAGGGAGGTCTGCCACTCAGCTTCATCACATAGACGTCCTTGAAATTACAGACCCCTATTCTAAAACAAACCATTTAGTTTGTTTAGGTTGCTTTGCCATTTTTCATTGTTGATAAGGAAACTAACTCAATAAAATTAATTCACAGTTGAGGATAAACAAACATGAATCTAAGCCATATTTGGTCTACTGCCTATTGGATGTAAGTGTTGTAGCTCTATATCAACATTTTCAACATTAATGAAGAGTAACCATAAAAATTGTGGGAAACGATAGAGATTTTTCAAAGGGAAGACTTTAAATAGAAAAGAGTCGTAGTAAGATAATTTTTATACTTAAAATCCAAGTAAAATAAAACAAAGGTCAGTATATATGATGAGGTTTGCCACAGATGAGAAAAATACAAGTAAATTACTCAAAGAATGGAATGATAAGAGAAGAGGATGGCCATAGTGCCAACCAACAGGAAGAATTTAAATATTATGCTAGAAAACAAGATAGAGAACTGAGAGAAATAATGAGAAAGAGGAAAGAGGTGAATTATCTTACATTTTTCTTTACATAACAAATACACATTTAATTTTATATTTTCAGAAATCTGCAATGTTGCTAAACAAACTGACAAGAGTAAATGTGCTAGGTATCTCCACTTATTTGTGCTAACATTTGGTGATGTTTACAAGAACTGAGAATTTACTAGCCTTGCAAGAAGACAACATGAATAGAAAGATGCAGAAGATGTAATTGTTCACTTGCATCATTAGGTACTCAAGTCCACAGTCATAGTGTTATTGAAATGTGTGCAAGAGAAAGTAGTAAAAGACTTTGATTTAATAATTAGGAGGTATTTTAAAATTTTCTATCACCGTGCTTTATTCATTGATTTTGAGAAAACACTGGAAGACCAAGTGGCTGTAACTTGCCGGACACTGTCCAATTCTTTTTGGTAAGAAATGAAGAGTTTCAGTTGTTGATAAGCCTTATGTTTTCTGTGAAAAGACACAGCTCCCTGAACAGATGGTAGACTGCAAGATTTTACCACATTTCTAAAATATGCTTTGTAAACCATGAGTAGTCTCATTTCATTCTAAGAGGAGGGATCGATGAGTGGATGATGAATCAGGCATCATTAATTATTAATTTTAAGAACATCAAAAGCAGCAATGTCTTGAATAGCAATTATAAATATTAATAATCTTTTTCATTTGAAAAGATTTTCCAAATGTGCAAAGGAATATCAAGGAAGTACTAGAATATGACAATGGAGAATACAGTATCTGAAAAAAATTGTGCATGTAATTTATATATAAGCCATTCTAGGCATTTGATTAGTAGCACTGTTGCATAATTTTTCTAATGTTGCTATTTGCAGATTTCCCATCAGTGTCTTCTGATAGCCATCTATTCTAACTGACTCTATAACTGTGGTCGGTTGTTTTTCTTCTCTGCTCTATTATTATTATTTTTCCTTACAACTGTTTTTGTTTGACATTTGAGGTTTATTCTTCACTTGACTTACAAACAAGCCCAAATTTATTTCACAACTTCATGCATTTTTTTAAGTTAACTTATTTCTGTTTATTACATAAAACTACTTCCAAATTACTAGTTTAAACAACAACCATTTTATTTTGCTGGGGGATTTAATGAGTCAGGGGTTCGGATTGGCCACAGCAGCCATGGGCTCTGTCTGCTCAAGGATGTCTGAGATCTCAACAAGGAAGTCATCATACCAAGTCATGACTAGAAACTCTGAAAGCTGGAATCATTAGGAACCTCTTTACTTGCATGATTGGCACGTGGGATAACTCAAAGCCTGGACTCGCTTGACACTTCGGCTCATAGCACCTATATTTCATGGTTCTACATGCACTGGGGCTTCCCATGGCATAGTGGCTGGCATGTGATTGCACGGTCATAGCCAACGTCCAGAAAATGACAGTCCAAGAGATCCGGCCAGAGGCTACATGGCTTTCTAGGATCTGGCCTCAGAAATCATCTGCTGGAACTTCCACTGTATTCTAATGGTGGTAACGGTCATAAGTCAGATTCAAGCATATAAAGTTTTTAATTGCTCATTTAAAAAATTATAGCTGTTCTTAAGCTAACTTTTCCATGTCTGGATTTCCATTAATTCAATTGCAATATTTCCTTTAAATACCGAATTTCATTAAAAAGTGATTTACAATGTCTGTCCCCATGACCTAACAGCAGTTCGTTCTGTAAACCTAGAACCTGCCACTTGTCAGCACCACTCAGTGAACTCCTCTGTTAATCATCAGTTGCTTTCTGAAAGCCAGGTCACAAACTGTGCAGTCTTCACGATAGTCATCATAATCGGTAAGCATTTATTATACATTTTTTTCTATTTAGTCTTTATAAGACAATAACACTTTGAAGAAGGTATACTCCCGTTTCTTACACCACAGAAGTATGACAGGAAAGATTACATAATTTTTTCAAAGATTACTCAGAGTAAAAGTAGTTTGGGCAGGAACAGAACCTCTGATTTGTAATATTAACAATACCTAACTTCTGTAACTAAACAAGAGAGTGTTTGCCAGTCTGGGGAACTGAACTAATTAGTGAGACTCTATCTCAAAAAAAAAAAAAATAAAATAAAATAAAGGCTGGGGTTGTAGGTCAGTGCAAAAGCCCCGCTTCAACCTTCAATACCATAAAAAAGTTAATTTTACACCATTATCAAATATATTACTGTCTTCAATTTTACCTCTATGTATACCTGGGAAGGGGTGCAAAGACTTTTTTGCTGTAAGCAGAAAGCAAATAGGTCTTGCCTATGTCTTCCTGACTGAGGTTTGTCATCTCTGTATTGTGTCTTATTTTCTAGGTCTTGTAAAACTAAATGGGTGTAACTCACCTCTTTCTATCCCAGTCCAGCTCCATCTCGTCCCCTGTTGTGTATTTGATGGACATGACAGAATAGTTACAACTGCCAGCAAACATTTCAGAGACCAAGTAATAAGGCAGCTATTTTATTGATTTTCACATAATTGGAAGAAGCTGAAACTGGATAGCATAGCAATAACAATAGCAAATTGGTCAAACACTATTGGAATGATGAAATATAGGTCCTCATTGGTTAGATTCATCAGACATAGCTAGCTGGCTAAGGAAGAGCTTTAAGAAAAAAATGAGTATCAGCCATTGGGTAAGAATGTCTGTTCTATGAGTGGATGGGTAAACAGAGTGAAATACATATATATATATATATATATATATATATATATACACAATTATTCAATATATATCATTATTCAATATATGTATGAATATTATTCAATCTTTAAAAAAGGAAATTCAAATCTATGCTACAACAGGGGTGAACCTTGATGTAAGTGAAACACAAAGAGAAAATTGTTTCATGATTTCCCTTTTATGAGCTGCTTAGAGTAGTCAAAATAATAGAGGCAAACAGTTGAATGGTAGTAGTGAGGACCTGGAAAGAGGGAGAATGAAAGTCATTTTGTAATGGGTACAGACTTTGACTTTTACAAGATGCAGAGTTCTAGAGATACATGATTATAATGATTACCCCAAAGGATGAATGTACCGAGTACCACTAAACTGTGTGTTTAAGAATGGTTACAGTGATAAATCTTACATTTTGTGTATTTTAATGCAATTAAAATTTGGAAATTAAAAAAATGTCAATTTTGTGAGATCTGTGATTGACTCCCACAGCTTCTTCTAAGACCATAAGTTAGGGACAGTTCTTTAGTTATGGAATACTGGAAAAGTCAGGAGGTTGGGTATAAGAGTAATAAAATATATCCAGGGAGGAAAATATCTTCTATTTGCATGTGAATTTATGTAGGCCAATTAATGAGAAAAGATATTGAGGTGAAGGGAACATAAGATGGAGGTTCAAAGGGTACTTAAATTACACTCTGAATTGTACATGAAAAGTATGTTTGTTTCTGTAAGCTCTTAAAGTATATCACTTGTACGATAATTTAGTATCTATCACATTCTCTCATATTTATTTTGATTATATATAGTCACCTTACTGCTTGCTGGCAAGGTCAAACATTTTTGTTTTGATTTGTTATTTGAGACAGGATCTTGCTTTGTAGTTCAGGCTGGCCTTGAACTCACTTTGTAGCCTAGGCCAGTCCTGAACTCAGCGATCTTCCTGCCTCAGCTTCCTGAGTGCTGGGATTACAGGTGTGTACCACCACGTCCAGCCTAAACATGTTTTATTAACCTTTGAAAGAAAAAAATACTTTATTTCTGTTAACTTCCTAGAATATAACACACTGTATTTCACATGGCTGGTGTACAATAATTCTTCAGTGAATTTAGTTGCATTGTGTTTTGTTGTTTGAAAGTGCAGTGCAGAGGTGGTGGCTAAATAAGCCAGAGGGATATTGCAAGCTCTGCAAGATTACTTATGCTGGCTGGCTGTGTTACTTTACTTTCCCTTCCATGAGACACAGTACCTGATACCAACAACTTAAAGGAGAAGAGCTTTATTTTGGATCATGGTTATAGTCCATGGTCAGCAGGCTTGAAGGCACAAACAATATGTGGAGGAAAGCTGCTCACATCATGGAAACCAGGGAGCAGAGGGAGCAGGGAGGAGCCAGGGAGGGAGACACACCCTTGCAGTCCAAGTCCCAGTAACCCACCTCTTCTACCCACCCCTTCTGACCCACCCCACTGCCAGGCAGCAAGCCAGCCAGACAGCCCCCACAATTCAATCACCTTCCAAAGCCTTGTTTGTGAGCACATGAGGTCTTCTGGGGGACACTCTCAAACAAGTGATAACAATGGCTGACACGAATATCCCAAATGGGTCCCAGAAGTCAAGGGCATGTGTCTGTATATGCATAAGACACATTAGAGAAGGTGCACATTACTGGCTAAACAAGAAAAATGTATACTTCTGGACAATTTTACATTATATTTTTCTAAACGTCTTTATTTTACAATGAAAGTATGTCATTTCAAATTTCTAATTTAAAAATAAACATCTAAATTTGAGACTGACCTCATTATGACATGAAAAGAATGCAAATCTAAGTAACGGGTGAGGTTGGGGGTGTCGTCTTAGATGAGAGAAAGCAATAGTGCGAAACATACTGGAGGAGGATGTAAAAGATACATGAGAGTGTTAAATACAGAAAATGATGGGGTTTATAGTCAATATTGTTTTATTTCTAATATTTGCACGATACCAATCCTGGCTTCCTAAAAAAAGAACTTTGTGATTCAGGGGAAACTCCATACCCTAAATTTTCTTGTTGGAATAAGTTAAAGCATGTAAAATATTTTGGTGTTCCAGGTAATGTGATGGAGATTGCACATACAAGTCCCAGAAAGTCATTAAAGCAAAACCAACATAATTTCGGTTCTTAGTTTAAGCAATGCTGAAGTTGGTCATACAATCCTGTTTATGTTAAGTACGACTCAGCAAATATAACCTCTTGCTCACTCCATAAAATATCTGCTTCTAGAAGTCTGTAAAACAACTAATAAAGACAGCTTCCACATTTAAAATGTATCAAGATGTTTATTCTTCTGTGATCACCAATCTCAAGCTATTGTGTCAAAAACTCTTTCCAATTCCAATCAACTGTGTCGTGCTGGGCACATATCGAAGTCAGCCGGCCCGTATAGGGCCCTAAATGCTACAAATGTCCTCCAAGATCCCCACTGAGATGCTGCAAGGGTCTTTCAGGATGTTGTTCTCCCACATTGCATTACATTGGATAAACATAGTAACGTTAATTGATTTTTCTGGTGTGTTGACGAAATTGACTAACACATTGATTCAGCCTTTAAGGAAATCATAACATCTTAAAGATTTGCCTAGGCAGCAAAATCTCTGACAAATGATGGAAAATTTTATACAACATTGTTATTCTACTATGATTCTTTGATGGTCCCTTGTCTACTCTTACATTTACTTATTGTGAATTCTATAAATTGTGAGTTCTGTGAATTCTATAAATTGAGATCATATTACATGTATAGGATGGAGGCTAAGACACCTGTGTTTGAAAATATATATTTCTTAAAGTCAAGGAGAGCTTCAAGCAAATTATAGAATTATAAGCAAAAATGACATTAAAATGATTCAGTGTACATAAAATATCCACATATGCATAGTGATGTCTGTAAAAGTGTCATGAAAGAGTTCATGAGTCAAACATAATTTAAAAAAGCATATGAAAAGGTAAAAATGATATGTACAAAAGATGTATATGATTATGCCGTGTTTGGAAATATGTAAGCTTTGAATATTATTGGAACACATTGGATAAAGCATGTGAAAACTACACATTTTAAAAGCAATGTATGTCACCTTTGGCAATTGACACAATGTCTTTTTAATAACAATCTTTGGAGAATATAGACCATGGAAAGAAATTGCTTGTCACATGCTGGCCTTATTTCTCTTACAGCACTATGAAGGTTTATTTAGGGTATGAGATTACAGGTAAAGTGACTAGATGAAAAGCTATTGCATCTACAAGAGAGTTGGAAAAGATAAATTAAGGAAGTTAAATTAATATAACTTAAACATTGATTAATCATTAGATGAAACTGTTCAAATTGAAGGAGTCATTTTCAGATCAGTATTAATAGCTGGTTGGTTGATGATTATTGTGCTATTTAATGAAACTATTAATAATGGGCAATTATTTTCACAATATATTAGTCTTGAAACATTTCTGGACTCATTATGGTCGTATCAATCTTACGTGATAAATCAATAATATTGATCCATTCAAAACACACAGTTTTTTAATTTAAGTGATTATATAGAAACTAATGGCCTTCCACAGAGTTTTTCTTAATGATGAGAAATGGTGGCAATAAAAGTACTTGAAATAATTTATAAACGGTTTATATATCCGTCAATTGCTATGATTGTCCAGTGTCAATCATGTTTGAACTTAAACCTATTGAAAAGATGAAATATAAAATAGTCTAACCCAAAATGTCTACTATATTAAGCTTTATTGCCTATTTTGTCACACCAGTCTGTGTGAAGTCTCATTGAGGGGTGAGAAAATCACTTTTGTTTCTACATTCTATTGAAAATCTGCACTTAAGTATGGTTGGATCCAGTACAGCCTTAAAACCAGAAAGGTTATTGAACTAAATGGGAAAATAGGGTGATTTTTAGAGTTGTACAGTGAAAAGGAAACAGGCTTTGAATACCAAAGAATGTTGACCAATAGTAGGTGATTTATTTTCAAACATATTAGTTTTACAGCAAGAATGTTGATTAGAGCATCCTCATTCTTAACGAAGAAGACACTGGGCCTGTGAACCTCATTATGAGTGGACATTAAAGAAACTTAACACTTTAGAGTAAGACTTTGTAAAAGGCTGCTTGTTTTAGAATGTTGAGGTAAAAAATATTTTTATGCTGCTGCCTCTAGCCAGTGCACAAAACTAAGTCTACTGGCAGCAGGCTTCAGCTGTTTGAGGGATTGGTAGGAAAGAGGATAAACTATTACAAAACACTTACTTAAAGAAACAGTTTTTACTTTATTATTGGGTATTGCTAGAAAGTCAGCACGCCTTGAATTGATAAGATGTATCTGCTCTAATAGTATAACTACTTTTCACTCATTGTTTTACAGCCTAGTTTTTTTTGTTCAGGTGTGGTGAGTCTAACAGGTGAGGAGACGGCTACTGAAAGGCTAGTTTGTTAACGACAACACTGCAGATGAAGAGGCGGGTCACGCCAGGGGAAGCTGCACGGGAGCACGCTAGGTTAGGTCTGGAGGCAGTGGGATCCAGGGGCAAAACATGAGCCAGAACATTATTGTGGTTTCCATGGCGAGGGAATAGAAAGAGAAAGCCAGCAGGTTCAAAAGGAACTAGTCAGAATAACCTGTCCTTGGGTCAGGGGAATAGTGGCCCTCGGGCAAGATCTCAACAGAGGAAGTGGTAGCACTGTAGGCTCTGGGTCGGCTGGCTTGCATGTCTGGTGAGTCTTTTCTTTTCTTTTTTATGTGGGCACTGGGAGTCGACCTCAGGACCTAGCGCTTTGCCAGCAAGTGCTTGTGCCGCTGAGTGGTATCACCGGCCCTTTTTTCCTTTATGTGGGTACCGGGAGTCAAACTCGGGCCCTCGCGCTTGCCAGGCAGGCACTTATGCTGCTGAGCCATTTCACCAGCCCTGGTGAGTCTTCTCTTACCTCGAGGAATTGGCTGGCTTTGGGAATGGGCAGACTCTTGGATGTCAGCAAGGTCCCAAATGTCAAAGCAATGGAAAAGCAGAGACTAAAAAATGCAAGATTAACACACTCATTGATGCCCAAATCTCTATATTTATTCACCCACAAAAAAGAAAAGAAAAAAGACAGAGAAAAGCAACAATAAAGTGTGTTCTGATATCAGGCTCCAAACTGTTGATCTCACTACAAGAGATTTCAGGACCAGCACTAAACTCGTTGCTAAAGCCAATGAAATCCGGACACCAGAAAATTCATAATTGTTTTGGCTTTGTTTTCCAAAGACTTTTTCAAAGCCTCATTTAAGAAGCTGCAATTAAGGTAAAGATATATTCCTTTTTCTGATTGCTTAGTGAAGTAAGAACATATACTAGCATTTAAAATTGTCTGAGAGAACAAGCACTCAGAAAGAAATTGAATTTGCCCCTTTTAACTTCAAGTAAGGTAACCCATAACCTACTTACAGCAGATGGAAATCTGTTCCACTCTAAAGCAACTAATAACCTATTACAATGGACATCTCTAAAGGAAACCATGTCAGGTTGTCTTCCTGCACCTATGGCGTTGTTCACCCAAATGTGAGGTAATGTCTTGGTTAGAGGCTTTCTAGAGAAGATCGGCCTCATACCCAATGCTCAGGTTGAAATTTATAGTATTGTTCTACATTTTTTACAATGACTTTTTGTTTTACTATAAATATATTTAAAATGCTTGAAAATAAGTTTTGTTTATATCTAGTAAATATTCTCAAGACTGTACTATATTTCAGATCAAGAATGTGACTAGCTGAAAAGCTTTGCCTTTAGATGAACCAAAAGATGTATGCTACAACCATTTGACTATTCAACAAGTGTCTATTGAATTCCAAATTACGTTATTTTTTAGGCTTAGCTATTACAGGTTTATAAAGATCATTGTTCATTATGGCATCTGCAATTGTCCCTGTAAAACTAGGAGATCACTTTTAAATGTATATTTTAACTCGGTAGTTCCTGAAATAAGAATAGCTTGATATTGTCCTAGGGTTTTCAGATCACGAACATACATCTTAACAGTGCACATTACAACCTAATCCTGAAGTCAATTAATAAATTGGTTGAAATAGCAGTTTCATTAAAATCTCAGGTGCACTAATTCGCTTGCCTAGTGCCCTTTAATTAAGGCTTCAATAGAGTCTGCAATTACTTGCAAATTTTTTCTTTGTCTTAAATATTTGTGCTTCTTTCCTTAACTTTCAAAACTCCTTCAACTCATCAAAGCATAAGAACCACCTCTCTAAAAAATTAAGTTGCAATAGAAAGAAAATAGCCATTTTTCCTCCAACAAGAGAAACAAGAACTATATGCTTTTAAAATGTACATTGTAATTTAATTTGGAAAATAGGTGTTTACTTCATCTTATGAGACTTTGCTGACTGGTTAAAAATATTATTTTAGGAGAATAAGGCTGTATGATATGGGCATTTTCAACTTAAAACTATTTTGTATCTAACAGAATTTGAATACAACATATTTGGTGTTCAAATTTATGTTTTCTGTGATGAAGTTTTAAATTTAAGAGCAAAATATGTAATTTCGTCTCATTTCATTTCTGATTATTTTCTAAACTTTGCTTAAAGCATTGTTTCAAATTTCTTTATATAAATGTGGCACTCAGTACTTCAAACACAAGCAAACAAGTACACAGACTTCAGTCTGAGGGTTTTTTTTTTAATAAGTAGGTATTTCCACATTAAAATTGG
Source organism: Erethizon dorsatum (assembly GCA_028451465.1). Lineage (NCBI taxonomy): Eukaryota > Metazoa > Chordata > Mammalia > Rodentia > Erethizontidae > Erethizon > Erethizon dorsatum. Next base: position 89,452,547 of record CM051826.1, read on the forward strand.
AAAAAGCTCATTCTGTGTTTAAATGATCTCGAAAAACAACTCCCCTCCCACCTACCCACAAAAATGTTCCTTCAGCGAATTGAGTCTGTTGCTAGGAAACATGTCAAAGATTAAATCAAGAAACCTCAAGAATACTGTGAAAACATGTATCAGGCTACATATTAGAAAGTAGCAAAGTGATACAAAAAAGGAGAAGAAAGAAAAATCAAAGATTATAAAATGTATAATTAGGCAAGTTATGAAAGGCAATATGAAAAATAAAAATATATACTTGTGTGTTTTAAAGCTACTTATGTAATACAAAAGATTAGGTTTAGGGAAATTCACTGATACACTCTTACATATTTTGGAAGTAAACTCATTTCAACACTGGTACAATAACAACCAAAAAGGGACTGAAGAGTAACATTAAATCATTTTGTTTAGTGAACTATCTTCAAACACATTTGGACCACAATTTATATTCATATTTTCTGAAATTGTAAAATTACGTATCACCTGGCAATTATAAGGTTTTTAACTTGATACTTGATCATCATGTAAATACTTGAGAAAATGGATAAAATGGTAATCTCATTTTGATCTATTTCCATAGGATCAAATAGATATTAAGGTTACTATATTATTGGAAGAAATATATTTATAGATGAAGTAATTAAATTTAAAAATATATCTTGGGTTTTTACACAGTAGCTGTCTCACTCCAATGAAATATTTATTATTTAATTATTTTCGAACATGTTTTAAAAGAAGAAATGACAATTTCTGGAAAAACCTTACCGATAATGGTGAGACTAGCTTTATAAAGTGAGAATGAAGAACCACTGAGACCAGAGCCTCAGAAACAGAAATTAGTTTTTCCCCTTCTCACTTGCACAGTTGTCCTCTTCTCTTTTTTACTATTATTTCTCATTTGGTGAAATTCATTGTGATATAATATTTTTAGTTTTTTGTCATTTCAGGCTATTCAAAGAGCAAATAACCTGTTCTGCTATCTTGATGTACTTGCCATGTATCTACTCCATCACTGTAGTCATATTAAATAATAAGACAGTAATAAAAATATGCCATATATATTTGAAACTACACTTCTTTGTTGAGAAACTATAGAATCAGGATGACTAGAGAAGCAAATATTTGGCCAGGAAAATCTTCTTAGAAGTAGATTTTAATTCGTGAACCATCTTCCAGAATTTACTAGGTACGTCCTTTGTAATGTACTGTCTAACAATAAACAGTATGTTAATTAATGTATGACCATATGCAGATTAAGTATCCACTAACCAAATAACAAAAATGATAAATGGCCCTAAATCCAAAACTTTTTGAATACCAACATCATGCTACAAATAGAAAATTCCACACTATGAAACTTTGTTTTATCTATAGTTCCTAAAAATATTCTATAAAATTGCCTTCTGGCTGTGACTAAGCTGTATATGAATCATAAATGAATTTCATGTTTAGTCTTTGGTTTCAACTCCAAGATCTTATTTATTTAAATGCAAATATTCCAAAATCTTAAAAATCCTAAACCCAAAATATTTCTGATCTCAAGGTTTTGAGGTAAGGAGTATTCAAATTGTAGCTGAGAAATGCTTTGTTCACTTGATGTAAGTCCTATTATAATTAGGATATTTTCAGTCTTCCCTTAATAAAATTACATGAAGCAGAGTTATAAAATGAAGGAATGGGTAATTAAATGGGACTTAATTTCATTTATAATAATTTTAAGATAAGTACACAGGTGATAAATTCAGAGATTCTCCTGTCCTTAATCAACTTTATGGTTAGGCTGTATCAAAATTATTTTACTAGCAACAGGAACGGCACAAATACTAGTTGACTGAACTGAGGTAACAAATACTTAGATAAAAACTCTTACTTTGCTTAATAAAACCAGAACATTCAAAAAATCATTTCAAATTATTTCTGATTATGACAATTAGACTTGGTGAATGGAGGAAGAAGATTGAGTATTATAAAAACTTCCCAGGAGAATGTTCAGTAATTTTAGATACACTCTGACAAACATGGGCAGTACTTACCTGCGTGGAAGGAGCACCTGGAGTTGGCAGAAGTACAGGAAGTGAACCTAGTGAGAAAGAAGACTATGAGGAACAGAGGGATGCTGTTGCTTTGTTGAGTTGTTCTGACTGACTGCCCTCTGAGAACAGAGGCCCTGTATCTGTTCAGATTAACCTAACTATGTGGCTCCCACTCCCACAACAAAACCACTAATTATATCCCTTTTAGAAAAGCTAAATCCATGGTGTTGTGTAGTCTTTGGTAATCAGAAATAAATATGGAACAAATCTCATGTGTTTATCTATCAGGCTCACTAGAAGAATCTTACTTCAACCTGGTCATAATTAAATGAGAATATATTTTAATTTTTCCTCATTGTGAATGCCATAATTTTTCTATTTAGAAGAGACATAGTAGGAAAATCTTTACATCTCCACAAAACAACAACACAACTGAAATTAATGGTCTGCTCTACTTAGGTTGGGCCCCCATTTCTCAGGTGGACTGTGTAAAGAGCTTTCTAACCCAGGGCATTGCTTTCAGCCCTGGCCCAAGAGGTCTGGCCTTTCCTTTTGTGCTGTTAGCCTTTTTGAAACACAGGTTTGATCATGTCAATCTCCTGAATAAAATTATTAGGATTTTTATTACTAAAAAAGTACAAACTTCTGAGCATTACATCCAAAACTTTCCATAATTTTTCATTTAGTTATCTTTTATTTATATTTGCATATTTTTGTTTTTCTCTCCCCCACATTTGCCACGTTTTCCAGAAAAACCCAGTGTCATAAGGTAAGGTGCTCTTTCTCACCACAACTGGAAAGAACCTTCAACCTTATGAGGATTCCTCAATCTGTCTTTGTCCACCTAGCAAAAATCAACTGGTTGTGGTCAAAAATTTTGCTTAAAAGTTGTCTTTTCAAGACCTTTGCAGGGCTGGTGGGATGGCTCAGCGGCACAAGCGCCTGCCTGGCAAGTGCGAGGTCCTGAGTTCGACTCCCGGTACCCACATAAAGGAAAAAAAGGGCTGGTGATATCGCTCAACGGCTCGGACGCCTGCTGGTGCACAAGGTCCTGAGGTTGACCCCCGGTACCCACAAGAAAAAAAAAAAAAAAGACCTTTGCAGATTTGTGCTGGGAAACTAGTGCATCTTTTATGTGATGTAGTATCTCCATCTCAAGTTTTATTGTAGCCAGCAACCAGTTTAATATATATATATATATATATATATATATATATATATATATATACACATATATATATACACAAACACATATATATATACACATATATATATATATATATACATATATATATAGAGAGAGCTTTCATTGTATTTTATACAAGTATGAATTATAGGGCCCAACATGTGGAAAGTTCATAAACTTTACTCAAAACTGAGTAAATAAATAAGACTCAATATTCATAAATATCCCAGTTCATCCTTTTCCATATTATAAAGCTAGTTCCAATTTGTAGTTTTATGAACTTTAATCTTCTAAATAAGCTTCAGCATCTGAAGTGCTTTTCTTCATAAAAATTAAGACACTTTTCTATACTGCAAATTTATGGCAGCTACAGTTATAACCCTATCTAGAACTAAACAGTCACAGTTATTTTAAAGCTGAGAGCCAGCTTTGAAAACTTCTTCCAGTTCCACTAAATAGTTCCCACCCTGACCTTTCTACCTTCTAGAGGTAAAGAACTTCAGATTCTCATCCACTTAGAATTCATTAGCTCTAAAACACATACTCAAATCCATGCATTCGATTACTGATTTCTTATTATTTAAAGCAAATTTAGTGAGAGAAAACAATATTAGAACTAAAAATAATTCACAATTTCTAGAAATTGGTAGCTCAAACTGCCAGTATCTTTTCCATTTCAAAATTAAGTAAACAGAAACTAAAATGGTTGTACATTTCTTTCCTGTTCTTACTACCAGTCTACTGATGATCTTCTACATATACCTACATATAAAAAGAGTTGTCTATCTTATTCAAATTTTAAAAACTAAGTTTAAAAACTAATTTTGTTTAAGTTTATTTTAACAGAATGTAAAATTTTACATATTTATGGGGTACTGTGTGATATTTCAATAAATATTACATTCTGTCATATTAAACCAGGACAAACAAATCTGCCTCCTCAAATATTCATCATTTATTTTTAGTGAAACACTCATAATCCTTTCATTTTTTAAAATATATCGTGTTTTATTATTACTACTTCTGTGCACAATGGCACACTGAAATTTTTGCTCCCAGCTATGACTTAGTACTGATTGTTCAGTATTTCCCCATCCCTCTCTCCCAGGTTTTGGTCTCCACCATTCTGTTCTCACCTCCTATAAAATCAACTCTTTCTGGATGCTACATATGAGAGAGATTATTAGGTTCTTGTCTTTCTGTGTGTCACTTATTTCACTTAACATAATGATCTCCAGTTTCAGCTGCACTGTTGTAAATGAGAGTATTTCATAAATTTTATAGTTGAGTATTATTCTATTGTGTATATGAACCATACATATTTTATGTGTTCATCAGCTGATGGACATTGACATTATTTCCATCTCTTGCTATTGGGAATAGTGTTGTGATAGACAGGATTGCACGTATCTCTTCAACATGCAAATTTCATTTTATTCGCGTATATGCCCAGGAGTGGTATTGCTGGATCATATGATCGTTATATTTAAAAATGTCTTAAATAACCTTCATAAATATATATTCCCACCAGCAATATGTAAGTTTCCCTTTTCTCTACATCTTTGCCAGCTCTCATTATCTTTTGTCTTTTTGATAATAGCCACTCTTACTGAGAAGACGTCTCATTGTGGTTTTAGACGTGAAAAGATTTTGAAGTCCCAGACTATTGTGATATTTAACTTTTCAAGTATCCAACTGAAAAATGTCTTCTGAACAGTCCACTGTATCCTGTAAATGCAAAGTACTGATTATTTCATTTTCCCACTTGGAAATATAGAAATAGAATTTCATTACTGCTGTTTGTAAAGCAGGCTGCATTCCCTAACACTAATATCCCTAACACTTCTGCATTCTTACCCATTATTCTTTCCCTAGGTGAAGATTTACTGAATAAATTTTGAGTAAGATGTTTGTTGAAAATATTGCCTACTATTTGTTGTAATGAAATTTCAATAGGTAAGTTTTCCTTTTACCTTCTATTTTAATAGAATAGGTAGAGGGTAGGGGATGTAGCTCAGTGGCATGGTGCCCGCCTGGCAAGTGCAAGGTCCTGAGTTCGATTCCCAGTACCAAAAAAAAAAAAAAAAAAAAAAAAAAAAAAAAAGAATAGGTAGAATACTCCTATTACTATCAGGTTTGAGCCCAACTATTGTGTGCTCCACCAGAGTGTTGCAGAAACCAGAAAAGGAATTATTTCTTCCTTTTTAGTTACTTTATATTTTTATTAATTCAAACTTGATTCTTTAGCTTCCTTTTCTCTACTGTGATTTTTTATTGTCCCATATTAGTTTTACAGTAAAATGAAGCTTAGTTTTTTCAATGAATAATAATTATTTTGCATATTACAAAGACCTTGATTAATCAAGGGGAACGTACATTATCTTGAGTGTTCTTGGAAAGCATGACGAAGTGAGTGTGTCCTTTGTAAAATACATTTATTCAACCATTAATTTATTCATTAGATACTTTCAGGGCATCTATTTTGTGTGCACTACAGAAGAGTTTATTTTCACAGTGGTGAGACAACTAAATAAGATAATTGAACAAAAACATTTAATTATCCAAGGGAAAACTCATCTTGCTGCATATTATCTAGATCACTCTCTATAAATGAATAAAATTCTAGGCAATTTTTAGTATTCTAAATAAGGATAGAATTGCTGTGTTTAATATAATGTGGTCTATGTAAATGATTTTTCTTGGCTTCTGCATTATAGACACCACCAATATTGAAACTGGCAAAAAAGAAAAAAAAAAAAAAAAAAAGTACAGAAGTGGTAAGTTATTGAAAAAGAAAAGCAGTAATATCCCTAACACTTCAAAGGTCACCCAACCATATAAGGGAGAGTTTTCTGATGTGTGTGTGCACATGTATGTGTGTGTGTCTACATGTTACACATCACAACAAATCTTCTGATCACCTATTTAAAAAGTACAAATTCCTTCTGGCAAGAAGATGGAGGAAGGGGAACTGTCATACATAGAGGATGGGAATGTAAAGTACTGTAGGCACCACTGAAAAACAGTAAGGAGGTTGCTTAAAAAACTAGAAATAGAACTACCACATAATCCAGCAACAACACTCCTAGATATATATCCAAAGGGAGTGAAATCAGTACATCTCAGAGAGAGTTTCCCTGGCTTGCTTAATTCAGCACTGTTGGCAATGGAATCAATCTAAGTGCCCATTCATGGATGAGTGGGTAATGTATTTTCTAATATACATATTAGAAAAATTATATATATATGTATATATATATGTATATATATAATAGTAAATGAATGAAATTCTATAATTTATTGAAAAATGGATGAGTTTGGAGGACATTAGATTAAATCAAATTCAGGCACAGGAAGACAAATAGCTCATATTCTCATTTATATGTTGTAGCTAAAGTTCATATCAAAGAAGTAAACAACAGGATAGTGGTTACCACAGTCTGGGAAAGACCTGGGGGAAGGAAGGCTGGAAAGAGCACTGTTAACGAGTGCAGGATTGCAGTTAGGTAGGAGGAATAAGTTCTAATGTCCTATAGCATGGGAGGAAAACCATGCTTGAAAAGAATTAATTATTTCAAAATAGCTAACAGAGAGGAATTTGAATGCTTACCAATCAAAGAAATGATGTACGTCTGAGGTAATAGATATACCAATTACCCTAACCTGATCATGTACATTGTATTCACAAATCGAAATATCATACTGTATTTAATATGTATAATTACTATATGTAAATTAAAATAAAAATTATTCCAAAAACTGAAAAAATAGAAATTCCACAAGTAAAACTTTACAAAAGTCTTATTTTTTCAGCCCCCACCCTAACCACCTTTCTCCCATTCTCAAATTTATTAACCTCACCCAGTATCTACCTGGAGCCACCTGTCTGCTACCTCCATTGGCTTAAACAGTTCTGCAGCAATCTCAAAAGTATGACTATATATTTCCAAGCAGAAATTATTTCATATCAAGGAAATTATTTTCATATCAATAAAGCTGAGTTCTATGGTTTATTAGTTCTATAATTTTGGACATACACTTTAACTATACAAAATACAATTTCTATGTCTAATTTTGGGGGACAACACGAACTCATCAGGTTACTATAAAGTTAAATGAATTAAGCATACAGTGAATGGTAGCAGGTATTTTAATTACTGCTAATGTTTTCATTTTTAATATCTAGTTTTGGATATCATGCATTCCCTTGTCTCCTGTCCTTTGACAATGCGTGTCTTTTTGGCACATCTTCTCAAACCCACTTTGTGTGCATATATTGATTTTCTGTCTACCTTGTTTCGTCCCTTCATGCTGACAGGACTCCTCAGATTTGCCATTCTTGCCATTTGATCAACAACGCTCCTCTGGGAGTTGTAACATTTTTACGTGTCTCTGGCCATCTGGTCGCAATTAATTTAACAATAGGAATCTGATTCATGTTTAATGCTTTATCTGAAAATTCTTTAAATTACTTTTGATCTTGCAGTCCTTGTTTCAGATATTTTGGGAATGGTGGTGCAAACAGATTTATAAATCTAGAAAAGTATTTCCCCTACTGTGCCTAGTGAGAATTTTATTCCTATTTGTTCAATTAATGATTAAAATATTTTTTAAGTATAGTTAAAAAGAGTTAGAAATTAGTCAGGATCAGGTAATTGGGTGTTTAATTTTTATTCCACTATACATTCCGTAGGTTGTTAGTTACATTCTTTAACTGAAAGGATGTAACTTTCTCTTTTATCTCAGTAATTTTTAAATTACGTCTTATACTTAAATGAGATATATAGAATGATTTGTATTATGTAAACTTTGTAATAAATAAACGGAGAACTCAGTTTTTTTAATATAATTATGTGACTTCTTTTCATATTAGACAAGAACGATATCAATTTTATAGGCAAGAGTGAAGACACAGGAAATGCGAACCTCTTTAACTTCTGGTCTGTTGTACTATAAAAAATGCCTTGTATATCATTCACAAAAAGAAGGAAGGACCAGGGCCCGTGAGAAATGTGAGCAGGGTTGTGGCTTGACAGTCAATGGATTCTGAGTGATTGGTGACTTCATTGTTGGCAGTTTGGTTGCTGTTTTCCAGTTGCCCACAATCTGCTCGCCCAGCCATCCAAGGGGTGCTGCTGAAGTCTGCTGCCTCCGTTCTCTTTCCCATCTGTTGTTTTTATTTTTACTCCCTAATTATGAAATTAGATTCATGAAAATGGGATATTTTTGCAGCGTGATACAATCACAGTGAGTTTTCATCATCATGTAAAAGGCTGGTTGGTCTTGTGGTGTAAAAGCATTGGACAAGAGCAAATAATCTGTCTATGTGGACAACTGGATTACGTGAGATCACATAACTTAATAAATAAATAAACAAAGGAATATAATTTGTAAAAGAAAAATATAATGGTCTTTTAGATTTTCTAAATGTCACAAATGAATCACAGTGCCCTGACAGTAGCCTCCCTCTCCCAATCCATGGAGAATAAATTCCAAAACCCCTGGTGGATGCCTGATAAATGCAAGACGTACCAAACCCTATAACAATTTATGCTGTGTTTTCCCCTATATAACCATACCTATGATCAAGTTTAATTTGTAAACAAGGCACAGTAAGAGATTAACAATAGTAACCTCTCAAGTAATTTTTGTATATTTTAATCCACTTACCTCTGACTCTATAACCATTCTGACTTGGAGTTCAGGGCTTGGTGCCACTGTTTGGGTGCATCTTGCTGAAGCTTTGGTGGAACCTGATACTTTCCAATGGGACATGTTGCCTTCAACCAAAACACGTTTTCTGTTCATGTCTCCCATCCACAATTTTAATCTCTTTTTCATCTCAACTAAGCTCTTACACACACTGTGGCCATAACATTAACAGTTTGAGGTGTGAAAGAAAAGCTACTGCATATTTTTCTTCATCACTTCACAGATAGAAGTTCTGTTCTAAGAGACCTTTGAAATTTCAGTGTTCGATTTTCTTTTCCTTTCTTTACCTTTCCATTTACAGGAAGGATTTTCTGGCTTCTTTTTGTCATCTCTGAATTGCCAGAATCACTACTTCTGGACTATGGGGTAAAAACTAAGTAAAATAAGTGTTGCCTAAACATAGCACTGTGCTGTGGGTTGGTAGAGTATACAGTGTGGTTATGCTGGAAAATGGGGTGATTCAAATTCTCGGAGGAAGAGGGGGGCTTTGAGATTTCATCACCCTAGGACTTTTGCAATATAGTGATCTCATTCAGAGTCCAGGGTCTCTTTCTGTTCATTCTGTTTGTTGCTAAGAGAGATGATTATTTTTATTTGGCCATATATTCTGATAGGTATTCAGAAGTGAACAATGAGCTGAGACTAGATGTCTGAAATGGTAAGAACAATGTAATATCTATGAATTGCTAATTTCTGGAATTTTCCACTTGCACTCATTACAATCATAGGTGGAGCTTTGAGGAGGTGATTGGATCACACAGGCGAGATACTAGTCAGTAGATTAGTCCACCGATGAGTTTATAGCTAAATGTGCTGTTGGGTGGTGAAGCCTCGTTGGAGGAAGCGAGTCACTGGGACTGTGGGCTGGAAGGGTCTGTCCCCTTCCCTGCTTCCTGACTGCCATGCCATGAGCAAGGCTCCTCTGCCATGCCACCCTGCCTTAGAGCCGGTAACTGCGAATTGAAACCCCTACAAACTGTGAGCCAAAGTAAACCTTTCCTCCTTTAAGTTGTGTGTGTTGGATATCTTGTATCAGCAACAAGAAAGTAACCAAGACAGACAGTAGTTGTGGGTAACTAAAACTGTGGAGCCAAAACTGTGGAGAAAAGAACTACTGTGAAATAAACTATTGCTTACTCAGAATTTTTTTTTAGTACTGGGAATCGAACTCAGGACCTTGTGCTTACCAAGCAGGTGCTATACTACTGAGCTATATCCCCAGCCCCAGAATTTTTAAAAAATTTTTTGTCCTAATTATCAGCCCTTTTGAAAAAAGCAAAGGAAATTCTTATAATTGTAATTTCTTTTTTTCGTGCCAGGAGTCAAACTCACAACCTTGCCCTTGCCAGGCAGGCGCTGTGCCGCTGTGCTATATCCCTAGCCCTATAATTGTAAATTAATCTCTCTCTCTGTCTCTCTTTCTCTCTCTCATAGGTTTCTATCACACTTATTAAGAACAATTGCAGGGTTAATTCTAGTAAATTCTGGAGCCTTCTGCTCTTGCCTATAGAACTTTATACAAAGATAGGCAGACAACCCAAGAGGTCACATTAATTAAAAGTTTTGTGTTATTTTCAGCACTCGAGAATATTAAAGGATGCACAAATCATAGCACAGGACTGATAGGGAGCTTTCTAGTCCCCTTTACATGCTTATATTCAGCAGGTGCTAGAGTCTCCACCTGCTAGGCTCTCTCTCTTTCCAGGAGGTGCCACAGTTTTCCTCTTCCCTTCCTCTTTCCCTCTGTCCTCTCCTCGTCCCTTATTAAGTAACTCTATCCATGTTCTCTGCTAAGTTCTCCCCTCTTTACTTTGTGGTCTCTCTAATTCCAGTCCACACTCTGATTTATTTGATTATTTATGAAGAAAACCTGCCTCACAGAGCTCTTTATTACCTCACATGGTTCCTGAGCTCAAAACTGTATGGGGCATAGGCATGGATAGGGCATAGAACCAAAAGTAGTTAAGAGCAGTCACAAGAAAATTAATCTTACTGATTTACATTTGCATATAGCAAAGGTATATACACTAGGGAAAAATAAAAACAAAACGCTGGTTTTCCATTCTCAGAAAGGAAAAAAATAATCAATTTTCCACCCTAGGACTTTCCTAATATAGTGGATATGTTGGTCTCATTTTCAATCCAGTATCTCTTTCTCTTCTTTCTATTTGTTGATAAGAGAAATAAATATTATTATTTGGCCAAATATTCTAATGAACACTCAGTAGGCAACAATGAACTGAAACTGAAAATCTGAAATGAGGAAAGCACAACTTATTTTAAGAGGAAAAAAATCTGAAATGGATGTGGAGTGGAGGTGGCGGATAGACAGACCTAGCGGGGGAAGTGGTAAAATTGGGAGCAAGACAGAAACATTGTGTTTCAGAGGGGATGACAAGGCGAGTGAGAAAAACGCAGGCTGAGTCACCGAGCAAAGCTTTTTGGGAAAAGGCTATATACTATGCTGTATAATACTTTTCTGTGTCCCCAAGGCATTTTTAAGGTTTATCAATGTCACAAGGACCTGGTGATTTTTTTCTTTTTTGCATCTTAAGGGAAAGAATGTTACATGTCAATTTTAATAATTCAAAACTGAATAAAGAATATATACATGAGCGAGAGCCATAATCCATAAATAAGTACAATTGCTTAGAAAGAGAGACAGAAATAGAATTGGCCACAAGAACACAAGTCCTGCAGACTATAGCTAGTGGAAAGCCTGAACTTATTCTACCTTATAAAACCTGGGTCCAAGGCTGGTGAGATGGCTTAGCGGCATAAGCGCCTGCCTAGCAAGCGCGAGGTCCTGAGTTCGACTCCCAGTACCTGCATAAAAAGGAAAAAAGGACTGGTGATATCGCTCAGCAGCACAAGCGCTTGCTGGCAAGTGTGAGGTCCTGAGTTTGACCCCCGGTACCCACCAAAAAATAAAAATAAAAATAAAAATAAAATAAAATAAAATAAAACGGGTCCAAGCAATTGACTGTGTTTTTAAGGACAAAGGACAAGTGAGTTTCCATGTATGTTCTGTGTGGCACAAAAAACCTGTGAAGCATCAACTTAATAGATCTACACATGTTCTATGTCTTACAGCTCTAATGACCCTTTTAGTTCTTGACAATATCTGTTCATAACAATTAGGAATATTTTAAAAATACTACACATTACAATAGATGAGATTGGGGTAGTCACACTCAGAAAAAATGCTCATACAAATTTACCTCTTAACCCTAACCCTGTTTTGTTACCAGTTTAACAATTTCTAAACATTCTTCAACAATTTGTGAATGGCTCTGTTAATGGAGGGAAGGCAAAATAAAGATAACTTTTAACTAGGATAACTATACATCTCATTTTCTCTGAGACATGTGCCTTTCATACCTGTAGATCTAACTAAATTATTCTTAATTCATATTATCTTCGAAGAGTGTCCCAGTTTGGATGATAAATTATGTAGTCCCTATGTGTAGACCTATTCATAGATAGTTCAGAAGAGAAGGCCAGATCAGAGCATGCCTTCATTAAACACTGAGGGATTTTAAATTTCTGGGCATAGATCAGAAAAGATGTAGTTGGGTAGATAATTTCTTCACCTAAGAAGACAAAAAGGATGTGGATAGTTGGAACTGAAAGGCAATTTCTAGTAGCATGAAATGTCAGTGGAAGGAGAGATAAAAGGGCTCATTTAGTGAGGTCTAACTTTACAGAGTAGTAACTGAGAATGTTAAATGATTCAGAGTCACTTACTAAGATCGGAGTTCAGGCTCCGATGTAAATTACTCTGATCCTCAGCATGTGGATGACTCTATTGTCATAACATGTACGACTATTTTTCAAGCAAAAATTCAAATGTATTTGAATTTCAAGGATCCATTCATTAATTGAGCAAATGTTTTTTGTTCTTGTTGTGTCAAATCCTGAAAATGTTACAGTGGCTCCAGTCAAACACCATACTAGGGAGATAAATACATAGGCAAGTAATTTCAATCTGGAGCTATAAGGGGGAAGTCTTTTAAATTGAAATTGAAATTTAGCACCTTTCCTAATAGCTCTTTATGTTTTATGCCTCCCCCCACCAAAAACATTTTTTTAAATGGAGCTCTAGCTTGCAACAAGTAATTGAGAATATGATTTGACTTGGAAATGGAGTATTTACAGCAGGAACCAAGTTCTAATGAGGGTTGTAGAATGGGCCCTTATTTATTTTGATTGATATCCTCATAAAAATGGGAAATTAGGATAGAGATAAATATACACAGAGAGGGAATAGCATGTGAAGATGAAGACAGAAATCAGAATGGAATATCATATATAAATCAAAGAACACAAAAATGTGAAAGCAAATTTCCAGGAACTAAGGAACAGCCATGGAATAAAAACTCCCTCACAGTCCTCCATCCTGCGCATGACTTGATGTCAGGCTTCTACCCTCCACAACTGTGAGACGATGGACTTCTATTTGTGCTGATTTATTTGCGGTACTTTCTTACAGTAGCATCTCAAAACAATTTCCTTTACTTCTTGGAAGATGGAATTTTTAAGCTATGTCTTAAAGCATGTTAATGACAGAAAGAAAGCAGTTTGGGGGAAGGCAGTATACACGGTAGAAACATGCACAAAAGCCTGCAGATGCCAGGAAGGCTTTCTGTATCTGTTCACATCCTTGAGAGACTGGGGCAGGAAGCACACAGAAGAAATGTAGAATGACCAAGACCAGTGAATAATTTTTGGATACACCGGAAATCAGAGATTATCATGAAGATAATCTGGAACCATTGAAGAGTTTTAAGGTGAGAAAATGCTCAATTATATTACACTTTCGAAAGATTATTCTGCTTGAAAAACATGGAAAAAGGACTGCATAAAAATATTAAAATTGAAATATCAGCTAGTAAGTTATTCCTTACAAATCCAGACAAATGATGAGGGTCTGTACCTAAGAGACGTGAGTGGGTACCTACAGAAATGGGGAGCAAAGAGGCACCTTTGGGAAGTCCAATTAGCAGTATATGGTGATTGGGTTATTAGTTTTAGGTGACAATTCAAATTTTTTTCCTATTCTCTTTCCCCTGAATCTTAGTTTTCAATGTGCATTTAAAATCATTTGATCCACTGTTTGTTACTGAAATTGTTACATATTGTACATGTTTAGAACTATTCTCTTGAAAATTTTGGATTATCACTGACACAAAGAAACACAACAATAAGGTGTTTTAACAGCAAGTGATTTCTGAGCAAAGAAAAGCTAGGTTGCTAAAAATGGGTACACAAAAGAGAAAAAGTACATACAATTGACAGAAAAATTTTTTCAAATGTATAATTGAAACAAAGTAAAATCTGAGCTATCTGGTTACATAGGCATGGACCTGTGAACGTGGCTCTTGGGAAATTGGGGCAGTAGGATCACCACGAGTTGGAGGCCAGCCTGGATTGTATAATGAGACCCTCTTTCAAATAACAAAAACAAAAAAAAGTAAAATCAAATAAACCGACTTACGGTTATAACATTTTGATGCGGGGTGGGATTTTTTAAAAACCTTAAATGTTGGATTCCTATTTAATACATAACTAGTAACTGTTGAAGGTTCTTCAAATGTGATCAAAGTAACATTTTTGAAGAACACTTTGTATTTGCAAGCAAGATTAGGCTGGTAATTGAGAGTTGACTGTATTAAAAGACTTATTCAATTTTACCATGAATTTTACTAGAAGACAAAAAACTTAGATAAGAAATGAAATTGAATTCATTTTTCAAAATGCAGTTGTTGTAAATATTGCCTAGTGAATTAATCTCTGGCAATCATTACCATATAACATTTATTTTTTCCCAACCAAGCAATGTAAGTGGGTATGCTTCCTGGCTTTTAGAACCTTTGGGCCTGAAATGGATGACAAAAACAATAAACAGAAACCGAAAAGCAGACACATTGAGCTCCACTATATAGGATTCCTGAGAACTAATGCTTTGAAAGAAGAGAAGTTGAAAGAAAATAAATTCAATAAGGAAGGGCTTATATTTTATAAGTGACCCTATGCAGGAAATTAAATACATATAAGTAGATATGATACAAGAATTGGAAATGGTCTTGGGGTATTCCTTTCAACATTGTCTGTTTCTAATGATATTCATTGTAGTGCACTTTCATATCTATTATCCCTCTTCTTAAGTCCCTCAAGTATATTCAAATGTATTTATATATTATACATATTTATAATCCAATTCCCATGAGCCAGCCCTACAAAATTTCTACAGAAATTGAATGTCAATTACTTAAAAATGAGCAAATGTATGTTAAAAGTTTGTTTCCTTTTACCTTTTTATTCTCTTGTTCTGTTTTATTAATTGGTTAGTTTATTTTGGAATGTTTTTCTCCTTGCACTTTTTTATATGTATATGTTGGTGAATAGTGATTCTCAAATTATAATTAGGATATCTTTGTCCTTATATGTATTTTTCTCTATAACTGTAGTTTTAGTTTCTTGTTATACTCTAAAGAAAAGAACTCCAAAAGTCTCATGCTTTACCACATTCAGAGGCTGAATTATTTTACACTACTTCCCCCACTTGTGCCCTGAAGATCTTTCAAGCGAATACATTTTCTTTAAACTAAAACTTCATGAAGGATTTAAAAAGCCACATACTATCTCTTTCCCATATTACCTTGATGTCCTTTTTCTTCTTAGATAGCTTTTAAAAGTCCATTCTTTTCAAATCATTCTTTCCTATCTCAACATAGCAGTACATGTCTGTAGTCCCAGCTACTGAGGAAGCTGAGACAGGATTTTCACTTGGTCTCAGGAGTGCTAGATGAGCCTGGGCAATGTAGGGAAACCATATTTCAAAACATACAAAACTTCAAAACAACAAGACAAAGCAAAGCCCCCAAATTCTTTTCCACCATCATTACACAAATTGTGTCTACCTCTTCCCTCTTTTACATTCTACTTTTCCATTTGTATAAGCCCTAACACATGCATTTATCTGCATTCTAAATTTTCTTTCCTTCAAGAGTATTGCTTTTACAAAGGCTCAACATGAATAAGAAAAGCAAGAAAATTATCCTTCAGTCACTGTCATCTTCCTTTTAAATGCCGAAAGTTGAAAGTTATTCAACTGTAGCAGAAGTCTTTATTGATTCTGCCTAAGCCTGTGTCTTCAGTGTCAGGCATATAAACTGCAGTTGCTTGAGTTCATCCCACTATTCCAGAAGACTGCATGGGGCTGATGCTCATCACCTATAACTAATGGTTGCAACAATTAATACTCGCCTGGGTGTGAACCATAGGTAATATACCACTTTGAAAACTCAGCATGCTTCTCCTTTTCTTTCCTCTCTTCCCTTTGCAATTTTGACATCATCTTATCAACATCCATGAGAAGTATTTTTATTGCTCTGTCTTCTGCATTGATAAATCGTATAACTTTTGTGTATCACATTACTGACTTTGCATTTTCTCTTGTTGACTCATTAAAAAAATTCTGAAATGAACTTTTTATACTTTAAATATTCACTCCTTTGTTTTTCTCAGTCAGAAAAATACCTTCACAGAGTCCTATGTCATGAATATAACCTGCCAATTATATTCTCTTTTTCTTCTTTGTACTTTTCTCTTTCAAGCGTGGAATGCATTTTCCTAAAAGGGAGCACTTAATATATAATCAGAGTGTGAGGTAAATGGGGCACTGGACTTTGCCCCTTTTTACTTTCCTTTCTTCCCTGCTCACCCATTTAAGTCAGAGATGCCAGTCATACTGGCTAAAGAGAGCATTTTATCATGTGAGTCATTATTTAGCATATGTTTATATTTTCTTAGCGAGAAGATAATTAAATGTTTGTTCAAATATAATAATAATCGTTCCATGTTTTCCTTGGAAACATTTGAAATTTTTCATCAGTCAATTGAATAGTTTTGTCTCTTCTACTCTAAAAATCCTTTAGTTCAATCTACCAACTCTACTAGTGCAATCAGTATTTAATGATGCTAAAACCTTCCAACTGTCAATCTCCCCTTCCTAGCTCCTTGAAATTCAGCACTCTTTCTAGCATATGTTTAGTAAGTTTGGGAAAATCTTATCAGAGCCTTAGATGACTCCTTAGATGACCAGGTATTTGAATCTTTACCACCCAGTAAAAAAAAAGCTTAGCACCCAGCCAATCCCAGATCTTCATACCTGGAAATGTTTCTCTTTTTCAAACTTGTTCTCATAAACATCCTTATATAAAAATGTCAATTTAACACTGTGAGTGGGAGATGTCTTGCACTGTTTACATCTTTTAATTCAGGCAAACTTTATGAGGCAATCCTTATGAGGTCTACTATTACTTTCATTTTAAAGTTGAAGAAAGCATAACACAGAAAATTGTATTAATTTACTGTTATGGTTTACATAAAAACATCCCCTAAGGGCCGGTAATATAGCTCAGCAGCATAAGCGCCTGCCTGGCAAGCGCGAGGTCTTGAGTTTGACTCCTGGTACCCGCATATTAAAAAAAAAAAAAATCCCCTAAAAGTTTCATGTGTTCAGAGATGGGGGGTTTCACAAGGTAATTAAATTATGAAGTTACTATACTCATTAGTAGGTTAATCCACTGCTGAATCCATAGCTGAATGCGCTATTGGGAGGTGAATCCTGGTCAGAATAGGCCCATTCCCTGGGGAATAACCTGGAAGACTGTATCACCATCCTTGGCTCCTGCCTTCTTTCTCTGCTTCCAGGAAACCATCAAGTGAGCAGTTTTCCACCTCCAGACCTTTCCATCATACACTTCATGCCTTGGAACAGCTGACTATGGACTGAAATGTCTAAAACTATGAGTAGCAATAAAAGTCTCCTCTTTTAAGTGGTGGATGTTAAGTACTGTGCCCAAGTAATGAAGACATTTGCCTATTGTAAACAGCTAGTAGCAGGTGGCCAAAGATACTTGTGCTCTGAGTTTTGAGCCCCTTAGTAAATACTTTGTCTATAGCAAAAATTACTTAAAATTTTTTAAGTGCAAACAGCCTCACATCCAAAAAATTGGTATCAAAATATGTTTGAATTTTATTTATTGCCAAAAATTGGTCTATGTTTATTAGGGAGATGTGGCATATTTAAATTATCAAATTTGTATATTTAATCAAATGATGTCATTTTTTAACTTTAAATGTTTCTTATTTTTCTCTTTTAAGAATGTAAGATAGAATTGTCTGTAGTTATTTGGCAGATACACAAATTCTACCTAATTCTACAGCAGTGCCTCAGTTCACAAATGCTTTTGTTTGTGAACAGTTTAGTTCACAAATAGAAGCATTTGTCAAAATTTTATTATTCTTTGTAAACTCTGCATTAGGTGACAAACACGATCATGCCCATCTTTTCAGCACAAACACGAGCATGACCATCTTTTCCAGAACTGTGCAATGAATTAAGTTCGTGAACCGAGGTACCACTGTACTAGTATTACTTTAGTATTTTAAAATTACAAAATCAAACAACATTTCCTAATCACAGTTAAATTGATATATAGTGGTTATTTCCAAAGATGAAAAATTTAGTATACATATATTTCCCTATCTCATCCGTCATTATTGTCCTATTTTAATATGTGTTTTAGCTTCAGTTTTATTTTTTAATATCCATCTCTTTTTTCCAAGGAAAATGTGACATTTGTCTTTAGTTTGTTTAACCATTAACTCTCTTAACTTTGTGTTTACTAGGTTTATACTGACACTTAATGCTTTCTTTCTGAGAAATGTATATCTGAGAATTTTCTTCTCTTTCCATACTTCAATGTCTTCTTGAGTTAGTGATGTAGAAAAAGTTAGAGATGAATCTGATATTATTCCTTTTTGTGTGAACATTATTTTGTCCTGCCTCAATGGCCTTAGGCATTCTTTTAACCTATGCATTTCAAAATGTAACCAGGCTATCTAGGTACTGTTATAGAGTATAGAATAAGCACATGGTTTCAAACTGGTTTTCAACTGTGATAACTATCCTCTTCTAAAGTCTCCATTATCTGTCATATGTAAATAAAAGCAAACAAACAAACAAAAATGACCTTTAGTTAATACATGTGTTAATACATGTGTTAGCCTGGCCTGGTGGTTTATGCCTGCAATCCCATCTGTCTGTAGGCCTAGGAAAGAAAATCTCAGTGAGTGAAATGGCAGCTTGAGCTGCATAGAAAGTTCAAGGTCCACCTGAAATAAATAATGACACCCTGTCTCAGCAAACAAAAAACCTAAAAAAAAAAAAAAGCTGAAATTAACTCAAAATTAGTTTTACAGGTACATGTAAAAATGTAAAACTATCAGACATCTACATAGGTAAATTTTTGAGCTCAAGGTGGGCAAACCTTTTTTAGTTTGGACACACAGTAACAAAATATTTTTAAAATTAGATTGATAAAGTAATTGTTTTCAAATTCTCTTAAATTCTATTTAAGAGATGCTTTTACCAAAATGAAAAGACTGACTAGTACAGGTAATACAATGGCAGCTGGGAGCTGGTGAGATAGCTCAGCGGCATAAGCGCCTGCCTGGCAAGTGCGAGGTCCTGAGTTCGACTCCCGGTACCCACAAAAAAATAAATAAATTTTAAAAAAAGGCAGCTGGGAAAGCACTCCTCTCCACCCACTTAAATTTGAACAACACCCAGGACCAATCATCCTTCCACTGTTCTAAGAAAGGTCAAAAATAAAATAATAAAGACCCAGAAAAATCTCTAAAGTTCTAAGCCAGAGCGCATGCATTTTAGGTCTCCTGGCTTGAGATACAGTAGACTTTTCCTCACTGAAACATTATAAAATGTTCAGAAATATGGACTATATATCATATGTGTAATTTAATCACAGTGAATTATGGAAAATCCATGCTCACTGAAAGCCCTTGAGATGATTCAGAACCCTGTCATTATTCCTGTCCATCGTACGTAGAGACCTAATAAGACCAGGGCTGGAGTGCACTTCTTTTAAAATCCAAAAGCCTGACCTATTTGTGTGCTGTGCTTTTTACTTTTTTGTCATTCTGGAGCCTCTTTTCTGTTCATGCAACTTTTTGTTGGCATGGACCTGGTTTTAGAACATCTTCCTGTGATCTTCAATAAATGTAGCTGCTTTCATTTAACATTGAATGTACATTTGCAATTCTTTGCTCATTGTACATAAGAGCCTGGAATCTATGTGTTGACTCACCCCACAGTATCAAAACTGCAAAATATAAAGGACCTGTTTCTAAGTCTTACAAAGTATAATAAAAGCATAATAATAATAATAAAAAAACCTAAAAAGAAGCAAGCAGACATTTAGAAAGCATTTAATTTAGAAAGAGTCAATTCACACATGTAATGATTTTCAATGTCATTACTAATCATGGAAAAAATAAGTTAAACTCAATATATAGCAAAATAGCTATAGTTGAAAACATGAGTCACACTAAGTGTTGGTAAGGATGTGGAATAATTGAATCTCTCATATTTTTCTGATGAAAGTAAAATGGTACTTCACTGTAAAATGGGCCTCTTCTTCTTGAAATTAAATCCATAACTATTATAGGAATGAACCATTCTATCCTAGACTAAATACTCAAGAGAACTAAAAACATTTACTAACACAAATATTTGCACATGCATATACATAGCCACTTCATCAATAATAGACAAAACTTCAAAATCCGCAAGCACATATCAAAAGATCGGTGGACAGTTTGCGTTATATTGTTACCATGGAACATCATAACGACAGCAAAAAGCACTCTTGGTGCTACATACTACTAAGGTATGCGGCAACATGGATGAGATGCAAAGTCATTTTCTGAGGAAAAAATAGCCAGTCATAAAAATACATGCTTTGTTTTTCCATTCATATGATTTTTTCCAAGAAAGAGGCCTGGGCAATCTTATGGTCTGATGGAAATTTTACAAATTTTGATTGTCATTCTGGTTACTTAAATGAATTACAGTATATTTTATATTATTTTCTTGGTTATGTTGGAAACATTATTCATGCAAATTTTATGAAGAAGCCACTCACTTTCCAGTGAACAAGATGTCTGTATATTTGGGGACTAACATTAAGCGTGGCTATGTATTATTTTTGTACAAATTTCCTTTGATTAGGTTTCATCTTTCTTGAAGTTTAGTAGATTGCCAACAACTATAATAGTTTTCAAGTTTATTATAATTTTTTATTTTGTTGTGTATTTTTACATGCCCTTGAAGAGAAAAGTGGAGTACAGAAAAATGATATTGGTAACTAGCTATGGCCATGCCCCATTTAACTTCTCGCAAACCTACAGAGATTTCGCATTCACATGAACAAAGACATTCAGTTTCACTGGTGTATTCATTCTGGACCTCAAAGATAGCCAGTTTTTCATGCATTAGCTTCATTATGACCTGCCTTTGGTATGTTTGCATAGCTATGACTTTTATATTAAATATTTACACATTTTTTTTATTTACCTGAAGCCTGGCTATGTTCCTGTTCTTTGCACATTTAAAATTTCTGAGCTATCTCTATAGTTTCTCTATGCGTGAATAACTAATTACAATTGTTATCTGTTCTTTGCCTAAACAGAAAGGTCCTGGAGCATTTTAAAATCCAACATAATACTGCAAACACCATAGTAGAGAAATTGACAGAATAGGGAAGTCACAATAACCATGAAAGGGCTGAACCTCATAAGTAATCAAAGAAATGCAAATTAAACAGTGAGATATCATATTTGCCTATTGTCAGGAAAAAAATAAAAATAGTCATTCTTTTAAAGCTTGCAGGGAAAGAGAATGCTGGTAAGAATGTAAATTGCTTTCTAAAAGGGAATTTTAGAGGACATTTTTTAAAATTTTCAAAAAGTATCATCTTTTGGCAAGAAGTTCTACATCTAGTAGTTTATTTTAAGTAGCCAGACAAAAGCACAACTATATAGCACAGGATATTTTTACCATACTGTTTTTTAGACAGTAAAAATTCCATCAGTTCATATAATGGAATTAATTGCTGGCACACCACATAAATGATCTCTAATCAAATATTTCACGTCGCAGAACACTGTTTACAAACTACTTCACATAGCTATCATATTTGTTTTAAAAGGTCCATGCATGCATAGGAAACAAAATTGGAATATGTATACCATAATGTTAATCACTGATACTATTTTTTGAGATTGAGGATATATTTATTTTCTTTCTTGTGCTTTTCTGAAATTTACAAAATGTCTGTAATCCATGTATAGTATTTCAGGCATATTATTAAATCTGCAGCCATATGACCATTTCATACATCTCAGGTTGTTTCCAATCTGTCTCCATGTGGTCTCATTCATATTCATTTATATTATCTGATATATTCCTTTGGGCAAAAGTTGTCATAGCATACCACATAGGTTTTCTGGTGACTCGATTGTCTCTAAGATAAGTTCAAACTACTTGTAAAATACCAGAAGCCTGCATAGTCTAGCTCTAATTTTGCTCTCCAACATTGTGTGTGTGTGTGTGTGTGTGTGTGTGTGTGTGTGCGGTTGTTGTTGGCATTGTGGTACTCCTTCAGTCTGTAGTTTGGTCTCAACAAAGCCCTAATTATCATCTTTGAATTCCACGCTTTTGCATGTATATTCTTCTTTGACTGTCCTGTTACTTCCTTCCTGAATTTGTTGTTCCTGAGACATTATCCATCCTTCATGATCCGATAAATTGCATATTCTCTTTGAAACCTTCCCTGACTGACAATCTTTTCCATTCTCTGGTTTTCCATAGTATTCTGATCATGGTTCTTTGAAAAATCATCTTTTGGAATATTTAGTAAAGGTCAATTAAGAAATCAATATAAGAGGCTAAGGCAAAGAGAGAGGACATGTCTTAAAACTTCCCACTACCAAAAGCTAGCACAGAACATAGAACAGGTTGAACAGCCCTCACCCAAAATGCTTGTTACCAGAAATGTTTTGGATTTTGGATGTTTCTGTATTTTGACATATTAGCATATGTATATTAAGAAACATGGAGATGGTCTAAATATATAAGTCCAAACATATAATTCAGTTACATCTAATATATATTAGAACAGATTATTGTTTTAATTCTTCAAGTTTAATGATTGAAATTTCTTTTTTCTACTAATGTGTAAAGACCAAATAAAATAGGCTGCTTGCTTTTATTGAGAAAAATATTTCCTTCCAATTGAAGGTAAAATATCTTATAATTTCTTGGAAGGAATTACTCTTCACTTTATGACTTAAAGTTGTTAAGTGCTTCAGTAAAAACAGCTGCTGAGTTTCCTTTCTGAAGTGAATATTTGAAAATTAAAAATACAGCAATATCTTAAAGTACCTTGTTAATTTATAAAATGTTCAGAGGTTTGAGATTAAATGTAGTTATTTTAGATGCATCTAAAAAATCCCATGTGCTCGATGTAGCTTCTTATCACCCCAAAGATAAAAAATGTCAGTGAAAATATGTCCTTTGCTAAAAATTATTCTATTAATAAAAGTTTTTAAATAGAATACAATCACTTCAGTTGCTTGTAATACCATTCCTTTCCTTGGGAATAAATGTTATCTTTGTATTGGTGAGATCTTTAAAGAATATTTTTAGGTACTACCTGCAAATAATATGTGTAGCTATATGTTTTAGTTAACTACATGTGTTTTGTGTTGCAACTTATCTTTCTTCAATATTCAGTCTATCTTACCTTGCCATTTATTTCTATATTCATATTATTTGATTACTGTATACTCAGGATGTATTGCTTGTTCTTATTTATTCTTTAACAAAGATGAAGGTCATTTGTTTATTTATAGGTGTTTGTTTCCAATACTTTTTGACACCTTTGTACTCTGATTTAAAGTAATTTAGGTTGATTAAACTATTTATTTTTAACAATGTTCCAGGTATAACAAAAATGCTGTAGAGAGAAATATTTATTTCTGTTCTGGAGTTTGGGGAGTTAAAGATAAAGTTCTAAACCAATTTGTTGTCTGGTAAAAGCACTCTTCTTGGTTTATAGAGAGCTGCCTTTAGCTTGTCCCCACAAATTAAAGACAAAGATAACTCTAGTCTTTTGTCTTCTTAGAAGAACACTAATTCCATCATAGGGCTCTACTTTTATGATGTTACTTCAAATTGATTGTTTTTGAATGGCCCAATATCTTAATATAATTCTATTTAGGGTTAGAATTTTGCTATGGACTGAATATATCCCTCCAATTTATGTGTTGAAACTTAATATCCCCTGTGATAGTATTAAGAGTTAGAGCCTTCAGGAGCTGATTAAAACATGAGAGAAGATCCTTATGTATAAACATAGGACCTGGTGAAGTTACTTTAGTCATTGCTGAGTCAAAATACCCAACACCCACAAGTTAAAGACAGAAAAGTTTATTTTGGCTTACAGTTTCTGGAGGTTTCAGCCCACAGTTAGGTGGCTCCAAGGCAGGGTGGCACATGACACAGAAGAAACAGCAAGCAGAAGGCAGGAAGCAGTGAGCCTGCCTTTCTTCTTTGTCACTTATATTCCATTGAAGCTATAAGCCTGTTGGTTGGTGTCACATACATCCAGGATGGGCCTTCCCATTATCCACACCCAAAACTATGCTAAACCAATCAGTAGTCTAATTGAATTATCACACACCCTGACTCCATATTCACACACCCTAGATCCAGCCACCTCTGAAAAGTCCCATCTATGAGTACGTGAGGCTTTGGGGAAACTTCTCAATACAAGCCATAACATTACACCCTTGGTCCCCAAAAGACTCATACCTATCCCTTCATGCAAAAGGTATTTAAAATATATCTAAGAGTTGGCAAAGTCCCAAGAATTTCAGCATTGCTGACAATTCAAATCCAAAGTCTCCTCTGAGATTTAAGGCAAACTCTTAGCTACAAGCCCCTGTACAAATGGAAAGAAAGTTAAACACTTCCAGCATACAATGGTACAAGACACACATTTCTAGTCCAAAATGTACAAATAGGGTATAGAAAGGAATAGGACTCAAGCAAGACCAAAATCAAGCAGAACAAACATTAAATCCCTTAGTTCCATGTCTAGCACCCAGGCCAATCTGTGGCAAGATGTGAACTCCAGAGAGCTTGCCTGACTCTGACCCTATGGCACTGCAGATGATTGTAGCTCTCATGGCTTCTCTCCTGAGCTGGCTTTGCTCCCTCCTTGCAACTTTCCTCACATAACCCATGTTTCTGGCTTCTCCAAAGTCCTGGGGTCTCTGCTCCACTTTCAGATTCACACTCACACCTTCACACACTGCTCTCTCAGGAGCACACTGCCTGACCTCCAAAGCTTTCTTCTGAAATCTGGGTGGAAGCTTTCTTGACCCCATAACTCTTGCATTCTGCATGCACCTAAAACATGAACCACATTGATGATGGCAGGGTCTGCTGTTAGCTGGAGCAGTAGCCAGAGTTCCTTCTTTCTTGGCTGTATGAGTTGTATACTGGATTGCTGAGCACTATGAACCCAATCCTGAGGAACAAATTCCCTAGGCCGCTGCCATTCTGGAACATGGTGCCCTGCGGCTCTCTTCTCAAAGCAAACTTTTTCACCTTTGCATTTTTGAGGCTGCAAAGGGTGTAGTCCTGCTGATTCTTGTGATTCTCTCAGATCATCTTTTTGATTGTCTGGTTCCAAGGTACTTGGCTTTTTATTATCAGTCATTTCAAAAAGCAAATTCTCCTCTTCTACACCTTTGCAGTCCACAAATTTATTGGATCTTCCATTTTGGCCAAACTCAAAACTTTTTAAATCATTCTGCTAGACCATTTGCTCTTGATTCTCAAGATAAAGATGGCTAAGGGCCACCAATAGTAGCTATACCACTGCCTCAACATTCGACTGCCTAGAAATTTCTTTTGCCAGATTAATTAGTCCACTGTCCTTAGTCTTAGTCTCCCTCAATGTCTCTGTACAAAAGCAAAACTCAGATAAATTTTTGGCCAGAGCATAACACACATGATCTAGAGTCCTTATAGCCAATACAGTCCTTGTTCCCAAGTTAAAACTCTATCCTGGTCTTTTCAAGCTGCATGGCAGTCAACACTCTGGTGTTTTGTGCTTTGACCAGAATACACAATCAAACTCAGCTCATAGCATTACAGGGATGCTTTTGCAGCCAGCTTCTTCAAAACTTTCCAAACTTCTACAGTAAGCCACCTCCAAAGGTTTCTGAATCACATGGCTGGGTAGTGTCACAACAACAACCCCACTTCTCTGATACAGTAAGTCCCTGACTTATGAACCTTTAAGTTGTGAACTTTCACAGATACAAACACACCTCATACTGCAAACATCTGTAGTTGCCAACAAATCGTGGAAGTTCACCTGTCTACCTTACCATTTCAAGGTAACTGTAAAAGTAAAAATGTTTTATTTACAGTATTTTTGTGTGTTTGGCTTTTTTATGCTTTACATTGTATATATGTGTCAAAGGTGTATAAGACCCACTTTGTCAGATTTAGGAGCCTATCAGACTTAGGAATGTTCTCCCAGAATGGAACTGGTTCACAAGTCAGGGACTTACTGTACCAAAATCTGTCTTAGTTACTTTTCTCATTGCAGAGACAAAATACCCAACACTCACAAGTTAAAGGAGGAGATGTTTATTTTAGCTCACAGTTTGTAGAGCAGGTTTCATAGTCCATAGTTGGCTGGCTCCAAGGCAGGATGGCATGGCAGAGGGGCATGGCAGAGGAGAAGCAGTACACAGCAGACACATTTCTTTAAACCTGGTTTCCAGATACAAAGACATGCTTATTCTTATCATTTTACAATATGAACATTATAACACATTGTTTTAACAATCCTTAAGAAACAGTATGAAGTCTATCATTATTATATTACATTAGAACCATGCCATTCCACACTTGGCCCCCCGCAAAGATTCATGCACATCCTTTATGCAAAAGGCATTTAGTCCATCTCTAAGAGTTGCCAAAGACATAACAGTTTCAGCATTGCTGAAAAGTCCAAGTTCCAAGTCTCCTCCAAGATGTAAAGCAAACTCTTAGCTGCAAGCCCCTATACAATGAAAAGCTGAATACTTCCAACATTCAATGGCACAAGATAAACATTTTCATTCCAAAAGTTATAAACAGGGGGATACAAATGAATGGGAATAAAGCAAGTCCACAATCCAGCAGGCAAACATTAAGTCTAGTAGTTCCCTGTGCAGCATCTGAGGCCATCTGTGGCAAGTTGTAAGCTCCAAAGGGGTTGGATGGCTCCACCCCTACAGAATTTCTGGTGGTTCTAGCTCCCATGGCTTGTCTCTTGGGCCCACTTTTCTCCCTTATTGCAGCTTTCCTTAGATAGTCCACGTTCCTGGCTTCTCGAAATTTCTGGGGTCTCGGTTGCACCTTTGGTTTCACCCTCACAGATTTACACATTGCCCTTTCAGGGGCATACTGCATGGCCTACCAGGCCTTCTGAAAAAAGGGGTGGAAGCCTTCTTAATCCCACAACTCTTGCATTCTGCATGTGCCTAAAACCAATGCTTTGTGGATGATGCAAAGGTCTAGTGCCAGCTGGAGCAGTAGTCAGGCTTCCCTCTCTTGGCTGTAGGGGTCAGGTGCCTGGATCACTGGGCATTCTGAATCCAATTCCAAGGAAAAGCTCTATGCCACCACCATTCTGGAACATGGTGCTCCACAGCTTTCTCCTCAAAGCAAAGTTTTTCAATTTTGCAGTTTTGAGGCTAAAAAGGATGGAGACTTGCTGCTTTTTGCGATGCCCTCAGGCCATCTTTTATATTCCCCTGTTCCTTCTCAGCAATTGAGATCTCCTCAACTCTATCTTTGTAATCTACAGCTTTACTGGATCTTCCTTTCTGGCCAAACTCACAACATTTAAATCATCCTGCTGGTCTCTTTGCTCTTGATTCTCAATATAAATCTGGCTGAAAGCCCTGAACAATAGCCATGCCACCACCTCAACATTTGACTACCTTGAAATTTCTTCTGCCAGATTAATTAGTCCACCACATTTCATCTTAGTCTCAGGCGAAGTCTCTGGACAGGAGCAAAATGGAAACAAACTTTCTGCCAAACCATAATACACATCATCTGGAGTCCAACAGCCAGTGAAGTCCCTCTCCTCAGCCAAAACCTCCTAAGCCTGGTCTCTACCAGTTTTCTGGTCTTCTTACCTCTGACCAGAGTCTCCCATACAGAACAGCCTAAGGCTTTCCAGCTTTACTATTTCAGGCAACATCTCTGAACCTTTCCAAAGTCTTGCTGCAAGGGATTCCCAAAGGCTCTTGAACCACATGGTCAGGTATAGAGACAGCAACAACCCCTCTTCTCTGATACCAAATTCTGTCTTGGTTACTTTTCTCTCATTGCTGAGGTAAAATACCCTATGCCCAAAATTAAGGAAGGAAAGTTTTATTTAGCTCACAGTTTGTGGAGGTTTCAGTCCATAATCAGCTGGCTCACAGGGTGCACTCAGCAGGGTGGCATGGCACACGGACAACAGTTCAAGGTAGCAGAAGACAGCAAAAGCAACCAGAGCAAAAGGGGGGAGAGCAAACTTATTTCCCTCCCTTATATTGTAAGGAGGCTACTCCCCCCAGGTGGGTGTACCACTCACACCATCTCCACGCCTTCTTCTTGCACAGTATAACGATGTTTACAAAGTGAGGACCCTGGCCCCCCCATCTGAGTCACTTAGGTAAATTTCAAAACTTCTCAAGTTGATACAATGTATCAACCATTATAAGAATGATGAGAAATATATGTCTGCATTTTATAAATTATCAAATTACCTTTAACAGATAAAGCGGGTTTCACCATATCCATTTTGGAGGACACACACTTGACAATTCTACAAGTTCTATCATCTCTACCTTACACACAAAGGAGAAAAAGGTGAAGTAATTTTCATAGTGTCACAATGCTAGGAAGATGTTATTTTTTTTATTCAACCTTAGGAAATGTTACTCTGCAACTGATTTTTCAGTAGTGTAGTGTACTGTTTCAATGTTGCCCTTCAACTCCCACTAGACCACCAGAAAAATCTGCAATCAAGTAATGCTAAGTTCATATGACTAACTGTAGACAAGAAAGAATATTAAATTGACATTCTTAGCAAATGTACCAAGAAAGGGGTTCAGAGATTTAGTGCCTGGGATATGGAATATTTTTAAGGTCTTACATGGCAAGAAACTGAGGGAGACAGAGAAGAACTTGTAACATTTTTGAATTGGTGAGCATGGAGAGGCAAAGGACTGGAAAAATGCTTTGATGAAAAATCTTTTACTTTTGATAAATAAGTTATTGTAGTTGGTCTTAAACTTTATCTTCCTGAAACAGGAAGATAGAAAAATCTCAGTGATTTTCAGCAAAGGGACAGGAAAATGTGTTTAAATTTTCACCAATACAGCTACAATAGAGCTGTACACAACTCTCCATGTATATTGATAGTGTTTCTCTGAGTCACATTCCCTTGAAGTGAAAATTTGGAGGCTCTAGTTTTGTACATTTTTATATTAACAGATACTACATATTTGAGTTTTTAAAAACCTATAATCATATATAATATGATATCATAATAATATTATATCATATATATAATAATGTTATATCATATATAATATATATAAATATAATATAATATCTTATAATATATATAATATATTATTATAATATTATATATATTATAATATACAATATATTGATATAACATTAATATATAATACATATAATATATTATATAATATATGTAATATATTTTATATATTGTATATTATATATTATAATATAATGTAATATAATATATATATTAATATAATATAATATGATAATATTATATCATATATATATATTAGGTAGCTCACCAATCAATTTTCCAATCTGGTAAGACAAAAATGCTGTTTTTTTCATATTTTGATGAGTCTCTGATTATTTTTCTACATTTTTCTATCAAAATTGAACCCTTTTATGGTACTCATTTACAATTTCTTATATGATATATACCTGTCCATATTCTTTGTCATTTCTCTATTCATTTGTGGAAATATTTTACAAAACATGAAATTTTTGTTCATTTTATGACAAGTGCTAGGTCAGCCCAAATAAATGGTGCAGGTGAATTCGGGTCTGTACCACATGCACCAATTTTGAACTTTGGTTCAGGGACAACCATTACATAGAACATCTACTTCTTGTGAAGTAAATAAAAAGCAGGAGTGGAAATACAGAATTTCTCTTAAGTGTTGACATACTTTCACTTACATTCCTATTCTACAACTCAAGGCAAATCTGCTGCCCTAGCCAGAAATCAATACGAAGATGAATTTACTATTTTCATGGGTATATTTGTGAAAAAAATGAAATCAAGTGAATTATAGTTAAAGATCACTCTAGTCTGAGACCTTCTGAGAGATAATTACGATGTACATAGTAGTTTGGGTCTTAATGTCCTCCAAAGATCCACATGATAAAGGCATGATCCTAAGAGGCACTCTCATGAGGTTTACATTTAAAATCATAGCATATTTAGGTCATCGGTGTTATACCCATAAAAGGGATTGTGGGATCCACGTTCCTTTCTCTACTGTCTTTTATGCTTTCTGGCCATGAGGTGGTCAGTTAAGCTCTACTATGGACTCTCTACCTTTGTCATCAGTCACCCCAATGTACAAACAATGAGTCTACCATGTATGGACCAGAACATCCAAAATTGTCAGACAAAATAAACTTTTTCTCCTATAAATTGATTATATGAAGTACATATTTGTTATAGTAATAGAAAGCTGACAACATATTATAGAATTTGGTGAAAATCATTGCTGTATATATTGTTCCCACTCAACAAATACAGTGTGTATATCCATGAGCCATATCATAAACACTTGCATTCAAAAAATTATTCATGTTTACAAAAGTAATGACTAATAAACATGTGAACAGATGTTCAATCTGACTGGAAATTAGAGAAATATAAATTGAAATAAGTATTTTCATCTATTTGCTGAAGTAAATGGGAACAATAAGTGCATGAGCGAAGTTTTTATTCAATAATAATGAAAATGCATAGAACAAGATAGTGACTTGATTTTGACTCTTAAGGAACTATGAGAATTACCTGTTCTTTCAAAGTTTTTAAACTTCAGTCATATAAATTTTGGAGATTAATGCATATTTAGTTACATCTTTGAATGTCATTTTAATTGTTTTTCTGGGCTTATTCAACATAGATAATTTTCCTTTTTCCATAAAATCATTAATTTTATTCAGGGATCCTATTGATATTTATTTTATAATTGCTCTGATGATTTCTCTTTGACTTCTAGCACTGCTCTAATGAATTGTTATTTTCCAGGTCTCTAATTTCTATGACTTCATGCTGAGAAGTAGGATAGATCTGCTCATATTGTCAACCTAATTTGTTCTAATTATTGCAACAGTGAAGATCCATAGACAGGGTCTCACATGTGGGTCATGTCATAAAATACATTCAACATTTTATACAAAATACTCTTACCCTAAATTTCCGATAACTCAAATGGAATTCCTGTAAAAATTCAAATGTTTTTGTTTAAAAGAAGACACACAGATCTCTAGTAAAATTTGTTATAGTGCTTGATTATAGTTACAAACTAGGTGACATTCTTGACTCAGCATCTTTTTTCTTTTATTTCAGTTAACACCTTTTAAATGCTCTTGAATTGCTGCAAAGTACTGAATAGATTTTATACATTATATATATTTGGAGAATCATTTTTTCAAGAACAGATAATTTCAGTTGTAAAAAATGAGCTTCACTGAAAATAGAAAGACAGAGGTATCCCATAAAAAATTAAAAGTTGCTTGAACAGTTTATAGTTTGATCTTCAAATAAGTTTGCTCTCATTCAGCAGAACTAAAAGAAATTTGCCTAATTAAAATTTTAGGATGGAATTACTGGTAAAACAACTATCCCACTTGTAATTCCCAAACTATCCTTATCAATGATCAATAGTTTATCCAAATTAAAAAATATTGCCATGTTCCTTAGTATTACAATTTTACCAAAAATATATCTCTACATAAATATATTATTTCTGCTCTAATTAAAATTCAATCCATAGTCTTTGGTTAGAAGTTAAATAATACTTCATGGTTTAATTTAATTATATATCCTACAGAATACTCATTGAGTAGCCCCACAAATTACAACAAATTGGCCCATAATGAAATAGCCTACTTATCTAAATAGATAAAAAACTCAGCTCTAAATTCACTGTTTAATATATATATATATATATATATATATATCTCAACATTAAAAGGACTTTGTGAGTTTTTTTACATATTTCAACAAATTTGGATGTCTCAAACTAAAATTCTGTTTTAAAAACTCTTTATATGAACAAAATTGCTATTGAAAATGATAATTGCATTTCTCAAATACTAATATGATTCCAAACATTAAAA
Organism: Erethizon dorsatum; assembly: GCA_028451465.1. Taxonomy (NCBI): domain Eukaryota; kingdom Metazoa; phylum Chordata; class Mammalia; order Rodentia; family Erethizontidae; genus Erethizon; species Erethizon dorsatum. The sequence goes on from CM051826.1 coordinate 89,484,906, forward strand.
AAATTCCACACATATCCTATTCACTAGCTGTGCTTCAGGCATAATTCTGTTCATATTCTAATTAGTCATTATCATGTAATTTCTAATTATCTCAATTTTAAACCATTAAATATTAGAAGATCAAAGTTTTAAATGATAGTAGCATTGAATTAGCTGCTAAGAATGGTGACAGAATTGAATTCAAGATGAGAAAAAAGTCTATTATTTTCAAATGTCATTTTTTCATTAAATGAATTTTACTTTATATCATCTGAAAATACCATTTCCAGTAATTTTAGAAGTAAATTGAAAGATCAAACTATTGAGGGGAAAGATCAACTGATTAACAAGATGATACTTCAAAAGCTTCTATTCTCTCTAATGACACAAAACTATAAAATATTAATACATTTTTGCTGCCCACATATCCCAGAACAATTTGCAATTTTCTAAATTAAAGACTACTGATAAATAACCTGTGAGATTTTACAGAACAAACTCCAACAAAGTGCATGTCTCTTTCTATGGCATAGGGGTGATCTTAAGAGATCAAATTAAATTGAAAATTTATGCAAATACAAATTAAAAAGCTTTCAGTTTTGACGAAAAAGAACCTCATTTTAACATAAATAAAAGTGTTGTTAGGTAGTGAGGAGAGCAACGTTCCAACATTTTAGTCTCAGGACTAGCATTACAGGCTCTTTTAGGGATGCAAGGTAAATATTCATTTTACTGTAATGTAAATAAATATTTATTCCTGGAAAATAGTTGGAAATAATTCTAAATTCAGAGGATTCTAGACTCAGAAAGGCTTTGTATTTGGACGTGAAGGATATAGACCTAATTTCTGAAAATAAGAAAAAATCAATTTTACTAACAAAATAATGCAAAGGACAATTTAAAATTGTGACAGCCCTTTCTATAAAAGGTTTAAGGTGATCTGTGAAAATCAATCATTAGTCACTTGCCCCAGAAAATTCCACAAAATTATGCAAATCAAGAGGTTTTCACACTCACTTTAAGAACACCTGTGCAACTTAGCAGGCCATAAAGTATGTATGAAAAGTCACCAAGCGGGTGAGCAGTGTCACTTTACAGAAGCAACACGGGCCATTCTGGTGTTAAAATGCTGGAGTTTGCAGTGTTTCCAGGCAGAGTGGGACTGTATACAGGGTCAATGGCCCAAAAAATCTGCTGATGTTTTTGTTGTACATGCTTAAAAATGCACAAAATATTGCAGAATTTAATAATTTAGATGAAAATTATCTGGTGATTGAAGGTATCCAGGGAATAAAGTATCCAAGATGTGCAGTGCTTAACAGAGCTCAGGGTCAGGTTAACCCACACATGAGCTTTCCCTGAAGAATTGACAGGACCCTACTGAAAATGAACAAATTGTTCCTAAACCACAAGAGGACGTGGCACACACACACACACACACACACACACACACACACATATTATCCCAGAAGAAACTTAAAAAAAATTATTATGGCATAGGCATAATTCAGCATAAAATATGCAAAGAAAACTTAATTAATTAAAACAATTAGGTAGCTAAAAGGGAGTATTCCTGGCTAGTATGGGTCATTGGTTCAGTAATAATGGATATTAAAATGGAAAATCAACATGAATTTTACAGGCAAAACTTAATTAGAAAATAAGATAAAAGAGAAAGGGATTCTAGCTTGGGAAACTGACAAAGATCATTCTGCCCATTAGCAAAGGAAAAAAGAGAAAATATGGAAGAAACGTCGACTTCATTAATTGAAATGGACACAGATCTGATAATGATCAGACGATCTTCTTAAAAGAATGGGGACCAGTTTTATGGGGTGCTGTGGTGGCTAGGGTCTGATTGATCATTATCTCAGTCCTGGTTCAGCAGCTCTGGAGGAATCCTTATTGCTTCAGGGTCAATTCTGTGACCATGAGGTGATTGTTCTTGCTTGGGAGAATTAGTCTAGCCTTGGTTCCCACCAAGTGGTGATTGTGTCCGCTTGGAGAGGTGACCCCATCATGAGGGGTCTTCCAGTTTCTATTTTTCCTGGAATGTGAGTTGACTGCAAGTTTAGGACAATGTCTGGAGACTTCCAGCCATCTCTAGGAACTCTAGAAAGGGATGTTATAAAAACTGGCAACTGGATATCCCTACAAATTGTGAAAATTAGTTTTAAGCTGGTGTTCTAAGTCTTCAAGAAAGATAAGAGAGGACAGGAAGTTTAAGGCTAGTAAACCTTGTAATATAGACACTTCTTAAGTGATTAACATGCCGTAGTGCAGAGTTGAACAGAGATGACCCAACTTTTAAGGAAATATGAGAAAAAAGAAATGAAAGCACAGCACCAGCTAGGAATAGTGGAAATTTTGAGATTTCCATTACAATCAGAAATTTAAGGTAGATGAGGAATTTTATATTTTATGGAAATAGAACATATTTGGATGTGATTCAAATGAGAAAAAATATTGATAAACATGTGGTGTTATACTATTGCTAGTTATTTTTTTTCCAGCAGAGTTTATAGAACTAGTTTAGTTGGAACATATAATAGTGATGGGATGTAATATAGAAATGTAAAGAATGTTTCCCTAAATGAGCATTAAAAAGATAGAAGAACAGTAAGACAGTGCTTTTCTAGACTTCTTTCATACCAGAAGCGAAGAGTTCATTTATAAATTGGCAAGAATCAGCGTTAACATTGACCTTGAACTTCTGGATGTGTAATATGGAAAGACAAGATTGAAAAACGGGGAAGCTAAAGATTCTATTCTGTCTTCCTTAGTAATTTTCTAGCAATAATAATACAGTTACATTGAACTGTGAAATCTGTTGTTACGCCATTTCGCCACATAGACTTTGAATTCAAACACAAGAATAATGTTATATTCATCTTCATATCTTTAATGTCTACCACAATATTTCTTTAGAAATTTAGTAAGTTGGCCCTCATTATACATAGATTATACATAAATCTATTGAGAATGTGCCTAATGACTAAAATTTACTTGTAACCTAACATTGATGGAGTGCCTTTGGAGGACACACACGTATACAGAGACGTGGGAAATGTGAAATAGTCAACATGCACCCTCCCAGCCAGCACTGAACAAGGAGATGTCAGTCTTCTTGTTTCACACAGTCAAGTGTTCTTTTCGTGCCCTACTTAATATTTGGCTTCTGGCAATTTTTGCCATTTTTTTGGTCATGTCACTATTTAAAATGGCCCCCAAACACAGTGCTGAAGTTCTGACTAGCGCCTCTACACACAAGGAAGTCGTGATATTCTTATGTAGAAAATATGTCAGATCGCTTTGTTCTGGTATGAATTATAGTATTGTTGGCCAAGCATTTAATGTGAATGAGTTAATAATATATATACTAAATAAGATGTATTTAGACAAAAAATGTGTAAAACAAAGTTTTCTATTAATTGGTTGATGGAAATATGTGGCCAAGAATTTCAGGAATCTCTCCTATTTACTTTAGGAGCAATGATTCAGTATTTGCTAATCCAGTGTTCCCAGTAACTTTATAGAACATGATTGGCATGAATAATGAAAATGAACTGCTTATATATGTTTTCTTGAATAAGTGGAATTTTCCACATAGAGATTCTATTCAAAAGAGCAGTTAGGCTTACTTTTTTTCCCCATAAATGTGATTTCATGTCTGTTCTGGACATATAGTTACCCTGCAGTTAAATGGATTCAGGTACTTAGGTATTTAAAACCTGAAGTTCCTCAATTTAATTTGCAGTCCCAGTGGTTTCATTTCAAATGATAAGCTATTACTGTATCTAAGTCCCTAACCTCTTAAAAGTTTCTCCTTATTTCTATAAATAATTGCCTCATGAGGCTGAGGCACAAAAGTCCCTGACTCTCCTCTTTGTCCTGTGACAGCATTGGTTTGTTGACATCTGTCATACCCCTCTCCCTTGCTTCTCTTTGTTCCTCCTTGGTCCCCTGAAAGGGAACTGGGACAGTTTGCCTGTGCCCTCCCACTGTCCCTAGGGTTACCTGGTGACCATTATGTGGGCCACTCAACAGGAGGTGTAGCTCTGTTGTCAGGCACAGTGCCCTTACCCCCCTCTCACCGTGATGCTACTGCCTCTTTATTAAAGAGGCAGAAGGGGAAACACTCTGATCGGCAGATATCAGGAAGGGATTTGGGCCCACTGTTACTATCAAACCTCCCCAGCCATAGAAGATGTGATTAGCACAGTTAGCCCTCCTGAAGATTCCACAGTTTCAGTGTGGAGACATGACAGCTGTCAATCAAGCAGTTTGCATTTCTGCAGGTTCTCCTTATAGAAGCAGCTGTCACGAACTCCCCACACATACGCCAGAAGATGTGTGCCCTAACAGCAGCAGGACTGAGTTTTAATTAATCAACAGAATTAAAGTTGGACCAATCAGTACATTCAGATCTGAAGGCTAGTGTTTAAACCAGTTTGGGCCAATTGGGCAGCTTGGATTTGGACCAATCACAGACCTGTGGCTGCTATATAAGCAACATTCCATGAACAGGTCTCCAGTTTGTCTAGGAAGGTTCTCTTTTGCTCAGGTCCTGTTCAAATAAAGCATTGCTCTAGTTGTTCTGTAAATCTGCTCATGATTTATTTCTTGGGCAGTGTGGGCTCTGAAGATCTGGTAAATCTGCTGACTCTTATCCTGTGTAGTGTGTAGAGAACAGTTGTTTTAAAAGGAAAAGCTATAAATTCTTGGAGCTGTTAGATTTGGAGAGCTCAAGCAACCAGCAGCTGATGAAGATAAGCTTAGAGAAGAGCAGTTGGTAGAACTCAACAACAGCTGTCTGGATTGAGCTAAAGAACTCAACTAACTAGTAGCAAGGGTATGGTATAGACATAAAAAAATTGTGTGGAAAACATTTTTCTAAACTCTAAAATGCAGAACAAGTAATTTTTACCCTTTGATAATATTATCTATTGAGACAAATTAAACACTACCACTGTAAGCATTTCACTCATGTCTTTTAAACATTATTGAAACAGAGACTACTAATTATTTGGGAATCATCACACTTGGCTCTGTAATCCAGGGATGTAACATAAATTTCCTACACTCAAAAGAGCTTGTAGTTGAGGTGGATACACTTGCCATTCAGATATATTTTAATATATTTTATTAGTACATGTTTGTAGTGTCCTTATGGGAAATTTATACATATACATAATATATTGCAATTCTTTTTTCAATCCCCTTTGTCATCTCTCCATCCCTTCTCCATCCATCTCTGGATCCTCCTCCTTTTTTGTACATTTGCAATGCATAGTGTTTACGTTCATTTATTTTTTAAAAATGGTATATAAGGTAATAAGACAAAAGCAATGCATTCTATACTAAAGGACTTGGAAGGGTGAAACCTTTTACTCTAAAAATATAATAAAGATTCCTTCAAAGACACAGCTTCCTTTTAGCAATCTTAATTACTTCTTATATTTGTATTTTTACTTTTTAAAAATCTTATGGGTAAAACCACACAGAAACAGGAAATAAGTAACAGAAAAAATTTTCATTTGGACAAGTCTTTTCTTTTCTTTCTTTTTTTTTTTTTTGTGGGTACCGGGGGTCGACCTCAGGACCTCACACGCCAGCAGGCGCCCGTGCCGCTGAGCGATATCACCGGCCCTTTTTTCCTATGTGGGTACCGGGAGTCGAACTCAGGACCTCTCACTTGCCAGGCAGGCGCATATGCCGCTGAGCCATCTCACCGGCCCTGGACAAGTCTTTTCTTTAATAAATTATTTGCAATAAACAAAGCACAATATCCCTAAGCAATATTATTTTTGCAACAATAATGTCTACTCAGATATACAGCACAATATATATTGTTGCAAAGTTTATCCAAAATAAAATTTTAGAATTCATTTAGTGCATTTTTTTTAGGTAAAGATATAGCTTCTTCTAGTCTTCTTATGTAACTTAATTATGTTTTTTAGTTGTGGCATGATCTCTATTTACGCTAATTACAACTGCTGTAATTATACAAACCGTGCCTATGCACATCGTTTACTTAAGATGATTTTTTTTAAAATCATCTTTTTCTTGACTGCAACAGGGAAGGATGAGGCGCTTACATTTATTAAACGAAGGGCATCCACAGTACACACTAACTTGTACAATTGAGATGAACACTGGGGGATGAGTGAAGCAGGCATTTTTTTATTTGTGCTGAGTAGCAATTCTTATGGCTACAGTGCTTTCTTATCCTATAATCATATGTTTAGTGTCATAAGAAGGATTTACATTCCCAAAAGATGTAGCAATCCAGCTCAGATTCTATTTCCTTGTAAGCAGATTTTTATGTGCTCTGGATCATTCATTCTCTACTATATTTCTAATATTATTAAGTATATCAATAAATCAGCAGCTGTGGCTATAGGTAACTCCTGAAATTCACTTTTACCACCATGTAGTAATCAGAAGAGGAAAGAATGCAGCAAAAATTGATTCCATATTTGACCTTGAATATTCCACTTAATGATCATAACAATCCTGATATTATTATCACTAATTAAGAAAAGGTAAATGGGTTTTCATTAATAGTTTTCAGAGTAATATGTGGTGAAATTACTATTAGAGCATTGATTTGTTTTTTGTTTTTTGTTTTTGTGGATACCGGGGGTCGACCTCAAGACCTTGCGCGCCAGCAGGGGCCCGTGCCTCTGAGCGATATCACCAGCCCATTTTTCCTATGTGGGTTTCAGGAGTTGAACTCGGTCCCTCATGCTTGCCGGGCAGACGCTTATGCCGCTGAGCCATCTCACCAGCCCAGAGCACTGATTTGAATACTTGCTTGCTTTCTATTTAATGTTACATCATTTGCACCGACAGCAGCCCTGTTAGAGTTCCCTTGAGCCTCAGACGCAGTCTGGTAACCCAGACAGAACATGACTACAAAACAAGTCAATTCCTTCAGGAGAACTCATCAGTTTCTGCTCTTACTTTCTCCCCTGATTCTGGATCTTGCTTGCCTGAGCCTATGGTCACTTCAGGGGTTGGGTCACTGGCTCTTGGTGTTCCTGTTGTACCATTCTATCGACATTATATGTCCTTCTGGTTGGTGGTGGACACACAGCAGACCCCTTGAAAAATGTGTTCAACCTTGTTGTGGTAGGCAAAACCTCTCAATTTATACTTTTATTTATCTCAAATATTATAATTTACTTCATGTAGAAGTCAAACAGAATTTAACAGATGGTTTATGTAATGGTTTTACATTAGGAATGCAGAAGAATGTCTTTATAAAATTCACGTGTACCAATAAAATAAAATAATGAAAAAAACTGAGGCTAGAAACTCAACAGTGAAGAGAGGAATATGGAGAATTGTGGGATATTACCTGACCAATTAGAGATTTTAAATTCATCTCTTATCCCCTCTCATTTTATGTAGAGCTTATACTCATAGTTTAAGAATCAATTCAAAGGGCCAGTGAGATAGCTCAGCAGCATAAGTGCCTGCCTGGTAAGTGCAAGGTCCTGAGTTCGACTTCTGGAACCCACATAAAGAAAAAGAGGGCCAATGATATCGCTCAGCGGCACAAGTGCTTGCTGCCAAGCATGAGGTCCTGAGGTCGACTCCCGGTACCCACATAAAAAAAAAAAAAAAAAAATTTCAAAATTTCCTTCTCCCAAGAAGCCTCCTCTTACTTTCCAGTTTCAATTGCTACACCTCTTAAATGTTTTCATACTGTCTGCATAAATCATACCATTTATCCGAAAATTAGCATCCTCAGTACAAAACACCTACTATTTGTCTGCTTGTTTAATAATGTGCTTCTAGAACTAAAAAGATACTTAACAGATTAAAAGTCAATCTGACATACAGATTCCACTTTAGGTTGTAATTATACAATTCTTCACATTGTTTTGTACTATTCATGTATTACAATACATAATACTTATGGATGTTATTGCTATGGTGATTGCAAATAAATTGATAGCGAAGTAGGCCAGTTCTTGTAGCTATTGGTAAAAGCAGCAATATAAAGTATTTTTGCATAAAATATTCACTGAATATTGACTTAAGGTGATAATGGTAGATTTTGTTCTTATATTTGAAGCTTTATATTTATTTCAATAAAATTATTAGAAATATGTTTGTTGGAACAAAATGAAAGGTGAAAATCCATTTCTAAAGGAAATGGACTTATTGATAAAAACATTGAAAGAAAAGAGTACAATAGGCAGATTTAATTTTGTTGTTTTAGACTGCATAGATTTCATGGGAATATAGGTCAAGATCTGACAATAATAGAATTTGTACTAATATTACTGATTTTTACATCACTATGAAAACAATACAAATATTTAATGTATTAGATGTTTGCAGTTATCTGATGGGAGACGGAATTCAAAAACATACAGCAAAGTAACTTAATGTGCAGTTGTTTAGCATGAGATAATATAAAAACTGAAAGCAGTGGAAGTTTATATCCTTCCCAAAGGGAGAAGGTTATCAGCGATACTAATGTAAGGGAGCAACTACAATATGTCTAAGACATTTCCTCCAAGAAACTCAACAGGCCTGTATTTGGTTTTTAAACACAATAGTTGATAATTTCTTATTTAATTATGCCTTATGTTTGTTTTAATTGCAACAAGTCATTAAAAATCTCTACTCTTGTTTATTTCATGAAGTAACTCTGTCACATTGAGAAGCTTCATACTGTCAACACCTCTTTTTGGGAGTCAAAGTAAACATGTCGAAGTAATCTAAAAGAAATCTCGAATATGATCTGCTTACACAGCAAAGAATCACAAACTATTTGAGAAATTGATATGACATAATAAATAATATAAAATATGAAAAACAGGCACAACATTCCAGAAGTAGAACTAATGCCTGAAGATGTAGACTTAAGAAAATAGAATTATACTTTACATTGCAATTATTTTCAGATATCAGCAGCAGTGATTTGAAATTTTATCATAGAAAAACAAAATTCTAATAGTCTAGGATTAGTATCACAACTGACTACAGAAATGAGTTGGGCCGGTGAGATGGCTCAGCGGCGTATGCGCCTGCCTCGCAAGCGCGAGGGCCCGAGTTCGACTCCTGGATCCCACATACGAAAAAAGGGGCCAGTGACATCGCTCAGTGGCACAGGTGCCTGGTGGCGCGCGAGGTCCTGAGGTCGACCCCCAGTACCCACAAAAAAAAAAAAAGGAATGAGTTAAATTGTTGAACAGTAATGATGCAGAAGATAGTACAAAACAAATAAGATAATTGGAAGTTCCAATACATGTATTTATTTTTTCAAATATGTTACACAGGAATTTAAAGAAAAATGAAATGTTGCACTAAATAATCTTTGTAAAATGGAATAAAATTACTTTGAGCTAAAAATAATAGGATTACAAAGTTCAAAAGCCATATTAAGTATTGAGTGGGAGGAATTTTAAGCACACACACATACGTACACACACATACTTCTAGTTTTCTAGAAAAATCACTGAATCGACCAAATTAAAAGTAAAATCACTTTGAATGATAAGACATTTTATAGGAATTGCTATACATTTAAAAATTCTCCTTATTTATAGTATTTACTGCAAAGTGATTGTAGAAGTATATCTTCAGAATGGTACAATGGATCTTAAATGCAAAATCCTATATAAATCAAATAATCATTTAAAGCAGAGGACTTGCAACTTATTTTATCACAAAAGCATACTCAGTCTGTAAGAACTATAAGATTTATAGGATAATATACTATAAAGAAATTATTCAGAACAAAGAAATTAGTAAAATGTACCAAAAATATGAAAAAGTATGATATATATTCAAACCTATAATTTAATCCCATAATTATTTATCAAATAAAAATGATGGTTTGAGAAATGAGAAGAGATAGTGAAAATTGAGATTAGTTCTATCTCTATTGATGTAGCTGTTATTATTTGTTTTCCCTGCTTTGACAAAAACCAAAATGAATGTTGAACAACATGAAATGAACTTGTTACAACCAGTGAGATTTAGATTAACATTTTTGAGAAGAAGTATATATAGTCTTTAGAATACATAAATAAATGGTATGAACAGATTATAAATTTTGTCAAATCTTCCCAATAGTCTTTAGAAATAAACAACTTTACTGTTAGACTTGATTGTACTACATTTCTAGGGGCCTTCAATTGGTGGGATTTTCTAGCATTCTGATTCTTTAGCCAGGTATTCTTACACAAGAAAAAGGAAAACAGGTACTACTACCTCATATTTTTATCTCTGCATTGCTGGCAGAAAGACCTAAGACACACATTGCACATGTAAACACCAAACCCAGGCTGTTTTTCTGTTTCCTCACACATGGACTTTTTAAGAAAAAAAATAAATATTAAATACAGTTGTATTTCCACTCTGTGGCATAGTACTTGAACATAGTGGATTGTGGAATAATTTATTTGTTTAATGTTAAATGAGAAGTAGCCAACCCAATAATAGCAAAACAATTTAAAGAAAGAAAAATTATCTCTACTTCTCACCTTAACCTCATCTATCTGTACTAGTGAAACTAGCCCTTAACTCTCAAAATAGGTTGTTCCTATTTCATTGGGTGTTAGTTAAAACTTAATTTCACTAAGCGTGAATATTAGTGTCAATATCACCTGCTGGAGTGGGTCAATTTGCATATTAATTGCTAAGATATAGACCAAGACCTGTTAATTCAAAAAAGATCCAATTCTTATTCACAATAGTCCTGTCTTTTTAATCCCAAACCTATTCATAGTTATTTCCTGCTGTGATGTTGGGCATCCTCACGGAAGGATGACATTTTCTTTCCAGTCAACAAGTGGTTTTCTCCCATATGCATAAAATATTAAAAGATTTAAATATTTGCATTAATAATTCATTAGGTTGACTTTTAAGAAAATGTGAATTTCTAGGGTTGTTTTAGTCCGCTTTGTTGTACTTCCATGCACAGACTTCACCGTATGTATTTGTTCTACAATGAGGTCTGCTCTCCAATCTTACCGTCACCAATTTTACTTTCTCTGATCAGTCTTTTCTGAGGCTTTCTCTGGAGTCTCATTTCAGCCTGCCTCATAAAAAATATATTAGTTACCACCCTAAAAGACTCTCAGCTGCTGTGTCTATGCCTGTCTACATGCAACTGCTCTAACAGGCATCACGGGCTCTGCTTGCTGGAGTTTACAGAGCTCCAGGATTATTATTCAAGGTAGCTTCTCTGGGCCCCAATGATCCCCTGGCCTTGTGTTAATGGGTTTTTTTTCCTGAAGATGCAAATAACTGCTGCCTAAATTCCCTTTTTAATTGTTTCAAAATGAGGCAATCTGGCATCCTTGCAGAGCCATAAATAATCTTCTGAAACCACTTACAGAAATCCTCTATCAAGATTGTTTTTCAGATGCTTGACCATGAAAAATGTGTACTGCCAAGTAACCACATGTGTGGGAGGGGTTACGCGACAGGAGGTTTCTCTTCACTTCATCCCTTACTGTAAATGTAAAACCCACCTTCATCAGATCATATATTCTAGCAGCTGTGTTAGTACTCAAATATATTATCCAAATAATCTGCTGCATAGACTTGGGGTAAACTGAAAATAAAAATGAGGCTTTAACTCTGCTGCAGTTGGAGTAATCTTTTTTTTTTTTTTTTTGGAGTAATCTTTCTTATATTGCATTTTGCTTTTCATCAAAATTGGGAAAAGTTTACATTCAATCACTACTTGAGTTCATTTTTCTAAACTCTCTACATCTTCATTCATTTCAAGAACTCGATAATTTATACTTGGGTTTAGAAAAGTGGTAAAGGATTCTTGACTAAAACTTCAATTTTATTATCACATATTAAATATAATGTAGTTGTCCCATTATGAAAAATTAAAACCTAGAGTAGCAATGTGGAAGAAAGTAAACCAAGCTCCTGTATTTACAACTAGCATTTCTATGAATCATTATCTACGCATATATACAGTCTCTGAAGCATAGTAAGGAATCAATAAATATACATTGAATACATGAATTAATGAATATGACATAATATCATCTTCAATTCTCCTACTTAAACATTGTGTATAATTTTTAAGCATTCACTTAGACAGAAATCTAACATGCATCCAGAATTCAAATTTCTGCTATATTAGCCATACTTAAGTATTAGCCGTTCTAAAAGGAATCGAAAACAGGTGTTGCCTGTGAGAGTATTACAACACCCTTGCTGTTCACAAAGTGGTAACTCTAACATCATCAAAAGTATCAAGAGTAACCTGTTTAAGAAGGTAAGAATGATGCAAAGGCCAGTTGATGGACATCTTAGAGTTTAAGTAAACAGACAAGAATATTTCAGTCACATAAAATATTAATTTTCACTCAAATTTTGTATCATGATGTGCCCTGCAAAACGTATAATTTTTGTCAAGAAAACATTGATGAGTGGGAGACTTGAGAGCAGGAGAAGGGTAGGCGGAGTATGTGCTATGATTCTTCACTCACACAGTGTAAATGACTGGATTATTCCGTGAGATAGGCATAGGGAGTTCTAATCAATAAAAGTGAAAATTTGATAATTTAGCTTTCATAGATGAGTGAAAAGAAGCATATTACAAAGTATAGAGATTAGAGAAACTCAATTAACTCTTCAGTTTTATTCTTCAAGAAAGCTTTATTTAAAACATTTATGGAAGAGAATTTTTTCTTCAAGTTAATAATTTATAAGGGAAAAATAATATTTTAACAACTAGTGACCCAAATTATTTCTTAGCTGTTTCTGTACTCAAAAATACTTCCTTTTATCTATTCCAAAATTTGCCAAGTGTCAAACTAATAAATTATACATACAAAAATGTAAATATTTACCATCTTATTTTCAACAGTTTTTTCCTTGTTCTCTATTCAATGTTTACAATGTTTTCCAGAGCATATTTTTTCCATTTTCTCCATAAATTAGTAATAATTTTTGACCCTCGTAGAAACAATATCTGAATCTGTAGTTACTTGATTATGGAAGTAAATCTATCAAAAATAATTATAATTTTTATTTAGGTCTTGATAAATGAAAAGGAATTGAATTTTTGTCTCAGACTCAAACAACTGCAAAACTAGATCAAATATTAGAGGTAACATTTCTGAGGTATTGTGCAACAAGCAGCACCAAAGGATAAGCCCCAAGTAAAAACAAACAAGCAAACAACAGATGAAGTGAGTCTTGTGGATGCTTCTGGTGCCTTTCTAGTAGATGTTTTATAGGCTACAGTGCAGGGAAAGGACACCCACAAAGGACCTGATGGTCACTAAGATGAGGGGACAGAGACTGGTGTTAGAGAAGGCTGCAGTGGCTACAATTTGGACCACTATGACAGAGAAAATGTTTTTGCACAGAGAGGTGTACAAAGACCCAGAGAGGAGTCCCTTCAACCCTTTGGATGAGTACAAATGAAGGCAAAGAGTAAAGGAACACACACAGGCTTGGAGAAGGACTTAGCAGAAATTAGTAGGCTGACAGTCCCCAAAGCCATACATTGCTGGAAGTAGTTTACAATACCACCAATGGGAATAGAAAAATAACACACAGAAGGTAGGATGTCGAATTCTCAGAAAATACCAGCTTAGTTGTACAGATAATTTAGTCTAAATTAAAAGTTGGTCTGCACTGACCTAACAAAGCTGAAAAGCAAGACTCCAAAGTATGTAAACAAATTCTAAGTCATTTACCAACATTTCAAGGAATGTTAAACATTATTTAAAAGAATGCAATACTACTAATAACAACAAAAACAACAAAGTGAAGCATTCATACTTTCCAGGATCCAAATTATCCAACATGCCACGGAGCAAGAAAATATGATTCATAACCAGAAAAGTCAAATCACTTCAAACAGACTCAAAATTGCATAAATACATAGTATAATGTTTAAAGTTTAAGTTTCAACCAATATATTGTTAAATGAAGGGGAAGGAAAAAAGTACATTTTCTATGTTCAGAGAGATGGAGGAAAATACAAACCAGATTTTAAAAATCAGTAATACAAAAGACACAAATGGAAATTCTAGAGAAAACTGAATATTGGAAGTAAAATATATGGGTGAAATTAATAGCAGTTAGGTATTAAAGAAGAAATCAGTAGACATAAATATGTAGCATTAGAAATTTCAAAATACAGTAATGTACAGAGAGAAGATGATTACAAACAACAAAATTAAAATCTAGAGCATCAGTAACCTAACAAAAAGTATCAATTGGGTATAACATTTGTAATTTGTTTCCCAAGAACAGAGAAAGGGAAGCACAGCAACAATAAATATTAGAAGAAAATTAAATGGCTAGATAGTTTCCAAATTTGATAAACTCAGAAGAACTTGATATTTTTAATTTTTTAGTTACTCTAATAGCATGTAATACTATATCACTTTATGGTTTTAGTCTGCATTTCCCTGATGATTAATGATATTTATTTATTTATTAGTATGGTTTTTCATGTATATTAATCTTTGGACTGAGCCATGTAGACACATCCAAATTATAATATAGAATAATCCCACCATATTTGAAAGTTCTGTCATGTCCCTTCCCAGTCTGTCCCAATTTAGACTCAGAGGTACATTTTGACTTTTATAGCTGTAGATTAGGTTTGCAACTGTTACTCTTTATGTATATGAAATCATACAATATTCTTTTATATATGCCTGGCAGGGTCTGACATGATATTTGAGAAATTATTTTTATTGCATCAATAACCTACTCTAACTTTGTATTTAGTAGTATTTCATTTTATGAATACAATGTAAGTAACTACTTTTCTATTAATGGGTATTTGGGATAATTAAGATTTTTAACCTTATGAATAAAATTATGGTGAACATTCTTATGCACATTCATTTGTTTGACAAATATTTATCTTAATAACTAGTGGTGGAATTATTGGGTCATAGAGTAGGTGCATGCTTATAATTATCAGAGAATATCAACTAGTTTTCCAAAAAGTATCATTTCATACTTTCACTAGTCATATATGACAATTATATTTGCTTTCCATCCTTGGCAATAATAAACAAGAGTTTTATTTTTTTAGTCACTCCAGTAGGATGTCGTGCTTTCTGATCATTGTTTTAATCTAAATTTCCTTGACAAATTATTTAATTTAGTACCTTTTCATAGGTTTATTAATTATTTGTGTATTTTTTGTAAAGTGCAGATAGAATTTTTGTGTCCATTTTAATTTGGAGGTGTCTATTTTTATTATTTATTAGTAAAATGTCTTTGCTGTCTCTAAAATCAATGAAATTTCTTTTTGTTTACTTACCTTTATGGAAGAATCAGATTGTCCTGCACTTAACTTGCCTGTTTAGTTGGTAGTTTGGTTTCTACTTTCCTATATTAATGCAGGTATTCATTCTCCTCTATTTTAATTCCCTTGGCTGATCCAGCTAATTTTCCTCAGTCATATTTTGCTCTACATTAAATTATTTATATTTTCATTATTTTCATATTTTAAAGTACATTTGATTGCACACATTTATGACATACAATATGATGTTTTGAAACACATATGGATAGTGCAAGGATTAGTATAGTGAAGCAAATTAACATCGATCTGCACTCCCATTAACAGTGTGCAAGAGTTCCCTTTTCTCCGTACTCTCACTAACATTTGTTATCTTCTGATTTTTTGTTAGTAATCATCTTAGTGGGTACGAGGTGGCATCTTAGAGTGGTTTTGATTTGCATTTCCCTAATGATTAATGAAGTCGAACATCATTTTATATACTTTTTGGTAATCTAGGTCTTATTTGGAGAAATGTCTATTCAGATTTTGTGTCACTTTTTAAAGCACATTATCTTTCTTCTTTTATTTGATAAAAATTAATGATTAATTTAATCTATTGAAAAAGAAAAAATCAAGAAGTTCCTTATTTTCTCTGATTTTTAATAACAAATTGTTTTTCTTTTGTCTCGTCAGCCCGTATAACTTAATTTAGCAAGATCTTTTTCAATGCCATATATTTACTTTCTCATTTTGAGTTGATTAATATTCCTCAGAGCCTGAACAGCTAATATTTTTTGGTTCTTTTCAATCTCCTACTTTTCAGACTTTAGGCTGAAGGACATACTGAGGAAGCAGCTGAAAATAAAATTTTCTCATCTAATGACGATTCTGCTAGAAAGAGCAAAGAGTTTCTACTTCAAAGGACTGATGATATGGCTATCAAAAGGAGAATTTATATTTCTAGCTTTTCCTTTGGTAGACACTGAGCTAAGAAATGGCAGTATTCTTTGTAGAGTACTACTACTCTCTTCGCTTTAAGAAATGTTCACACATTTTCTTACTGACTTCACTTCCCAAACTATAATTTTCTCTGTTATTCAGCCTCTGATATTTTTGCGTTATTAAGATATAAGGAAACCAATTTAACATAAAGCCTAAGATGAGAAGTTATTCACAAGGCTGCCTCAGAAAGCTGATCATGGTCAGTGGTTAAAATGGCTTCTAACTGCTTACTACATCAAATGGCTTCTGTAACATTTATCACAACATATATTTATCTTTAAAAAAAAAGCCTACTGGTCGAAATCAAACCTAATTTATAGAACACTATAACTATCAGAGCACTTTTTGCTATGCTTTATATTAAGGTTTTCATGAGCAATATTTCTTTAATTCTCAAGATAACATTTGCAATAAATACTATTATTATCTCCATTTTAAAGAAGAGAAAATTTCTGATTAAATGTGTTAAGTATATCACCCAAAGTCTCACAGCAAGGTGAAAATAAATGAAAGTAAAACTCTCAATAGATCTCTTAGTGGTACAAAAAATATATTGGTCAAATCTCTCCCATTCATCATTATCATTTTTTTGCAGTCCCAACTCAATATTCATATTCTTCAAAAAGTGTTGCCTGAGCAGTGCTTTTTCTTGGTGATTATTTTTACTCCCGTGCTCTCCTCAGGATTAAGCTATCATGGACAAAGATGAGCATGTAGATGGTGACACAGACACAACTCTAATTTCTCTGGTTTTTCTACACCTCCAACGTCCAATTCTAAAATTGGTAAAATCATCAAATATCATCACCTGTGGTGTTCTTTCAAATTGCAAGTAACATAAATTCACATACATATAGTTAATTATCTCTAAATGCTCAAAAATAAGGGCTAATAAATATATGCTCCATGAAGTTAACTTTCTCCTGCTTTTAAAAATCACTCACAACAACTTAATTTAAGTATATACAATGAATTTCTTTGTTAAAGGTATTGTATAGGTAAAGTAGGGAAAATTTAAACCTTTCCATCTCAGAATATTTTTACATGTAAAGTACAATTGCTTTTATTAAACTAGACAAATCAACAAAAAAAGTAAGTTTAAAAGAACTGTCCTGAAATCTTAGAATTGTGCATTACCACATTGTTTTCATAAAGACATGACAGAAAAGACAAAAACAAAGATGCATTCTAGTTAAGATTTGTGTAGAAAAAGAAATGCAATTCATTTAGCCATTCAATAGAAGACACCCTGCTTTAATGAATACTAGAATGTTCTCTAATGTTAGAAGTTTTATAGCTTCAAATACTTTTAATTTCAACTAGTTGATCATTTGTATTCCAGATTTGACTTTCTTGGCAGTTCCTAAAGCTTTTCTATTCCTAGGAAAAGCTTAGGATTCTGCCAGATGATTTAAATTGGTAACTATGAGCATTTCTGAGTACATCTAGGGCCTTCTAATATAGATCAGGAGTTGACAAACATTTTTATGTAAAAAGCCAGATAAATAATTTTGGTCTTGTGGACCATCTAACTTTTGCTCGCAGTTTTTCTTTTTTGTATTGTATTGTTTTGTTTTTTATGTGGGTACCGTGAGTCGAACTCAGGACCTTGTGCTTGCCAGGCAGGTGCTTATGCCGCTGAACTATCTCACCAGCCCTGCTCACAGTTTTAAGAAGTCCCTTGTTAACCTGCACTGTAAAACCATAAAAATGACTATACAAGTATGCAAGGCAATCTTAATTAACAGATACACTTTTGCAAAATGTCATAATATTTGAAATTCCTGGCAAAATGTCTCAGCCAATTAAGTATATAGAATAATGGAAAAATATTAAAAACTAATATTATTTAGTAAACTGTGACTTTAAACATTGAAAACTTGATAATTAAAATGCTTCATTTCTTTGTAATAAAACATCCTGTTGTGATCTATCTATCTATCTATCATCTATCTACATATCTTTCAATATTTGATGCGAACTTCATCTCTTTTTGGTCTCTTAATTCTCCACTTTTATAAAATATCACATAAGTTTATTGTTAGGAAACAAAAAGACAACACAATTACACACTGTGTGAACTAAACAGTAAATTATCGTTTAGGGATTAGTCAGTGATAATGCTGTGAATATGTTATTTGCACAGTGATTTATGGACTGAAGAGCTGTCAGCAAGGTTTGCACGTTATGCATTTATAGTTAATATGCCATGGAACTGAAATTTGAGCATGTTCTTGAGAGGCTGATATTAAAGTGCACTAACTGAAATTTGTGCATATCAGAACTCAGCAAAGCAAGCCTGCCTATATTCAATCCCTCCATTGCAATGTGTAAAGCAGTGATAAGTAGTATATAAATATATCTGTAGTGCTGTGTTCTGACAAAACTTATATAAACGCAGGCAGATAATCAGACTTTTTTTGTGAAACACATAGTTTATCAACCCTTCCTATGGAGTCAGCTGAATTATAAATTATAAGCAATGAGGTTTTTTGCAACGTAGTTTTCACTATAGTCTAGATCTGCTTTAAAGTCCCTTTTTGCATAGCCACCCATCCAAAGTAGGTTTCCCTATCATACTCCTAATAAGTAGAAGTATTATTTTCTAATAAGTAGAAGTAGTAGTAGTGGAAGTGTGCCCAACGAAGCCTATACTTCCTCTCTAGTAATGAGAGCTGCTCGTTGCAGTAATTTATTCTGTTTTAAGGATGGTATATTTTGGAATACCTAAGTCCACCTGAACACCTAAATTCTTCTATAATATATATACATAGTTTCTAAATCTTCATAGGCTTTCAACACCCACTTCTGGAATATATGATTTTGTGTGTGTGGGTGTGTGTGTGTGTGGTTACTGGGAGTCGACCTCAGGACCTCGCGCTTGCCTGCAAGCACTTTTGCCGCTGAGCGATGTCACCGGCCCTTCTTTTTCCTTTATGTGGGCTCCGGGAGTTGAACTCAGGACCTTGCGCTTGCTGGGCAGGCACTTATAGCACTAAGCCATCTCACCGGCCCGAAAACATGATTTTTAACAAAATTTCCAACATGTTATTTCTCACTCATCATGTCTAACATATGCAATTTCAACCATATAATCATATTCTAGGATTCTGGTCTCTTTGCAGTACAGTATGACAATGAAAAGGAAATTAACCTATTTTAGAATAAGATCATAAATATAATTGATGTTCATTCTATGTGATGCCAACTGTTGCTGTTTCAACATTTTTCACGGATGAAAATGACTATACAGTATATTGTGACAATCTTATCTACTTGATTGGATTCTGAGATACTTAGGAGATTAACAAAGGAAACTTCTGGATATGTCTGAGTGGGTCACAGAAGTGACCTTGGAGATCATATCTGGTCTCTGGCTGTTTCCTTTCTGGTTCTTTCCAACTTTCTCTGCTTCCTGGTTGCCATTAGTTGAGCAGCTTTCCTCTGCCATACACTTCCACTATGATGTTGCAGCCTTGAAGCTAGATAAGCATTGACTGAAACCTCTGAAACTGTGAGCCAAGGTAAACATTTTCTCCTTTAAATTGTGCATGTCAGTAACTGTGTCCCAACAATGGGGAAACTGACCAAGACAGAGAAACATAAGTTTACACTAACATGTTCTAGCCCTGTCCACAACAGCAGCAATTGGATTACTCCCTATCTAAATGTTTTATATTCTACTCTCAACTTATAAATCCATTAACTTTTATAGAGTTTACACCAGTAAATTAAAAGAGAAAATGATAGGGGCTGTCACATCTGCATCCTTAAAGACTCAAAGTGTAACTTTAATCTCTGCCATTCCCTGGGGACATAACTATTGATTTTGATTTATTACTTTAACCAAGGTGGTAAATAGACAATTTAGGAAATTTTCCTTTGGCCTTTCCAACTATGAAAAATATTACCTCAGAGGAATTAATGAGAGGATAAAACCGATTTATTTTAGCACATGGCTTCGAAATTTTTCACCTCTCCTTTCTTTTCTAAATATAGCAGTTTGTTATAGGTTAGAGCAGTGGAGTGTAGCAGCAGTGATGCTATGTGCTTTGGCAAGCTAGATCAGAAAAACACATACAGTGCTCCCTGTGGGATACTTGCTCTTGAGGACATCAGCTTGCACGTAAGAAATCCAAATATCCAGTGAATACCACATTAGAGAATCAGCATATACAACTGTAAAGGATAGTCTCAACTAAGCTCTCTCAGCATGAGAAGTCCTAAGGAAGAGCTGTGAACCAAGCCCTTCCTGATCCCCTGACCATCAAAACAACAAGAACATAATGTTTATTTATCTCATCATGTTTGAAGTAATGTGTTACATGACAATAGTAACTAGAACAAAGATTTATACTGACTAACAAGTATGAAGTGATTTTCGGTTGTGTGCTTGGGGACTTGGGAAATGACTCTAGGTGTTTCTGTAAAACAAAAGGAATCAGAGTGACATTAACCTCAGTCAGCTAGCACTAGGATCAAGGATATGATTGCAAAGTAAATGTTTGTGGATACCTTTGGAGAACACCTGCAGGAATTATTGTTTTACATAATTTCTATAAGATTTCAGTGTGCTAGGAGCCAAACCTCCCATTCATTCTTTGGGTTATTGATCTATAAAACCCCTGGAGTATTGAAAAAACACAAAATACCATGCCTTTTTATTTGGACAGTTTCCTTCAACCTCCTGGTCATCCACTTTAAGTTTTCCTTTGCTTTTTTAAAGTAAATTAAACACATCATTGTTGCCTGCCAATCGATCTAAATTATTCCCAGGAACGTTGTGTTTGTTGCCATAGTTTTATTAGACCAGTCCCCAGCTTCCACTCTAAGTTTGAGACATATTTTAATAATTTAACTCATCTTTCTCATGACAATTAAGCCCTGACAACTGGTCTCTAGTAATTCAACATTTCATCTTCCTCATTGAGATGAGGGAGCCCATTCTAGAAATAGGATCTTCTAGCATCAGTCCCATCCTGCAGAAGACAGCCGGGTCAAATCCCTACAAAAATCACCTAGACATTACTCACTGTTTTGCTGCATTAATTGTTTTCATTTCAATCTCATATTAGATTCTCAGATCTTTTCTGCTACCAAGCATGAGAAACTTAGAATCTCTTTACTTATTGCCAACAGGCATTGTGACTTTTGTGATAATCAGTTTGCATCAAGGAACAAGTCATAAATGAATGTGAAAGAGGTCTTTACCCAAGGACATATTGGGTGATTGTAACTGGGTAAAAATATTTAGCAAAAAATAAGTGAAATAGAGGTAGAAGACAAAACCTGCAGGCAATTCTCAGTTATTAAACTGAACAGCCAACAGTTTGAAGTGAAATTTATGGTATAAATGAAAGCTTCTATACTTAAAGGACGGCACAGTCATCCCTGATACGCATGTAGAATTGATTTTAGGACCAGAAAGGACACCAAAATCTTTCAATATTCCATTATCTTACATTAAAAGGATACAGTACTTGCCTGTAACCTACTCAGATCCTCCCTTATACTTTCAATCAACTCTAGATTCCTTATAGTACCTAATACAATGTAAAGGCTGTATAAATAGTCAATATACTATATTGTTGAAAAAACAGCAATAAAAACAAGTCTGCATTTTCAGTACACACATAAATTTTTTCTAATATTTTTCATCTGCAATTGGTTGAATTCATGGATGCGGAACCCACGAACTGTAGTTTGAATAAATGCAAGAAATACAACATCACAGAGTAGTACGGACATCTGCAGAGAAAATAGTTCAACTGGGGCATTTCAGAGAGAAAACAGCCCAACAGGAGCTTTGTAGAAATGCTGCATTTAGACTTCTCAACAAGAGTTCTCTTCGTGCACTTTAGGACATAAAAATCAGGCCTTTACCAAAGGGAATGTGTGAAGGGAAATGGATAATGTTCTCTTGCATATCTAGAGTTTAGGCTCAGTCACTCTCAACATATAATTTACCTTGAAAAATGACCAAATTAAAGAATTTATGTGGACTGTTTATATACTGCTATGCCTAAGTTAATTGGGACAATCGGTATACAGTACTAGTGATCACAAAAAGACAAAGTTTTTCAAGTGAATCTCAGTCTTGATTCTGACTAAATCGCCTACCTATCAGGTGTTTTGATAGAATTTAACCATTAAACAGACTAAAAATTCAATTTGAAATGAAATTGTTTCAAGTAAAATGCATTAAAAGCATCAGAAATACTTGAGGCACATAAAAGTTCATAAAACTTATTAGCTTATGCAACTTTTATCAGTAAGAAAATGGGAGAGAAACATTGGATCTATTTCTCTAGATTATAAGTAATTTGTTTACATTTCTTGATTATATCATATTTACTTCTGTAACCCCATTAATAAACAGATTTAACACATTAGTATTCCTTTAGTGAAAGAAACACATGCCTCAACAGCATTTTAATTATCCCATAGACCAGTAAAGACTTCTGCTTCTGCTTATCTTATTTCTAAAACTTGTTCTGCCTTTGACATTGGTCTTTGAGTTTGCTAGATGCTCTTTACCCTGTTTGTGACCTCTCTTGTTCGTATCTGGACAACTCATGTCAGTGCCTATCTCCTAATGCCTAAGATAGGTCTCTTTCACTGTTCACCTTCTGTCCAAGTTCATTGAAGTCATTTTAACTATACAACATTGACCTTCAGATCTATCCAGTTGAGCCCTTTTTCTTCTCTATTGACGGAAGCCAGAAGAAAATGCATTTCCACCCTGTCAACTCCTTGCTATCCTTCATGAATTTCCATTGCTTGTAACTTTGGCTGTCAAAATTTAAAATCATATGTTCAGACTCTGAAACTCAAAAAGTCTAAGTGAATGTCTAGGATCATTTAACTAGTATAGACATTGTATGAAAGAATTTTAACTTCTGATGATATAAAAATGAAATAATTTTATTTATGCAAATGCTGCCTGTGAGTCCTTTGATATCTAGAAATTTTTAATAAATTTCTAGTCATTTTTGTAATTAGAATATTTTATTTACATATTTAAAAGGCTGCCTCAATTATTTTAAAACTTTTACATCAAACTACATTCGATTTTTTTCCCCTTTTCACTAACACAGGCTAAATATCTTATGTCTTTAATGTCTTGAAAGGGAAGGGAAGAAGAAGAAAGGATCATTATGTATACCTCCCTCCTTCATTTTCCTGTACAAGTTATTCTCTTTGGAAAGAAGATTAGAGTGGGCAAGCCTGGTCAGGTTGATTATTGTTATCTGTCAGGATAACTAGAACTGGCTGCTTTTGCTTTTTATGTATCAATTACCCAAATGATGCCTTTCTTGGGGGGAGCACACCAATCATTATTCTGTAGCACAAATTCTTAATGTCAGAAATAAGGCATCAGCCATATCAATTTCTGTGCTATTCAATTCTCACCAGTATCAGTATTTAGCACAGTTCTCACTGATGAAATATCTTCTCCCTGTTCAGCATAAATCTCCAAGTAGTGAATGACAAACAAGCAGTTTAAGTAAATTCTTTTTCAGTTCTTCAACTTTCTATTTCTCCCCACCCCTCACATCCTGCTGTATAGTACAGGATCACACTGGCAAGTACTCTGGCAATCCAGACGGTATTTGAAGAATGGAGCAAAAACTATTTCTGTCTTCTGGGCAATCACTTTTTTAGAAGTGAGTCCGTAGGCTTTGTACAGGGAAAAACAGCTCCAACAATACTCCAGGAATTCCTCCAGGGTTTGTCTTATTTTAAGAATTTTCTTCTACTGTATCCTCTACTGGGACCACACTGTAAGAAAAACATGAAAAATTCTACCCAGCCTCACTTGACATTAATAAGTACAACTGCTACTAAGAATTTCTAATCCTTTCTTCCCCAGAGGAAACTTGGTGGGGAAGACACACGTAATATGCACCAAGAGTGTTCAACTCATGCTGTGGCTGACAGATCTTTACAAGTCGAACAGGATTTGTTGAGACCTAGATAAGTCCAGCAAAATGACAAAGACATGGTAGCAGATAGCTGCTGCCAAAGTGTGAACCAGAATGAGCTGATTCCTAAGGGATGGAAAAAGGAAGTTCATTACATAGACATTTTCTGCCACAGTAGATGTGAATATTTCTCATTTCTCTTGCAACCACCATTAATAAAGTAGGATTTTTTTATTGATCATAAGAACAGTAGCGTTTTTTTTTTACCCTTTGTTTTATTCTGAGGCTCTAGATATACAATATTTTAAGTAGATGTATGTCCTCTCTCCCTCTGAATTTCTTTGTGCCTATCCAAAAATGCTTATGTGGAAAAAGGATACAACTCACAGAGAAATGACACTAACGTTTTCATCATCCTCATCATACTTCCTTTTTCTGCCATTGAGTAGATTGTCTGGAGTACTAGGAGTAATTTGATTATCAAATAATTTAGGTGTTACTAGTCTTAGTAACTTTGCAATGGAAGATATACTTAGTTGAGTTAGACCTTCCCAAGAGAAATCACCCATATACATTGACTTTGAAACTCACAAGACTTTAGGTCTTTACTCTGACACCTGTATCTCACATTTATTAAGTTTCATTAAATTAAGGTGACACACAAAAACAAACGCACACATATGCACACACACACACACACACACACACACACACACACACACACACTGCACTAAATTTATAAAGCCAAGAGAACACTCATACAGGGAAGAGTCATACAATAAAATATGAAATAGTTACTGAAAAAGGATGATTAGGCCAGCATATTTCATGTATCCTTTTCCTTATAAATTGTGCTATCAAAATTTGCTACTGATGACATATCTTCAAATATTTATTTCCATTGCTTTCATACTATTTTTCTGATGGAGCAAAAAAAGAAAGTGGATTTGTTCATTTATGAAGACAATCATATCTAATTAATACTAAAGTGTTCTAATTAATTACTGTCAATTGGAAATTATTCTATCAAATGAATTAAGATGATAGAAAATAATTTCTAATCATCTGTTGTGATACAAAGATTCTCCCAATATATTCCTCAAACGATAGTCTGTACATGTGCATATAGTTCACTAGGTCACAAATATGGATCCTGGATTTATTTCCTTTCATCCATTTTTGGATGCAGCTTGGTAAAAAATCTCAAGCTGTTACTCTGATTAAGATGAAAGAATATGCAAATCACTTTATAATGGAAAGTGACCATAGAAAAAAAAGAGAAGATTAAGGAAAACATCTTACAGTGCTTTGTTTCTTCCTCTTCTCGTTCCATTTTCCATTCCCTTCATAAAATTCTGTTTAAAAACCATGAAGCAATGGTAAAATAAATAAAAGTAAGGATAAAACAAGTGTGAAACATATAGTATTACATTGAAATTAAAGACATTAGTGTGAAGTCATAATTTTCAATATAGAAATATAGAAAGACATTGACATGTAAAAATGTGCTTGTTTATGTGTTTTCCAAGTTTTTCCTTTGAGAAATTCTGGAAGCATGCACATCACCACAGTAATAAGCACACTTTGAACCCAGATCTTTGTATCTAAATACCATTCTTCCTTATAAAACAACTAAAACTCTCTGGAAAATGCTGATTTCAGAAATAGGACTAACAATGACAAAATGATCATAGATGGGCATATTGTGAATAAATATCAAACATATTCAAATTGATGAATGTTAAGTATGTCCCTCAGTATATTTTATCCATGAAATACCCGTGTTCTACTTATGCAGGTAATCAATGTATGAGTCAAAGAAAGAGTGAGAATTGATTTCAGAATAAAGAAAATTAATGAGATTAAATACATCATAGGATTCAAAAATGGATCATTTTAGATGCAGTAGATTTTTTGAATAGTTGATAAAACTTGGATTTCAACATGAAAACTACTTAATTTTCAGGAATTATCTCCAATTTTTAGTTCATATATGAAATTGAACCAAATATATTTTGGATTTAATTTTCTTCATGTAGTTGTGACATCAGTGCTCACATTCTTCACAAGTGTGCCGTGGGACTCAAAGGAATTGTTTCTGAAAGTATTTTATAGGGTAAAAAGTGGCAAAATTAGTGATTAATTAGTACCATGATCAATGTAGGCTATGTGTAACAATGTAACAGTGTTTGTTACTATTACAAAATCCCTGGTGTGTTTCCTGAAATTCAATCAGTTCAGTTCTGATTCAATACCTCTTTCTGTTGGTTTGACACACATCACACTCCACAGCTCTGACATATGGCTCCAACATAGTGAAGGTAGCATCCATAGAAGGTAGCATCCCCGGAACTGGTTTTCTCCTTGATGCACAAATGATTATGTCAAAGAATATCGTAATTTCTTCAACTAAATATCGTCACAGTGATTAAGTAGAAACAGTGAAAGCATCATGTCAAGTGACACTGCAGACTGAGGACAAAGGAAAAATCAGTAATACTAATAATTTAGCATTTACTGAAATTTTTGATATTTTGTTCATAATATATGTTTGCATAGATTCTAATTCTTTAAAAATTATTGCATTAAAATACCTATCTGAATTATGAGATTTTGGGTACCTATATAAACTGTGTCAAGGAGAGTGCCACAGTTACCTGATTCCATTCTTTTTTTGTGTGTGTGGGTACCGGGGGGTCGACCTCAGGACCTCGCGTGCCAGCAGGTGCCCGTGCCGCTGAGTGATATCACCGGCCCCTTTTTCCTATGTGGGTTCCGGGAGTCGAACTTGGGCCCTCGCGCTTGCCGGGCAGGCGCTTAAGCCGCTGAGCCATCTCACCGGTCCACCTGATTCTATTCTTCACCATGACCTCTAAAATAATGTTGATTAAACAGGAAGTGACTATTACTACTGTTTACATTACCTAATGCTTAGGTTGTCATAGCAATCATATCAATCAGACTTGGCTAAACTCTGATATCATGATTTCCATGGCTGGTGAAACTCACATGCAAGTGTGTTTGTGTGTAGACTTCTCTTCTGAAACTGAAGAAATGGTAAGACAATGTCTGCCTCTGTTCCCCAGGGTCTATCAGAGATGAAATCCTTGGGAGTACAAAAATGAGAATGCATTTTCCTTAAGATGCTATCTTTTCCTGCTATGCCATAAACTAAGATATAGTAGATGGTCACTCACAAATCCAAAGCATCTCATTCCTCAAAAGAATTCCAAGGGTAAGGAATTTATACCAGCAGAATTAGACGATAATCTAACTGTATCTTAATTATGGTCTTTTCTTTGATTCAAGCCCTAAAGAATTTCTGTTTACCCATCCATATTTTCACTCTTTCAATCATTTATTTAGTCATTCATTCAATATAGTTTTTCAAGTACCTGTATTACAAGTAAAAGTTGCTCAGGGAAGAATTTTAAGAAATGACATTTGAACAGAAAGTCTAAACACATGTATGTAACACTGGCTGAATAAAAACAGGAAAACAGTTGAATGCAAAAGTAGTGACTGGAGATATTAAAGTTTTCTGGAAAACTCTAACAGTCCAGAATAGCTTTATAGTAGCATTTGGAATGGCAGCAAAATATAAAGCTGCAGAGGATGCAAAGATAAGATTATGAAGAGAATATAATAAAGACTAAACTGCATCATAGATGAACTAATGTAGTTATGGAACAGCTTAATATTCTTTACTTGGGCTTCAGTAAGAGTTTTGAAAATGTAGGCTTGTTGCTTTATCAAACTTGGGAAGGATTTCACCATCATAAATTCATATTGTTTTTCCTACATCCACTACCACTTTCTCCTCTACTGAGATTTTTAAATATATGTATATAGACTGTTCGATATTGTCCTTCAGCTCACTAATTGCCCCATTCAATTTTTTAGTAGACTTTATATTTAGAGTAGTTTTAAATTTATAAAAAATGAATGTGGAAAGCATTTTCATATAGTGCTCAGATTCTGTTACTCATGTCTTTTGTTGTGTTTCTATCAATTGATATCATCTCTTATTTTTGGCTGTATTTGATTCTTTGATGTGTGGTAGTTTTGTGTATATATGTGTGTGTGTGTGTGTGTGTGATGAATTTTGTGGTTTGATGCTATAATATTCATATTATTTCACCCATTTGCAAATGTTATTGCACATGTAGTTAAATTAGTTGGAAATAATTTGATCTTTTGAGGTTTGCTATATGTATTTGTCAGCTTTGCCATTTCTGGGACACAGTAGTCCACACCCGTGACTTAAAGGAGGGGAGGTAAATTTGGCTGATGGTTTCAGGAGATTCAGTCCATGTTAACCTGACTCTAAAGCAGAAACACTGTGACAGAACGTTGTGGTATAGCAAAGAAGCTTTGTTCATTTTCACTGGGAAGCAGAGCTAAGAACAGTGCCCAGAGAGGAAAATGCCAGGAACCATATATAGTAGCCAAAGTTATGCTTCCATGACACCCCCACACACTCAGAAGTGTGCTTCACTAATCCTCTGGACAGATCTCAAGCCAATCAATTTGACATAGTCAAGCTTTGCCATCACATCCTCCTGTAAGTTTAAAACCAAAACAGATCTCCTTAAGCCATACTTAATCTCCAAATAAATATAAGAACAACATGATACAACTACCCCACATAAAACCAAAACACAATAATCCCTTCCCCAAAGTTGTAAAACTCTCACTATTGATAAAAAATTCAACCCAAATTTCTTCCAAAACTCAAGGCAAATTCTTAGATATAAAAAAGTTACATAATTATAGAAATTTTAAAAAATCACATAAACCTAAGGGACAATGACACAGGGTAAATATTTCCACTCAAAAGCAAGGACTACAGAGATAGAAAATAATCTGGTCAAAACGAGGCTGAAATGCAGCAGAAAAATCATTAAGTCCTGTAGTTTCACTTCCAGCATCAGGAACACAGGGATATGAGATGTGAGTTCTAGAGAGGTTGGATGGTCTTATGATCCTGTTGGCTGCAGCCGACATGCCCTCTCACTTAGCTGGTACCATTCACATCCTACAGCTTTCCTGCACAAATATTCCATATTATGGCATCTCTACCTTCATGAAGTCTCCACTGCAGCTTTGGCTTTATTCTCAAAGCTTTATATAATGCCCACTCAGGAGCTTCTTGCTGCAGGTTGCACTTCTTCCTTTGAAATCTGGATGGAAAACTTCCTGATCCCAAAACTCTTGCATCCTGCATTCCAGTAAAACCTGTAAGATGCAGTAGCCATTTCTGCTGTGACCCATGATAGCAGTAACCTCTGAGTACCTAATGGCTGAGCACGGTGAAAAGAATACTGGGAAACAAATATCTAGGGATCGCTTTTTTTTTCATCAGGGGTTCAAATGGTTCTTTTTTCAAATAAAAAGTTTACACTTGAGAATCTTTAAATCTGCAATAGACAGCATCTTGCTGATTCCTGAGATGCCCTCAAGGCATCATTTTTCTTATCCCTGTACTTAGAATATGGTTTCTTTTTAATGCTGCTAAGGTACTCAGCAAAAACACCTCCTTGGTCCACAGCTTTACATATGGTTCCTGGTGGGCCAATATTTAAGTTTTAAAATTTTTTCTGCTCTCCTTTTTCTAAGATTCTCATTAATATTTGTCTAAGAAAGCCAGTAGTGCTTGCCACCTCCTGGATGTTGGGCTGCCACAAAATTTCCCCTGCCAGATTAATTACTCTAATGCCCTTAATCTCAGATTCCCACAAAGTGTCAGGACGTGAGTAAAATCTAGACAAATTATTTTCCAGAATGTACCATGCATGACCTCTAGTCCAATGTGCAGAAGAGCCCTGAATCCCATCTGAAACCTTATTTGCTTGAGTATTACTGCCCACATTCCTATCAACATTCTGGTCTTCTGAGTTTTGCCAGTATCATTCATCAAGCTCTGCTTACCACATGCTAGGGTTTCTCTAGCCTGTCTCTCCAAACTTTTTAAAAGTCCTTCTACAAACCTATTCCAAAGGCTTCTGAACAACCTTGTCAAGTACCGTTATAACAATGACTCTACTTCTCTGTTACAAATTTTCTGTATTAATCAGGTGGAGCACAATGCTAGAAAGCCACAGTTTAAAGGAGGAGAGGATTAACTTGACTCATGGTTTCAGAAGATTCGGTATATGGACAACTGGCTCCAAGATAAGAACTCCATGGCAGAAAGGTGTGGAGTATTAAAGATGCTTAGTTCATGGTGGCTAGGAAGTAGAGCAGGGAAATAGTGTCAAAGAGGAAGGGGATATGGGCCATATATAATACCCAAAGTGACACTTTTATTACCTACCAAGAGACATATAGAAATGTGCTCCAAAAATATCCTGGCCAGATCCCAAGGCAATCAAGTTGACACAATCAAGTTTAATTGCCACACCATGTTAGGTGGATCCAGGACAGTTTAGTCCTATTTTAACATGGCCTTATTACTGTGGCAGTGTCCTTCTGGGGCTTTAATGAAATTAATATGTATCTGAAGACCTTTCTACTTTGTCTGCTGAGAACAACTATTCTTGTTCTGTGAAATTTGAGAAAATTTCCATGAGCTCTTTTTCAGTGAGTCGTTCCTAGCTTTGGTATTTTCCTTCTTTGCATATGCTAATCTTTATTGACATTCCATACTTCCAAAGACATCATTTTGTTACATCTCTCTCTCTTCAGCTTTTTTCTACAAATGCATTCCATCCTAAGAAATTCTACCTGACTTGGCATTCTTTGACAATTGAACTCTGTATCTCAACTCACATTTCTGGAAATGCTCTCTGTGCAGTATGGTGTAATCATCAGAATGCTCATTTCTGTTATATGTTATTTCATTATTTTAAAATTCTTTTAGGTATTTATCACCCTCCTATGAAAATTTTTAATATCCATCATTTCATATATAAATATATATATATATATATATTTCATATAATATGTTTTTGAATTGTTAACAGAAAGAAGACAATATTATCTCTGTCATTCTACCATGGTCAAAAGGGAAAGTAATAAATATAAGAACAGAAATTTTAATTCTTCCATTTATACTAATGCAGAGGGCAAATTTAGGGACGTTTGACCAGGAATGTATTTTTTACATCTTCTTTCACCAATTTATGTTCTATCTCTTCCTTAAGAATATATGAAAGACAAAAATAATCCATTATTTTTTTTCTGAATACAATCCTAAGAGAAAACATTAATTTTCACAATATGAAGGAATGAGTAAGTGTTTCTATGAAAGAGAGGAGCAGAAAAATATGACCCTATTTTGTCTTAGATGATTTCAAATCTGCCTCCTTATTTTCACTATTTCCAACCATATTATATTACATTCCTTACTTACAAGTAACTTATTTTCTCTATGAACTCTTTGTTTTGATTAACTGGACACAGTATACATTTCTTTTTTATTTTTGACTCCAGAATCTTTTTCTTTAGTGCACAATCATGAGAATAAATTTATGGTATGAAACTACTACAATTAAAATAATTCCTTGACATAAAGTTGATCAAGTTCATAATTAAAATTATTCTTTCTGCACTATATATAACCTGAATATATTTTCTGGTGTATTTAGAATAGAATCAATAATAAAATGGACCTGTATGATATTGGGTAATAGTGACATTTATATTCCATTCTTATAAAAATAAAGAATTCATAAAAATACAGATAAAATAATTTGGGGAAATATATAGAAGCCAAAGGGTGAGAAAAAGAGAAAAGATTCTCCAAGAAACTGACTTTGTAAATCTTAATGGATTATTAATTAATCTGTCAGTTTCTGTATTGATCTTTGATCAAGAACACTTGATCACATTTTATGAACCATTTTAAATTCTCCATGACATCTTTGAAGATAAGCATGAAGAAGAGATTTGACTTTTGATGGCAATTTTTTCACATATTTCCAATGATTATTATTTATCTCATTCAGTTAGATAGCACAATATATCCAGAAAGCATTCAGCAAAGGAAAACTTTCATATTTTCAATTTTTTATTTGCTTGAGTCCATATTTATAACAGCACACTACAAATTTCCCACTCTAAAATTTGTATTCTTAATTGAAATATTTCAGAAAGTTTTCTTTTGCTAGTGTGTCAGCCAGCAACGTTTTATAAAACCACATGCTTTCATTCATAGTGTTTTCCAAAATATATCTTACAAATGCCAACAGCAGAGCACAACCTGAAACATCTGTGTATTTGTCCATTTATGGTGCAAAATAATCACTTTCTATACTCTTTAGAACCAGCTGTTCACAGGCATTAATTGCCATGTCATTTACATGCTTTAGAACAGCAGCATTTGACAAAGGCACACATGTTAATTTGTTTACCACATCTGGTGCTTTTTCAGTGAATACCATCTTCATGGCAGATGGTAATAGATGAGTCATTGCAATTATATAGTCTAAGAGGATTCCGAGTTTTGATGGATAAAGTATCTAGTTAAATGACTAAAATTTTCTGTTAAGACCTATATGAAAATTCCTTCAATTCTGGCTATAGTGTTCTAAACTAGCTTTTGTTTTATTTTATTTTTAAAAATATGTATGTTGGCCCTATGATGACAAAATTACTTCAAAAGACTTAATGCTTCCATGTCGAAACTTCACAGTACATACCATGGGTATTTTAAATGAGATAAACATATTCATGTCTTCTTTGTTCGAAGTGTTCTGAGCATAACAAAGCTCACTTATAGGCAGTGATTGAGCATTGCCAGGTTCCAACATCCAGAACTCTTGGGACAGTATTGAAGACTGTGACTCTCACGGGATCTGCTTGGGAACAGTGGAAAACCTTTATAGTCTCAGAAGGGAAAAAGTCACACAGATTTTTTTCTTTCCTGATAATTTCTTCAGTTTACTTACACACACACACACACACACACACACACACACACACACTTATACTGAAGACATCAACAGCCTGAGATAAGAGATTTGCATAGGAATCTCATCAATTATATAGTCTAGAGAGATCTCCATGGAGTAAATATAAATATCAATAGTTTCTATCCCCTGGACCTGTCTTGACTTTTCTTTTTAACCTATTCATATTCTTCATGTGTCCTCCTGGTTGAAATATATTTCCTTGGTAGTTACTACAGTTTGGATTTAGAATGTCCTTCAGAGGACTCTGTGTTTCAGTCCACAGAATGACACTCTTAGGAAGGGATAGAAGCTCGAAGAGATGGAGCCAAGTGGGAGGTCTTCGGTGCTTTGGCCTGTGTACTTGAAGGAAATAGTGGGGCCCCAAGCCTTCCTCTTCATTTCATTTCTTTGTTTTTATCACTAAAACCATGGGGTAAACAGATTTGCTGCATGACATGCTTCCCACAATGACATGTTGCCTTTTGCCACAGACTCAAAATCAATAAAATCTGCCAACCATAGACTAAGACCTTCAAAATTATGACTAAAAATGAGTATTTCCTCTTTTTCATTTAATTATTTTAGGTATTTTGTTACGGTAACAGAAAGTAAATAATACAGTCTACTTTGTTTCTTATTCCATGTGGCTGTTAGAGATGGTGTCTGATTCCTTTGCTTATCCTACCCTTCAGGAGTTTCTACCACAATGTCAAAAAGAAAGAAAATATTAAGAATAATAATCAAGGGTCCATGGTGAGAGGCTCAGCGGCTTAAGCGCCTGCCCGGCAAGCGCGAGGGCCCGAGTTTGACTCCCGGAACCGACATACGAAAAAGGGGCCAGTGATATCGCTCAGTGGCAGGGGCGCCTGCTGGTGCGCGAGGTCCTGAGGTCGACCCCCCGGTACCCACAAAAAAAAAAAAAAAATCAAGGGTCCAAAACAAAGAGTGATTGTCTAACTATATCGTTTCATCAACAAAACAGAATGCTAAAGTATCTATCAGGCCATTTTTTCTATAATCTACCAGAGCTTCTGTCTTTCTTGGAGACACATGGATTATTTTTGTACATGCCAGGTGCCTTGATAAGGATGGATATGCAGTGGCTAAAGCAAAGTGCCCTACTCCCATGATTTAAATAGTTGGAAAAACTTTGTAAGGGATATTTAATAAACAAATAAGTAAAGGAATGTACTTTAGCATGTTGTCCAGAATAAATAAATATAATGCTACAATTAAAAATAATTGGAGGTCTACATCGTATTTTGTGGCCAGGGAAGACTTTTATTTGGAGATGATAGTTAAGGTGATGTTACATGGAGAAGAATGGTCAAATGTACAGTCACGTGAAGAGTAGCTTTCAGGCAGAGAGATAGAAGGTGGAAAAGCCTGAGTTGGGGAAGTATTTACTGTTTTAGAAATTCAATAAAAGGTTTTTGGTTTGCATGTGAATGTACAGGAGAGGTGTGGCATAAGATAATCTGAGACACGAGCACAGAAACTCAGCCATTGCAATCCTAGGCTTTGAGAATTTTGGATTTTTTATTAGCTACCTTTTCCATTTCTGGGAAAAATATAGATGATATATACAATAGAAAGAAGGAGAGGTTTATCTGGCTCACCCAGAGGGTTTAGTCCATGGTCAGCTGGCTGGAAGGCAGAAACATCATGATGGAAAGGTTTGTCAGAGGAATGTTGCTCACCTCTTAGTGGCTTAAAGCAGAATCCAGGAGAAGAGTGCAAATGACAGATACATCCTTATAGACATAGCCCACTGACCAACCTGCACCAGACACTCACCTCCTAACAGCACATTCAGCTATGAATACCAACGGGTTAATCTACTTATCAATATAGCACCCCATTGACACAATCACCTTTCCAAGAGTCTCTTATGCCAGTCAAGCTACCAATTAAAATTTAGTGGCACAGACTGTACCTTAGAAATATGGGATGACATGGGGGATTTAATTGGAAAAGCAATGTAATTTTCTGTACATTTTTAAACAATTCCTTTTTCTATAATTTACACGTATACCATTTAATTAAAAGACAAATTATTGAGCAAAACAATCAAATCATTAACAACATATAAAGTATTTAGGTTTACCTATTACTATTTCACCTTTTTCATTCCAAAAATCTGGATATAGTTT
Organism: Erethizon dorsatum; assembly: GCA_028451465.1. Lineage (NCBI taxonomy): Eukaryota > Metazoa > Chordata > Mammalia > Rodentia > Erethizontidae > Erethizon > Erethizon dorsatum. Next base: position 89,520,112 of record CM051826.1, read on the forward strand.
CAATTTCTCATTTTATCACATTTATTCTACTATTCTTTGATCAAAATTTGATGATTTTAGATTCTTAAATCTTACATCTCTCTTGGTTATATTTCTTCTCTTTCTTTAACTTTATTTACTTAAATTAAGTCTTTATAATCTTACATTTGCACGGTTACAATACAATTATCTTTCTAACGCATTTGTATGAATTCTATCACACATATCAGTCCCAGTTACGTAAAATGATGCTTACGCTACCTTACTAAAATAAAAAATAAAAAGACAGTGTTCCACTATTTATATCTATTCACTGGCCTACCCATGGTAGAAAGCACATAATTATTTACATAGGAAATAAATATTTATCAAGCATGTCTATATGCTGAATTAACACATCAAAATTTTATAATAATTTTGTGTGGTAGGCTTTGTCATTATTCTTGTATTTTAAATAAAGAAACTGAAAGTTAGAGACAGGAAATGAGATGGAAAGTGAGTTATTTGGTCCATTGCAGAGTAAACACACTCAGTAATTATTTGACTGATAGATTGCAGACCACCTTCAGATTATGTACCAGCTCAATTTTATAAGCAAAGGACATCCTATTTAAGAACATTTAAACTCTTTTAGGTTCTTTAGCACAAATCAACTTCCCAACAATTTCATTTGGTATCACTTGGAACTTTAAGGCTATTTTTATTTATTTATTTATTTATATTTTTTTATTTTTTTTGTGGGTTCCGGGGGTCGACCTCAGGACCTCACACGCCAGCAGGCGCCCGTGCCGCTGAGCAATATTACCGGCCCCTTTTTTCGTATGTGGGATCTGGGAGTCGAACTCGGGCCCTCGCGCTTGCCAGGCAGGCGCCCGTGCCGCTGAGCGATATCACCGGCCCCTTTTTTTGTGTGTGGGTTCTGGGAGTTGAACTCAGGCCCTCACGCTTGCCAGGCAGACGCTTACACTGCTGAGCCATCTCCCTGGCCCCAAGGCTATTTTAGAATATTGAAATCATTTGGGGTTAAGACGAGTGTCTCTTTGTGGTGTTTTATCACAGTGCTGTGTTTCTCTTATTGACATTGAAGTATTTTATATGTTTGTAAGAAATTTCCAAGAATGTTCCTTGAATGCTACATTTGCACTCAAATAATTAAGCATATCAACTTCAAATTAATCTTAAAAATGATCCAACTGATCTTTATGGTGAGTGAGCTTATGATTCTTTTTCAACATGAGAACAGTCTATACAATAAGAAAGACAGAATCTTGCTGAGGCAGGAGTCATTAGAATTGTTTACTCTCTCTTCCAATCTCGGAGCTGACCATGGTGAGTTCAGTATCTGTGCTTATTGTTCTCACTCCTTTCCCCACTTTACCACTTGTCCTCTTGAATCAGCTTCATTTCCTAGAGAAGGATACCAGCCAGTTCAACCAATATTGGTCTCAGCAGGTCTTAATAAAGCAAGCTTTTATAAAGGAAGATGACATAAAGTGACAACTACACAATTCCACAGAAAGGTAGTCAGTTATCAAAACATACATCATGTTTCCTCCCTTTGCTGCCTTCCTTCTCTTCTCATAGTTACAGGAAAAAATTAAAGGTGATTTTTAACTTAAGCATCAAAGTTTTCTTTCCAACATGAGGATTTGTTTCCATATTTTCTCTTGAAACAATAATTTTATAATGTTTTTGACAACTTTTACTTTTTCTGGGATTCCATCCAAACCTGACCACTGTATATCAAGAAAATGCATCTTACCCATACACATTAGGGATAGATATGGGCAATGAGCAAAATATGTTAAGTTCATATATTTTCTACAGTAGGGTGGGAATGTTATTTTTCTGTATCCAAGCGATAAGACCTGCTTTAAGAAGATGTAGTATATCCCTATCTCTCAGCAGCTAAATTAAAAATTTCCAAAAAGCAAAGCCTATTAACTCCCATGCAAAAATTAAATGAGCCTCTCTCAGAAATTGTCCTCAGTCCACTAAGTAGTATAGTGTTATGGGCTCAATTTTGTTCTAACAAACTTGTATGTTGAAGTTCTAACGCCCAATACCTTATAATGCAACTGCATTTGGAGATTATGATCTTAAAGAGGTAATTGAAGTTAAACTGATGTTGTTAGGGTGGGTTTTAAACCAATAGGACTGGTATCCTACTGACAAGAAAAAACAGATTAGGATAAAAGGATATGCAAGCATTATACATTTAAACACACAGCCAGGTAAAGCTAGTTGTGTACACAACAAGGAGAGAGGCATTAGAAGAAAATACTCTGCTGACACCTTGATCTTGAAAGTTTAGCCCCCAGAAATGTGAGACAATAAATTTATGTTGTTATAGATAACCAGTCTGTGGCATTGTGTTATAGCAGCCTTAACCCATATATGGGAATCAATTAGATGTTAAAAATATGCAGTTAAAAAAAAATACTCAGTTAAGATAATGAGGGACTAGGCAAAGAGAAACACTAAAATGAATTTACTAATAGTGGCAAAACTAATATTCTACATGGCATAAAATGTAATATTTGAGGTTATCTTTTCTGTAAGGTAGAAATAAATAGTACCTTTATTTTATAAAATTAATTTGCACTGTTCTGTGTAATGAATATTCATATTAACTTTATTTTTCCACAAATTAACTACAATCCTAGCAAAGTTTTAATATAGTCTAGGTAGAGAAAAAGAATAAAAAATGCCTGCAACATCAGTTATTCCTCCAAGGAGCCACTAGACTAGATTCACCACTCCAGTGAAAGGATGCCCAGTGATCTCTTTTGACAAGCTGTGTTATACATTTTGTTTAATCACATTCCATAGGCTCATACCCTGAACATTTCTTTCATTTCACACATGTATAATACTAAGCATACTTATTAGCTTTTAGGAATACCCTGGTAGTTTGCCTAATATGTGCAAGTAAGCGTCATTAAGACAGCGGTTCCTTCTGGTCCTAAATAAATCTCTCTTTCCATTACCCTAGGCAGCATGTGGGTTTTTGTCACTGGCTGTCAGCTAGTAATCAAAGGCTTTGTCATGCCTACGTGCAGACATGTAATTATCATCTCACATAGAATTATCAGATACGCAAAAATTAATGAAGCATTTCATCCACCTCTAGAACATGGATGGAGCAAATTACACAAATATAAATCAATTTGAATTTTATTACTTTGAAAGAATTAAACATTTTGAGGGTGTTGATATTAAATTTTTCAAGTAAGACTAAGGACACTAGGTGAGGGAGTAGGTTTGGAGAAATATAGATTGCATTAAGAAAAATGTGGTATGAGACAGTAATCAAGCTTATTTGTTATATAGGATTTAATAAAACTACCCACACTCTTGAGCTGTACACTCTTGGTTTTATTCATTGATGACCTCATATATTTTTAATATCAGATGGCAATTTTTTAAATTCTAGAACCCTCTAATAACTAGCCAGAAATAAAAATACTGCAATAGAAAATTTGAAAGATAACTGACAAGCTTGGTGGTCCATGTCTATAATTCCAGTACTCTGGGAGATAAGGCAGGAGGATCACACGTTTGAGCCCATCCTGGGCAGTTTAATGACTTAAGGAGAACCGGTCTAAAATTAAAAAATAAAAACTGAGGGCCTGGGGATGTAGCTCAGTAAAAAGAGAGAAATAGAGAAATGAATAGAGGGAGGGAGTAGATAGAAAAGATTAAAGGAAGGAAAGAAAGAATAAAGAAAAAGGAAACTGTACTTAGGTAAAATTTAATATCTTTCTCATAGATTTTCTGCTTCCTCTCTCCAGAAACTGAATTTAGCATTTTGCCCTATAGTTCAATGTTAAGAACACTGAGGAAATGCCATATTCCCTAATTTCTTTTCCTTAAAGGTTATGCTGTAAAATTAGACGTTATTTGTTTTCCCTATTTTAAAATAAATTTTCTCAACAAATTGAAATACTATTCAAGTTACTCCAGTGCCCAGTCTGAAAATCAAAGAGAAGGGAAAATTTAACTTGGCAAAGATCTGTGAATGACAGTAATGATTGTGGGGGAGAAGAAGAACATGAACTTTCCAGAGTGCCTTAAAATGACATTGTATTTAAAAGTGCTGATCAGTTAGTAATTTTTTAAAAAGTGGTTTTCTTGATACACCAAGAGAAGTTTAAACTACGCTTTCCATCACTCTCTTTTCTCCAAAGCACTGGAATTATGTTCTTTGTTCAGTCCATGCCCAGCTGCTGCCTTGTAAGCCCACAAACTTGGCTTCACAGCTGTGCTGGCTGCTCTACATTTCAGCATTGAAATTTCCTCTCAGTAGTCTTAGTGATTTGGGCACAGATTCAAGTGAGCATTCTTATATTCCATGATGAAGCCCATCTCTTGCTAACAAGAGCACATGGAAATGTTTTTAGAGTGTTTTTAATCATGTTTCATTTTATCTTTTTTGGGGGGATTATGCATATCTTTGTATTGTGGGAATTATGTAAACTGATTTGGCAACTTTTTGAAAGAAAGTAAGGAGATGTAAAGTTTCCAGTGACAGAATGAAGTTAAACATTTGAGTAGTTTTTAAATAATTACATTCTTGCCTTCAACTGTCTTCAACTACTGCAATTCTGACTGTAACCAAACATATTTATAAATTGACATCTGTGCTTGACACTTTTTCCTGGAATTCAAAGTCTGTTTTATTTGGGGGGACGGGGCAGGGAGGCTTATTCAGGAACAGTCTCACTGATGTTTCCTACTAATGTCCTTTACTGATGTTCTACTCACACACGAGTCCAGTGATCTTCCTCTTTTTCCACTTTCTATCCTCTCAGAGAAGATCTTACATTCGGAATTGTGGCCCAACTTCTCCCAGAGAGCAGAATTTAATTATCTTTTGTTTCCTTTCATAAATCATCTACTTAACTCATGGCCAATTAATCTTATAAACATATAAACTATGAAATTGATGTATGATATCAACTTGTGACAATTTCTTCTGAATTAATATTATGTTTGCATTAGCCTTTCACATACTATATCATGGGTATTTGAAGGCAAAGTGAAGTTTTTTTTTTTTTCATTCTTTTGACACCAAAATTAAGCAATAAGGCATTTTGTAAATGCAACTTCAATTAGAATTGAACATTTGAACTTCACTCATGTTTGAATTATCTTAAACTAAACTTTGAATAGAAAAAAAATATATGTATGCATACAATCACATCCTACCTCCTGCTTCACCTTCAAAATACATTTGTTGCTTGGAATCCCAGAATTTTGTTCATTTTGCTTTGGGTTGAGTAGAGACATAATTGAAAAGATTTTAAAAGAACAAGGTTCGTTTTTGTTGGAAATATCTGATAGCTACAGACCTAACAGTAATTATGGGAGTTAGATTAGAAGTTTACTAGATAAATGTCAGCAAATTCTGTGTTTTAAAAAGTTTTAATGTAACTTAGATTAAAATCCATATGATAAGTCATCATGGAATCTTTTCCTGGCATTGATGAGATTTAAATCAAGAATTACTTTGTTTTTTCTCAGTCCATTTAGGCTGCTATAACAACATACCTCAGAGTGGGTGGGTTATAAACAACAGACATTCATTTCTTACAATGCTGGAGGCTAAGAAGTAAAAATCAAGGCACCACTAAATCCATGACATTGAGGGCCTGGTTCATAGACAGACCTCTATCTGCTATTTTCTCACTTGGTAGAAGAGGCAGGGGAGTTATCTTAGGCTTCTTTTATAAGGACGTGAATCCCAGGAGCCCTCAAGAACCAGTCACTTCTGATGGGCCACATGTAATAAATATCTTCACACTGAGTGTTAGGATTGCAGCATACAAATTTTGGGAAGACACAAATATTCAGCCACAGCCATTTGCAAAGTGGAACTTAAAACACGTTGCTTCTTTCTGCATTCTATCTCATATAAGAAACAAACTCAAAGACAAAGGTGTGTCATGTGAACTATTGTAATTATTAGTAGTTCGACCTATATAGTAAGGATATTAGAGTGGGTACAAATGAGTTGCGGTGGTTTTGCGACCTTCAAATTGTGCTACATAAGTAATCATATATTCACTTCAACTTACCTGAAGACCTTCTGAAAAATTATAAATATTTCTCAGAAACTGTTTCAGAGACATTCATTGAAGCAAACAAATACAATTGCCTCTTGATATCTGTAGGTGACTGGTTCCAAGACTCACACAGACACCAAATTCTGTGGATGCTCAAGTCTCTTATATAAAATGCCACAGTATTTATATAAACTGTGTATAACCTCCGCTTACTTTAATCTTTAAATTATTGATAATATATAATACAATGTAAAGATTATGTAAGTTGTTATTATGCTACTCTCCTTAGGAAATAATAAGAAAAAAATCTGTACATCTTCAGTAAAGATGCGATTTTTTTAATATTGTTGATTTTTAGCTGGTCACAAAACCATGTATGCAAAGACCATGAATAGAAAGGGATAATCGTAAATTTTACATTTTCTACACAAATAATTTATATGACATCTCCATTCTGCCAAATAGTAGATTTTGTAACCTTAATTTGTAACCTTAACTTGTAAAAAATTCTATGGTATATTAATGAGCTTTCTCGTTTCGGAGACAAATCACCTGACACACAATTTAAAGGAGAAATGGTTTCTATTGTCTCATGGTTTCAGAGATTTCAGCCCACGATAGAAGGGCATGGCAGAGGTAAGCTGGGCAGCTCACAGCTTCCTGGAAGCACAGAGCAGGGGAAAAGAAGGAGACAGACACCAGATGTAGTCTCCAAGGTCAATCCCATGACCTTCCCAGACACACCCAGAAGTGTGCTTACCTAATGTCCTAGGCATCTCTCAAGCCTATCAAGTCGACAATCCAGATTAATCATCACACTTTGTGTTTATAATACACAGTACCCACGTATGCTATAAAATTTTTAAAAGTAGTGTAGTAAATGTATCATAAGTCATTTTTTCTTTGTCCCTAGTTCCTGGCACAGAGCTGCTAAACCCACTGGAATTTCTGAAGTGACAAAGGTGATAGGAGGAAATTCTGTTCTAATGCGGTCTGGCCCCTCAGAAACACTGAGCCCTGATTAGAAGCTTGGAAGTTTCAACCCTAATCCAAACCCCCAGGGAGGGAACAGGAACCAATCATCTCTATATAATAAAACTGCCAATAAAAAAGTCCTAGATGATATGGTTTGCAGAGATTACACTCAGGCAAATGCATCCCTGAGTCAGAAGTGTGATGCACGGCAGGTACACAAAGACAGAGACCTTACTGCATCTATCTCTCTGTGCCACCACAACCTGCTTCTCATTTGTGTTTTTATAGTAAACTTGTGTATGTGTTTTCCTCAGTCTGTGAGCTAGTCTAGCAAATAATCAATATTGACCAGTGGGTCAGTTGATTGGTTTATGGTTGACTGTTGAGAAGTAGAAGTGGCCTGAGATCTGTGATTGGTGTCTGGCATAATGGCAATCTTCTCTGACTGAGCCTTTAAACCGGCAGTCCTACCTAACTAGTTAGATAGTATCAGAGTTTAACGGAGTTATAGCAAATTCAGCTGATGTCAGACTTGGTTGATAACAATCTCCCAGAGAGTTAAAAAGTAACTCACACAACCTCCCATTCCTCAGATAAGGAGAGTTAAAATACATAGATAGATATGCAGATATATATCCATGTACAATTTTTCTTCAAACACACACATTGTAACACATATATAATTTTGTAACAAAGTAGTATTATGCTATATAGATTATGTCATTGCCAATGCATAATCATTGAAAATATTTTGTATAATGGAATAGCATGTCATTTATTGGTACACAAAACTTATTTAGCAAGTATCAACTACTACATTTCATGGCATTATGAATTATTGTAAGTTTTTAAACAGATTATCCAGATTAGTATTTATTGTAGTTTTTTATTCCTGTGACATTTTAGGGCAAATTGTACTAAGAAAATAATCTCAAAAGTTGTAGAAGGTAATAAACTTGTGATTTTTTATAACACTTTCTATTTTCTTTCAAACTAAAATGACACTTGAGACATTGTTTCCGTGAGATATATCTAATAATGCTGAAAAGTACTTATAATCTGGACTCTGGAGAGTCTATTTTCCAAACTAACTTTCAGAAATTCATTTATTTATTAAACAAATTTGCATTGGAACTAAACTTTTAATTTATTTGATACAGAATACACTGGAGGGATTTTGGACTGAATCTTTGGATAAACAAAGATAGTCCATTAAGCAAAAAAGACAAAGGGAACATAAATCAAATTTCTCAGGTAAACTGAAATCAATATGATTCTGACAAGCTGAATTAAACAATATGTTATTATTAACTTCAAATATTACCGAGTATGGTTAAATGATTTTATTTAATTTTAACCTGAGAATTTTCTTGACCACAATAATGTAGAATTATATAATTTTGGGGCATAGAGTAATCTTAGATATTGGTCAAGTATTCTTGAGGTTGGAGTAAAAACTCTTTTGAGGAAAATATTTTATTCGTCTTTGTAACAGCGCAGTTGATATCAGGTAGCTTGCTTCTAAAACATGGCTTACCAAATAAACGTTACTGAGTTCTGGATTCCTCACCTCTCCTTCTGGGGTTGGAGTCCAGGTTTTTCTCATCTTGAACAAATAATTGAACAAAACAAGCAAAAAGCAGTGACAAAGTTTTTTCAAGAAAGCAAACATGAAGAGTGGGAGATAAACTTGCTCTGCAGAGTGAGCTTGCACCAGAAAAAATAACAAGAGGGTGAGAGCAAAGATAAAAGGACACACCGCATCTGGGAAACACAGAGTGGGCTATCATAGAAAGTTATGATAGCAAAACTTCATGGAGTCAATGCGTCCTTTTATGCCGTCTAAATTTTGAGGAAACCCATGAGAACTTCTTTATATTATAAAGATCAGCACAGAAATTAATGCAATTAAGACTAAGAAAACAATACAAAAGAATCCTATTCTTTTTTTTTTTTTTGGTACCAGTAATCGAACTCAGAACCTTGCACTTGCCAGGCAGGTGTTGGGCCACTGAGCCATACCCTAAACTACAAAAGAATCAATACATTGGGCCGGTGAGATAGCTCAGTGCCATAAGCGCCTGCCTGGTAAGTGCGAGGTCCTGAGTTCGACTCCCGGTACCCACAAAAAAAAAAAGAATCAATACATTGAAAAATTGGTTCTTTGAAAGACTAAATAAAATTGATAAACTCTTAGCCAACCTTATCAAAAAAGAAAAAGGAAGAAAAGGCTCAAATTCATTTCAGTTAGGAATGAAAAGTGTGAAATCACAATGGATGCTGCAGACATCCAGAAGATCATCAATATGTATTTCTAGAATCTTTACTCTAATAAGGTGGAAAACACAGAAGAAATGGACAGATTCCTAGATCCATATGAATTACCAAATTTGAATCAAAAATATATGTGTTTAATTGCTTGTCCTGCCTTGTGGATTCTTTCTATTTGTTCTCTTGGAATTGTATTCTTCATTATATCTTTCTAAAATATTCTTCAGAACATTTTGTGGAGCTGGTTTAGTGGTCATGAATTTCTTCAGGGGTTATTCATTGTGGAAGTATTTTACTTCTCTGTTGATTTTGAAAGATAGTTTTACAGAGTACATCAATTTGGTTTTGAGGTTGTTTTCTTTCATGATATGAAATACTTTACTTCAAACTCTCCTTGACTTAGGGATTTGTGTTGAGACATCTGCTGTAATTCTGATGGGCTTTCCTTTGCAGGTGATTTGTTTCTTTTCTCTAACAGCTTTTAATATTCTGTTCTTGTGCTGAATTTCTGGAATCTTGATTATTATATGTCTTGGTGTAGGTTTACTTTGGCCATGGTTAATTGGAGTTCTATATTCCTCATTTATTTGTATGTCAAATCATTTTTCCATGTTTGGGTAGTTTCTGCCATTACTTCTGTGAACATGTTTTTATGGCATTTACACAGTCCCTGGTTTTCTCATTGACTTTGATCCATCTGACATTGTTCTTTGCATCATCTTGCAGTGGTCAGATTGATTTTTCATGGTCCCTTGCTATTTTTAAGATATCTTTCTTTTCATGGTTGCTAACTAAAATCCTGCCTTCTAGATCTGATATTCTGTCCTCACCTTCTATTCCATTGGTTGCATATACTTTCAATGGAATTTCTGATCTCCTGGCTATCTATGTGAATTTGTTTCATGGATTACATTTGTTTTCCATGTTGGGCATTCATGGTTTCTATCATTTTCCTAAACTCCTCTAGAACTTTTAAAAAATACTAGACAATTCATACAATATTATATCAGACTCTTTTTCCACATGTACATCTTTAAAAATGGGAAAAGTGTTAGATATGATCGCCCTTATCTATTGGAATTCCACAGTGATATGGATTTCTTTACATCTGAAATTCCATATTCAAGTACCCAGGGAAGATATGTCAGATGAAGGAAGTTAGAGAATAAACCCGTGTTGTTGGGTACCCATACACTGGATAAAGAGAAGGGATTGTAATAAGTTGCCTAACACACATCCTATCTAAATAAGTCATCTGCTCATCAGGTCCAGAAAATCTGAGTTTTATTAATGTAGTGGAGGGATTAGAAGCTGTCTCTTGGTAACTATTTAAAGCAGATGTAAGGAGAAGTTTAAATGTCATTGAGGAATAAACTCAGATATGCAGGCAGAAAAGTTTCTACCTCCAACACCGAGGAACACAAACTTACCTATGACTAAGGTTAAACCAAGCCAGTGAAGAAACTCTTCATGCAGGAACTTGAACCTAGACCCATATCTCTCACATTATGAAAAACTGAAATCAAAATTAATCAAAGATCTAAATGTTAAAATAGAAACAATTAATCTGCTGGAAGATAAAATTGATAAAACTCTTGAAGACAAGGGAGTAGACAGAGACTTCTGAACAGAAACCTGATTGCACAAGAAAAAGTACTGAGTTATAAAAAATGGGATCATATAAAATCAAAAACCTCTGCAAACCAAAGGAAACAACAAACAGAGTGATGAGACAACCTCTCCAGAATGGGGAAAAATTTTTCCAGTTATTCTTTGGATAGAGAAGTAATATGTAGAAGGTATAAATAACTACAAAAAAAATCTCCTAAAATAAAGGACCCAGTCAAAAATCGGCAACTTAAGTGAATAGATGCTTCTTGAAAGCAGAACTACAAATTGCTAATGAATATTTGAAAAAATGTTCAACATTTGTGCTCATTAGAAAAATGTAAACTAAAAAATGCTAAGATTCTACCTTACTCCAGAAAGAATGGCTTTTCATCAAGAAATCAAATAACAAATCCTTCACTATTGTTGATAATAATATAAACTAGTGTAAGCAATATGAAAATATAAAGATTTCTCAAAAAATTAAAAATAGAAATTCCATTCCACAAAGCAATCCCCCTTCTAGGTATCTTCTCAAAAGAGTTAAAGACATTGTATTATGGTGATACATACTTACATTTATAGCTGCACAATTCTTAATAGCTAAATCTTGGACACAGCCTATATGTCCATCAACACACAAATGTATAAAGAAAATGGGACATTTATATGCAATGGACTACTACTCTTCAATAAAGAATGATAAATTTGAGTCATTTACAGAAAAATAGGTGTATGCTGAGATCATAATGTTAAGTGAAATAAATCAAATACAAAAGCTTAAACATCATATGGTTTGTCTTATGTGAACATAAGTAATTAAAGAGCAAATAAAATATAGATAATAGGAATTAGAGAAATAGGATCTTTTGCAAAAGGAAAGGGGACCTAAAGATGGATAAAGGGAAGAGGAAAGGAAGGGGAAAAGAATGAAAAAAGAATTAAGATGCGTTATGCACATGTGCCATCTCCCAAAGAGGAAAATAATGTAATCATTATATACTACAAATGTGGACCAATAACATAAAGATTTTAAAAAGAAATCTTTCTATTGCCAACCCCTGCAGCATTGACATAGATCCTCCACAAACATAATTATGAAACTCAGTCTACTAAAATTGGTGGATTAAAAGTACTATTGGTACTGTGCTTGAATGACTCAAGATAGTCATCTAAGACAAATTTATAATAAATACTGTTAAGTTTTCCATTCAAAACTAGAAAAATAGGGCCGGGGGTATAGCTCAGTAGCACAAGCACCTGCCTGTGAAAGGTCCTGAGTTCAATTCCCAGTACCAAAAAAATAAATAAATAGATAAATAAAAATTTTAAAAAAGAACTAGAAAAATGAGAGCAAATGATACCAAAACAAGCAGGGGGAATAAAATCATAATGATGAAAATAAAAATTAGTGTCATTAAAAAGTAGAAATCAGTAGAGAAAATTAAAAAACAAGGGGAGGATTATTTAGAAAGATTAATAAAATCCATAAGCCTATGGCTAGAAGGATCAATAAAATAAATAAAAGGGAAATAATATTTATATTGTCTATATCAGAAAAAAATAACTTCAACACACATTATGGAAATGTTTAAAATCTGCTAATATTATGAAAAATATGTCAATAAATATAACTTGCATGAAACACATCTCTTTTTGAAAATCAGAAACAACAGAAGACCACAGAAGAAATGCCTGAAAAGCCCTTATTAAATAAATTGCATTGTTGAAAATAATTCCCTTCTCTTTCCCCCAAACCAGTAACAATGTCAGCTTTTGCTAAGACTTCACTAAATAATTTGATCAAAAATTAAAGAAAAATAGATCAGTTCTCCACAAGCATCTCTCCAGCAATACTATAGCTTTGATCTGAAATGTTCTCGAAGACCTGTGTATTTAAGGCCTGGACATGAGCCAGGACACTACTGAGAAATGGTGGAAACTTTAAGAGGGGTGTCAACTTAGAGGAAGTTAAATTTTGGGAGGGGGCTATGCCCAAGAAGGAAATAATTGAACCCAAGTCACTTCCTCTCCCTTTTTAAAATTTGAATAGGCCACTTCCATTCCACCTCCCCACCATGGTGTACTGTGCTACCATATTGCCTAAAGTGATGGGGTCAAACCACCATAAACAGAAACAGAACAGGTTTTAGGATTCAACTGGCCTACATTTTTCAACTTGGTCAACACTATGAATAAAAAAGTAGATTAAAGAAACTAAAATTTAAACTCAAAACATTTGAAATAAAATTTATTTTTTCTCCTGAAATATTTTTCTTCCACCTGATTGTTAAAAAATTATAAATAGTGGCAGTGCCATTCCCATAGTCCTTCAGAGAATCATATTTCATTGAAATACATATTTATCAACATTCTAAACTTATAAATGATATGAATTACTAAATTCTGCCAATTTTTTTCTCAAATATGGATTGTCTGCTCACTACTTTTTAAAATTTTTTATCAAAATATAATTTAAAGGAAATACACAATTATTTCATTTAATATCATACAACACACCCATTTAAAGCAAAGCTAAATGATTGCATTACTTAGAAAATGAAACAAAAATCATCCTATCAATTACATAATGTTTAATTATGAGGCTTCCCAAAAAAGTAATGTCCATTAGTTCTTACTTTCTATTCTCATCTGAGACTTCTTTTTCTTTCTGCAGTCATAATTTCACTTTCTATTTTGAAATGGCTATTCTAAATAGTTCTCAGATTATACATCTTCATATATAATCTGGTTCCAAAATGTATTACATATACTAGGAAAATGTTTGTTTAATGAATCATTATAAATATTTTTTAAAAATTTAAAAGAGATCATTCTAAATTTCTTTGTCAAATTTTGAAAAAAGTATTGGTTTTACAAACTTCTTTTGAAACACTGTGGGAGAAAATTGCATTATGTTTTTGAATAGAATTTATTTACTGACTACTTTCTGCAAATATGCATCATTGCATTTAATATGTCTATAGTTCTTCTTTTACAAATAATCTTCTTTAAGTTGTATCAGTGGACTTGGTTCCAAAATAGTGTTTTTGTTTTGTTTTTCCAATCCACAATTTGAATCAGCTGAAAAGTGCACATTTATTATTTTACAAATTGTAACCTCAGTTTTCTCATCATTAAAGTGAGCATATTAGATCGAATGATGTTATTATGCTTCATCAAATTCCTACTGTGTGTCATATGTTGGGCATTTGTGTGTTATCTTGGGCATCAGCCTCTGATTTGAATGTGAACTTTTCATTTATATTTGCTATCAGCATTCGAATTTCAGCTCTTTGCTTATGGACACAATGTTCAAATATTTCAATTAATAAAAGATGGTGGTGCCTGTCTGTTTTGGAGTTTATCACTTGATAAGATATGCATGGATTTTCCAAAGTGTGTAGAAAACCCAATATGCTAATCAAGTTTTAGTTTATAACTTTTTAATAAGAACTTTTGAATACTTTACATGTGTTCAATTAATGTTTTCTTCCCCTTGACTTCCCTAGGTGATCTTACTTTTTCATCCTTTACACAGAAAGTGAATGTTGATAAGACAAATTTGATTCAAATCTATAAAATTGTGTGCATTTCCCTTTGCTTTATTCAATATAATTTATACTTTTTCTCATTATATATTCCAATTTTCTCATATCTCTTGTTCATACAATGTAATTAAACTCTAGCTGATTTGTTATGCTAGAATATTTTGTTACCATGCTTTCATATTTTTGAAGAAACTTTCTCTTATTCTTCTTCATTATCATCACCATTATAACAAGCACCACCATAAGAACAGTATTTAATATCTGACTGTCATTATTTTTGTTGTTATCTTGAGACAAGGGCCTCCTTCTGATGCCCAGGGTGCCCTCACACTCTTGGACTGAAGCATTCTCCCACCTCGGCCTCCCAGCTATCTGGAACTACAGTGTTTGCTACCATGCCTGGGCATTATTAAGTGACTTTTATGTGTCAGGAATAATCCTGGTCAATTTTGCAATATATTTCTGGCGAATCACAAAAAAATATGATTATGTAAATATTTACTCCAACTTACACATTTTTTAATAAAACTAAGAATAAGAAATATTAAGTAGTGTACCCAACATTTTATTGGTAGCAATTATAGAAAGTTAGATTTGAGGAGAGAACATTATGACTTCAAGCAATATATTATAAGATCATATAACCACAGAATAAAGCCATTTTAAAAAATCTCACATATATTGATGATTTCCAGGTGAATATTTTCCTTGAGATCTTGTTTTGAGGTTCTAGCAGGGGAGTGCAGCTACTTGTATACCCTTGACTGAGGCATGGTCCTCCCCTATCTGGGATGGTCATCCTCTTCCACTGAGTGCCTGGCTTCTGGAGGGATGCACATGAAAAAGTGAGGGAGGAAGGGGACACCTGCCTAGCCAGCCAGATCGGCTGATCAGCTGAATCAACCCTGGCAATCAGTGGGGTGACAGATGTTGCAGCCAGATATCCCTCACATCCCAGGTGAATATTTTCCTAAATGTCAGTAAGATTTCTAAAAGTCCAAGTCTAAAATTATTAAATTGGATGTAAGGGAAATGAATAATTTCTTAAGCCAGGTAGATATGAGTTTGAGTCTCAACTCTATGGCAGCACTATTTACACTCACTCAGCACAGAAAATCTCTCTGGAATGATGTTTTAAGTCCTATCTAAAGGAAATATTGTTTATATTGCATAGGTTTTATAAAGATGATTCCTGATATGGTTATTTCACCGTCAGTGGTCAGACCATACTTTAATCTAAGAAAGCATTGGAGGAAGCTAGTGGATTTAAAACAATGTTTAGATTTTTAAAAAGGTACAAGTTTATTTTCTGATAAAATAAATAATTTAATTCATCTTTTACAGAAATGCTTTTATAAATTATTAAATAATATCAATACATTCCAAAAATTTATTTAAGAGACTTAAAATCTCTACAAGGCAATATAGATTTATTTTTACTAACATATTTCCTCTTAAGACAGCCATATGCCCTAAAAATGGACCAGGCATAGCACAGAGAACTCTAAAACATTCTATGAACACAGAGGACAGGTTTATAAAGCCAAGACTGCAGGAACAGCACAGCAGCAGCAGGGCATCCTGTAAGCACCCACAAAAAGCAATCCAGACTTACATTTGCTAGGCCCTAACCTTTGTGAAGAAAGCAGATCATGTAGGCTCATTCACAACATTCAGAGATATAGAAAGCACCACAAGCAAGGTCAGTTTGGAATTTCACTAGAAATAAGCATCTACAGGAGATAGTTTTTGTTCAGCCTGAAACTCCATTATCTGCAGAGTCATGGAAAAGCAGATAAGCAGTGGTAGAAGAGAAGAAAATATATAGTAGGTGGCTTTTGTCCAGGCAACCTTTTAGACTCCATGGGACCTTTCCCAGAGACCTGAAGGGGGCAAGTGTGACTTTTGAAAGAGATCAAGTTGTAGCAAATGTCTTGCTCTAGGAAGACTTTTTTAGATAAAAGGTTCAAGACTCTCCCATTGCCAGAGGTAATCAGTAGGGCAGGTTAGTGAGGGACTCACTCACAGCAAGGGACTCAGTCTAACAAACCTCTACATACTCACGATCTCAAGAATCTGCTCACATATCCAGAAATCCTTTGAGAGGGGGAACCAGTAGGGAAATACCGCTACAATAACCCTCTCCACCGAGAAATGCTGGAGAGCTGGGTGCCAAGGCAGCACCACAGGGCAGAATTATGGTAGCCACTGTAGCAAAATAATACTAAGACTCTGCTAATTACACTGCTCTTGGAATTACATTCCACGAATATATAGAAGTCACATGCGCTATATCCAAACAAGGTAACAGCCTGCTAACATTTTCTTTATAATTTCACTTGGGATATAGGCTCCATAACACAATAGGTGGAAAGTCCAGGATACAACCAAACAGCACCCATCATACCAAGTACCCGGATAATACAACTTGAAATGAGAGAAGGCTATTAACAGATACCAGTGAGGCAGGGAGATTAGGGCATGGTAATATGGCTGGGCAATTGGGCATGACCTGTCAATTGCCATGAATTGTCAACCATGGTCACAGAGCAACAGCTCCTGAGCCTGGCACCTGATACCAGTCTTCTGAAATGAGATCCAGGTGAGCCCAGTAGCTAACATCAATCTTCTAGTATGAGATCAAACAAGTTTTGATGGGATGGCCTAAACCTATTGTCAGAAGAAGATATAAAAGATGGCAGCCATTGACTCCACCTCCACTGTCCTCTTGTTCTTCCAGTGGCCTGTCCTTTGTACAAGACATTTCTTCTCTTTTTCCTTCGAAGTATCTTTTTTTTTGGAGCAATTTTTTGGGTACCTCTTTTTCTTTGCCCTAAAATAAATGTTAAATTTAACAATTGTTTCATCCTTTGCTTTGCATGGGACAGCAAGAATCTGGAAAAGACCAACTGGTCACTATAATACCCATTAACACCAGCACCAAAATGAGTCATATGTTAAGATTTTCTGAAAAGAATCATAAAGCAACAATCAAAAATGCTTGAACAGTCAGCTACAAAATATCTTAAAATAGGAAATATTACTAAATAAATAGAAAACAGAAAAACAAGCTAAAATGAAATTATAGTATTAAAAATACAAAAAAAATTAAAAATACTTGGATGGACTCAATTAGGAGTGAAGTCGACAGAAGTTAAAATCAGTAAACATGAGTGTGGACACAAGAATTGGTGCAATCAGAGAAAATGAGTAGACATTTAAAAATAAATAGAGTTGAGCAGGTGATATAGCTAGCGGCATAAGCTCCTGGCAAGCGTGAGGTCCTGAGTTCGACTCCCGGTACCCGCATAAAAAATAAATAAATAAATAAATAGAGCTTTGGGAACTGTGAGATGTTGGGAGTGAAGCTGTCTGTACTTTGGGTATTTAGGACAAGACCAGTGCCTCTCATGAGTTTGGCAGGGCCCCACAAGAAGTGTGCCCAGCTCAGGGACCTGATGCACATGGTGACTTGACCTTCGCTTGAGATAATATAGACATTTCCTCCCTTGTTCTCCATGAAACCACCAAGGCACACACCAAAGCATGCAGTTCTGCTGAAGATTGGATATTCTTCCCGTCCCAGATCCTACCCTCCCTTTAAACTCTCTGTGAACTTATTCTTAGGCTGAGTGTATAAATAAATGCACTGCAGGTGCTGGGGGTTCTTTTCTCCCATCAGGAGAGAGGGCTCCACCTGACCTCAGCTTTCTGCTTCTTGACTCTTGTTTTCTTTGTCCTCACCATTCTCCTTCCAGAGTTTCAAGAGCTGCACTGGACATGGCACTTTGGCACTTAAGCAGGGCTAGAGTACAAGGAAACTCATCATTTCAGGTGAGAGGACACCTCAGGTTGCGTGCACAAACAAAACAGGCTCATGAGAATGACAAGGGAGAGAGGCACATTGATTTCATCATTATTGATTTCATCAGATGTAAAACATGGGGCAAGCAGGCTCACAAGAGTGTCAGTTGTATATAGAAATGTTTTCTGTATTATTGAAAGCAAAAGGTTCAAATGTAAATATTTCACAATTAACAAAGTTTCTCTTTTGTATGAGACATGTCCGCGGTTCCCGGAGCAAAGAACTGTGAATCCTGAGACATGGAGTTGCATGGGGCAACAGTTGCACACCTGATATACCACTGAGGGGCCTGACCATATTCACATCTTTAACTTTTCTTTATGGACCCTGATCAGGGAGTGTCTTAATGATCGTGTGCCTGTTGAGGCAACCACAGGAGACTTGGCTTGTGGCACTGTTCTAAAATTACAAAAGATTATACTGGGACATGAGTCTTTATGCAAGGGCAACCACAGCACCTAGCCTGAGCCATAAAAGGATGGTGGACCAACACCCTCCCCCATTGGGCCTGAACCTTTAGTTCTGCCCAATGAGATGAGGCGGGAACTGTGAGGAGGTGAAGAGGACCTTTCCTCACTAGAGGAATGTTTCACTGTGATTTCCATTTTGCAGCCGCCCAAAGTGAAACCAACAATTTTAACTGCACAAGTGGCCATTTCTGCTTTCTCAGCTCAGAGAAATTTTGCTGCTGAAACTTTTGCCTTTCATGGAGTAGAGTCATTCTCTCTCTTTCCCTTGCAATTGGTGCTAAAAGCAGCCAGAGGGGCGGGGGAGTCCATAGAGGGTTTTCAACATGCCTAACCCATTGTTGAAGCCCAAGATTCCAACAATGTAGGACAAAACATACATCTTTTTGAAATTGACCCTTTAAGACTTTAAAGGAACTGAAGCAACCGCTGCCTATGGCCCCACAGCCCCTTTTATCCTGAATTTTATAGAGCTCATAGAACAACAGGCAACGGCCCTGAATGATTGGAAAGGAATAGCAAAACATATTTAACTACAGGGGATTATTTATTGTAGAAGGGAAACTTTTTATCTGTGTATGGATCAGGCCACCCACAATGCCACCCACCACCTGACCATTACAAAAGACATGTTAGCCAGAGAAGGTTCCTTTGCTGTCACAAATAATCAACTTACCTTTAACATACAAGCGTATGAACAAATTAAAATAGCTTCTACAAGGGCTTGGAGGGAACTTCCTCCAAAGGGTGAGACATCCCTTGACCTGACCTCCATTCACCAGGCTGCTGATGAACCTTTTCAGGATTTTATGGCATGCTTACTGCAGGCTAGTGGGAGGATTGTCAACAACACAGAGGCTGGCAAGTTAATTGTTCAATAATTGGCCTTTGGAAATGCAAATAAGTGATGTAAAGAGGCCTTAAGGGCCCACAAAAAAAGGACTACACGGTCTGAGTTGATTCAAATTTGTGCAGACATTGGCCCCCCATATGTTCAGGGGGCTGCCTTGGCAGCAGCTATCACTCAGGCTATTCATCCAAAGTCCAAAGGAAGGGGAAAGAGCAAGGTCACTTGTTTCAACTGCAGAGGCAGGGAACATCTTGCCCAAAATTGCTCTGCTTCTCCTGTAGGGGCAGCACAGCCATTATCTGTCCATTCAATAAAACCTTGTAGTATCTGTCCAAAGCATAGATGAGGATATCACTGGGCAAATGAGTGTAGATACAAAACTGATGTGGAAGGCCAACCTATTCTGGGAAACTTCCAGTGGGGCCAACCCTGGCCCTGCCAAACAGTGGGGGCACTTTCCCTAATTCCTCCCCAGCCCTACCCTCCACTGCCAAAAGTTTCTGACCTCTGGCAAGCAACAATGGACAGTGGAGGCTTGGACCTCAGTCCTTCCTCCAGATTCATGCTAACTTCTAAATGGGACCCCCAAGCTATTCCTACTGGAGTCTATGGACATTTGCCCAAGGGTACAGATGGACTCCTGCTAGGCCACAGCAGTCTCACTATGAAAGACCTCCAGATTTTGCCTGGTATCATTGAGGCTGATTATACAGGGAAGATCAAAGTTATGGTTTGAACTATTCAACGCTTTGTTCAAGTCACCCCAGACTCTCTTGTTGCTCAATTGGTCATTCTTCCTTTGACAAAAATTGGAAAATCTACAAATAAAGAAAGAGGGTCCAAGGGTTTTGGGTCCTCTAATGCTTACTGGGTTCAACAGATCAAATAAGATCATCCCTAGATGGAATTAATTATTGAAGGAAAAGCATTCAAAGGGCTTTTGGATACAGGAGTAGACTTTTCAGTTATTGCCCAACACCACTGGCCCATGGCATGGCCTTTAGATGTAGCAAGTACAGATCTACAGGGGTGGGGAACGTTTCTCTCCCTGGTAGGAATGCTAAGTTGTTGACCTGGAGGGATGCAGAAGGCCACTCAGGACGTTTTTCACCTCATGTCTTTCCCCACATTCTAGTCAACTTACAGGGTTGGGGTGTTTTACAGGATATGTGGACATTTTTAATCAGTCCCAGTTCCTTGGTGACTCATCAAATGTTACAACAGGGTATGAAATCTTACCCTACGAAATCCTACATAAAGAAAATGAAAAATTACCTAGAGTCTAAAGGAAATTAATTCTAAATCAGATTCCTGAAAAATGACCATTATCAGGAACATAAAAAGAACTCTCAATACTCAATGTAAAAAGCCCTCAAAATCTAATTAGAGATTGGCAAATGACACGAACAGATATTTTAATGAAATGGATATGCAGATGGTAAACAAGAACATTAATAGATGTTTAACAGCATTTGTTATTAAGAAATGCAAATTCAAAATATGATGATAAATCACTTAGTATTTAAGGGAATGATGTAGAAAAATGAATAGTGGCATATCAAATGCTGACAAGATTGGCTCACTAGTGGCAATGTAAAGTTGTAAAGCCACTCTTAAAAAGAATTTGGCAAGTGTTTTTAGGCAATGAAATGTGCAAAAATTATTCCTCACAGCAATTAGAGTCCTCAATATTCACTTAAGAAAAGGAAAACTTGATTTTCACAAAAATAATTGTCCACAGTTGTTTTTGTAGGTTTATTTTCTATAGACAAACACTAAAATCAACCAGAAGGTCCTTCAGGTGAAAGGTAAATAAACTGTGTTCATCAAAAACAGAATACTCAGCAGTGAAAAGAAATGAACTGTAGATAACAGACAATGACTTGGAATAATCACCATGGAATTACAACTAGTGATACATCCATTCATAAAAGGTTACATACCATATGATTCAATTTATGTATCATTTTCAAAATGACAGCATTGAGAAATGAAAGAGGTTACTCATTGTCAGGGGTTAGAAATGAGTGTGAGAGAGCCAGGCATGGTAGCACATGCCTGTAATCCCAGCACTCGGGCAGGGAGATCATGGCGAGTCTGAGGTCAGCCTGGGGTATATAGTGAGTTCAAAGCCAACATGAACTACATAGTGAGACTCTGTCTCAAACAAACAAAGAAAAAAGAAATGACTGTGAGATAGAATGGAGAAATAGAGGTGTCCCAGCTTGTATATAGATGTTCTTCCAAAGTCTCCTGTAGTCATACGTAGGCCTTATCAAAGGTGGCCGGATTAGGGTGTGTGATACTGGAATTAAAATGTGACATTGGAATTAAGGGTGTCCCACCCTGAGTGAGGGTGGCACCATCCAAAAGGCACATAGCCTGGTTAGAATATAAAGGGACATAAAGAAGATGCTGCTGTTTTCTCCCTGCTGCCTTCTGCCTGTCCTGCCATGCCATAGACTGTTTCTCCTCTGTGATGCCCCTCTGCCATGCCACCTTGATTTGGAGCCAGCTGATGAGAGACTGAAACCTCTACCAACCATGAGCTGAAATAAACCCTTCTTCCTTTAACACTGGGTAATGGGTATTTTGTCTCAGCAACAAGAAAAGTAACTAAGACAGAAGGGTTAATTGCAAAAGGAAAACACGAGAGACATTTGCAGTGTTGGAATTCTTCAGTATTTTGACTGTTGTTGTAGATATATAATGTATTCAGGTGACAGGACTGTGTAGGACTATATAAATGTGCATGCATACGGAAGCATGAGGTCAAATAAAAGAAGTGGAGAAGTCTGAACAAGAGAGTTGTGTTATGAAAGTGTCAATATCCTGGTTTCATAATATTGAGAAAAACCAGATAAAGTATTCAAGAGATCCCTGGATTTCTAACTGCAGGCAGATCTTCAATTATATCAATAAAAATTAGTTATAACTAGGAAAACTAAGTCAATTAATACTGAAGGGTTATCATGAAAATTATGTTGGTTTGAAAACCATTGTTCACTTAAAGCTATTAAAAGTCCCTCAATTGCAGGCTGGTGATATAGCTCAGCAGCATAAGTGCCTGCAGGGCAAGCGTGAGGTCTTGAGTTTGACTCCTGGTACCCATGCACATAAAAAAAAAGAGAGAGATTGCCCGCATTGTCTTATACGAACAATGATGTTGAGCTATTTCTTATTCTATTTTTTTTTCTTTTTGTGGTTACCGGGGGTCGACCTCAGGACCTCGCGTGCCAGCAGGCGCCCGTGCCGCTGAGCGATATCACCGGCCCTTTCTTTGTATGTGGGTTCCGGGAGTCGAACTCAGGCCCTTGTGCTTGCCAGGCAGGCACTTACGCTGCTGAGCCATCTCACCGGCCCCTCTTATTCTATTTTTTTTTTTTTTTTTGTGGGCACCGGGGAGTCGACCTCAGGACCTCGCGCACCAACAGGCACCCATGCCGCTGAGCGATATCACTGGCCCCTTTTTCGTATGTGGGTTCTGGGAGTCGAACTCGGGCCCTCGCGCTTGCCAGGCAGGCGCTTACGCCGCTGAGCCATCTCACCGGCCCTCTTATTCTATTTTGTATTTGATGGTTTTCTGGAAATTTTTAAGATTTCCTCTTTAGTAGCAGTGATTTGTAACTTCACCTCAATGTGTCTAAGTGTTGATAATTTTCCTTTCACTGTGCTTATAATTAAGACCATTTTAATATGAAACCATGGAAATTATATCAATTTTCTTGTTTATTATTATTGTTGAAAACATTTATTCGAAGTTTCCCATAGTTACTACTTTTTTATCTCCTATATTTTCCCCAATATTTCTACCTCTGTGCTTTTTGAGATTATGTTCATGGAATATTCCCCAAATTTATTTTTCAATCCTTTTGAATTTTATTTTTAGTTATAAGAAATTCTTATTTTGTTATTTCTTCAATGTATCTTTTAAAAATTGATGTGATACCTTTTTACTTTTGGTTTATATCTCAGAAGATATCAATTAAAATTTGGTTTTGTGTTGTTAGTTTTTTTTTTCTACTTCCTAAATTCTCTCTTCTTAGAAGTGGTTTTGTTTTTATCTGATTCTTTTTTTTTTTTCATTTCACAGTATTTTTAGCAGTGGCAAATGATTAGCAATTTTCCTTTGCTAATTAGACAAGAGAAAGTTGAATGGTCCTGCACACACTGTGTACATTTTGTCACCTCAAGCACAGGTGTTCTGGGTGAGAATCAGGCATATAGTCATTTTGTGGTGGCTTCTTACTTGAATGATGGGAACAAGGGTACCAATGCATGCTTTTTTTTGCTCAAGTCAGGCTCAACATGTTGTTTTGTTTAAAGCAGGAAATATGATCTCAGTTAGCCCCATTTGCTGGGTTGGTTGTAGGTAGACATGTGCAATCGGTGCTGTGACCCTGCCATCAGCTCCACTTCCACTCCTGACTTCTGCACAGCTTGGTAGAAAATCTAGGTGCATTATCAGTTCCAAGCTCCTTTGTGTATGACTGAGACTGTGTTTGCCTCCGGTGCTCAGTCATCATTCAATGTATTGCTTTCAATCTTCTCGAAATTTGCTAAATATTTCTCATCTTTCCATGTCACCCTTTGCTTTCCATTGTTATTGTGATACATACTGCTTATAGCTTTACAATTATTTTAATACGGCAAAAGAAAGAAAAAATATATATTTATGTTAAGTCTGCCGTTTTCAAGCATAAGTCACAATTAAAATATTCTTTTTTTTTTTTTTTTTTTTTTTTTTGTGGGTACCGGGGGGACGACCTCAGGACCTCGCGCGCCAGTAGGCACCCGTGCCGCTGAGCGATATCACCGGCCCCTTTTTCGTATGTGGGTTCCGGGAGTCGAACTCGGGCCTTCGCGCTTGCAAGGCAGGCGCTTAAGCCGCTGAGCCGTCTCACCGGCCCAATTAAAATATTCTTGACAAAAATACTTTTCAAATTTAACAGTGGTGATTTAAATATCAATAAATATATTTTCCCCAGAAATATAGTTGAAAACTAGAGCCATAATTATATTTGCCTAGAATATAAGGATGTGTTTCTTTTACCTTACTCATAACTCATTTCCCTGTGACCTTAGTTACTAGCCTTTCATTATTAAAATTGAGTGCCCATTCTATAATGCAATAGAGTGACTATAGTTAAGAGTAGTGTACTACATATTTTAAAATAACTTGAAGAGAAAATTTTGAACATTCTTACTACAAAGAAATAGTAAGTATTGGAAATGGTGGGTATGATAATTACACTGACTTTATTATTCTACAATGTATACATGTATTAACACAGTAGCCTGCATACTATAAATTATCGTGTCAATTAAGAGTAAAATAAAACTTTCAAAAAACAAAAAATCATTTCTATAATAAATATTCTAGCAAAGTATCTTTAATTCTTGCTAGATACAGTTTTATTTAACTAAAGAGAAGCATTTTCCCATATTATGTGTTACTGAATTCAATGCTAAACACACACTACTCAATCAATTCATATTTTCTTGTAGATGCTATAAATGTAATTTTAATGTGCAGTGATGTGTAGTTTTCAAACATCACCCCTCTCACCTTAAAATCAATCTCCCTTCCAACCTTGTCATAAGTTTCACTGACAGTGAAGTCATTCATCCCAGTGGAGCAGAAAAGTAAAAGCAGAATCACTGTTCGGAACAAATGGTCCAATGTACTTGTATTTCCTTTAGTCTAAAACCAAAACATCCAAGTCATTTTAACCATGTCAATAGTAAAAAAACAAATTTAATTTTTCAATCCCTGAATATCTATAACATTTCATCAATTATATGTGTGTTTTATTTTGCCAGACTATTACTCACTGTGTTCATTTTATCTATGTGTGCCTGATTAGAAGATTAAACTGAGGCACTGATGAAAACAATCAAGGAAAACATTTTAAAAACATAGGAAAAACAATCATAGACACTCTTGACTTCAACATTTTCTATGAAAGTATATGTTAAGGTATAACATAGATGATAGATAGATAGATATGGAGCTATTACAATTAAAATTTAATTAGCATCAAAGTGAGAAGAAGCAGCAAATTTTGCTTTAAACTAGCTTGACTCTGAATAGCTAAACAATTGACACAGTGATTTGCTCTTCTCTGCTTAGCTACCAAAATAAAGTGTAAGACCTCTTTGGGGAAAAAATAAGAGGTAGCCCAAAGCAGTAAGTTTAATCTTATAGCTATAAAATCACTGTGATGGTCCCACTCTCTCAAAGTTAAGCTTAAACCAAGAAAATGTATATTTCCTATGATGTGAACTAGAGAAAAATAAAATCCTTTATTATCATTTTACTTATCTTCCCTATAGATTTTACATATTGGAGAAAAAGGTAGGGTTAGGTAAGGAAAACTGCATGGTTGTTCTAACATTCTTCAGGATTATTTTTATTTAACAACTATGACAACAGAATAACTGTTTTTCTTGGTATTACTTCTATTGTATTTAGAAATAAGATATTTGTTCAGGTAATTTGTTCAGAGAGTCCATTTGTTGTTATAAACAATCCTAAAATATCAGGAGCTTAAAATAACAAATTTATTTCTAGCCTATATCAGTCCAAAGCAGAGGGCTGTATTACATATCATCATTCAGGAGATATTTGTGTTGTGTTTTCCCAATCTACAGTGCCCCATATTTCCTGGGACTTCTGCACGCTTGCTATAACCTCTAATCGATGTTGGAAATTTGAGGAGAGAGAAAGTAGAGGATTTGGAAGTTCACATTTTCTTTTTTCATACTGTATATGATTACCTTTATTGTGGGGAGTAGGTACATAAACAGAAGGTGTCTTAATTTTTTTTATCTTCTACTCCCTTCTATCCCCCATCCCTGTATTTCAAGATCCTCTTTCCATTTGACAAAAATGAATTTCCCTATTTCCTATTGTCTATCTTTTCTTGATCTGTACATATTATTTATTCTTCAATTTTCCCATTTAAAAGATATTATGTGATACTTAAGCTTGTGTGTCTAATTTATTGCACTTAAAACTATACTCTCGGGGCCGGTGAGATGGCTCAGCGGCTTAAGCACCTGCCCAGCAAGCACGAGGGCCTGAGTTCGACTCCCAGAACCCACATACGAAAAAGGGGCCGGTGATATCGCTCAGCGGCATGGGCGCCTGCTGGCGCGCGAGGTCCTGAGGTCGACCCCCGGTACCCACAAAAAAAAACAAAAAAACAAAAAAACAAAAAAAAATATACTCTCAAAGTACATACACTTTCATACAAATGCCTGAAATGTATCCTTCTTTATGGCAGTGTAGTACTTCATTGTGTGTAAATACCACATTTCTTTTATGCATTCCTCTGTTTGATGAATATATATAGATAGCTTCCAAGATTTAGCTAGTATGAGTTCAGCTGCTATAAACATAGGTATACGTGTATCAGTGTAGCATAATATTTTTAACTCTGTTGGGGGAAGTACTCAGAAGTGGAATAACTGGATAGAATGGAATTTCTTAATTTTTGAGGAATCTCCATGCTGATTTCCATAGTGGATGTATAAGTCTATATTCCCACCAGCAATGTAGAAGGGTGTCTTTTCCCTTGCAGCATCACCAGCATTTATTATTGTTTGATTTCTTGATGGTAGCCATTCTGTCTGGAGTAAGATGGAATCTCAGTGTTGTTTTAATGTGCATTTCTCTAATGCTCTGAGGTGGTGAACATTTTTACATGTATTGATTGATCATTATTATTTCATAAAAGTGTCTATTCATTTCAGTTACCCATTATAGGCACTCAGATCAGTGAAACACAATACAAGATGCAGAAACAACCCCAGGGAAATTAAGTGATCTGATTTTTGACAAAAGAGTCAGAAGCATAACCTGGAAGAAAGATAACCTCTGAAAAAATGATACTGGGAAAACTGGTTATGTACATGTAGAAGATTGAATCTATGACCATGTGCCAAAATGAAATAAAAATGGCTCAAAGACCTAGATATGAAAACAGAAACACTTAGTCCACTGTAAGATAAAATAGTAAAACCCTTGAAGACATTGGTAAAGTAGGACTTTATGAACAGAACACCAATTGCGCACAAAATAACATTAAGAATTGTCACATGAAATTATATCAAATTAAAAACTTCTGCACAGCAAAGAAAACAACCAACAGAGTGATGAGAAAGAGTAAAGAATGGAAAACATTTTACCAACTCATGTTTTTATTATGTTTATTTTATTATTTTAGGGCTCATTGCTCAAATTAACATATCTTCAGTGTCTTTGCACATATTCATTTCTGTAGTCTTAAAAGGGCAATCTATATAACCAAAATGTGGAACTTCTTATTCAGACATTATTAAGAATATCAAGACAGTAGCACTAGAGCATCAAACCAAGTAGGGTCCCCCTTAAGTTTGTGCCTTTTACACATGCATGTATCCAGCAGTAAATTTTGCTTAGACTCCACTAGAACTAGGACATGTATTCTAGTTGTGTATGTAGCAGGAAAAGGCAGTGGTGTTTGGCAAGTGCATTACCAAATGAAGGTCATTGTAACAAATTTCCACACACTTCATGGCTTAAATAATACAGATTTATTATTGTACAGTTCTGGAGGGCTGAAATTTGAAATGGCTGTTACTAGACTAAAGTCTAGCTGTCAACAGAGCTGTGTTCCTTTTGGAAAGTTCTAGGGAAAATTCCTTGTACTTGC
The DNA here is from genome assembly GCA_028451465.1 of Erethizon dorsatum. Classification (NCBI taxonomy): domain Eukaryota; kingdom Metazoa; phylum Chordata; class Mammalia; order Rodentia; family Erethizontidae; genus Erethizon; species Erethizon dorsatum. Next base: position 89,548,445 of record CM051826.1, read on the forward strand.
TTTTTTCTATTCTACAGAGGCCACATTCTTTGGCTTGTAGTCCCTTTCTGAAACTTTAAAAATGGCAACTTAGCATGTACCTGATGATTCTTCCCTACTCATGTCTCTTCAAACACATCCGAGATTTTTAATTATCCATGTAATTTTATGTGACCCACATTTTCCTTAGCTTACTGACACTTGCATAGTCCCTTTTGCAGTGGATGGTATCAGGCTCATAGTTGGGGGATTAGGACACTAATATCCTGGTGAGCCATTTTTCTATGTACAACAATAAGCAAATGGCATTATTTCTACCACATCAGCTATATCAAGAGATTTGTATAAAATACATTTTCCTTAATGAATTCTATGTAAATAGGTTATTTCTAGAAGTACTTAGATCTAATTAAATATAATATATTATAGAAATCATGAGCTCTTTTGAGAAGATTATGAAGAAATTTTGGTATTAATTTTTTCTTTACACATTCTTAAAAAGTTTTCCTTTATGAATGCATTTTAAGACTACTTTAAAAGAATGACTATAACCTCTCCAAGTCCTAGATCATCTTTTTTTTTTTTTTTAATCTTTGTTGTGACTAATATATTTGTAAAAAGAGCACAGATATTTGAATTATATGAGTGAGGTATTGAAATTGAATCAACTTGGGGAAAACGCAAAATAAGAAAAAGTCAAAAAGTTAAATACCCATAAATTATTTTTCTTAAAATCATCTCTTTTGATGACAAATGCAGTTGCTTTGAATTCTGATAAAATGTAACCTGCCAACTCATGCAAAAAATTTTTAAAGGAATTTCATTTGGTACCCCCCAAAAGCAAAACAGCTACTAACTCTTTTCTCATTTTTAATTAGTAGAGGTAAAATGTTTTATTAGATATTTAGAAGCATGTTCAAACCATGTGATGGGGTACAATGAAAGAAAAATCACATTTTTATTCTTCCTTGGGCAACTTTGATTTAGTTCAGCTATTTCTGAAAGAATGAAATTCCCGCTTCGATGCCCTCTGCTTGATTTCCACTATGTGTCATTCTCCTTTTATTAGTAGAAGAATTTGGAGAAAGGATGAGAGTTCACATTGAAAAGCAAAAGAGAAATAGGAGTAGTAATTCTAGGCATTTTATTTTCCCTTACTTTGACAACTCTGAGTGTGGAAAGATGATGCAAGACCACCTCATGAAGTACAGTGCCTGATCACAGTTAAAACCCATCCACAGAGGAAGGAAGAAAGATGTCCAGACACAAGTGATGTCTTAGACTATCTTTTATCAAGAATTTTGTTAGTATCAAAAATTACAATTTTAATTTGGGTGCTTGTATATCAGAAAATGTTACTTTTGTATTTGTGTGCTGGTCAACCCTCTTGTGGTTGTGCAATGAAGATGAGTAACCCTAACATCTGAGAAGCACACACTAACATTAGTTGAGTTCTTGCTTGCATCCTATGTACATGTGAATGATAAGCTTTGCCTCTGCTCTATGTGTCTTGTCCTTCTAGAACACAGAATGAAGGAAGACTCCCACTGGGGACGTGCTATTCTTATAGCTAAGAGAAAAAAGCACCGTAGCCAGTGGAAATAGGTAACAGGACATAAAGCTTCCTCCAGGAAGAGACTTGGTAGATTTCTGGCTCATTTCATTAGCTGAAGTGAGTCACAGGGCCAAAGTTGCCATTAGGGAGTAGAAGTAAATTTCACCTACAGGAAGTTGATGCAAAACGTATAGCAGTGTGCAAGATAAGCAAATCTCCAATACCAAAGGGAAAAAGGGGCAAATAGTTGGAACTCATAATGTAATCAACCCCATCCATTTACACATTTCATAGTAGGACAGAAGGTATTTTATATTTTTTTATAAAACTGAGATTTTAAAATCATCTCTTTTATGTTTTGGAAGTTATAAAATCAAAGTAGAGGCATTTTGATACTGTAATGTGAGTGATTTACAAATATAAAGAGTGTAAAATTCAAAGAAAGCCAGACTAAACATTGACTCCTACATTTTTTTTTTTTGTTAAGGAAAATATGTACACAAAAAGGATTACTTTCTAATCTATCATCTGTTGTTCTTTAGAAGTGGATCATTATTTTTTTTTAACATGCATCTGTGTAGCCAACTAAATAATTACATTTCTCAGCCTTCTTTGCAGCTAATGTTGAATTAGACATAACAGGAGTTCATGGGTGGTACCACTGTGAAAGCTCTTCAGAGAGGACGGGGGTGGGGGTGGGCTGGTGAGATGGCTCAGCGGCATAAGCACCTGCCTGGCAAGCGCGAGAGCCTGAGTTCGACTCCTGGAACCCACATACCAAAAAAGGGCCAGTGATATCGCTCAGCTCACAGGCACCTACTGGCACACGAGGTCCTGAGGTCGACCCCTGGTACCCACAAAAAAAAAAAAAAAGAGAGAGAGGACAGGGAGCTAGTGTGCACTTTTTTGCAACAAACAACTTCCATTTTCTCCTTCTTCCTGCCTAGAAATCAAACCAAATGTTTGAAGAGTTTTAGTTATTTGGTTTTTGACTGTGAAGATGGGAACTGAGTGCCAAGGGTGTTGGAGCTGAACATTAAAGTGTTTTACATCATTGCTGTCCACATATAGCCTCTACATTGGTCCTGGAGTGATTAACTGGATTACTTTTAGAAGATTATGTAAATGTCACTCTTGTTTGACTCATTATTACTTTCTATTTCTCTTACTATTAAGTGGCCAAAATTAGTATATGTTACAAGACTTAATTAAGAAATTTTTATTAAAATTTTAAGATAGCTTGCTTTAGATTTTTAACAGAGACCTGTGGAGTATTTACTGGGAAATAGATAATGTGAAATAAGATGGGAGAGAGGAGAACACAGTAAGAGTATAATGTGCAAAACCAAGAAGAATACTGAAGAGGTATCAGTATTCAGTCAAATGAGTAAAATTAAAGAAATGTTAATATATAAATGAAGGTCATAATTGAACAAAATGTAAACATTTAGCTCTAATAATATATAGATGTAACTGTATGTCTCTGAGTATTTACACATAAAAAAATTCCTATACTGGTAAATAAAAGAAAACATCAGATTTTTGTATATTAATGGTGTTAAATCAATCGTTTTGTGAAAATTCAACCTGGGACACCACCACAGACCATCCTCGGTTAAGCAGATGAACGTAAGATACTTTATCCACTCCTGTACGGTTTATCGGGAGACCACTGCTGGTGAAGGTGGGAACTGAGTGCCGAGGGTGCTGGAGCTGGACGTTAAAGGTGTTTCACATCCTTGCTGTCCATGTTTGTCCTGGCATGATTAACTCTGGATTTGCTTTATTTCTTGCCACTTGCTTTACTCCTACAGCGTGCTCAGGGACAGCTACTCCTGACCGAAGGAAACTACTGTATAAATTCCGTTTAAAATGGGGTGTGGGTGTTATGAATACCCACGTGTTTAAGCTTCTTTTCTAAAAACCTATTGTTTGAATATGTTTTTTCACTCTTTCTGTTAGCCCCTCTGGATAGCGAGAGGGGGAGCAGGGATGGAAATTCTTATATCGGTTTGTAGAATCCTTTTTCCAGTTAAGCAAGTTGCTTTCCAAACAGTAGGCTAAGCAGGGACACCTCAGTATTTTCTAATTCCCCAGGCTAGGAAGTTCATATCCTGGTTTTGCCCTCCTTCTTTTATTTTTCACCACTTGTAAAAGACCTCTTAGCTGCTGCTGATTTTACTTAGAAATCTACAAAAACATTGCCACCAGCCTTAAGACTTCTTCCTCACCTAGGAATGGGTCACATCAACTCCCAAATGGCAAACTAATGGATTTTCATTGGATATCTCTGAGGGCCTCCTATCCTTGGTGAATGAATATGAATGAGTTGTCATTTAGTCAAATCATAAGAGTTCACTTATTTAGAGAAGTTCAATAGTATCTTAACACTTTTTTGCTCTGTGTCTTTCATAGGTGATTTTCTTTTCAACAGAGATAACACATTAAGTCATTTTCACAGAAGTGGAGTAGAAAGGGACAGTGTAGAATTGCAAACTCTAGTACATGCCCCAAACACAACTCTTCTCCCCAAGCATACCAGCTTTCCTCAAGATAACAATTTCTTGAAAATTCCTTTAGTAAAAGGCATTGAAACACTATTCATTTCCTTAACACTTTTGTTTCTTCTTCTTTTTTTTAAACAGTATTCAAGTACTGGGAAATAGTCTAGGTGACTTCAATTATTAAAAAATAATATAAAATCAGCCATCATAACACATGTAATCTAGAAAGAAAGACAGAAAATGTACTTTAAAATACAAACATAAATATATAGCTACCTAGAAAAATAGAAGAGGTGCACGGGGCTACATAAAACAAATACTGAGGAACTAATTTAAGTTGTGATGGACTCCATGACTATAATTTTGACATCAAACTGCAGGATAAGCACTAAATTCTGTTCAGTATTATGCACTAGTGACACAAAATTAATGAAGTACTATCTAAGCCCTAGCCTTTCCTATTTTGGCCTGGACACTATATAGGCTCATGTTCATCTCAAATTACTTACATCTGAAGAACAATCACATGTAATACAATATGGTCGAGAAAAAGAGATCTTCTCAAATGGTTTTGTCATAAAATATCACTAATACCCAGTACTAGTGATAACATAATCTAGGGCAGGTATAATCGGCATATGAACTGATAATTATTACTAAACAAACAGCTACACCATAAAAGGAGATTTTAATTAGTTATAATTGTAAACAGAGAAGATTCATAGTGAATCTTTGCTTTAGCTTGTAGAGCTAGAGAAGAGTTTCAAAGTATCTACAGAGGAACTGAATTTTTTAAATTTTTAATGTTTTATTATATTAGTAAATATCTGCAGTTCATGCAATTTACCATCATCTTTTGGGAGTGGTTACATATCAATACCAAAGCTTGTTTCTTTTTTTATTTTTTTAATTCCCTCCCTTCCTCCCTCCCTCCTCCTCCAATTTCCCTATCCCATTTTTCATTCTTGTTGATACTATTAATCCTAACTCATGACATATGTTTACATTCATTGAGGTTATTAGGTTCCTATAGATGGCGTATCTTTATTCTATAATTTCCCCTTTCCCCCCTCCTCACTCCTTGTGCTTTTTTCCTTGGGCCATTTCTTTATCCATCTCCTTGTCCCTGCTATCCATCATTTATTATTATCTTTGTACTTTGCCTCACTCAAATGAGAGACACCATACAGTATTTAAATGTGTATCTGGTTTATTTCACTCAAAATTATATTTTCCAGGTGCATCCATTTTCCTACAAGTGTCTCAAATCTGTCATTATTTACAGCAGAGTAATATTCCATTATATATCGATATCATATTTTCTTTATCCAAACATCTGTTGATGGGTATACAGGCTGTTCCTAGGATTTACCTGCTATGAATTGTGTTGCTATAAACACTGGTGTGCATGGATCACTGTAGTATGATGTCTTAAACTCTGGGGAAGATACCTAGCAGAGCGATCACTGAGTCATACTGAATTTCTAATTTCAAGGAATAAAACAATTTTAACTGATTAACAAAAGAGTAACATTATTGGTGTTTGGCATACAGAAGAAGGAGGAGGACAAGAAACAGGAAGAGAAGAAGAAGAGAAAAAGGAGGATGAGGAGGGGAGATAAAAGTTGGGAAGTAGGGAGGAGGAGGAAGGAAGTGTAGAGAACTGGGTTTTAAGCAAATCAAGTGAAGAGAACAAATGGTGGTGAGTAAGGGAAGTCAGCGGAAGAACACAGGGTAATAAAGGAGCCAAGCTTTAGGATCTCACTAGTGTCCTAAAACATGAACAAGTGTGGGATATTTGAAAACTTACATGCCTTAGATACTTCAAATGGAAAGCGCAGCTGGCACAGTTCATGAGTAGCACGGATAACTTACATTCACGGAGATGTTTAGGTAGCACCTTAACTTTGACATTGCACGTGCTAGTTTTATTCTAACAACTATGTACTATTTTTATATAATTTTCAAGGGCTGAATTAAAAATTGTTAAATAGTTCTTAAATTGAATATCTTGACAATTAGTCTGTGAAATGATTTTAATTAAAAGCCAATGCTTTCTTTTCACTTATACTTTTTTTTTCCATTGGAAAAACTGGAGTAATTACCCTTTCTACTACAGAATCTACTTCTTAGATGTGTATCAATTCCACTCAAATTCTTACACATAAATGTTTCCATGTAAGGTTATTTTCCATTTTTACCTTGCTGATGCTACTTAGTGCAAATAGGTAGCTACCTTGTTGAAATAGAAATGTCCACAGTAGACTCTTTTAGCCTTTCAGAAATGATTTCAAGCCTGATAAAGAAAAAGATTAAGCAAGCAAAGCAGTTGCCATCCCCCCTCCACGCTTATTTTTGAAAGCAGTGCACTTGTTTCTTTTAGGCATTTAGGAAAAGATTGAATATACATTATTTGATTTGTTTTAATGTCTCTTTGAGTATATTTGGTTTGTGTTTTTTAAACAGAAAGTCAGAAAAGACTTTTCCATTCATGTAGCTTTGAGTGCTTCTGTTAAAAGTATAAAGAAGGAAGGGTATGAGAAAGGCAATAGTCCAAAGAAACAGAAAAGTTTAAGTTCGAAATATGACTTTAAATATTGTTAGGGCTTTTCAAAACCAATACCACAACAAGAAGAATTCCTGTCTGATAGTAATAATGTCAACATATGGCGTAAAGCACCATATGACTAAATATGAAATTCTATTTTCAATAACAAATTTCTATTTTTTTATTTTTAAGAAAAAAAATAAAAATAAAAATAAAACAGAGTTTCAAAACAGGTTAGTAAGAGAGTTACAATAATTAATACAGTGTATATTGTTGTCTTTATACTAGTTATTCAGAGTACAAGATACAGTCATGCCATCTTGTCCAAACAATATTAGCACAAACCTTTCTTTTCAATGAACTCAGAGAAACTAGCTGTGTAACTATTTTAACTATCTTCTGTATACCTATACTTTTTTTCTTTTTCCCTTTCTTCCCTTCCCCATCACAATTTGTCTTTTCTTTTGAACAGTTTCTTCCCAATTCACAATATCTCTTGTACAGTTTGTATCTTATTTACTTATTCAGTTTCTCACACTAACTAGTAAGGCAATAAAATGTTTACATATATGGGCCTGATTTATTTCACTTATAAGTATGGTCTCGAGATGCATCTATTTACCTATAAAAGTCTCCAGTTTATCCTTCTTTATGGCTGAGTAGTGCTCCTTTACAAAAAAAAATCTTTTTTATCCATTCCTTCGTTGATGGACATTTGGGTTGTTTCCAAGATTTAGCTATTATAAATTGTGCTGCTATAAACATGGGTGCACATACATCACTGAGGTATGATGTTTTTAATTCTTCTGGGAAGATACCCAGAAGGGGAATAGCTGGGTCGAATGGGACCTCTACCCTAGTTTTTTTTGTTTTTTTTTTTATACGGGTACCGGGAGTCGAACTCAGGAGCTCATGCTTGCCAGGGAGGCGATAATGCCGCTGAGCTGTATCACCGGCCCTAATCCTAGTTTTTTAAAGAATCTCCACACTGATTTCCATAGTGGTTCCATATTAGGGAGATTGGCCTGTAGCTTTCTTTTTGGTTTCCATACACTCCCACCAACAGTGGAGAGGGGTTCCTTTTTCCCCACAGCCCTTCCAGCACTTGTTATTGATTGATTTTTTGATGAGAGCCATTCTTTCTGGGGCGAGATGCAATCTCAGTGTTGTTTTAATTTGTATCTCTCGAATGACCAATGATGTAGAACCTTTTCTCTTGTATGTACTTGCCATTTGTATTTCTTCATCTAAGAAGTATGTATTTATCTCAGATGCCCATTTTTGGATTGGGTCTTTGAATTTGGGTGGTCTGATATTTTTCAGTTCTTTATATGTTCTAGATATAAGTCCTTTGTCTGAGGGATAACTGGCTATAATTTTTTCCCATTCGGTGGGTTGTCTTTTCACTCTGTAGGTGATTTCTTTTGTTGTGCAAAAGCTTTTTAGTAAATTGAGTTCCCATTTATTGATTCTTTGTAATATTTCCCTTGCAGTCTGGGTTTTGTTCATGAAGTCTCTGCCTACACCTATATCTTTGAGATTTCTACTTATTTTCTCTTCCAGTAAATTTAGTGTTTCTATTTTAATACTTAGATCTTTGATCCATTTTCACTTTAATTTAGTGCATGGTGATAGACATGGGTCTCATTTTAGTCTTCAGCATGTGGAAAGGCAGTTTTCCCAGCACTATTTACTAAAGAGAATATCTTTTTTCCAGTGAACATGTTTGGCTCCTTTGTCAAAGATAAAGTGGTACGGTGTGTTTGTAGCCGAGTATGCATCTTCTAATCTGTTCCATTGATCCTCAGGTCTTCTTTTTTTTTTTTTTTTTTTTTTTTTTTTTTGCCAATACCATGCTGATTTTATCACAGTAGCTTTGTAGTATAATTTCAGGTCTGGGATTGTGATGCCCCTTGACTTGCCTTTGTTGCCCAGAATTGCTTTTGCTATTTTAGGTCTCTTCTGGTTCCAAATGAATTTTAGAATGTTTTCTCTAGATCTGTGAAGTATGCTAATGGTATTTTGATCGGGATTGCATTAAATCTGTATAGAAGTATGGCCATTTTAACTATGTTGGTTCTTCCTATCCAAAAGTAAGGGATACCTTTCCATTTTCAGATCTCCCCTTTGATCTCCTTTTGATGGGTACTGTAAATTTTACTGTACAAATTTTTGTACATCCTTTGTTAGATTGATTCCTAAGTATTTCATTTTTTAGATGCTATTGTGCAGGGTGTGCTTTCCCTAGTTTCTTTCTCTGTGAGTTTATTGCTTGAGTACAGGAATGTTATTGATTTTTTAGTGTTAACATTGTATCCCTTTACACTACTGAATTTAGATATTAAATCTACAAGTTTTTTGGTGGAGTTTTTGATGTCTTCTATGTAGAGTATCATGTCATGTGCAAATAATGATAATTTAACTTCTTCCTTTCCTAGCTTTATTCCTTTTATTTTTTTCTCCTGTCTAATTGCTCTGGCTAATGTTTCCAGAACTATATTGAATAAGAGTGGTGATAACAGAATCCTTGTCTTTTTCCTGATTTTAGAGTGAAAGCTTTCAGTTTTTGACCATTTAATATGATGTTAGCTATTGGTTTGTCATACATGGCTTTTATAAGATTGAAGTAGAGACCATCTATTCCAATTTTCTGTAGGGTTTTTATCATGAATGAGCATTGGTCAAATGATTTTTCTGCATCTATTGAGACGATCATGTGATTTTTGTCTTTGGTTCTGTTAATATGGTGTATTACATTTATTGATTTGTGCAGGTTGAACCATCCCTGCATCCCTGGGATGAATCCTACTTGGTCATGATATGTAAACTTCTTGATGGTTGGCTGCATTCTGTTTGCCAATATTTTATTAAGGATTTTTTCATCTACGTTTATTAGGGAGATTGGCCTGTAGCTTTCTTTTTGGTTTGCATTCTTCTCTGGTTTTGGAACCAGGGTAATGCTTGCTTCCAGGTATGATTTTTGAAGTACTGCTTCCCTTTCAATTTCTTTAAAAAGTTTCAGCATTAGTGGCATTAGTTCTTCTCTAAATTTCTTGTAGAATTCAACAATGTATCTGTCAGGGCCTGGGCTTTTCTATGTTGGTAAATTTCTAATCACATTTTCAATTTCATTGGCTGATATTCGATTATTTAGAATTTTTATATATTCTTTACTTAGTTTTGGCAATTTGATTGTGTCTAGCAATCTGTCCATTTCTTCTGTGTTTTCCATCTTATTAGAATATAGGTTCTCATACTAGGTATTGATGATCTCTTGCATTTCTGTGGGATCCATTGTGATTTCCCCCGTTTTCTTTCCTAATTGCCTGAATGTGTGTTTTTCTTTCCTCTATTTGATGAGGTTGGTTAATAGTTTCTCAATTTCAGTTATTCTTTCTAAGAACCCACTTTTCAATTCATTGATTCTTTGTATTAATTTCTTAGTCTCTATTGCATTAATTTCTGCTCTTATCTTTATAATTTCCTCCCTCATATAAGATTTGGATTTGATTTGTTCTTTTTCTAGAAGTTTGAGGTTCAATATTAGGTTTTTTATTTGAGCTCATTCTGTTTTCCTGATGTGTCAGTTCATGGCTGTAAATTTCCCTCCTAGGACTGCTTTTATTGTGTACTATAAGTTTCAGTATGTTGTATCATCATTATCTTTTAATTTTATATACTGTTTAATTTCCTCTGTGACCCACTGGTTGTTCAGAAGGGTGTTGTTTAATTTCCATGTGTTAATGTAGTTTTTTGTGATTTCCTTCATCATTGATTTCCAGTTTCATTGCACTATGTTCAGATAGTATACATGGGATAATTTCAATTCCTCTACATTTATTTAAATATGTTTTGTCATCTAAGGTATGGTCTATTTGGAAGAACATCCCATGTGCAGCTGAGAAGAATGTGCATTCTGATGTTTTGGGGTGGAACACTCTGTAGACATCTACCAAGTCCATTTGTTCACAGCTTGGTTCAATTCTAATATTTCTTTGTAGATTTTTTGTCTAGTTGATCTATCTCTTTGTGAGAGTGGGGTATTAAAGTCCCCCACTACAATTATTTTAGTGCTTATTTGGTTTTCCATATCTGTTAATATTTTTGTGTTATATAGCTGGGTGAACCTGTGCTTAGCATATAAATAATTATGATTGTTATCTCTTCTTCTAGGGGTTTTCCCTTAACAATGTAGTGTCCAATATATTGTAGTGTCCTTCTTTGTCTCTTTTGATCAGTTTTGGCTTAAAGTTTGAATTGTCTGCAAGTAGAATAGCTGCCCCTGCTTTTTTCTGGGTTCCTTTGGCATGAATAATTGTTTTCCAACCTTTGAGTTGGAAATAGTATTTACACAAATACTATTTGGGAATAATTTTTTTAAACCTGGAAGCAAGTATTAATCTGATTCCAAAACCAGAGAAGAATACAACCAAACAAGAAAACTACAGGCCAATCTCCCTAATAAACATAGATGCAAAAATCCTTAATAAGATACTGGCAAACAGAATGCAGCAAATCGTCAAGAAGGTTTTACATCATGACCAAGTAGGATTCATCCCAGGGATGCAGGGATGCTTCAACATGCACAAGTTGTCTGCAAATAGAATAGCTACCCTTGCTTTTTTCTGGGTTCCTGTGTGATGGCAAACTGTTTTCCATCCTTTGACTTTTAGTCTATGACTTTCTTTTTGGGTTAAATGTGCTTTTTGAATCCAGCATATTGTTGGATTTTGATTCTTGATCCATTCTGCCAGTCTGTTTCTTTTGATTGTTGAGTTGAAACCATTTATCTTCATGGTTATAACTGATATGTTTTGGTTTTTCTTTTTCATGTTGTTTTCCTGTTGTTTGTTCCCTGTCCGTCTCCTCTCTTTACTTGCTTGCCCTGCCTGGAAGCTTCTTTCTATTGGTGTTCATGTGTTTGTGGTCTTTGCTATCGCTTTATAACATGTCCTTCAAAGCATTCTGTAGAGCTGGTTTGGTGATCATAAATTTCTTCAATTGTTCTTTGTCATGGAAGTATCTTATTTCTCCATCAATTTTTAAAGGGATAGGATGGAGAAATGAATGAAGTTAAATATAGTAAGAGCAAGGTTGGAGGGCACAGGATGACCATCCAGGTTTGGGGTAACTGTAGGACACAGGAGGCAAGGATTGCAAGAGAAGGCCTAGGAGTTTTGAAGGGAACCAGAAAGAGAAGAGACAATGTTTACTTACATGAAAGTATCATAAAGTCAAGCAAGATAGCTGATGAAAGAGAGGAAGAGGATGAATAGAGTAAGACAAAAAGGTTAGAGATCACCTGTTGGCTCATACTGCTACTATTGCATGAGATATTTCCATGCCTCTAGTTTTGCCTGTCCATCATGTGTGCCTTTGCCAGGGTCCTACCGTGTCGCTGGCATTACCCGCAGGTCTCCCGGCCACTCCTCTAGCCAGCCAAGTTGTACTGGGGCAATGGAGGAAGGGAGGAGCCAATAACAAATTTTAGACGTTGTTGTTGATTCAAACTGTGCTGCTCAAAGGAAAGTACTTAGAATGTTCTGTTTTAGAATATCAGCGAAGCATCTTTAAATCATACTATGGCACACATTTGACAGCAAATAACAATGAATAAACATGAAGAAAAAAGAATGAGCATTTTCCCAGTGAAACAAGAGGAAGCATTAGGAAGTTGGTAAAGAATTATCCAATGTGAAATTTGGCCAGAAATCAGTGCCTTCCCACACCTACATTCTGCCTTCAGTGATATGTTTGGTGCTATTTTAAAAACCCATTAATATTATTTTTGTAGTTAAATGATGATAAAATGGAGTAAGTGCCCTGAGTTCTAATCCAAATCCCTCTATTTATTTACTTTATAAGGATATGTCTATTTCCATTAGTCTGTTTTATGGAGGTGTGCAAGACTTAACACATCTAATATAATTATTAATTTTCTGCCAACACCCAATAAATTAGATAGAGAATTTCATAAGTAATGATAATCATGTCTGACAAGAAGATATATGATTAGGAGTGGAGTGAATAAGGAAACAAAAGAAAATAAACTTCTTTAGTTTAGAATCACAGTAGAATTCAAAAGCAGAACATTGTGATCTCTACAACCAACACAAAATGCCAAAATGTGGCTGCATAATAATTCTCCAAATAATTCCTCCCTAATAATTATATTTCCAACTGTTACTTTTTATCTCAGTAAGTTTTCATGCTTGAGTCAGTTATCCTCATGAGTACATTTCCCAAATTTTTATGATTAAATCTCCACCAAACTTTCGACCATGAGCAGAATATTAGGATGCCAAAACCAGATGATGGTCACTCAATCACCAAACAAGAGCATAATTTTGTTTTCAAGTATTAATTTACACTAAGTGTGGTTAATCTTTAAAACTGAAAAAAATTTGCACTCCAAATGCCTTATCTGTAAGCCATCTATGGCTAATTTGAGAATAAGTTCATTTCTATAAGGCTGAATATGTAAGTGAATGATAAGACTTTGTAGATAACTCACTACATGATAGACATGGCCTTATGCAAGCTAGTAGTCCACATTCTTGATTATATCCTTCTTCCAATTTACCTGCATTTCACTCTTAAAAACAACAAGAAAAAAATGCAGAAAATTTATTAAAAAAAAAAAAGGACAGGAAGCAACTGTGAGGAAGTAAAACAGTGGTGAAGCTTTTTTATAGCTTTTTATAAATACAAAGCTCATTGGTTTATCTCTGGGTTGTTATTTTAAATCCGCATTTTAAAATGTTTTATCTTACTTGAATTCAAATGCTGTTAGGCATTATTAATCATTCTCTTTTTTTCTCTCAATCTTCAAGAATAATATAGTCCTCTAGTCCACCCCATACTCCAACTTTCTGGCCATCCATGTAAGTCTTCATTCCCTTCTTCTCCTCTTAGAGTTTGAATATTAGAGATGCCCAAGATTTGGTAAAATTTTTCAGCATTTCATGGTATTCTCTTTACTTTTGTTAACACATCTATAGCTTCCTTCCTTCCTTCTTGTCCTTCTTATTTGCAGAAATTCCAAATTTTATGTTTTCTATGTCACTGTTGCTTTTGTACATCTCAAAAGAAATTTCTATCTCATAACATTCAAAACAGAACTTGGAATTTTTCATAAATATTATGACCTTCTCCCCCCTTCCTGTTTGAATGAGTAGGAGCCATCATCCATCTAGTTAGGCAAATTCCAGTTGTAAGATTTTCAATTAATCTTTCACTGTTTCCTCCCACATCAAATCAATTTCCATGATAGGTCATCTATATCTTCTACATATGTCTTCCATTCTTCATGTAATCAATTTGGTAAGACATTCTTTCCAACGTGGACTACTGTAATAGATTCTATCTCATCTTTCCTCCTCCAATCTTGAGCACCTTGAGTCTTTTCTTACTCTTGGGAAATATATAGCAATATATTTTAAATATAGACATATTTCTGTATTCCCTCTGTTACACATTTTACAAAGGTGGTCCATAGTTGTCAAAATTAATATGTATTAAAGATTTAATCTCTGCCTGTCTCTCTAGGTCATTTTACATCTTTTTCTCTTTTCTTATTCTATGTTGCCTTCTTTAAATTTAAATTTTCACTTTAATCTTTCTCTTCGTGCTGTTGGAATAACTCTACCTTGGACTGATTGCACATAAGCAAGTTACCTCCTTCTCATTCACCAACTCAACTCCATCATCCCTCCCTGAGATGAGTCTTCCAATTACACAGCCTTGAAATAGCTCCCATTATAACCACTTAAAATGCACAGTTGTTTTGTCTTTATCACAATTTTTATGTTATAATTATACAAGTATTCCCAACTGCATAGTGAGCTCCACAGCACATCTACATCTGTTTGTACAGTATTTGTCTAAATACTCAGTGCTGGAAATATATATTAGATATACACAAATAATGTTTTTAAATATCTAAAGATATGACTGTAGTTGCTCCACATTGCCTGCGCTCTCCCATTTTTCCACAATCTTAACAGTTTTTATAGCATCTTCCTCCCAGTGTTACCTCTATATCTTTTATGATCTATGAGGGGCCAACACAAGCTAAGAATATGGTCTCTAAAAGAGGCTACAGGAGTCAAATGACTGCTCTACTCTCACAGCTTTGAGATTTTTGGGAAAGGACTTAATTTTACTGTGTATTAGTTCCACACGTTATTGAATTCATGAGGTTATGTGAGGATTAGATAAAACCATCCATTTAAATCCTTCACAGCAGCAACAATGAGGTATGATTAAAAATATACTGAATAATTAAATTGAAAGTAATTTATTAAAGACACATGGCCATTCTTTCTTTCCCAAAACACTCTCCTTCACTTTGAACATACTTGTCCCATCATTCTTCCCACTTTCTGAAGCAGCTCTGAAACTCCTCTTTCATGATTGTCATTGGTTGTTCTATTGTGGTTGTTCTGATATCTGGAATCAATTCAATACTTTTATTTTTCATGGTCATTTTCACTTTGAGGAAGAGCCAGAAGTAACTTGGTGCAAGATCTGATAAATTAGGTGAAGGAGGACACACAGTAATATTTAAAGATCCTGCCTTTTTATTGAATGGCACACCTTCCTCACTGCATTCACCATATTTTGATCACATTTTATAAAGACATTCCTGAAAAGAGGACTTCAAGAACTGCTTCTGAAATTTGCAAGAACAATGGAATAATGTATTTGAAATGTGCTTTGAGGAGAATTAATGTCAATGTACCTTTTACTATAATAATCTTTTATATTTAAACATTCATTGTATATTTTATAAGATGTACTCAATAAATATGAATAAGTGTTTTCAATCAGGATTCTCATATATTAGAAAATTTTAGGCAATATACAGGGTAATTCTGGGTATAGATGTTTTGTTTTGGTTAATGAGAACTTTATAGAACTATGTATTTTTATCAGCAATTTTCATAAACTATAAATGAAATACAAGGATAATATCCTAGATCTTTAAAATTCTAAAGAAGAAAATTACAAAATATTATTTAATATTTTACATTTGGCATAAATGCTCAAAGTCTATATATACATTTTTAGTTTAAGTCTTGCTATGGATGTCATTTACAGTCAGAACTGCCTCACTGGCATTTATAAAGAGCATAATTTTTGAGACTTTTTAGAAAGCATATTCATTTTGTTTAGGGTTGTTAGAGTTGTAGAATTTTGTAGTTCATGTCAATATAATTCTGAAAACTTATTACCAAATCTAGACACAATAGAATAAGTAGCAATTTACAGAAGTTGAATTATAATACAAGATGATAGATATTTGGCATCCTTTTATTTGGAGTTAGAAAAACTATTTAGTTTTCACAATTGCCTCAGTTTTGGTACCTGTGGAAGTTATCATGTTCATCATATTTATTGGCTAACATATTTACTTTGCTCCTGCACAGAAAACCCCATGCAAAATAAAAATACAGATACATAGGAAAGTACTTAACAGTTTTTTCTTGTTCTAAATTTAAACAACATATGAATCCACCATAGTCATGTCAGTTATATAATCTTCCTAATCTTTCAAAGTAGAATTGTAGCTGGAAGGCAGCTTCAAGTGTCTTTCCCAGAGATACAAACAGTACAAAAAATAAAACAATGTACAAAAACTCTGACTCCATTCTGGAAACTTTCATCACATCCTCAGTATATTGCCAGGCACCAGGAAAACTTAATTTGAAATAAGTATAGGGGCAAGAATAAAACTACTATCAAACTGTGGCAATAATTAAACTACTATCAAACTGTGGCAATAATTCAAATGTTAAAATATTTCTTTTAGTCTTTATGATTAATTTTCAAAAAATATTTTAAAGTAAAACCCAATTAACATATAACACATAAATTCACAATTAGACACAGACAAGCTTATTAATATACAAAGAGACAGTCAACATCACTGCTAAAAACATACATTTAAAATGTTATAATTTTAAGATATCTAACTGAAAATAGGATTATTATATTCTGACTAGAAGGTGATATTCATCCAAGTTTACTCACCAGTGGTTCATATACATATTTGAATCTGCTGAGGGGCAATTGGAAAATAAATACTTAAAATATTTTAACATGTTAACTATGAATACACCTTGCCCCAGATGTTTACCACCTTTAGAAATCCATACTAAATATTTTGACTAATAGAAAAATATATGTAAAAATGTTTGTTTTTTAAATGTTTTATAGAAGAACTTTTTCAGATTTTTTTGAAGAGTTACAAACACACAGCTGCCACATTCATACCTCACAACCAGTTTCTCCTATTATTAACCTCTTACATCTGTTACCGTTAATGAGAATGTGCCAATACATTGTTATTAACAAAAGTCCAATTTTTATTTAGATTTCCTTAGTTTTTACCTAGTAGGCTTCTTCTGTTCCAAAATCTCTTCCAAGATATGCACTAATAATTTGTTGTCACATCTCCATGGATTGCTCCTCTTGGCTGTGTTTCAGCATTTCCTTATTTTTGATGGCATTGACAGTTTTGAGGAGTACTGGTAAGGGATTTTTTAGAATGCCTTTCTAGTAGGACTTGTCTGATTATTATTATTCTTTTATTTTGCATGACTATACTGGAGTTATACAATTTTGAGAAGAAAACCACAAAATTAAAGTAAAATTTTCATCACATAGGTATAGTTGTGAACTGAATATTGTCAGTCAAGATTCATCTATTGGGCCCTAAATCTTTCCATTTAGAAGTAGAACTCTGAGGATTACTTAGGTAAGTTCATGATGGAGGAAGACCATGATGGCGTTAATATTGTTATAAGAATAGGAGAAGATACCACATTTCTAGCTCTCTACCATGTAAGAGCACAGTGAGAAATCCATCTGCAAGTCAAAATAAGGACCCTCACCAGGAGCCAAATCAGCCAGCAATTTGACCTTGGACTTCCCAGCCTGATCAAGAACCGTGAGAAATAAATGTATCCAACTTAAATCATTTGATCTTTAGTATGTTATTTCAATCTAAGTGCACTGATACAGGTCCACACTATCTGGGTAACATAATTATCACTGTTAAACTTCACCACCTGTTGGTCAGATTTCTTTATTTTTCCCCCTTTTTTTCTCCATACTCTTCTGTAGAAAAGTCACTGTGCAGTCTACCTCTTTGAGGGCAGAGTATACACATATTATTTTTAATTTTTCTGCATAGAACATTTGTTTATTTTTATTTTTATACAGTAATGTACTTGCAGAAGTATAGACACATGGGGGTTCCATATTCATATCATTATAGTGACCTAATTTTGAAATGACTTTAAATATAGATCATCAGATCATCAGTGATCAAAGTATGAAATTTTATGGACAGGTGTATGATACACCATATAACATGACAATGTAAACATAGTTATTGATATGGAAAGATATCCAATCCCAAAAGACAAAATATCTATCCATCACACAGTTATGTTTTTATACAAAGGGAAAATAAAGTGTGTGAAAGCATTTTTAAAAGTCTGAGGGCCAGTGAGTTGGCTCAGCAGCGTAAGCGCCTGCCTGGCAAGCACGAGGGCCCGAGTTCGACTCCCGGAACCCACATATGAAAAAAGGGCCGGTGATATCACTCAGCAGCACAGGCGCCTGCTGGCGCGCGAGCTCCTGAGGTCCGCCCCTGGTACCCAAGAAAAAATAAATAAATAAAAAATAAATAATATAAAATAAAATCTGACAGGAAAGAAATTTATGGGTTAAAAATGATCATACAGTATCTACATGTTGGGTCATGGGGATTACTTTTAATTTTTTTCTGTTATATTGCTCTATTTTGATTGAATATTTTTCATACAGAAAATCTGTTAGCTTCATTTTGTCCCATCAGTAAAAGTTTTCTATGTCTTTTCTTAGTTTAAATGAACATCATTACTTACTTTTGACATTATGGTTTTATTTTCACCTTTCTTAATACTTGGCAAACCTTTCACTCATTCTAGGTCTCTTGGTATGGATCTGGCCAACCCATAAAGTAGAAAGAGCTACCATTTGTTGTGTGTAATGAATGATGCAATCTCTATTTGCTTGTGCTCACTTCATGACACAGAAATCAATGTGAGAAGTATCATTAGCATCATCTCCATTACACACCTGAAGTTCCTGGGAATCTAGAACTTGTGGTAAGTTTCATAGCTAGGAACAGCAAGAATCAAGGTTTTTAAGTATTTATTTTTACTAATGCATACTAATTTTACAGAAGAATGGATTTTCATACACACATATAACATACTTTAGTCATATTCTCCCCTTAGGTTACCTTCCCTTACTCTCCTCTTTGGATTACTTCCTCTCCTCTAATACTTAGGAAGAGTCAAATTTCAAACCAAAGAAGAGTTTAAACCAAAGTTTGTGTTCTTAACCCTCATGTAGGAACACTTTTTTCTATAAATATTACGTAAGGCTGCCTGCCGTCCCCTCACAGTTTGTGCTGCCTGCTTTCTCTGACTCACACTTTCCCTGCCATTCCAGTTCTTTGTCTTCCATTTTTCTGTCAAAATATCCTTCTTTGGTCCTTCCTTACCTATCATCATTGTTTTTTTTTTTTCTTTTAAATCGCAAAGGTATTTGTGATAATGTACTGCCTTCTGTGGGCCTAGAGTTATGAGATGGGCAAAATCTTGAGCATGTTTGGGCAATTCTAGGCCTGCAGTCTTACAAGTTATATTCATACAAGCAGTCTTTACCCCTTTCTTTCACAGTATTTGAGGAGCATATTGAATTTTTCATTAGATTTTAAAAATAATTTCATGAAAAGGAAAATGTATACCTTCCTTTTGAAAGGCAAAGTTTTTTAAACAGTTATCCTTCTGGAAAGAAGTCTATTTTAGTTCAAGGTAAATTATGAGGTAATTATTCATTCCTTTGTTTGACTGCATTTCGCAAATTGTCTGTTCACCTGAATATTTTAAATACATGTTGATCACAAACCTTGCTACCTAGTACAATTAAGCAAAAGACAAAGTGCTCAACTGAAGTTACATTTTAAAGAATTCTTCATTTCACTGAGTTTTTATACTTATTTTTTTTGACACCTAAGATCCTAGGAGGTATGTGTCTCACTAATATTTGTAGATCTTATAATTATCTTCTTGCTAAGAAATATGCTTTGATTTTGAGTTTTAATATTCTTCAGTAGCTGTGTTGTATGCTTTGGGTAACTTCATGAAGTCAGGAAATCTTCAAAAATAAAAGCTGCTGTAAATTGTTTGCAATGTACATGATTCATAAAAAATGTCTGTTTTTCAAAGCTTTTTATTCATTTTGGCCCTTTTCTATTTTTTTCTCTTTCACGATAACTTGCTCTTTTATTATAAGTTACATAATACAAACCTTAAAGTTACAACTAATTTTGAGATACTAATTTTCTCATCTTTAATGGTTGAGTTCTGTATTCTTGAAAATTCTACCTAATGTAATGCATCTACACTAATTTTATTTCCAACAAGTCCCATTCTTCAGACTGTCCATGTTTTAAAGAAGGTGGGGATACATTTGTTCATTCTTGGTGTTATTGATTCATTTTTTATAAAAAATCATGCTGTCATTCTAAAAAAATTTTCCTCAGATTATGCTTTCAAAATAGACTGAAATTATTTTTCAATCATGTGTGAAGCAGTTCTTTGAAGTATTTGATTATTGTGAACAATAAAGTGTAAAAATTAGATGAGGTTCAGATTGCTTCCCATTTAAAGTTTCTACCAGGTAAAGAAATTTAAATGTTGAAATATAGTAACATAATGTTTGCAAATAGTATTCAACCTAATAAAGAAATTAAACAACATGAAAACAAACACAAATTGTCAGTCAAATTATTTAGGACAAACACAAAGTAACAGTAAATTTTAACAATAAGCTTTTCATTAATGCCAAGAAAATGGCAGAATCCTACCTTCCATGTGGAGGCACTGTGTGGAGTAGTGGCACAGATAACATCATTTAGAGGGTACTGTAGTATAATAAATATATAGTTTTCTTTCAATATCAGCAGGAGATTGATTCCAGGTCACCCCACTGATACAAAAATACATGGATGCCCAAGTTTCTTAAATAAAATAATTTACTGTATATATAATCACATCTTAATGTATATGTTAAAGCAAAAGGGGGAGAGCAAGCCTCTTTTCCTCCCTTATATTGTAAGCAGGGGACCACCCCCTAGGGTGGGTGTAGCATTCACACCATCTCCCTGCCTCTTCTTGCAGAGGATGAGGATGTTTACAAAGTGAGGACCCTGCCCCCTGCTGAGTCACTTAGTTAAACTTCTAAACTTCTCTAGTTGACACAATGTATCAACCATTACAATCCACCTCTTGTCAACTTGGCAACCAGACACATTTCTTTTTTTTTTTTTTTTTTTTTTTGTGGGTACCGGGGGGTCGACCTCAGGACCTCACGCGCCAACAGGCGCCCGTGCCGCTGAGCGATATCACCGGCCCCATTTTTGTATGCGGGATCCGGGAGTTGAACTCAGGCCCTCGCGCTTGCAAGGCAGGCGCTTACGCCGCTGAGCTATCTCACCAGCCCCAGACACATTTCTTTAAACTGGTTTCCAGATAAAAAGATGTGCTTATTCTTATTGTTTTACAACTTGAACATTATAACACAGCTTTAACAATCCTTAAAAATCAGCATTAAGGGGCCGGTGAGACGGCTCAGCGGCTTAAGCGCCTGCCTTGCAAGCGCGAAGGCCCGAGTTCGACTCCCGGATCCCACATACGAAAAAGGGGCCGGTGATATCGCTCAGCGGCACGGGTGCCTGTTGGCGCGCGAGGTCCTGAGGTCGTCCCCCCGGTACCCACAAAAAAAAAAAAAAAAAAAAAAAAATCAGCATTAAGTCTATCAACAGTATATTACATTAGAACCATAACATTTTGCCTTTGCCCCCCACAAGGACTCATGCACATCCGTTTATGCAAAAGGTATTTAGTCCATCTCTATAAGTTGCCAAATTCCTAACTCTTTCAGCACTGCTGAAAAGTCCAAGTCCTAGGTCTCCTCCAAGATGTAAGGCAAACCCTTAGCTGCAAGCCCCTGTACAAATGAAAAGTTAAACATTTCCAACATTCAATGGCACAAGATAAATATTTTCGTTCCAAATATTACAAACAGGAGGATACAAAGGATTGGGGCCTAAGCAGGTCCAAAATCCAGCAGGGCAAACATTAAGTCCTGTAGTTCCATGTCCAGCATCTGAAAGAATCTGTGGCAAATTGTGAGCTCCAAAGGTCTTGAGTGACCCCACCCCCTACAGCACTTCCAGTGGTTGTAGCTCCCATAGCTTCTCTCTTGGGCCCACTTTGCTCCCTCCTTGCAGCTTTCCTTAGATGATCCACATTCCTGGCTTTTCCAAACTTCTGGGGTTTCCACTGCACCTTCAGCTTCACTCTCACAGCTTCACGCACTGCCCTCTCATGGACACACTGTCTGGTGTCCCAGGCCTTCTGGAATCGGCATGGAAGCCTTTTTAACCCCATAACTCTTGCATTCTGCATATGCCTAAAACCAGCACCACGTTGATGATGCCAAAGTCTGCTGCCAGCTGGAGCAGTAACCAGGGTTTTCTCTCTCTTGGATGTAGGGGTCGAGTGCCTGGATTGCAGAAGGCACTCTGAATCCAATTCTGAGGAACAAATTCTCTATGCCACTGCCATTCTGAAACATGGTGCTTTGCAGCTTTCTCCTCAAAGCAGTTTTCACTTTTACTGTTTTAGGCCTGCAAAGGATGGAGACTTGCTGCTTCTTGTGATGCCCTCAGGCCATCTTTCCTATTCTTTGGTTCCTCTTCAGCAATTGAGAGCTCCTCTGCTCTACCTTTGCAGTCCACAGCTTTACTGGATCTTCCTTTCTGGCCAAACTCACAATATTTTAAATCATCCTGCTGGGCTCTTTGTCTTGATTTGCAACATAAATCTAGCTAAAAGCCCCTAACAATAGCTATGCCACTGCCTCAACATTAGATTTCCTTGAAATTTCTTTTGCCAGATTAATTAATCCACCGCCCTTAATCTCAGTCTCAGGCAGAGTCTGACAAACTTGTCAGACTGCAAAATGCAGACAAACTTTTTGCCAAGCCATAACTAGCAATATTGTCTGGAGTCAACAGCCAATGCAGCCCTTCTTCCCAGCAAAAACCTCCTGGGCCTGGTCTTTACCAGTAGGATTTCCATTAGCTTTCTGGTCTTCTGAGCTCTGACCACCAGATTCTCCCATACAGAACAGCCTAAGGCCGTCCAGCTCTATTCTTTCAGGCAACATCTCTGAACCTTTCCAAACTCTTCCCACAAGCCATTCCCAAAGTCTCTTAAACAATGGTCAGGCATAATCACAGCAACAACCCCACTTCCCTGGTACCACATTCTGTCTTAGTTACTTTTCTTTTGTTGTTGAGACAAAATACCTGACACTCAAAATTAAGGAAGGAAAAGTTTTTTTAGCTCACAGTTTGTGAAGGTTTCAGTCCATAATCAGCTGGCTCCAATGCAGGGTGGCATGGTGAGGGGCAACAGTTCAAGGTGGCAGAAGACAGCAGAAGGAGCATGAGCAAAAGAGGGGAGAGCAAACCTCTTTTCCTCCCTTATATTATAAGCAGGTACCACTCCCTAAAGCAGGTGTAGCGCTCACACCATCTCCGTGCCCTCCTCTTGCACAGGCTGAGGATGTTTACAAAGTGAGGACCCTGCCCCCTGCTGAGTCACTTAAACTTCTAAACTTCTCAAGTTGACACAATGTATCAACCATTACAGACCTGAACAAAAAAGAAAACTATGGGCCAATCTCTTTAATGAACATAGATGCAAAAATCCTCAAAAGGTTTTTGGCAAACAGAATGCAGCAAATCCTCATAAAGATCATACATCATGAACATGTAAAACTCATTCCAGGGAGGTTGGGATTGTTCAACAAAAACAAATCAATAAGGGGCCGGTGAGATGGCTCAGTGGCTTAAGCGCCTGCCTGGCAAGCGCAAGGGCCCGAGTTCGACTCCCGGAACCCACATACGAAAAAGGGGCTGGTGATATCGCTCAGCGGCACGGGCCCCTCCTGGTGCACGAGGTCCTGAGGTCGACCCCCCGGTACCCACAAAAAAAAAAAAAAAAACAAATCAATAAATGTAATATAGCACATAAAAAGAAGCAAGGACAAAAATCACTTGATCGGGCCGGTGAGATGGCTCAGTGGCGTAAGCCCCTGCCTTGCAAGCGCGAGGGACCAAGTTCGACTCCCGGAACCCACATACGAAAAAGGGGCCGGTGATATCGCTCAGCGGCACGGGTGCCTGTTGGCGCGCGAGGTCCTGAGGTCGACCCCCCGGTACCTACCAAAAAAAAAAAAAAAAAAATCACTTGATCATCTCAATACATACAGAAAAAGCATTTGACAAAACCCAACATTCATTCATGATAAAAACCTGAAGAAAATAGGAACAGTGGGACTTCATCTCAATCTGATAAAAGCCATCTATGACAAACCAACTGCCTTTGTCATACTAAATGGAGAGAAGCTGAAAGCTTTCCCTCTCAAATCGAGAACAAGACAAGAATGTCTGTTAGCACCACTCCTGTTCAATATAGTTCTCAAAACATTAGGCAGAATAATCAGAGAAGAGAAAGAAATAAAATGGATATAGATAGGAAATAAAGAAATTAAACTACCATTATTTACTGATGACATGATCCTCTACATAGGAGACGCCAAGAACTCCACCAAAAGAACCCTAGAATCAATAACAAAATTCAGCAGTACAACAGGATACAAAAATCAATATGCAAAAAAAAAAAATCAATAGCATTCCTGTACACCAATAATGAATTCACTGAGAAAAAAACTAGGGAATCAATAATTTTCACACTAGTGTCAAGAAAAATTAAATATTTTAGAATTATGCTAACCAAGGAAGTGAGAGACCTATGCAATGCAAATTATAATACTCTGAAAAAAGTGATTGAGGAGAGCATCAGAAAATGGAAAGACAGCCCCTGTCATGGATTAGCAGAACAAATATGGTCAAAATGGCTATACTTCCACAATGGTTATACAGACTTAACACATTTCAACCAAAATATCAATAGCATTCCTCACAGAACTAGAGAAAGAAAAATTCATATGTTACCAGAAGAGACCTAGAATAGCAAAAGAAATTCTGGGCAACGAGGGCCAGAAGGGGGACATCAAAATTCCAGACTCCAAGTTATACTACAAAGCTAAAATGATAAAGACAGTGATATTGTCAAAAAACAAAACAAAACAAAACAAAAACAGACTTGTGGATCAGTGGAATAGAACAGAGGATGCAGAAACAAATTCAGGCACAGTCAGTTACCTTATTTTGACAAAGGGGTGAAACACCTTCACTGGATGACAGCCTATTTGATAAATGGTGCTGGGAAACCTGGCTATCCGTATGCCAAAGGTTGAAGCTAGACCCATATGTCTCACCATGTGCTAAACTAAAAAAATAATTAAAAATCTAAATATTAAAACAACACAATTTGCTGGAAGATACATAGACAAAACTCTTGAAGACATAAGCATAGGCAAAAACTTTCTGAACAGAACTCTTATTGCATAAGAAATAATACCAACGGTCAACAAATGAGATCACATGAAATTAAAATGTTTCTGCACAGCAAAGGAGACCACTAACAGAGTGAAGAGATAATCTACAGAATGGAGAAAATGTTTTATGCAAGCTATTCCTCAAAGAACTAACATTTAAAATACATAAAGAACTCAAAAAATTAGAGGTCCCAAATTTAAACACCCAATCAAAAATGGGAATCTGAAATGAATATACACTTCTCAGATGAAGAAGTACAAAAAGCAAGTAAGTACATGAAAAAATATTCAACACTTCTGGCCCTTCAAGAAATGGAAATTAAGACAACACTGAGATTTCATTTTATTACTGAAAGAATGGTTGTCATCAAGAAATCAACCAATAACAAATGCTGGAAAGGCAGCAGGGGAGACAATTCTTCATTGTTGAAGGGAGTGTAAAATGGTACAACCACAAATCAATTCTTCAAAAGAATAAAAATAGAAATTCCACTTGACCCAGCTATTCCCTTTCTAGTATCTTCCTGAAACAGTTAAAGAAATCATATCACAGTCATGTGTGCATACCCAAGTTTATAACAGAACAACTCATAATAGCTACATTTTGGAATCAGCCAATATGACCATCAACAGTTGAATGGATAAAGAAAATGTAGTATTTATATACAATGGAGTACTACACTGCTATAAAGGATAAACTTGAGTCATTTGTAGAAAATGGATGCACCTTGACACCATAAGTTTAAGTGAAGTTAATCAGACACACAGGCTTTGATACCATGTGGTTTCTCTTATATGAATAAACTCCAAAATAAAGATAGGAGGAAAAAAAAAGATAAAAATAGTCATTGTAATCTAGAATGGACAGTGTATCTGAAAGTGTACCTTGATTTAGTACAATTGACTTATGTTTTTTTTTTTTGTTTTATAGTTAATCTGGCTGTTAATCGTATTTATGATAAATAACTTGTTAAGGACTTATAAAATAACTAAATGAATACGATGCTGGAAAAAATATTTTTAAAAGACCGTTGAAGGGGAAGAGGATAAAAAAAGAATTGAGTTGTGTTATGTACATGTACAAATTCCAAACAATGAATGTAATCATCATGTGCTACAAACGTGAACTAAAACAATAAAAAAAATTTCAAAAAGAAAAAATGAATCTCCCCCAAAGCTGCAAAATGGTTCTGTTCCTAGTTCAGGACAACATTTGGCCACAGGATGTTTAAAAAAAAAAATGAATCACATCATTGAGTAAGAAGTCTCATTGATTACAATATTTTAATGCTTAGATTCATATCACCTTTTGCCTCTTGTTCTGCACCCACTGTCACATAATCATTCCACTCAAGTTTTTGAATTTGTACTGTGACTTTTGGGAATGAAAATAAATGAAGTGGAAATTCACTGATAGCAATGGTTAGGGAAGAGGTCAAATGAATTCAAGGCCCTCCATTTTGCAGCCTTAAAAGACAGTGACCTCCAAAAAGAAAGTGAAAATATGTAAGTCTGTAACTATATTAAGGCCAAAGAGAAATGTAAATATTCTTTTTATCAATTATGTACAAATAACTTTTTTTGTGGTCCTGTCGGTTAAACCTGGGGCCTCACACGTTAGACAAGCAATCTAGGATTGAACTTTCATTTTGGCTGAATTTTCTATTTTGACTTATACATCTGAAGACCTAAAGAAAGTCATAGACAGAGTGGCTGAAATACACATATAATTATTAGATTTTCTAAGAATTACCATGTTTATGTTTGTCAAGTTTAGCCAGTAAAACTACAATCAATAGAGATTCTGTATTTTATTTGCCAAACATACTAAAATTTTATGAACCAGAGGACATTTTGGAAAAACGGAAAATCAGATAAGATTCAATAACTCTTCAGGAAGAAGAATGGGTATATCGAAATAAAAATCTAATGCATTAGCCTATAGGTTAACATTTTTCTAGGCCAAAGCACATTAGGCACGAAAAGTAAAAGTGTTTCCTGAAAATAAGGACAAGGTGGCGAGGTCCTTTTCCAGTTATGTAGAGATAAATTCAGAGCTTTCTATAAATTGCATTGCCTCCTCTCACTTAAGATACAGAGGCCCACGTGTAAACTTCACTTTGTGTGCTGGATTTTCCACCCTTTATTACTGAGAGGCATTGGCCTGATCTTTATTTGGTTTTGATAGCGGCTTCATTTCGATCAGTGTTTTTTTTTTGTATGCATAAGATTTATTTTGAAGGACTTCTAGGACTTTGAAACTGAGATTACAGATTTTCTGTGTATAGCTGTGTCATTTACATTTTATAATGTTGACAGTTGAGAAAATGAACAAAAAGGGCAAATGTTCAAAAAACTCACTGAACCTAGTAGCTTTAGATATTTAAGATTATAAAAAAGGGCTCAAAAATCAATCGCTTCTGCTGCAAATTATATGACAAGATCTATACAGTCACAGATTCCAAAACATACCCTTCCTAGATCCATTTTCTAATTGAAATTTAAGCATAATATAGAAGTAATGCAAAACATCTGTACATGCAGTGAGATTTATGATTCTTTCTGAAACATTTGCAATCATGTATCAAGTAGCAGAACACTAAGGTGGCTTGCTGCGATAACCTATACAGAGGACTCTGAGTTCATGCTTCTGATCAACAAGGCTTTTGGCAACTGGTCTAGAGAATGAGGCAGGAAACTGGAAGTAAGGATTCCAAACTCCTGTCTCCCCGCAGCATAGCTTAGTTACCTTTACATTTATTTCTCCTCTGGCAAAAGCCTCTGAACAGGGGCCAGTGAGATAGCTCAGCAGCATAAGTGCCTGCCTGGCAAGGGCAAGGTCCTGAGTTCAACTCCCGGTACCCACAAACAGAAAAAGGGCCAGTGATATCGCTCAGCAACACAGGCACCTGCTGGTGTGCAAGGTCCTGAGTTCGACCCCCAGTACCCACAAAAAAAAAGTCTCTGAACATCTCTATTCTTCAGTTCAAGATTTTCTTGTTCATCTTCAAAATCTAGTCTGCTTTTACAATGCATTTTTGTTTATAAATGCTGTTAATGGGTGAGAACTGTTTTCATACCACAAAAATACACAATATGTAAATTTTCTCTTGCTCATCACAAGCAAGGGTTGAAAATATTTTAGCCTGTAGATTAATATTTATATATGGATACATATAAGTAGATGAAGGGTACACACATATTAAACTTTGAGCTTAGTACATTATAAATGGGAAAATGTAAATTTCGAGCTACAGATTTGTAGTTATAATAATACACTAATAACTTTAAATGATTTTGCTAGACTCTCAAAATGATAACAGACACAAACCTCATCTTGGAAATTCACTCTCCTTTTGAGTATCCAGAACATAGAGAAGAAGGACAAATTTGACACAATGTTGCTTTCTTCATTTGGTTGATGGTTACAAGGCAAACTGTAAGTCCCTAGCAAGAGAATAAAGTTTTCCCTTGGAGTTGTAGATTCACAATGAATAATTAATCAGCAAATAAAGCTGGATGGGGCTGCCAGGATGTTTGCCAGCAGGCATCAATAGTTATGGTGTATTGCACTAAGGAAAAAAATATCCAGTCAAAATGAAGTAATCCTCAGGTTATCACTGAGCTTCAGGAAATCCCTTTTAAACACAAAGGTCTGATGCTGGAATAATTCGACAATAACAACAATAAAATGATAAAGGGAAAAATAGAATGTCTACACTTTTTCAAATTTTCAACAAGTTGGTAAAAAGTATTTGTGTCATTTCTAAGTGCGTGTCTAAGATTTTATTATTTTCTCATCATCCTTGATGCATTTTTGGTAATTTTTTCTCCTTTTTTGCCCAATTGTAGCATTTCACTGTGATGTAGGAGTTTTGAATTACTGTGTCTTCCTGAGACATTGAAATTTTTCACCTAATAGAGTCTACCACTCATGACAAGGAAAGGAAATCTGTGATGTGTCATCATCTTGTCTTTAAGTGATTTCATTTGCAAAATTCTCTCAGTGCATAACTTACTCTGATTTTAAGCTAGACAATTTGAATATCATATTACAGCCCAACAAATGCTAGAATATTCTGTATTAGGAGAATAGGGAAAGTCAACAAAGAATACTTAAATGTGCCTATCTATAGGTAGGTTTGGGAAGAAGCGGAAGACTTCAACTATAAAGAAATAGCACAGGTTAAAATTTTGATTCCTTGAATAAAATTAAAATATTAGATGAGCATTATAAAAATATGAAAATGTACTAAAACTACAAAATGGTTAGGCAAAAGAAAACAGAAATTAGGTAAGTCTCTGTACTCACCAGCTTTCCTATTGCTGAACACAAAACTCAACACTGACAACTTAAAGTAGGAGAGGTTTAATTAGGGTCATGTTTTCTGAGAATTCAGTCCATGGTTGTCTGAATCCAAAGCAAAAACATCATGGTGGTAAGGCATGGTAGAGCAAAGCTACTTAGTTCATTGTGGCCAGAAAGCAACAGTGCCAAAAAGAGGAAGGGGCCAAGAACCAGATAAAATACTCAAGGTCATGCCACCATGACCCAGGCAGAAGCAACAGAAGTGTCAGTGATGGTGAACCTAAGGCACACATGCCACAGTGGGCTGTTTGTATCACTGAGAGCTCTAAAAAGTTCGCCATCACTTCCCTAGGTGATTCCCAAGCAATCAAGTGGAGATTTAAATATTGCAATCTCTGTACCACATAAACCAGAAAGTATAGATAAGTAGACAGAAATATTGTTAAAAGTATGATGAAGAGTATTTGAAAAGTTATTTTATCACCCAAAACTTTATTTTCTTGAATTCTTTCACAGTCAATTTTTCTATTTTCTGTCAACTATTAAGATTGATTTTAATTTTCATTCAGGGAAAACAAAGAAAATCCATATGAGCCATTTAAAATTGCTGTGTTAGATGATTGTTTCCTTAATCTCTTCCTATCAATAACCTCCCACTTCTTTGTAATGTTTATTCCTCTGAGATGTCTTTTCTATGGGAACTCCAAAAGACAG
The DNA here is from genome assembly GCA_028451465.1 of Erethizon dorsatum. Classification (NCBI taxonomy): domain Eukaryota; kingdom Metazoa; phylum Chordata; class Mammalia; order Rodentia; family Erethizontidae; genus Erethizon; species Erethizon dorsatum. The sequence continues at coordinate 89,578,651 of CM051826.1, forward strand.
AATCTTGTTTTGTTTTGCTTTTTTATTTTCTTTTATCTTTGACATTGTTTTTTTTTTACTACTCCAACCTGTATATAGCCTTTGTTTCAACTGAAATCTTTTGACTCTTTTATTCTTTGTGTTTACAGTCCAGGAAAACATGGATAGAAATGCTTGAATGTGAGATTTCTCATTCAAATTTTAAGTTAAAATCTGCAATATATCATTTTTTAAAATATCAAACTCAGATCTGCAAAATCATTGGAAATCTGTTCTTTATTTTCTCCTATGTTCCAAACCATTAACCTATTTAGAGGTAAATGAAGATAAATTGAGTGATTCAGGAGTTTTTCTACTGAAATAATTTGTATGTTCATTCTGCTCTCTTCTCTCTGTCACCAACAATCTATCCTAGAGATTCATAAATATATATATTATTTTCCTTGAAAATTATTATAAATTTTAGGATGCATTTATATCCTTAGGTATCAAATAAATATCGTTACTAAAGAAAGGGTATGGAGAGATGACCTCAGCCTTTCTTCTGATCTAGAAAAAATGAAGCAAAATCCACAATCATCCTATTTGATGGTGTTTCTAGTCCAAAAATTCAAGCTTTGATTTTTAATGTTAAGTTTTCCTCCCACTTCCAAAAACTGTTATCAAATGAATTTACACAATATTTTAGACCAATTTGATACATTTCAGTATGAGAGCACTCCTAATATCACTCTTTTAGCAGCAAAATAATTCCTTATACTATTTTTTAAAAACATAACATTATGGTCTGCAAAGTCAAAAATATTTACTTTCTGGACTTTTACAGAAAGTTGGCTAATTTGTGTTATGTAGTCCAACTGTTTAAACTTAGTTCATATGACTATTTTAAAAATTGAATCGTTAGGTTTTGTCATCTCAACATATTTATGTTCAGGTTTGCATAAAAATGACAAAGGTAAGGAAAGAAAAGAAACAAACATTTGTTGCTTTGGGGCTTTGCTGCTAATCACAAATTTCATGATAACAATTGCAAATCTCTGCAACATTCCACTAGACATGGTCTACATTTGAAATAAAGATTATAAAATTGTATCACTTTGGTAAGCCTTTCCCTAAAAGTTTGATATTTTTCCCTAGAAGTGAGGATAGTGAGACAAAGGGCTAAGGCTAAACCGATGATGTTTGATTAATGTCATGCCATGCCAGACACTCATGTTCAGGGTGCTATTATTCTCTAATATTCTCTCTCTTTCTCTCTCTTTCATTCAATCCCACCCTCTGTTTCTCATTCTGCCTTTCTCTGCCTTTTTGCCTCCATCTTAGTCTCTCTTTTTACTTTATGCATCCTTTTTCTTTTTTGTCCCAGAGTCTCAGGGTCTCTGGAGCTCTTTACTTCCTCTCTCTTTCCCTCTATTTACATTAATTCTTGTCTTTCTCTTCTTGACTCCTTAATCCACAGAAGTCACAGAAATTCAATAATCCAGTCCTGCCCCTAAATTGTGACTTTCAATATTTTATTGGGAAATGAAATTGAGAGCTGCCTAATGATCCCAGGAGAAGACTCTCCCAACTGAACATAACATTTAAACAACATTTGAGAGGCAATTTTGTAGGGCCGCAGTGGAATAGATACTGCAAAGCCACCGGTGCAGGGGCAGTTTAAAGTAATGTGCAGTTTGGTTCCTCCTCTTTGCTTTTAGCACAGCCATGGGGTCCTGCAGACATTTGCCCTGGTACTGCTGGCTTCTCACTTTCATTTTTATTGAAAAACTAACAAGGAGCATTAAGCAGCTCCCTGTTTAATTTCCCACAGAAAAGCAATAGTTTTGAGCAGCCCACTGGTGGAGGGATATTTAAATGCAAAATGCACAGCTGTGCCAAATGTATGCGCCAGAGCAAAAAGGGTTTCTTAATATGACAGTTTAATACCATGGATTTTTATTTCATTTCCACTGAAAGAGCTAATCAGAGAGAATTGGACTGATGGAACCAGAGGTGAAATTGGGTAGTTCTTAAGAGACAAAGGACAGAGCTTTTCACAAACCAAGAGTGTCCCTGGGTGTAATATCATGTTAGGGTACTGCTGCACAACTGAACAGAAGTTACCCCACTGGAGAGATATGCACTGACCTGCCACGTTTAACTGAGATACCTGGGGCTGCCAGCACAAGGGTGTTTAGTGAGCCAAGATTTCACTGAGGCACATGCTCACGCTCTGACTTTCTCCTACCCAGTGTTAAACAAAATTGCAGTAAGGTAAAAGCTGGGAAGATGAAACAAAGGAAATTTTTAAGACTTTATGTCAGTCTGAACACTTGGCTACTTCAGCTCTGGGTAAGTGGATAGGTAGTAATCTGAATCATTCTAGCAAAAAGAATGCTCTAAGGTAGGGATCCCCAGCCTCCAGGCCAGGGATCACTATTGTCTTGTGTCTTGTTAGGAACTGGGCAGGACAGCAGGAGGTGAGCCTCAGGCCAGCAAGACAGCAAGCTTCATCTGTATTCCAGCTGCTCATCATTGCTCTCAGTACCACCTGAGCTCTGTCAGAACAACAGGAGCATTAGATTCTCATAAGGGCACAAACACTACTGTGAACTGCACAGGCAAAAGATCTGGGTTCTTATGAGAATCTAACACCTGATGATCTGAAGTAGAGCTGAGGCAGCGATGTTAGTATTAGGGAAAGTAATTACTATGCATCACAAACATATAGTAATAAAAAAAAGAAAAAAATCCCCACCTCATCCATGGCCCCTTTTGGGGCCAAAAAGGTTGGGGAGTGCTGTTCTAAGGACTGACTTCAAGGAAACTGTGTACAAGCTAGGCAGACAAGTCAAGCTGGCCCTAGCCTAGCTACATAGGAAACAATCTTTCAAATTATACATATATATATATACTTTTTTTTTTTAATGTGGGTATGTGGGTACTAGGAGTCGACCTCAGGACCTCACGCTTGCTGGCCAGGCATATGCAGCTGAGCAATCTCACCGGCCCAACAAATTATATTTTTACTGCATGTATTTTTTGAGCTGATCCAACTTCTTAAAGCTAGGTTTTGATAATGACCCTTCCTTTTCTTTAGTTCTTAGCATATGTATCCTTCAAAAAGTCATGTAGTCTGTATCCTTTTTGTTAGAAAACTTGACAAAATCCTCTCTATCATCTTTGAACTCTTAAGCATAGGTGTAACTATGCTGTTCACACAAGTTGGGACTGTTTTTTGTCTTAACTAGCAAGACTTTGTAAAGAGAGCAGTAAAAAAAAAAAAAAAAAAAGTTGGCCAGTGTCAAAGTAAATATTGAACTCTACGCTTTAAATTGTATCTTTAAGATTTTTTTTCCTTCATTTGAAATGAGTTTTTGCTTGGCCACTCAGTACCTTCTTTGACATCACCATTTGAGCTCTAGCACTCACTTTTTAAAATCCAGACCCATTGCTGCTTAGATGCCACTAGAACACAGCTATGATTTTGACAGATATATCTTAGGTATTTAAGAGTCAAGGCATTATTCAGATGTCAGAGGCCCCAATCCATGGTCCAAAGAAAGCAGGTTGCTTAAAAGAGTGAGAGCAGTAGACAGGGTGCCACGGAGTAAAGGAATTTTCCAATAATGTATTTAATTATAGCTTATAAACAGATCATTTCTGCTCTGTTTCCTTAATCAAACATCATGAAGGAATTACTGAAGGATTTGAGTGATGTTTTCAACATTAAATTGAAAATGCCCATTTGAGAATAATTCTTTTCAAACAAGTCCTACTTCTGTTAGCTAAAGGAAAGACTTTGGCTTTCATCAATAGTGACAAAAATTAAAACGAAAGAAAGCAGAAAGGAAATGAAAGTAAAAGAAAAAATGTGTGAAAATAATTAATGATATGTAGGATATTTTAAATTTCCAGAAGCGGAAGTAAGTAGATTACCTATAGGTTCTTTGAGTAGAAATCTGAAATAGAATAACTCTGAAAATATATTTCCATTTTTATTGTTTATTATTAAATGGTGGTATGTAGCTATAACGCAGAACATGAATACTGAGTTCAGAATATGTTGACAAAAATGTTTTCTGCACTGTGGTGTCTACTACATATGTTGTATTATGTTAAGGGCATTTTGAAAAGCAAATTTCAAAATCTTACTTACTGTTTGAGATGACTTAAATCAGCAATAGAAATAGATGAAGTATATTTGGATATCAAGCCTTATACCTAAAATGTAGTTACTCACAAGTTATAGATGCTTCTACCTCAAATTTCTTCATTCAAAATCTTTTACTGTCCCTTTGCTACTGAAGTGTTCTTTCATCCTTTCATTGCTAACATCACATAAACTTTGCACGAGTCAAAGAGATTTTGATTCGACTCCAGACAATGCTGCTGAGAATTTGTGTTTGAATTATAAAAATAATACTTAAAAAAATGAATTTCATTTCTTCGTTAATATTTTATCTCCCCTCTTTCTCCTTTTTTCATTAATAAATCTAAACCTGTTGATGTTGCTCCTTCACATGCCTAAATCCTTGTGTATTTCTTTTCTGATTGGAGAGTTCCACCTATAACAATTCCACAGTAAAACTTTTTTTTTTTTTTCATTTAAATAGTATATGCTGGGCCGGTGATATTGCTCAGCAGCATGGATGCCTGCTGGCATGCGAGGTCCCGAGTTCAACTCCCGGTACCCACAAAAAATAATAATAATAAATAAATAAATAATATATGCTATGAAATAAATCATATATTGATCCACTTGCATTAAAGGTACTCCATCAGATCAGTATGATCAGATCACACAAATAGGCCATGTGTGTTGTGTATGCCTGTAATCATAGCCCTCTAACAGGCAAAGATAAGAGGATCACAAGTTCTAGCCCAGCCTGGGCAACTTAGCAACTTAGTGAGACCCTGTATCAAATTGTAAAAGTAATAATAATAATAATAATAATAATTAATAATAAGCTCAGTCCCCAGCACACACACACATACCCACAGACATACACACACAAATCTACAAATAGAACTAGAGTAGCAAATAAAACAGCTCCTCAGTGTACACCAGAAAGAATTAAAGTCAGCATACTATATTTGCACACCTATATTTGTCCCCTCAGATTTCACAATAATTAAGATATAGCATCAGACTAGGTGCACATCAGTCGATGAATGGATAAAGATGTGGTAAGTATACCCAATGGAGAACAATTCAGCTATAAAAAAGAACAAAAGCATGTCATTGCTGGAAAATTGTTGGGAATGAGATCATCATATTAAGTGAAATAAACCAGACTTAGAAATATAGGTATCACATTGTTCTCCCATATGTAGAATCTCAAAAAACATGATATAAAGGCAGGAGAGAGACATTAGAGAAGAGGAAAATGACCAGGGGAAGGAGAAAGGGAACATAAGAGATGGAAATGGGAGGTAGATATGATGAAAATGTGTTAAACATGCATGAAAATGTCACAATGAAATGTATCACTCCGTATAATCAATATGTACTAATTTAAAACAAAGTCTCCAGCTATTCTAGATAGCAGAATAAGAAGTCCTGGACCCTTCATTCCTGTAAAAGTATATAATTTGGCAATAATTCATGGGCAAATTTCTTGAAATATTCCTGCACTCTGGAAAATATAAAACCACATTCATTGAAGCCCATAGACAGATTTAAGACACCCTCTTACCTGAAAATCTGCACAAATTTGTAAGAATAGTATAAGACCCTTGGTTCTCAGGTTTATTCAGGGAAGGGAAGGGTTTAATGCCTGTGTCCAGCACCTCAACTTTTCCTAGGGTCTCTTTGGTGGACCAAATACTGTCTTGCCAATCTTGGAGCTCTGGCAGGTCTGGTTCAGTCTAACAGCTTAGAACAGAACCAAGGAGCTGGCTTGAAGTAGTAGATGGTATTGATCCCTTACGATTTACCCCCCACACATGCACACATTCAGCAATGGTAAACCAAAATCCCAGCTATTAGTTTCCCCTTATAGAGAGAGAGTTGGCCAGTATATCCAAAGTCCCTAGTTCCCCAGACCTTCACAAAGTGCTAGCGTCTGTTTCACCAGTCATAGACCTCTGACTTGTCCAGCACCTCTAAAGATCCAGCCTGGTCTAACCAGCTGAGGGAGAATGCAGATAAGAGATCATCGGGTTGACAGATGCCAGTCCTTCCCCAACCCCCACCCATTGTCTCAGCAAAGAGTGAGCAGACAAAACACACAGCTGCTTACCCCTCCTTTGGTGGTGGTGGTGGTGGTGGTATGTGTATGTTGAGGAAAAATTTGGAAGAGGTGCCCAGAATCACCAATCTGGCCATGCAGTAGGAGTTATTTTCTGTACATACAGAGACCATGAAGAACCTGAAAATTGCCTGGTTTGTGTAATAGACAGACACTAATACAAAAAGTCAAGAAAAATGAAGAACCAAGCAAAAACATTCCAAAATGAGTACAAAGGTAAATTTCCAGAAACCAACCCTAACAAAATGGAGTTATATAATTTACCTGAAATATAAGCTAATACTCAAAGGTATTTACCAATAACAATAGAATAAAGTGAGAATTTCAACAAAAAGATAGAAAATATGAAAACATACCAAGCACAAATCATGGGACTGAAAAACATAATAAATGACATGAAAAACTCACCTGAAAAGTTTAAAAAATTTGATCAAGCAGGAGAAACAAGCAGTGAACTCAAAAATAGTTTGCCGAAATAGTAAGTTGGGGGTAAAGAGAAAAAAAGAATTAAAAGAGTGAGGAAAATTTAAGGAGATTTTGGACCCATTAAGAATTTTGACAAAAGTCCCAGAGTTATAAGAGAAAAAGGAACAGAAAGCTTGTTTGAAAGTAATAGCTGAAAAATCCCCAAATCTGAAAAAGGAAATAGGCATGTAGATCCAAGAAGTATAAAGAATTCCAATAAGATAAGCTTAAAGAAATACATACCAAAATGAATAAAATCAAATTATCAAAATTCAAAACAGAATTCTATAAGCAGCAAAAGTGGCTAGTCACATAAAGGTAAATCATAATAAACGATGTAGAAACAACTTAAATATCTATCAGCAGATTTTTTAAATGTAGTAAATACAAATGATGAATTATTATCCAGCCGTACTAAAGAGGGGGATTCTGTAGCATATGACAATACACATGGACCTCATGAAAAATATGATAAACCAGTTACAGAAAGACAAGTTCTGTGTGATTCCAGTTCTGTGTGATACCTAAACAGATCCACAGAATTAGATTGCAGTGATCGTTGCCAGTAGCTTAGGGGAAGGGGAATGGGGAGCTACTAATCAATGAGCATGAATTTCTGGACAAGCAAAATGAACAAACCCAGATTTACTTTACATCATTGTACCAAGAGTCAACATTAATAGATTACAATCAAAAAATTTTTAAGGGAGCAGAATACCTCATAAGTATACTTACTACTATCAAATAAAATTTAAAATTTACTCCAGAAGCACAGAAATGTGTCTGGTCACTCTAAAAAATCTGGCTTCACTCTGGCTTCACACATAGACTATAAAAATAGTTTTACTCCCACCAGCACAGGTAAAATAATGTTCAGGATTAAGCTCTATAACTTAGTTACTTATAATTATGCTTCCAGCACTGTTTCCTTACCTTTTAAATGTCTGATCCTAAAGGCATGGTGTACTTTTATAGGACAAAGTGACATTTTAAATTTTTCTGAAGTAGATTGTTGTGGTTCTACTGAAAAAACATATTTATCTACAGAAAGTCAATAGGACAAAAGAAACTGGACTAGCTGAATTCTAGGTGATAACAGCAATGAAATTCCAATTTAACAAAGTCAAAATAGGTGGGTTAAGTCCAGTGTGGTAGCACACACCTGTAATCTCAGCAATTGGGAGGCTGAGGCAGGATGATCACCACAAGTTCAAGCTCAGCCTGAGCTGCATAGTAAGAACCTGCTCCCCACCAAAAAAAAGAAAAAGAAAAAGAAAAAAAAATGTGGTTTACTAATATATGACTTCCAGAAATTTATATTTTGTTGGTTTTATTTCTTTAAGCCTATACTTTGTACAGAAAATACAATACAAAGAGAGAGAATACAATACAAAGAAAAAGAGAGTACTAACTTAAAAAATCTAAATTTATTCCTTTTTCTTCAAGAATAAAACAAAACAAAACAAAACAAAAGCATGATTACTGTTTTGGTTGGAAATGTCACCAATCATGGCAAGGGGAGCATATTGCAGATATTTTGTCTTAGTTACTGAGGCTAAAATGAGATCTTTAAAAGCTAAACAGAAAACTTGGTATGCCCTTCTTCCAAAGGAACACTACCATCTTTATTAGTATACACACAAAAATATTCTGTTTCCTCCTTCAAAAGTACAGTTTGCTTTTAGTTAGTCTCATGCTTTATTTTACTTTTGTTTACTTGATTTTTTCTGGCTACTTATATGGTTTATAGCCAGATGTCCCCTCAAAGCATCATATGCTCACAAGTGGGGCTTTGGGGAAATGATTGGATCACAGGGCCGTGATACTCATCGATGGATCATTTATGTGATTTGGGAGTTGATGCCTGGGCTGAGGAGCTGGTCAGTGGGGACATGGCTTAGGTCTATCTCTTCCCTGATCCATCCTTGATTGCTCTTTTTGCTTCCCACTGCCATGGCATGAGCTCTTTGTGCTCTGCGATGCCCCTCTGCCATGCCACACTGCCTTGGAGCCAGCCAACTATGGGCTGAAACTTCTCTACACTGAGCCAAAATAAACCTTCCTTCCTTAGAGTGGTAGGTGTCAGATATTGTGTCCAAGCAATGAAAAACATAACTAAGACACTACTAATTCTTCTTCCTTCTTTTCACCATCTTCCTTTCACATCTAGAGTTTAGAATTTTTGAAGAGTGCATGTCTGTGCATTTGTGTAGAGGATTAAACTTGTGATCCTTCAGAGATCGGCATTTGGGATTCTTTAGGATTCAGGATCAGTTCAGAATCTGGATTTAGTTAAGCAGTGCCAAAGAAGCTCTTTGGCAGATAACACCTGTGCACACTTCAGTGAACAATACTGCCAAGCATCAAAGAACTGATAAGCAGACCTGATGGGTAGTTTTTGCTCAGGGCACTGTACAGAAGATGCAAAAGGTATAGATTCTGATGCAGCTTATGTTAGGCTAGACTTCTCCACTAAGAGCTGCCTGTTGAGGGCAAAGAGAAAAGAGAGAAAAATAGAAACATCTGAGTAATAACACAACTGCATTTCCTTTATATCGGTGTGAGTTCACTTTGAGGTCCCCAGGAAAGTACTGAACTGACCCATCAGTAATAGAAGTTGAGTTCATGTTAGCCAACCCCAGCAACAATATGTGTTAACTCTCTTTTATGTTTTTACTTTGTTGTGTATGTTCCTTCTCTGTTCTAGAAACTTAACATTTCTTTCCCTGGTAGTTTCTTCACTTCTTATTTTTAACACATTTTCCCTATTAATAAAGAACAGCGCATTCTTTATAAAAATGTAGAAAACAGAACACAACATTAAGTAAGAAAGATACAATGATGTACCCCTTGAAGATAACCGCTGTCCAAACTATTGACTGATATTTTGCCTTGCTTCTTGTTATGTTCTGGACATTTCCCATTCTTCCCAAAGCAATCAATTCAATAATTGTGTACCTAAGTATCCTCCATTGTCTCAGCAGACAAAACCATGTCAACAACAGAAACACAAGGTTTCTTGGAGATCAGAAATGGTCAAAGCTTGTAATTAAAATGGGATAATTATTTTATTTATTGTTTATTTATTTAAAATTATATTAGTATATGCTTGTGATACACAGTGAATATAGTCATCATAGAGAATTGTACATAATATATCTTGATCCTTTTTATTTCCTATTCCTCTCCCCACCTTCCCATCTCCCCCCTTTCCAATCTCACCTTCCTATATTACAAAATCTACTTCCTTGTTTCCTGTCATATTTCTTTTATTTTGCTCTTCAAACTGTACTTTGGGTTTCTTATAAAAGAGAAACCATTTGATATTTAACCTGTTTCTGATTTAATTTACTTAGGCTTATGGACACAAAGAGCATCCAATTGTCTACAAATGACTCAAATTTATCTTTCTTACACCTGTATAGTACTCCATTATATATATATACCACATTTTCTTTATCTACTCTGGAACAGTAAACAGTCCTGGTGCCAAGTGGAAGCATGTGTCCCTAGTCTCTCAAATTTCCATTCTGGCCAGCATCATCTGTCACTGTAGTTGTCTTGGGTCATGAGTCAAATTTAGCAATAAATAGCCCATAGCAAATGTCCTACTTCAGTGCTATGAAGGTTTTAGTAGGTTTTCTGATAGATGTTTGACACACTTGATAATACTGGCACTCCCAGGTGTAGGATAAGAGACTGGAACTGGTCTTTCCATGATAATTTTGCCCAGAATTGACAGGAATACTTCAGTGCCAAATAATAGGCTGGGTGACTGTGGATGAGGTGTTTGAAGCTATGTCTGTCCTAAGAAAAGGTCTGAGAAGAGGGACTACCCTTTTTAGGTTTTCTCCTGCTTTATACTGAATGACTATGGATTTGGGAGAGACCTGAGCTTTGTTCACCCTCTAATTCTTAAACAGTGAAACCACAACAACATGCGTCTGGCAAAACCTGGACTTAGGTCTCCGTCTAGAGCAAACATAGCATAAATGCCTAGAGGCTGAGAGAAAATAAGTGGCCTCCTTAGAATTTCTAAGGCACATACAAATCCATATTACAAAGACTAGAACAAATATCTAATCCTTGAGTGCACAGACAACATCATATCCATGACTCAAGACCTTTCAGAAAATCACAACCTCACTTAACATTCAAAATAAGATGACAAAACCTGACTAGATAGTAGCCTGTATGGACAGACTCTCAGATGGAGAATCTAAAACAGCTGTTTTGATGACATGATACTCTACGCAGAAGACCCCAAAAACTCCACTAAAAATTTTCTAGATTTAATAAGCAAATTCAGTAGTGTAGCTGGATACAAAGTCAACACTCAAAAATCAATAGCCTTCCTGTACACTAATAACAAACTCACTGAAAGAGAAATTAGGGAAACAACACCTTCCACAATAACATTCAAAAAAAATGAAATACCTAGGAATCAATCTCACAATGGAAGTAAAAGACTTCTACACTGAAAACTACGGTACTCTGAAAAAAGAGATTGAAGAGGATATCAGAAAATGGAAAGATATCCCTTGCTTTTGGGTAGGAAAAACCAATATAATGAAAATGGCCATGCTTCCAAAATTATTATACAGATTTAATGCAACAATCAAAATTCCAACAACATATCTCACAGAATTAGAGAAAACAATCTTAAAAGTCATTTGGAACCAGAAGACATCTAGACTAGCAAAGGCAATTCTGTGCAAAAAAGTCAAGGCAGGGGGCGTCACGATCCCTGATTCAAAATTATACTATAAAGCTAGTGTGATAAAAACAGTGTGGTACTGGCAAAAAAATAGACCCAAAATCAGTGGAACAGGTTAGAAGATGCTGAAACAACTCCAGACATACTAAGCCACCTTATCTTTGATAAAGGTGCCACACACATTCACTGGAAGAAAGATAACCTCTTTAATAAATGGTGTTGGAAAAACTGGCTCTGCACATGCTGAAGATTAAAATCAGACCCATATCTTTCACCATGCACTAAACTAAATTAAAAATGGATCAAAAATCTAAATATTAAAACAGAAACATGAAATCTGCTGGAAGATAGAATAGGTAAAACCCTTGAAGACATTGGTGTAGGCAAAGACTTTATGAATAAAACCCCAATTGCACAGGAACTATCACAAAGAATCAACAACTGGGATCTCATCTTATTAAAAAGCTTTTGCACAGCAAGAGAAACCACCAACAGAGTGAAGAGACAACCCACAACGTGGGGAAAAATGTTTGCCAGCTATTCCTCAGACAAGGATTGCTATTGAGAATATACAAAGAACTCAAAAAAATCAGACCTCCCAAATTTAAAGATCCAATCCAAAAATGGTCATCTGAGATGAATACACACTTCTAAGATGAAGAAATACAAATGGCAAATAAATATATGAAGAAATGTGCAACATCACTAGTCATTTGAGAGATGCAAATTAAAACAACATTGAGATTCTACCTCACCCCAGAAAGAATGGCTATTATCAAGAAATCAACTAATAACAAATGCTGGAGGGACTGTGGGGATAAAGGAACACTTCTCCACTGCTGGTGGGAGTGTAGACTGGTACAGCCACTGTGGAAATCAGTATAGAGATTCCTCAATAAACTAGGATTGGAGGTCCCATTTGACCCAGCTATTTCCCTTCTGGGTGTCTTCCCAGAAGAATTAAAAACATCATATCACAGCAATATATGTGCACCCATGTTTATAACAGCATAATTTGTAATAGCCTGATCTTGGAAACAACCCAAATGCCCAACAACCGAAGAATGGATAAAAAAGATGTGGTATTTTTATACAGTGGAGTACTGCTCAGCCATAAAGAAAGATAAACTGAAGACTTTTATAGGCAAATGGATGCAACTCAAGAAAATACTCATAAATAAAATAAACTGGATGCACATGTGTAGACATCGTATTGTCTCCCTCATGTGAGAAACTGAAAGAATAAATAAGATCCAAAATATACAATAGATATTGTAAAACAGGAAGAAACTGGTCAAAAGGAAAGAGAAACTGGGATGGGGGAATGGAGAAAAGAAAGAAGGGAAAAGAAAAATAATTACATATATATATATATATATATATATATATATATATATAATAGTTAAGTTAGATACACTACCAATTTTGCTTAGTTCATTGAAAAGAAAGTTTTGTGGTAATATTGCTTGGACAATTGAATGCTGATACCTTGTACCCTGAGTAACTAATTTAAAGATAACAATACATAATGTATTAACCATTGTTACCCTCCTATTTTGCTGCTTTGAATTTTTGTTCTATTGTTTTCTCTTTAAATAAATAAATAAATAAATAAATAAAACAGCTGTTTTAAGAAAACTCAATGTATTTCAAGAAAATATAGAGAAATGATTAAATACTCTACCTGAGAAATTTAACAGAGAGATAGAAAAAATTTTAAAGATTAAATAGAAATGGTTAAAGTGAACAATATACTAAATATAATTAACAACACAATAAAAGGTATTAATATTAGGATAGATCCAGAGAAGAAATAATTAGTGAGTTCAAAGACAAATTCACAGTCAGAGAGAAAAAAATTCAACACAAAAATGAATCCATGGACTCATTGGGACAACATTAAAAGGGAAATTATTTGAGTCATTGGAGTAAGAGTTACTTGAGAAATTCTAACAAGGCACAAAACTATTTTATTATGTGTATGTTTGTGATATATCAGAATTACATTTGTTTTGGAGAATTGGTACACATATATATCATAGCATGATTTCTTTTAATCCCTTTACTTCTACCATCTCCTAACTTATCTCCATAAAATAATACAGAAATCTCTTTAATGATACCTTAACAGAAAAATTCCCAAAACTACAGAAGGACATAAACATCCTTTTGGCTGTGGTCAAAAGTCACCATTCAGATTTAACTCAACCAAGGATGTCACAAGGCATTTTGTAATCAAGCTTTTAAATTTGAAAAATAAGATTCTCAAGGCTGCAAGAGAAAAAGCAAATAACACATGAAGATGTCTTAATTTGCATAACAGCAGCCTTCTGAATAGAAACTACACTGACTGAAATAAAATGGTGTGAGATTTTTATAGTATTGAAAGAAAAAAACTTGCAATAAAGAATTCTGGAGTCAATAAAGTTATCTTTTAGAAATGGAAGAGAAATATATACTGAAAAACAAAAGCTGAGGGGGTATATACTCATCAAGCTAATCCTACAAGAAATGCTGAAGGAAGTACATCAAACTGAAAGACACATTAATGGCTGAAAAAGTAAGTAAAACCTCCAGCATAAAATTCAATGGCTATAGTAACTACACGATTTTGAATGTCCTAATGTTATAAACATAGTGCATAAACATTCATAGCTGTAACATAAAGATTAAAAACCAACACAACTGAAACTAATAATAACTAAATTAATATATTAAAATATGGACAATATAAAAAGATAAAAATTGAACAGCATTCAAAATCTGAGGACAATCCGATTGAAAGTGTAGATTTTTAGTATATTTAGTATATTTTATGTATTCATTTATTTTTATTAGTATATATTTGCAGTACATAATGTTTACATTTCCTGTATGGAATTGGTACATGTATATAGCACATCTGAATTCCTTTTTTCATCTCCTTTCCTCCCCCATCCTCTTCCATCCCTTCATATTTTCATCTGCTTCCCATTTGAGAAAGACCTATTTCCCTCCTTCCCATTATTTATCTTCTATTTTCCTCTTTATTTATGATTTGGGTTTCTTATATGAGGAACCATGTGATATTAAAATTCTGTGTCTGATTTATTTCACGTTATATAATGGTCTAAAGGTCCATTCATTGTCCTTCAAATGACTCAAGTTTAACTTTCCTTCTGGCAGACTAGTTACACACATTTTCTAATCATTTAAATTCTATCATTTAAAAATAATTTGTTATAATTAAAATATTTTGGTAAATCTCATGACCACAAAGTAGAAATCTAGATGAGAGAAACAAAACTAGTAAGGAATTAAAATGCAATACTAGAGAAGTCACTTAACCATAAAAGAAGATCGTAATAAGATGAGAAAGAAAAGAACTATAATAAAATTAGAAAGCAACTTGCAAATTGACTGCAGTAAGAACTTTCCAGGGGCCAGTGAGATGGCTCAGCGGTGTAAGCGCCTGCCTGGCAAGCGCGAGGGCCTGAGTTCGACTCCCAGAACCCACACACACACAAAAAAAGGGCCAGTGATATCGTTCAGCGGCAAGGGCGCCTGTTGGCACGCGAGGTCCTGAGGTCGACCCCTGGTACCCACAAAAAAAAAAAAAAGAACTTTTCTACCAATAATTAACCTATACTTGAGTGAATTAAATTCTTTAATTAAAAGACATAAATAACTGTATAAATAAAAGAAAACACAACTCTAAATTGTTTATCAGAGATACATTTCACCTCTAAGGACAGTTATAGACTGAAAGTGAAGGGATGGAATATCATATACCAGCCAAATGCAATCCAGAAGAACACAGGAGAAGTCATACAAGTATCAAATAAAATAAATCAAGGTCATTAAAAAAAGGAACTTATAATGACAAAGACATTAACTCAACAAAGTAAATAATTATTAAATATGCATATCCCAACACTAGCACCTAAATGTGTAATTTGTATTTGTATATATACAGTTGTCATGTATAATTACAAAGGGATCAATTCAACAAAAAGAAAAAAAACAATTATTAAGTATATATGTTCCTAATACTGTAGTACCTAAATATGCAAATCAAATATTAATATATCTAAAAGATGAGATAGACTCAAATACAATAATAATAGGAAATTTTCCACTGCACTTTCGGCAACAAACAAATAACCTAAACAAAAAATGAACAAATAAACAAATTGAATTTTACTCTAGGCTCAATGAACTTAACAGACATGTGGAGAATTTTTTATCCCACAACACAGAATCACATTCTGTTTATCTACTCATGAGAACATTCTCCAGAATAGGTCATAAGAGGCCACATAAAGAAGCATGAGAAATTTAAAATAAATGAATTCATTTGAGCATTTTTTTTCCAACCACACTGCAACAACTAGGAATCAATAACAAGACAAACTTTGGAAATGATATATAAATGAAAGCTAAATAACTTTCTCTTGAACATCCAATGATTCAAAAATGATATTGAGAAAGAAATTAAAATTTTTCTTGAAGCCAATAAAAATGGAGGTACATAAACCTATAGGATACAGCAAATCAGTACTAAAAAAAAGTCTAGAGCAATAAATGCTTACACTTAAAAAAAGCAAAGTGAAAGCAGAAAGATATCAAATGAACAATATTATTCTGATTTTCAAAGAACATGAAAAACACGAACACCTGAACTCAAGATTAATAGAATGAAAAAATGATAAATTAAAGCCAAAGTATGAAAATTAGAAACTAAAATATACAAATGTTAAACAAAAGAATAGCTGGCTCTTGGAAATGATAAACAAAAAGGACAAATCCTTGGCAAGAAAACTAAAAAATGGCAACGACTAGAATAAATTAAATCAAGGTGAAAAGGGAGACAGTTCTACTGATAACACAGAAATACAAAAGATGATTAGAAATCATTATGAGTAAATGTATGCCAACAAATCTGAAAATCTGGAACAAATAGACAAATTCCTGGACATTCACATCTTACAAACACTGAATAATAAAAAATTACAAAAGCCTGAACTGACCAAAACTAAGTAACAAGATTGAATCAGTATTAAAATTTACCAACAACAAAAATAGTCTAGGATAAGAAAATTTATCTGCTGAATTCTACTACACACTTAAAGAACAAACACCAATTATTCTTAAATTTTTCCAAGAACTTGAAGAGGAAGAAATCTTTCAAATCCATTCTACAATCCCAGCATTACCCTGACACCAAAACCTGGTAAGAATACAACATAAAAAGAAAATTACAGGCCAATACCTTTGATTAATGTACCTATCAAAAACATCAACACTAACAAAAACATCAACACTAAGATCACTGCAATTTGAGTCCAACAACACAGTGATAAGATTATTGATTATGGGGCCGGTGAGATGGCTCAGCGGCATACGCACCTGCCTGGCAAGTGCGAGGGCCCGAATTCGACTCCCAGATCCCACATATGAAAAAAGGGGCCAGTGATATCGCTCAGTGGCACGGGTGCCTGCTGGCGCACGAGGTCCTGAGGTCGACCCCCGGTACCCACAAAAAAAAAAAAAATATTATTGACTGTGATCTTGTGAGATTCACCTCAGTAGTACAAGGATGGTTCAACATATCCTAATAACCATGGGGCATCACTTCAACAGAATGAAGAATAGAAACCATATAATCATTTCAATAGTTGCATAAAAAGAATACGATAAGATTTAACCCCTTTCATGATAAAGATGCTGAACAAATTAGTCATAGCAGATACCTCAACATAACAAAGTCCATAAGCTAATAGCTAACATACACAGTGGAAAATTTTTTCTCTAAAATCTGGAACAGAACAAATTTTATCTAATATAGCTCTGGAAAATCCTAGATAGAGAGATCAGGGAAAAGAAATAAGGAGCACCAGGAGGAGTAAAGAGACATTTAAATTGTCACTTTTTTGTACATGATATAATATTATGTTTGGAAAACCTGAAAAACTCCACCAAAAAAATACTAGAATTAATGAACACATGAAGCAAATTTATAGGGCATAAAAATCAATATACAAAAATAAGCAGTGTTGCAATGAGCCAACATTCAATTACTTTAAATAGAAATCAAAAGAACAATAACATTCACACTAGCTACACAGAGTTAAATTAGCAGAAATAAATGCATATCCAAAGAACAGAATGATCACTGCAATGGTAGTTATAAAACATTGATGAAAGAAATTAAAAGAGACAGGAAATATTACAAAGACATTCTATATTAATGGGATGGAAAAAATCAATATTGTTAAAATATCCATACCACCCAAAGAAATCTACAAATTCACTTCAAACTTTCCAAAATAACTATGACATTCTTCACAGGAACCGAAATATGTTCTAAAATATGTATGAAATCACTAAGTCCTGAATTGTCAAAGCAATATTGAGTAAAAAGAACAAAGTAGGAGAGGCATTACATTCCCTGACTTTGAAATATACTACAAAGCTGTATAAATCAAAATAGCATGATTCTGATATAAAAACAGGCATATAGGCCGATAGAAGAGAATAATGAGCCCAGGTGTATATCCACTACCTTTAGCCAAGTGATTTTTTTTGACAAAATGCTAAGGATCCACTGGAGAAAGGAATTTTTTCAAGAAATGGTTCTGGAGAAATTGTATATTCAAGTATTATACAATGAAGCTGGAAATATATCTCATGAATAGATCAAAGACTTAATTAATTAATGATTAAAATTGATTAAAGACTTAAATGTAAGACCACAAACTTTGATACTACTAGAAGAAAACACAGGGATATGCTTCAAGACATTGGAATGGACAAGGATATTTGGACAAGATACCAAAAACACAGAAAATAAAAATAAACAGAAATTCATCAAATTAAAGAGTTTCTGCACAGCACAGTAAGCAACCATCAGACTAACGGGGCAACCTGCACAATGGAAGAAGATACTTGCAAATTATCCTGAGAGGAGTTAATATCCAAAAGACACAAGGAATTCCAAAAAGTCAGCAGCAACAAATCAAATAACTTCCTTTATAAATGAGTAGCAGGAGTAAAAAGACATTAATGTATATATATATATATATATATATATATATATATATATATATATATATATAAATGCCAAGTAGATAGGTGAAAAATGTTAGCATCGTGATTAATTGGGAAAATTATAATCAAAATGACAATGAAATATCACCTCATTTGAGTAAAAATGGCTATTACTGAAAAGACAAAAAATAACAAGTACAGGGCAGAATGTGAAGAAAAGAGAACAGTTGCACACTGTGGGGATATGAATTAGTATAGCCATTATGGAAAACACAATAAAGATTCCTCAAAAAATTAGAAATCAAAATTTCATATGATCCAGCAACCCACTACTGCTATTTATCTAAAGAAAATTAAATCAGTAAGCACGAGACGCATGTGTACTCTCAGGTTTATTACAGCACTAGTCACAATAACCAGGACATGGAAATAAACTGAATGTCCATTAGCTGATGAGTGGATAAAGAAAATATGGTAGACAGTGGAATATCACATAGCCCTAAAAAGTATAAAATCCTGTCATTCAAGAAAACACAAGTGGTGCTATGGTTTAGATTTAAAATGTTCCCAAGTAGTATAATGTGTTTATATGTGGAGCTTTCAGGAGATGATTGGCTCATGAGGGCTCTAACTTCATCCGTGGGTAAAATCCCATTTTGAAGGCATGAATGGGAGGTGATAGAAACTTAGAAGGCGGGGTTTAATTGAGGTGTTGGTTACGAAGGCTTGGCCTTGGAGAATATATATTGTTCTTCACCCTTCTTCTCTGGCTCTTTCTCTTTCTCTGGTTCCTGGTCAACATAAAATACAGTTTTCCTCTGTGATCCCCTTCTACCATGATTCTATGCCTCATCACAGGCCTAGAAACAAGGGAGCCAAAAGGCCATGCACAGGAACAGCTGAAACCATGAGCAAAATAAATCTTTCCTACTTTAGGTTGTTGGTCACAGGGACACAAAAGTAACACTGATAGAATGAAAGACATTATGTTAAGTGAAATAAACCAGGTTAAAAAAAAAGGACAGAGAAAGTATGATTTCACTCCATGGAATACATAAGGGATGATCTCACAGATGTTGAGTGTAGAGTGGTGGTTAGCAGAGCACGGGGAGTGTACAAGGGAGTGAGGGACGAGAAAAGAATGAAAGATAGCTCTGAGTTAGAGCTATGTGGGAGTAAGTTCTGATGTGCTATTGTGCAGTAGGATGACTACAAATAATGATTAATAACATGTATTTCAACAAACTGGAAGAAAGTCTTTTGAGTTTTCACCATAAAGAAATAATAAATATTTGAGAGATAGAGATTTTAATTCAATTAAAACATGAAGTGTACACATGTATCAAAATATCACATAATATGTACAACTCTATTATTTTTATGTATCAGTGAAAAATATATTTAATTAACTAAAATAAATAAAAAGGAGAGTAATTACTAATCTGATAAAGTTGGCTAGCTAAAGTCAATATCATTTCAATGTTTTGGTTAATTTTTTTACAATATGTATACATATATGTTTCTACCAAATGTGTATGTCTGTACACATTGAACATAAATTCAATTTATTTGAACTTTGTAATTTATATAGTATTTTTCATAACAAATGTCTAATTAATTACTTATATCAACCCTGTGTATTTTCATAAGCTGTAGCTAATGTAACTAGAAAGTAGGGTGCACATAGTGTATATATGTATCAAATGTCTATACCTACTAGATTTTTCTGGATTTTATTTTCTTTTTATCAGTAATAAAATGTTGGTTCTGCAATTATCTTCAATAAGCAATATTTGTAAGCTAAACAGTCTATTAATGTTTGCAGAATTCATAATGATGACAAGCCTGAACAGCTGGTAAGGGAAAAATTCAACCATTAAAAGAGTGTTGAAAATTCTTTCCTTAATTGAAGTGTATACATTTAATGTATGTATTTTGCATAAAGTTGAAAATAAACTATGCTTTCAACAGAAAACGTTGAGGAACAGAAAGGAATGTGAGAGAGTAAGCAGGTAAACAAGTATTTAGAAAATGTTTAACTCTGACCCATCTCCCATTATGTATATAATTTTACTATATGTGTATATTATATATAATTTTAATATATATGCATATATATACAAATATATACATATATTTTCATGTTTGTGTGGCCTTTTCTACATTTTTCTTTTTATACTATATTTGCAAAGAGACCAGCTAACACTACTCAAAGAGCACATGTTTCAGACATTCGCAGAACTTATGTATACTTAGGAGATATAAGGAAAACTTCATACACATTTCAGCTTACCAGTGAAAAGTAAATATGAAACAAAATCATGTTTATCTTTTAATTCTTCCTTTTTATTCAAAAACCAAAAATATAATATGGCTAGGAAGCCATGATTGAAACTTGTGCTCCCTCTTTTCAAATGAACATTATACTCTGAGGAGAGAGACATGATTTATTTTAATAATGCAGTGACATAAAGCTTCCAGTTGAGTCATGGAAAGAGTGAAAGAGATGAGAAAAATGAGCCAGACGGTGAGACAGTGCTGAATGCACAGATAACAAGGAAATGGTTTCCTTGGCAACTACAGCACTTTGGAAGGTTTCAGACAAGAGTATAGCTCGGTGCAAAGTATCTGATTAAAATTTATTACAGGAGAAGGAAATTGCAAATTTAAAGGAACCAGAATACACACTGTTAATGTGAATGTGACTGCTGACAATTAATGTATAGAATTTGTCTAATTGAGGTTACTTTCTCTGTTTCAATATAAATCAATATTTGGGAGGACATAGGAAGATGTCAAGGGAAGATGTGAAATAATCCAAAGGGTATTTATGCTTGATTTATGACTTAAGGATCAAAATCTATTGACAAAAGCAACAGAGAGTAGATCTAACAGAGCAACTCTAGACACCTATTTTGAGGGGCTTTTGGATGTCTCCTTTAAACTACCTCTTCTGAAATGATTTTTAGTCTTATTCACTTTTTTTTTGTGGGTACCGGGGGGTCGACCTCAGGACCTCGCGCGCCAGCAGGCACCCATGCCGCTGAGCGATATCACCGGCCCTTTTTTCTTATGTGGGTCCCGGGAGTCAAACTCAGGCCCTCGCACTTGCCAGGCAGGTGTGTACGCTGCTGAGCCATCTCACCGGCCCGTCTTATTCACTTTTATCCACAATAAGAATAAGAATTATTATTGGACCATTTATATTAAGAATTATTATGGGCCATTTTAAATAATTCATATCAAGCATATAGTTTTCAAAGCTAAAATCCAAAAGATTATCATGTTGAGAATTTATGGCATGTGTAAGTGGAATAGCAGAGTCAACTGGATGTCATGGTGAAAATATTCTACTAGACACAATGCTGAAAATTTAGTATTCTATCTTAGGCTGTGTCCTGCATATTGCATACTATAGAGAAATTGAGAATTAAGAGGTTTTGACCTCTAAAATTGTACAGGAGAAGAAACTGAAATGTCCTAAGCTGAATCATCCACAACATTTACAACAAAGCCTGTTTTAGTTGTCTACTTGCACACAAAATAATGTTTATTATAATCTTATAAAGATAATTCTATTTTCTAAGAATTATTTGATTGGCATTGGTATGTAAGGAAACAACATCCTTCAGTTCTCATTTACTTCACCTTACTATGAGGATAATCATAAGAAGCAGTTAGTGAGCTTTAATTTATTTTTACTGAGGTTACCATGAAGTTTTCTGAGAATTCAGTATAACTAAGATGTTTAGTACTGAATGATAGGTCTATAAGGAAACTGACAGTAAGGAAAAATTTCAGTTATTTAATACAAGTACACAGACACTACTTTGATAAAACACTTGGAGACATTTACTGAAAAGATTTAGGAAAACAGAAAAGATTTCTATTTAATTCTCCTGTCCTTTGCTACAGCAAGTATTACAGAATTAAAGAAAAGAAATATATGCTTACATCTAATTTGAATTTTGACTCTCTAGAAAAACATAGGTCAAAATTTTAGCAAAGGTTATAGTTCTGACTAATTTAAATGATTCATTTGTCTCTAATAATTCTGGGTAAATTCTAATGAATAGAAAATAGGAAATATAGTTAAAATATTCTACAAAATAATATACAGGTATCCACATTTATTTGCATTATTTCTATTTCTGGTAGATTGTATTTGAAATACCAATGGTAGAAGGACAATAGAATTTCAAATTCAACATCTTCCTCAATATATTTTGTTAAGTAAAATATCCTTGCTTTTGGGCCTGTACTTTAACCACTAATTATTTGGTTTATTCAGGTTCCCATGTTAAAATGCTACTGTTTTGAGAGGAAAATGTCCTCTACTTGTGTAGAATTTAATTTTTTCCATTTTACAGAAATAGTAAAGTGCATGAATTATAATTAACAATACAAATGGCCTTGTAGATGAAAATCTGATGGTTTGTATAACTAGCACTGTGAAAATTTCTAATAATTGCCTAAATCATTTTAATAAAACTTTATTGAGCTCCTACTATGGGAACAATATTTCCAATTGGATACTTAGAAGTTTTTTTAAAAAAATGTTGAGCTCTAAGGTTTTGCCCTAAAAATGAATACACATTCCCGAGGGAAAAGAATTGAATGTCACATGGCTTCCACCTGCGCCATGTTGTCATCTCTGGGCTTTTGAATACATGCAAGTTAATGGTCTACCAATCCATCAAGGTCTGATTCAAATGTGATTATCTCCCCCTTGCACTGATTCATCTGGCTTGATGTACCTTTGTACTACATTTTACTTCCATTAGATTATTATAGAATTAAATACCATCAAGTATAAAATGTATATTTATTTTTACATTTTAAGATAATACTAATTAAATAATGATAACTAATATATCGCTTCTATTATATGGGAGTAAGGCAGTTTTTTTTATATACAAGGGCTTATACTTCTATTTAATTTTTTTTTAATTTTGAGACAGGGTCTCTCTTAGTTACTGAGTTGCCTAGGCTGGGCTTGAACTTGCAATTTTCCTGCTTTAGCTTCCCAAAATATGAGATTGGAGCTACATAACATCACGCCCGGCTTATACCAGATATTTTTAAGTGATTTATGTATATGAAATCCTTTTATCTTCTCAACAGTCATATGTGGTGAGATCTATGATTACACACATTTTCCAGATGGGGAAAGTTAAATATAGCAAAGTTAAATATCTTTGCCAACATCTTACTTGTAGGGAGTGGTGCATCCATTACTTGAAGCCAAAAAGTTGCTCAAGAAACTATACCCTAAAGCATTACATTCTACT
Source organism: Erethizon dorsatum (assembly GCA_028451465.1). Taxonomy (NCBI): domain Eukaryota; kingdom Metazoa; phylum Chordata; class Mammalia; order Rodentia; family Erethizontidae; genus Erethizon; species Erethizon dorsatum. The sequence continues at coordinate 89,602,368 of CM051826.1, forward strand.
ACCTGTTCAGAAATGAGGAGGCATGTGACCATGACATAATATATTTATTGCTTGGGAAAACCAAAAATGTGATACAAATCACTGATGTATCTTACAGTAGTTGCTAGCTATGGGGAAATAGGAATTTTTCTTATCTTTTTATAATTAAGTATAACCAAGCTTACACTTCCCTGGTGGACAAAATATACTTGAGGATCATTTGAATCATCCTGTAATAGCTTACAGTATTGATTGCAGGATCTGTTGATGTCAGTGTTTCATAAATATTTATCATGTACATGGATGAGAAATAATTATGCTAATTATGTTGTAGAATGAATATGTAAAGGGCCAAAAGGAATAGGTAGTATTACATGAATTTTGAGACTGATGATAAATTAGGGCTGATGTTTAAAGGAAATATGTTAAGAAGTCATAGTGGAACAGGGTTTTGGAAAATTTCCTGGTATGATGAAGCACTTCTGAAAAGGATAAATGGATAGGCAAAAGATTCAGGGATAAAATGAACATAAATTTAGTTTAAACCATAAGTTTAGATAAAGTTATGTTTAGTTAAGTTTAGTAAAATATTCCCATTATGGAGATAAACTAGAAGATGTAGGTAGGGGTAAAATCAGAAGGGTTGCTGAAAGTCAGTTAAAGAATCAAGAATCTGTCAAAGCAGATAGAAGGGACCTGTGAGTCCTACACAAAGTGAGGTCTTATGATGATTAATCAAGGGGCATTGACATTCATAACTGAAGCTATGAGATTCATAACTTGAACTAGCAATTCGTAACTGAAAGTAGGTGAATAAACAGTGAGCTAGTGAAAACATGTAAAGATGATGATTGTGACTATGTAAAGGAAGTTACTGATTTAGAAAAGAAATAAAATATTTAAAAGTTGGCTACCTCTAATGATAGAGTGGGCATAAATGGGAAACAGAGAAGCAAGACCTGGAGTAGTCTGGTCAAGAAGCAAGAGTGTACAGCAACAAAAAGTGAAAGTTACAGAGTCAGATACCCTGAGTTCAATTTCTAAGTACTAACTGGGGGATTTTAGTATTTTTCTTAATCTCCCTTAGCTTCATTTGCTTCAGCTGTAAAATGGCAACGAAATGATATCTGGTTTACTTGGTGGTTATCCAGACTATGTGCAATGATACATATAAACTCCATGTAACTCTGCTAGGTAATGAACACACAAAACCACTAAATTATATTTTGCTATTAATTTGGTATTATATTAATAATGATAAAATCTTAATATTATTCTGCTTATTTAAGCCTATCTGACTCAGAAACATGATAGGTAATAGGGCACCCAAATGGAAAATGATTTAAGGAAACATAAAATTCTAAATATTTTTATTTTCAAATACATATTAAAGAACTTGGAAACCATTGCAAAGCATTGGGAAAAAGGCATAAAGAGATCTTCCCATCATTTTTTCTGAGTTAGTCAGAAAGTGTTGCCTGAGCTATTTCCATGATGCCTCAGGAAGCACAAAGTCCAAAATTCTTCTAAAAGTCTAGAATCCACACTGGTCTCTGCCTGAAGTGTTTTACACTAAATCTGGGGGATTTTTGGAGACTAATCATTGACAATGATATATAAATTGAATGGAGAATATATATGCTAGACGCTAAGGGAATTCCAGAAGATTTTTATCACTAAACATAGGAGACAAAAATTGTAAGTAATATTCACCAGATTATAAGCACCACGAGGGAAGACACTATATTCTATTTTCATTTAGGTTCCCAAAAGACGCTTCCACTCAAAAAGCAGACTTGGAGTGAATAAAGCATTTTTGAGTTAATAAACATTTGACTACCATGTATTACAAGCTTACTCAATACTACCCATCTCATTAGAAATGGAATTCCTAAGATGATTCCAAATCTAATTCAGACCTTACTCTGTCTTTCCACATATGAGTCAGTACCTGAGTGCAGTGTTTGGTAAATTCCTAGTGGTTTTAGTGACTCTCAGGAAATGTGATTGATTTGGCCAGGCTAAATAATCAGGTTTCATTCATTAACTAGGACACGTTTTACTTTTTGAAAAGTAACATCAATTTTTTAATGAAAAGTTAATATTTCTAAGGACTTTAATACATTATAGAAATGCAAGTATTCTAGATATCAAATATATTTGAAATCTTAAACCTACAACTGGAAGAATTTTATGTTGATCTAAGCTGCACTTTTCCCCAACTTCTTACTTTTGTGCAATCAGTGTAAAATATTCTTGGAAGATGGAAGGATACTTATTTGTCTATATTAAATTCAGAGTCACTTTCCATTAGTCTTCTAGATAAGTAGAACTATCTGTCCAAAATTCAGTACTAATGAATACTCTATGCAAGGGCTTTATGAAATTAGCTCCATTCGTTTTGTATCCTTATGAAATTGGAGAAAACTTGTGAATGGCATAAACCTTCAGAAATATTGTTTAGTTTATTGTAGATGTAAAAATTTCCCAAATAATCCTCTGAATAAGTGTAGATCAGTATTAAGAATCCAGTCCTATATACTCATTGAAGTAAAGGACATCTTAAAGGTGAATTAGATGAAATAAGTTGTTCATTTTGACATATGTTAGTTTTTTGAAAATAGCATATAAAACTGGATATGTATTTACTACTTGGAGCCACAGGAATATGTTTTAGCTTGTCAGTAAGTTTCAATATTCTGCACCTAAACTGATTCTGAAAATAAACTATATATTTTAAATATACCAAATGTAAACCTCTTTTCTGAAATACTATTAAATCTTTTTATATACCACCTTTGATTGTAGCTTGGTGACATTTAGTTCCCTAAGTTCACTATTTAGACCTGATATTCAACCATTTCTTATGTTTTTAATATTAAACTTTAGAATTTTTTCATTTTAATTTTCCATAATTATGTTATTTTTCCATTTAAAGAAATACACACTGACAACTGAAAGTGAATAGCATTATTTCTTTCTTAAGGTCTTTAGTACTGCTACTCATTATCTTGTTTTACATTATTATATTGATAATATACTAAGCTTAAGGGGCAACTTATCTTTGCAGTCTCATCAATTTAAAAGCTACATTTCATTTAATTAATAGGGTGAGTTTATGGGAAAAGCTTTTATCAATGGGCATTGGCTTAAGATGTCTTGGCCTTTTGGGAAAGATGCACTGCATAGCTTGGTCTAAGGTCATGCACAGGAGGGCAGGGCACTTTATATTCACTCCCAACTAATAGAGAAATCAGGTGAGGTTGTTTCCTGACACAGCTACAATTTCTTTATTTTGTCTGATATCCCTGACCCACAAAAGCTAATTTCCAGTATTACTTGGGCTCAACAGATATAGTCACTGGCAAGCACAGTGCAAATATTGAAAACAAGCTGGTCAGTTCATATAAAAACTTCAATTTGCCACTGATTTTCATTTTTGATTTCATGATACATTATACTTTTCAAAGACATCATACTGTGGTTTAAACCTAGAGAGGCAACTCGGGTAGGGTGACCAGGGATAATTATTATTCTGGGCATAAGGGAAGTGATTTCTTAGTCCAGGTTTTAACACAGTAAAACTTTAACCAAATAATTTGTTCACCTTCACTAATCATTCGAGAGATGCAAGGTAAAACAGCACTGAGGTTCCATCTCACTCCAAAAGAATGGCTATAATCAAGAAATCAACAATAACAAATGCTGTGGGGCTGTGGGAGAGAAAGGAACCCTTCTCCACTGTTGGTGGGAGTGTAGACTGGTGCAACCACTGTGGAAATCAGTGTGGAGATTCCTCAAAAAACCAGGACTAGAGGTCCCATTTGACCCAGCTATTCCTCTTCTTATTTTCCCAAAAGAATTAAAAGCATCATACCACAGCAATATATGCACACCCATGTTTATAGCAGCACAGTTTGTAATAGCTAAGTCTTGGAAAGAACTCAAATGCCCATCAACCAATGAATGGATAAAAAAGATATGGTTTTTTTATACAGCGGAGTACTACTCGGCCATAAAGAAGGATAAACTTGAGACATTTATAGCTAAATGGATGCACCTTGAGACCATACTCATAAGTGAGATAAATAGGACCCACATGTTTAAATATCACATTGTCTCTCTGGTATGAGAAATTGAAAGTGTAAATAAGAACCAAAATGTATAATAGATATCATGAAATAGGAAGAAATTGTTCAAAAGGAAAGGGAAACTGGGGGGGGAGGTAAAAGAAAAAAGAGGTGAAAAGAAAAAAAAAGATAAAATGGTAACAAACCTTTTGTAAACAACGAGGGGAAGAAAGGTTGAAGGGACAGGAGGGGAATGGGAAAAAAAAGGAACTAAGATATATCATGTACAAGTACAAGTTCCGTATGATGAATGTGATCCTTATGTATATCTAAATTGTACCAATAAACTTAATAATAAAAAAACACAAACATATAAGAAAAATTGTCTCCAGTGATTCTCAACTTTCAATGCTTACTGAGCCCATTTGAACATCTTAAAGAATGCAAATGAACAGGCCCCAGTTACAGAGGTTTATCCTTCTATAAATTTTTGATTATCAAATTTTCCTGGTATAATCTTAATGTATTTATTTATTTTATTATTTTATTTTATTTTTTTGTAGGTAGTGGGGGTCGACCTCAGGACCTCGTGTGCCAGCAGGCACCCATGCCGCTGAGCGATATCACCGGCCCTTTCTTCGTATGTGGTTTCCAGAAGTTGAACTTGGGGCCCTCGCACTTTCCAGGCAGGCGCTTATGCCGCTGAGTGATATCACTGGCCCTTTTTTCGTATGTGGTTTCCGGGAGTCGAACTCAGGCCCTCGCGCTTTCCAGGCAGGTGCTTACACCGCTGAGCCATCTCACCGGCCATCTTAATGTATTTAAAAATTTTTTTTTCATTTTCTTTTTTTCAAATAGACAATAGTAAATTTAAACCAAAGTTGAGAAGATAAAATTATATGCTGATCAATTAATGTAATTTTAATATGAAAAATGCATTTCAATTACCTTAGGTGGATTTGAAGCTCACATATTGTACTTCAGGATTTTTTTTTCTCATTTTCTTCTGTAATGAAGTCCATATAAACCATTGTAAAAAACAAATGGGATCAAATCTATTTATAATTATGATATTTTTAAAGAACATAGACCCCTTGAATGTTTATGCTTTCAGTTAAAAATAAACTTCCAACTGAAGATATGCCTGCAATTTTCAAATTTTTAATCAAACATAAAGTATTTTGATTAGTTGATTATTATACATTATTACTATTATTATATCATATTTTTTTCTTTTAATATTCAAATTCCAAGTAGGAAAAATTACCAGTGTACAGCTTCTATTCTCAACATTGTAGAGAAAACACAACTTAACTATGTTACATGTATTTTTACTGTGTTTGACAGCTGAGGAGAGGGTGGATTTTAACTCCATGGATATTAAACTACATAAGAGAAGACCCATTTTTCTTTTGCTTTTTAAAATAAAATGAAAATCTTTTATTAAACATACAGTTAATTTAAATTATATAAACGAAAGTCAAATCTAGAGTTGTTTAGTTTCAAAAAGAATGAAAAGATAGCAAAGGAATACTGATGTATAAGGAATAAAAATCAACATTTCTAGTTTTAATACTCCTGTCTTTGAAATATGAGACAATGTAGGATTGACCTCAATTTTTTGCTGTATCTTTTTTATCTCTACATATGTCATTGTGAGAATTTGCCTTAGAAACCTCAATCTGCATATCTACTTCAAAATTCTCTTGAATTTCTAGAGTTTGAATAGAAATCATTGAAGTTTACTAGGAAAACAGATCAAGGATCGTATTTCCAAAACTTAGACAAAAGAAATTAAAGATTGCAGATATAGGATTGAATAAATGAAACCTTGAGAAATTATGATAGTCTCATCTACAAAGTGGAAAAAAGAACACATTCCGTTTTCACCTGATGGAAAATTTGAGTCCCCTTGGTGATGAAGATGTCTTTGTCTTTTTGTCATTTATCTTTGTCTTTATATTTGTTTGCCTGTTAGCTTGTTTTTTCTGTACTGTTCTAGGGATCAAGCCCAGGGAAGCTGTACCACTGAGCTACATCCCCCACCCCCATTTAATTTTTATTTATTTATTATTTATTCATTTATTTGTTGAGACCAGGTCACAATAATTTGCCCCCATTCGCCTCCAACGTGCAATCCTCCTTCCTCAGCCTTCCAAATAGGTGGGATCACAGATATGCCTGATTACATTCTGCTTATTTGCATTATTTTGTCCTTTACTTCTCTGCTAGGTTCATTAGATTGATTTTTACTAAACTGTTTTATGTTTCATACAATTATAAATTTATGATACTAAGGAAGTCCTTCAGACACTCCCTCTTCTCTCTCCTCCTCTCCAATAGGAATCTCTGTGGACAGTCACGAGATTCAAATAATAGATTATTTTAGTCACATGTCCACGTATATCGGCACCTTACTCTATAGTGTTTGATAGAAATAGACCTATCTTCATGTCTTTTTGAATATCGACTTACATTTTACACAAATTTATTTTGCACCACAACAACTCACAGATTTATTACTTGAGTAAATTTTACTTTGTTTACACTATTTATTTTTATGCTTTTGAATGTGTGTTTCCTCTGTTTCAACTTTAATTAGTTCATTTTTATATTTCCCCCCTTATATCGCTCATAGCTAAAGTGCCAATTACTATTGATATCTAAGGTTACCTTTTTCCTCAGAATAAAAGGGAAGTTAATTTTTCTGTATATTATCTTTCTATCTATCCCCATATTCTGTATTTTATACTTTGGTTCTTGGGCTGGTGAGATGGCTCAGTGGTGTAAACGCCTGCCTGGCAAGCACGAGGGCCCGAGTTCAACTCCCAGAACCCACATACGGAAAAAGGGCCGGTGATATCGCTCAGTGGCATGGGCACCTGCTGGTGCACAAGGTCCTGAGGTCGACCCCCGCTACCCACAAAAAAAAAAAAAAAAAAAAAAAAAAATATATATATATATATATATATATATATATATATATACTTTGGTTCTCTTTATGCTGTTACTTCTTTTACTTATTCAATTCAATCATTTATTGATTACAAACTGATTGATGATTTTATAAGAATAGAAAAATTCACCCTCAGGGACTTTACAGTTGTAATTCTAAATGTCATCATGCCACAATTTAATTGGAAATAAATGTGTTTTTTGTTAGTTACTTAAATGCACTAACAGTTAACAGTTTCCTTCACTGAGCTAAATGTGAATACTTATTATCATGCAAACATTTCTCCTGAAGTAAAGGAAATGTGAGGCACTGTGACCACCCTTGTCCACAACCTTTTGAAAGCCTGACCCTAGATGTATTTGAGGGACATTCTGCCATTTTTTCTAGAAGATAAGAATTTAAATTTAGTTACAGTAAGTCCAAAACTATTACATTTGGGAAAGAGTCATATACTAAATCCAGGTTTATAGATAACCATAAAATTGAAAAAGTTGGTACTTATCCTCAACTTAGAACTGGATTTTTAATGTCGAGTTATTGAATAGCCCATTTAGAATAAGAGAAAAAGCAAAACATGTCACTCGTTGATTGCCATCTCGTTTTGAAGGTTGGTAGCTAATTTTTATATCTGTTTTTTCCTTGAAAGGTACTATAAACTTAGTTTAAAATATGTTACATATATAATCAGTGAAGGCAATAAAAGTATAACGCAATTTAGATTATTGTCAAATACACCATTCCTAATCTAATGACAGAATATAAATAAGAAAAACGTGCCCAACAAATTTCTCTTTATTATACTAAATGTGAACATCATAATAAAGACCAATTGCATTTTGTTTTTCCTTAGGTTATTAAAGTTTTGTTTTGAATATATTTTGTTACTTCTGAAGTGTGAGTTCTTTCATATTCCAAAGGATATTAATGTTATGTGGGAAAAAATCAAGTAAGCAAAACTTAAATATTTAACAGAAAATTAAATGAAAGTCTGTCAGTTAAATCATTTTCCAGAACAGCAAGTAAGGGGAAATGTTGACTTTTCCATCAAATAGATTTTTTTTTTTGCCATCCTCAGAGCCTAGCTTCTAAAAATTCAGGTCTACTGATTTTGTGGGGTTTTTTGCAATTGGCACTTTCATATTCATCTCAGTCTCTATAATAGCAAACATTAACTGTGCTAATAACCATGTGCTTGACATTGTCCTCTGTGCTTTCAAGTGTTATCTCATTTCCAATTTATAACTACACAACCAGGAAGTACTGCTATTACTTCCCAAAGATTAGAAAGTTGAAGCATATGGACTTAACAGTTCTTTGGTTAGCCTTGTGTCATGAAAACTCTCAGGCTTCTTAATGCAAATTACTGTGTTCAAGCTTTTCTGGAACAAAATAATTTACACAGGACTTGAAGAATAGATAAGGTTACTAATCAGAGATTAACACAAATTATACATCCTCCCTGTTTAAAATGAATCAGGTCCTCATTTTCACAAAAGCTCAATGTTTCAGCTGACTCAGAAAATGCTAATTAAATACGTAAAATATCTCCAATAAATCAAAATACCAATTTATTAATCTGTAATGACATATAGTTTCCCAAAATACAATTTTCATGAAAATGGTTTAAAAATCAAGACCAGAATTACCCATCAACCTCACCATTCAGTATGTCTCAGAGCTCAACCCAGGCCTCTAGCTGTACTCCCACTGAAAACATTTACTTTTCATGATACCCAGTGACCCTAGCCTACTTCTTAACCTAGCAGTTTAAAGTACCTCTGTAGCATAATCTCAATTAGGTTACCTCCTTAAAGCAATTACTAACTTTTAAAAAATTTTATTTGTACATGTTTGCAGTATATAATTATATTCATCATGGGAAGGTGATATATATCACACCTTAATTCTTTTTACTGCCTCTTTTTTTATCTCCTGTGTTTCTTATATCTCCTTTCCCATCAAGTGAAGATTTATTTTCTATTTTTCATTTCCTACTGTAATGTTTCTTGATTGGACTCCTTGTTGTCATTCTAATAAAAAATGGTATATATCCTACCTAAAGTGCTTTAAAATTCTCTGAACTAGATTAACCAATAAATAGTTTTCATTTTCAATGAAATGTCCAAGCTCTTTGCATTGGGCTGAGGTTTAATTTTTTAAAGTATTGCTAAAGTAATATCATTTCTCTTCAGAAGCATTCCCATTGCCTACTGAATTAATGAACAAATACTTTAAAAATCTCCTAATTTCATATTCAAGAACATTTAGTACCACACAAATCTCCTCCTTATGTCATTCATAGTTCACTGAGATTATCGTGTACCCTGCTCACTTACTCATGCAGTTTCTTATCCTGGAATAATTTCCTTTCACATCTCTAACCTACTAGAGTTTTTATTACTCTGTGTGACCATTTTAAACATCACCTCCTTGATCAAAGCTTCCAGAGTGTCAATTGATAGGTACCACTATTCTTTGAATTCTCAGAGGATTGCATATTATCTTTGACAGAACACTGGTTTTTATTCAATTCTACAGTTACTTGTAGAATCTTAGATGTTTAAAATATTCCACAAGATCACAACTTGTGTAAAGATCAAGGATTGTATATCTTTTTTGTTTTGGTCTCCCTATTGTAACTGCTCATAAAGTAGGTATTTAATAAGACCTTTGTTTGTTTTAAATTAAATTGATTGAAACAAACAACTTGGTGCCCTACCTTTTAAATTTGTTCCAACTTAACCCTATTCTTCTCTGACACTTTCCTCAAAATGTTTGAACTTCGTGTTTGAGCATATTTGTCTGTAATCAACAGTTTCAATTTCCCTCTGAAAAACTGAAGGCAGCATCTCATATTCAGATTGAATTTCATAGTCTCCAGTAATCGAGAGTCATGGAGGCTGCCTCTGTTAGGCGGATGCTACATATAAATGCAGTTTAAATGGAAAATTATTTATTTAATTATTTTATAAACTTTAAGAGTAGAATTAGTGACAGTTGATATTGGTTTTCTCTTACAACATCTCATATCTTTCAGTATTCAAATAATTTTTAAATGAAATTTGCTTTTCACTTTTACTCATATACTGGGTATCTTAGGAAGATTTTTATTTTTATTGATGGTTTTTAGCACACTAGATGCCATTTATAGTTTTCTATGTAACTATTAGGAAAAAGAATATCACAGAGGAGACTCACAGCTTCTGTGAGGAACTGAGAATGGCAAGCTGTGCATTGGGCATCAAAACACAGTTTTTGTTCATATATAGGGCTGTTCCACCACAGAACCCAGGAAATAGAATGAATGTTGGAGGTCTCAGATCCCGATATGCTTCAGAGTATTTATTCTTGGTATGGACAGTCTTTGAATTCTTGGTTAAATTGATGAAATCTCACTGTACACAAAAATAAGCAGTTATTTTACCTTGGCTAATTTAAGAAGATGTCAAATTAGTATGAACACCTTTTATTACAAACACATACAGATAAATTGTTCTTGAAATGTAATTTCTATACTCATAAAACCATGAGAGATTTCCATAATAGAAAAATACTAATTATATGTTGAAAACTCCATAGTATTTCTTCTACATGATATTCATGATTTCGCTAAATATGTATTCTTTATGTATATACAGAAATATTATTTGGTGCTTATATTTTTCTTTCTTCACTTTTTAGAAAAGATATTTTAATAAACGAATGACCAATTTTGTTGTTTTGTTTATTTTTGTTTATAGCTTGCTGTTCAATTAGACACAGAATTCATAGCATTTTTTGAAGTTTTATGAATTGGAACTAAAATTATAAAGTACTAAGTGTGATATAAGCTAGAAAATTCCAGTAGATCTTACAGTAATTGGACGTGTTACCATTTGCTGTGCTTTACTGGTTCTATGATGACTAAAGTAAGCAGTTTTCACTAGCAGGAATTAAACCTAGAGGAATATAGCTGACACTACAGTCCAGTGAAGACAAGAATCAAGGAACTGTCTACAGTCTTCTCTGATGTAACATGCGCACCGACATCATTCATTTTTGGTGAAATGAGTATGTAAAATTTATTTGCTTCAAGTGTTTATGAGATTTTTTGAGATATTAGATCCCAAAACATTTAAAAAATAAAACTATGCATTTCACAAACTTAGGAGGCAACAAGTTGAATTACAGAACAGGAGAGAAAAAATATAAAATAGTTGGTAAACAGTCAATGGATAGAACATTCAAGAATAAGTCCACAGGGCCGGTGAGATGGCTCAGCGGCATAAGCACCTGCCTGGCAAGCTCGAGGGCCCCAGTTCAACTCCCGGAACCCACGTACGTAAAAAGAGCCGGTGATATCACTCAGCGGCACGGGCGCCTGCTGGCGCGCGAGGTCCTGAGGTCGACCCACAGTACCCACAAAAAAAAAAAAAAAAAAAAAAAAAAAAAACATAAGTCCACTAAGTAATTACTTTCTCACACCTAGTCTTTTCTGAGCTGGTCAATGAAGACTGATTACAGAGTGTAGATGGAGAGGAAAAAGATGATGATGAGGAGGAGGAGGAGGAGGAGGAGGATAATGACGACAAGATAGCAGTGATCACAACACTGCATCATACATATGAGGCACAAGTAACCCAAAGGGTACCTAATAGGATGGTGGAGAGAAGGTGACTGGGAATATTGAGAGTTTGCTTCAGTTTTGGAAGCACTTCCTAAAATTCCTAAAGTTTTATATTTCCTTTAAACTCAAAACCAACAGAACCAAATAAACATTTTTGAAAAGGTATAAAGTTGCACTATCAAATAAAGTTTAAAAGAGCTTAGGAAAAAACATACATCCACTGGCCAATTCCAAACATTGTGTAGCTATAGTTACATTTTGTATCTCAAGCTGATTCCTTCTAATATTCTTTGCTAAAGCAAGGAGTAACTAGGGTTTTCTGTGAATCAATCAGTCTGAATTTTTCTTCTTGTCATTCTGCCCATTCTTTCCCTACCCCAAGCATGAATCAATTACTTGCAATTGTTTCTTGACATTAGTTGCTATACCAACAATAGCTTTAGTTTCTGACTTCAATTAATCAAAAATCAATCTTTTAAATGTAAAGTCATTTTGCACTATCTGAGCATAAATTGACACATATTTCTGCTGTTAATGCTTTCTTCGGTTCTTAATTGTTTTGCACTCATCTCTTCAAAATAAAGACCACAAGAGATGCAAAGGAAAGATCTTTTCAAATATGAGCGTGTTGGAGAAATTTTCTTGTCTACAAATGTTGTGCATCGCACTGTGGGAAGCCATCTTATTAACCCCAGTGGCTCCAGCAGGCAGACAAATGCCTTGGAAAATACAAGCTGTCTGCATCACTGTCTTTCCTTAGTCACAAGTCTCCCACTAGCAAACGCTTCAGGGTTTTTAGGGCCCAAATTAAACCATGTGACATGGGAGATTTTTCCATGGCATTCTTATTTCATGCATGTTAGACATTAATGGCAAATAAAACTGATAGGAAGCATTTATTTCACATGTAAATGAAAGATATGTCTGAGCACTACCATATATTAAAAATAAAAGATTTTATGGACATCATCTGCACATTTGGAAAATGGATCTTGATTTCTCTAGGAAAGTAGAAGTATACTGAGATGAAAAAAGAACACAACCCATAGAGAAAAATGGTTAAGGAAAGCAAAGAAGTCCAGATCCTAGATATTTTATTCAGAAATGTGTTGATATAATTTTACAAGTGATGCATCTTAATTGTGACAGCCTTGCTAGTTCAGAGAGAAAGACAGTTTTCACATATATTCTCTAAACTTTTTTTTATATAAAATGGACCTTCGCTTTTTGTTTCTTTTTTCTTTCTTTCTTTTTTTTTTTTTTTTTGTGGGTACCGGGGGTCGAACTCAGGATCTCACGCTTGTGAGCAGGCACTCGTGCTGCTGAGCAATATCACGGGCCCCATTTTTTCCTTTGTGTGGGTACCGGGAGTCGAACTCAGGACCTCATGCTTGCCAGGCAGGTGCTTATGCCTCTGAACTGTCTTACTGGCCCATGCTTTTTGTTTCTTTTAATGTGTTTTTGTGTACATGATCAAATATCATATTTGGATGGCATTTTCCATTTGAATTTAAAAGTTACTAGGTAGCTGGTGGGGGCCTGGTAAGGTGAAGGCATCAGAGTCGGACAGTTTGACTCAGTTCCTGATGCACCTCAACGGTGCGGGTGCATGTGCATGTGTGTGTGCAGCGACAGAATAAAGAGAACACTTGTAGTATTATAAAGCATGGAAAACAATACTTCACAAAAGGCTTAAAAATGATCTTTAAAGATGAAATTGCTGAGTTGTATCTGCTCTGTTGTACTTTATATCTATTGCATTTGAAGATGTGGTTTCAAATGAATCCTCTAGTCCCTTTCTCGTACAGATATTTTAAAGACTACTTTTCAGTGCTTTTCCAGATATTATGTTGATTTTTCAGCTTTAAATTAGGCTGTAAAATATGTGTATGTTTCCATTAACTTACAGACTCTGTAAGGGGTACTAAGTTCAAAATGCTGCACTGAGATATTCAGAGTGAAATTACAATTCTGTTTTCTGTAGCGTCTTCTACTTTGGCCTCTCAGGATGCCACGTCCACGTCTCTGATACAATCCTCATTCTGCCGGGAAGGATAGGAGGCGCTCTCGGTAATTTATCACTTTCTCCATGATGGAAAGCCTCATTTTCTAAAAGAAATATCAGAAAACTGAAGAAGAGCACTTTGTGCGTTATTTCATCTTTTTATCAAGAACAAAAAGAATGCTTTAATACTTCCTGTAATTCCACTTTCTCCTTCTGCATACAAAGTAACTTGCACAAGTTCAAGTTTAACAGATCCTAATTGAAATGCTAAACGACAAATATACAGTGTAATTATCCAGTTTGAAGTTTCACATTTTTTGAAGATATTTCTATGTGAAAAAAATCTGTTCAGAGACTTAACACATGTCATATTATAGAAAGAAACGAGCACTGATTTTTCTAGATATTTTCAGTCTAACAAAATATGGTATTTTATATTGACTTTGTAACCAAGCACCATATTTTTTAACAGATGCCATTTCTCTCTGATTACTGTATTCCATTATGAATTACCTCTGTTGGGAAAAGTGGAAAAAAAGCTTTTCATCAAAACATAAATCTATGCACCTGAAATACACGATGTTCTGAATACAATAAAAATATTATACACTTGCAATCATCTATCATCGCCAATTTGAAAAATCATCAAACCTTTAGAGCAGAAATACTGAGGCCTTGGGAGATACCATAAAACCATTAGAGCAGTATATTTATACTTCCAAAGGTAGTATTCTTCTACCCCAATAAAACTCTTTCATATATGCAAACAGTAATGGCACAATGTAAATTGAATTATCTATAAAAATGTTTCTCTTATAGTACTGCTAAAAAGATATTTTAAGTTAAGATGCTCTTTGAAATTGCTATCATGTTACACATACCAAGGCTTCTAATTAGACTTGTCAATCACTGATCGATTACCACCATAGGATGAAAGAACAATTGCATCCAAGTACATATATTTTCTTAAGGGTACAAAATGCACTACTCTGCTCTCAGCTGTCAGCAAGATTTCACTGAATGGAGCTCTGTTCTATAACCACAGGCTGTTCAAAGGCCCTTCCAAGAACCTAAATAGCACTTAAGCCTGAGAAATGCTGCTACTCAAAAGAAAATAATATAGTCAAGTGAAATTGATTAATTTTAATTAATCAGTGAAAAATGACCTCACTCCATAGCCTCATTCTACAACTTTAGAAAAATGTTTAATGGACGCATGTAAAATTATCCTCAGTTTTTCCCTATTTATTATGTTTACTTTCTCATCACCTCTTTCCTTCTCCCTCTCTCCCTTCTTTCCTGGCCCTTTTCCTCTCACATCCTTCACTCTGTTTATTCTGCCTCTCACACATACACATTTTTATTTCTGTGAATGGAGTATTTCCTATACTGCACTGCCCTTTTTGGTTAAACTTTAAAAATATTCTCTGAATTCTTTTATTTCTATACACATTCTAGCAACATAATTATTCATTTTTTCCATTTTCCTAAGAATTAATTGTTGCCAGATATGACTGAAGAGTAAGTGGCAAATAGTATTTTGCATTATGAAACATATTATTTTATAGTAACAGTCTATTGTAGTCAGAGTTTGCAAGGGAATAGATTTAATACAGGACACATGATTTATAGGATTATTTTATATTATTCACCAAAAAGTCAAATGCAGAGGAGTACAAAGATCTGTCCACACACTAGAGACCCAAAGAATCCAACTGAGAGCCTGGATCCCATGGCAATGTCCTACGAGAGTCCAGCTAAAGACCTAGAGCCCATGGCAATGTCTCATGCAAGTCTGTATCGAGGACCTGCACTGGGAAGGCCCGAAGGTCAGTGGTGGAAGCTAGAAAGTCTGCACCACCGGGATGAAGGATCTGTGCCAGCAGGCTGAGGGATCTGCACTGGAGCCAGGAAGCGACTCTCAAGGTAAGGACCAGAGCTCTCGAAAAGAACTGCAATCATCCTCAGCAACAGTGAGGACCTGAGCTCCTCCAATGATGAGAAGAGCTGAGTTCATATAAAGAACCAGCATAACAAGCTTCTCTAACAACAGCATGCCAGCTTCCCCTCCAGTTCTCCTTTTATGCTGTTGGCAACAATCCTCAGGTGGGCCTTCCACACCCAGAACCACACTGACTCAGTTCAGCTGGGTCTTACAAGTTGACTATTAGTTAATCCACCACACAGTTTTCCTATTAGCATCATTTTAGGTGTCTCTTTCAAATTCCAGTGTCAAGACTATGGTGGGATGTGGTTATGAACTCAGCAGGTGCAATAGCTGCTGTCGTTTCAGATATTTGGGGAAAAAACAGGTGACTAATTTGAAATATAGTGAAGCTATAAACTCTTTTGTTTTTAGCTTTTCCTATAGAGAATATTGTATGATATTCCAGTTACTACTGTAAAACAAAACACCCAAAACCTGGAGGTACAAATACTACCATTTTATTTTACTCAGGATTCTGAAGGTTAGGAATTAAGACTGGACCCACTGTAGCTAGACTGTCCTCTACATGATATCTGAGACTCACCTGGAAAGATTCCAGTAAGGGGTGGAATCATCCAGTGTTTTCTTCTCTCATGTTCTGGCACCTGAGATGGATGAACTAAAGGACAGGTTCAGCTGGTGGTATCACTTGGAGCACAAACCTAAGGCCTTTCCATGTGGCTGAGGGGGGTCCCACAATGCAATAATTGTGTTCTAGAAAAGAAGTGTCACGAGAGCAAGCATTCTATGTAGTTTCTTAGGCTTTTATAAAATGTCGCCACTGACATAGAATCCATTATGTTGGGCTTTATTGGTTAAAGCAAACATGAACTCACCCAGCCTCATGGCAAGGTAACAAAGAACTAAATGCAAGTTTGCATATGGTCAAAATTATATTTATCACATCTACAAAGTAGATTAAGATGTTCTCAAGACTCCCCAAGTTTTTCAAATTTTTATGGATTTAAGCTGAACTTCAAGATCCAATATTCCTGTAATCCAAGTCAGTTCCAGGTATAGATAAGTAATCCCTCTAGTACAGTCTTTAAGGACAATTCCTCTTAATTTGAAGACTAGTGAACTAGTCTTTGTTTTGCCCCATATCCCCAACGTACAATGATGGAATATAGGTGCCAGATAACAATAGTGGCATTCCAGCTCAAAAAAGGAAACTAGAGGACAGAGGAACAGGAAGTACATAGAAGTCATGGGTCTCTTGCATTTCTGAAATTCTGCCTGTATATATTGTCATTTTTTAAATTCCTGGCTCTTGACCTTAGTTCTCTGTGGCTGTTACCTTCATCCTACAGGCTCTTCTTTTGTCCTCTCAATTATCCTAACTTTCCTTTAAAAGGTACATTATGCTTGTAGGTGTGTAGGTGTTTCAAACTGATTCTTGTTGGGAAATTTTAGAGTGTGTTTTCTCTGTTCTTTACATTCAAGCTGATATGATACTTTTAAAACAGTCTGTTCCTTACGAGCTGACACATTTTTCACTTCACTAGACACATCTATAAATCTATTCTCATTTTCCTGAAAAGCTTCTGTGGGACAAAACCTTATGAATATTAGAACCCATTGTATGACAATGCAGGTTTGACAGTGACTTTTTATGTTAGCAAAGATCTATGATGCATCACTATAAATCTTTTAGAGATCTTATAAAAGACATTATCATCATATTTGGCTTTATTTTTACCTAGAAATCATATATTTCCCACAACATACTGGAGTGGATATTTGCTTTGAGGCTCATTGTTACTTGAATGATTCTGTTGCAGATACTGAATGTGGTAGCCATAAACACGTACCACATAAAATTCCTGTGGGAGAAACTAGTTGATGGCCATTCCCAACAGCTACAGTCTGAGTCCACCATGCATGTGATGAGTCCGTTTCCCTCGCTGCTCTCAGTGACTAGGTGTTGCAAGGACACTGAGTTAAGTGCTTTCTTGTAACATGTAGGACTCCTTCAATAGGGGACTTTGACTTAAGGACTGGCAGTGGCCTAACATAAACTTGTTAGAATTGTGCTTTACTCTCTGAATCTTTCCTTTATCCTTTATATTGGAGAGATATACAGAAAGTTTAGGTGTTTTTTTTTTTCCCCTTCTTCTTTTGGCTCCTTCATCCGTTTCCTCACAGTATGTATTCAAAAATGTCTCTAACACATTTAATTCCCTCCTTCTTGCTTTTTTTTTTAATGTGGGTACTGGGAGTTGAACTCAGGGCCTCACGCTTGCCAGCAGGCGCTTGTACCACTGAGCAATATCATCAACCCCATTTTTTGTTTTTTAGTGTAGCTAACTAATACAAATAATATTGGCAGTAAAAACTATCATAGTGGAGGCAAAAGAGAAATCTGTGAAAATATTCTCCTTGTTTTTCCTTGACAATAAATATAAAAAAAAAACAATGTTAGAACCCAGGGTGGAGAGAAAACTTTAAATCCACTATTTATGACCTAAAGAATAAAGGGATAATAGACCTATTTGCTCTCCATTAAGTCTGCAGTTTTGTCCTGCTAAGTTTTGAAGGATCCTGGGTATGTATATACTACCCATGCCATAACCAAGTAGTTACTCAGATCACAGCTAGTGTACCATTTATGATATCTTTGATGAACAAATTATTAAGGGTTCAGGAACACTGTACTTAGTCATTGATTTGGCAAATGTACTAATTCCTAGTTTGATTAGAAAAGTGCATCAAAGAACTTGTATTCATGTGGAGTAAAAAATAACATTCATTTCAGTTTTGCCTCATGGCTATGCTAATGTCTTTACTCTGTTCCATAATACGGTCTGAAGGAATCTGTACTGCCATTTATTCCACAATGTGGCCTGAAGAGATCTTTACTGCCTAGACATCAAACATTATACTTATCGTTATACTGACTGTATTACTCTGAGGGATAAATCCTCAAGACATTGTAGTATGCTGGAGGCCATAGTAAAACCTAAGAGCTTCAGGGCATGAGCTGTAAATGCTGCAAAAGTTCTAGATGTGCTGTATTAGTGAAGTTTCTAGGGATACAACTTTAAACATGTGCCAGGATATTACCTCCAATATGAAGGACTCATTGCTGCATCCTTTGTCTACTGCCTCGTAAAGATACATGGCACATTGTAATAAAGATATTTGGACTCTGGGGAGAACATAATTCTTTCTCAGGAAGAATTCTTTAGTCTGCATACAGAATACTGTGGAGATTCCTAGTTTTTAGAGGATCCGGTAAACCACTCTGCCACTTGTAGAGCGTAAAACCACAGCGGTGGTTTACTGTAGGTTGTAGGTGAGTTTTAAATCTGGCAGATCTTATGATATTGGAGATTTCAGTGTTAGGAAATGATGTGTGATAGAGCTCATGGCAATCCTCAGTGGGAGAATCAACATGCAGATTGCATGGAAAAAGTTCCATGCAATTCCCAGTGTAGAATTATACACTATTCGAGAAATAGTGGCTCAGGCATTACTTAGCATGGCAGATGTAGAATGCTTGGTCTTGAGCACCAAGTGATAATTTATCTGGAACTTTCTATCATGGGTTTTGTGCCAGCCAACTCTCCACTAATGTAATAAAATACTTGACATAATCAACTGCTGTTCCTGTGTACTCTGCTTCCCAACCATTATGAAGTTAGCAGCTTTGTTCTGCTGTCCTTCTGCCATGATATTCCTGCCTTGAAGCCAAATGACAATGGACCTAATGTTCTGAAACCATGAGCCAAATTAAACCTCTCCTTTAAGTTGCAAGTATCAGGTAATATGTCCAGCAACAGAAATACTAATCAAAGCATGGGATCAGGTTGTGGGGAAAGTTGGTCTCCGTATGGCAGCCAGGAAGAAAGAGAGAGAAGATGAGGAAGAGTCAGGTCCCACAAGCCCCTTTGAGGGCATGCTTCAGTTGCCCTAACTTCTTACCACTATATGCCCCACTTCTTTATGGTTCATCAACTCCTTATAGCACCAGGTTGAGAAATATGTCTTTGGGACTTAAAGGGAAATTCCAGATAGAAACCATAACAGATAAGTTCTGTCAGGTCCACCAAGGTACGGGGTGAGACATGCTCAATAATACTATATCTTAAGGTTGAAATAGAACATCCAGGCTTCAGATAGAACAAGGACATAGGACATGTGTAAGCTGCATGAGCAGGAAGCCAGTACTCTCATGTCCTCCACCACATTTGCAATAATACCGCTGCTCCAGCTTACACTATGGGTGTCACTACAAGACCAGTAGAGGGGGTAAATCACAACTTGTCTTATAAATAGTTCAGCTTGTTAGATGCAAACCAAAAGTAGGTGTCAACATTACAGCAACACTCATAGATGTTCATGAAAGTGGAGAAAGAACATTTCAGTGAGCAGAGATTTGAGTAGTATACCTAGCTATCAACTTCTGAGTATTATGTGGTGATTTGGGGAAATAATATATACAGATTCCTAAGCAATAGTCAATAGCTTGTTTGTCTAGTCTGAGACAGAGAAAATTACTGTCATATCAGAGACAAGAAAGTCTAGGGCAGTGATAGTGAAACTTTTGGAACAAGTGCCAAAACAGCCACCCCAAACTCACTTATTTATCACAAAGTGCCAATACTGCAATTAAACCTGAATACTGAGGTTTTAGTTTAGGAAAAAAAACTCATACATTAACATCTTTTGTTTTAATAGAAAAAAAATAACACACATACCATAAGTTTGCCGCCACTGGTCTAGGGTGAAAGTGTGTAGATGGACATCCAGGAGTGGGGAAAAAAATTGGAGATTTTTTACCACTTAATGAAGTTTGTTTTAGGGGGCCAGTCACTGGCTTTGGACATCTTCCATCCTGAAAGAGCCAGTGGTCCACTCTGATATGTATGCAAACATACTATGAATATATGTTCGCTTTTTCTTTCACAAAACCTGAGTCAATACCATTATCCAAATACTTTAGGAAAGATTCAAAGCAAGGGGTCTCATAGAAGATAACATCTAAACTAGGCAGGGTGGAGCACACCTGTAATCCCAGCACTCAAGAGGCTGTGTCAGGATGGTCATCACAAGTTTGAGGCCAGCCTGGGCTACAACTAAGTTCAAAGCCTGACTGAACTACATAGTGAGACCCTGTCTCAACTCCCCTCCCCAAAAAACTAACATCTAGCCTAGCAACTCACATTAATGGGTTTGTGGCAAGGGACTCATGATCAATTTGTTTTATCACATGCCACATTGTCTAAAAGCAGAGGAATTAGTAAAATGTAGGAACAACCTTTGAAAAAGATAACTAAAGTGCTGACTTGGAAAAGAGACTGTGAAAGGATAGGATGAACCACAGCTAATCTGGGAGCACTTGAGACTCTTGTGTCTAGGGACCAGTAGGTAAAAAGAGTGACCAAGTTTCCCAAGGATCAGAAAAAGAAAGTAGAATGCTTTTAGTAAGTGGAACATGGAGAAATATGTTGATCCAGGTCATCAACTTGGGCAATTCCAATAAAGTTGACTTGCTCCTAGGAGCTTGGGTCATTGATTTGAGAAATAGTAGCATACTGGCTATTAAGCACTGGTCTCTAGTGTTAATAAGTTAGACTAGCAGTAGCAAGATCTGCCTCATTAAATGTAAGTCTATGCTTTGTAGCCCATATGTAGCTTTTCTTCTCTTCTACCGCCCCATTCATGAACCCATCATGCTAATTCCAGGGTGGCAAGTGGAAAAATTTGGCTATTATTAACTGGCCAAGTCCTTTTGCATACCTGGATGTTTCTGCCTCCTGGTATTCCCTTGTTACAGTGTACATGTAAATAAGTATATGCAATAAGGCAAATCTGACAAGGGCATAACTGCAATGGGTTGAGAGCCTCAAGGGTAAGAGTTCGGCTGCAATCAGCCGCCAAG
This sequence comes from Erethizon dorsatum, assembly GCA_028451465.1. Classification (NCBI taxonomy): domain Eukaryota; kingdom Metazoa; phylum Chordata; class Mammalia; order Rodentia; family Erethizontidae; genus Erethizon; species Erethizon dorsatum. The sequence goes on from CM051826.1 coordinate 89,623,855, forward strand.
ACCAGCAATGAAAAATTAAGAGTGATAGGAATTTAGAATGGAGAGTGGAGGAGGGAGATGATGACTAGCACTTATGGCTCTACAAAAAGCTACACTAATGGGGAAGTCATAGGTCATTCCATTAACCTCTTCTAAATTTGCCCCTAGGAAAAAGATTCATGGGAAATTATGGGGAAGCTGCTCTAATAAAATGTGTAGGGAAGTAAATCTGTTCAACACAAGCAGTGGACTGTTGTTGCCAAAATAATGCATGATCTCAATTTTCTGCTCTAAGGAGTATAATTGTCTGATGATCCTGGCTGCTCATTTTGAAGCTACCACTCTTTTTATACTGCGGTCTTGATTCTCAGAGAGCTTTTGATCTGACAAAATTTTCTCCATGCTTTGTTTTTATCTGAGTATCTGTCTATCCAATCCTCTCTTCTTCTTTCTCCTGCACAGATGATACAGTTCCATCATGGTTTACCAGATCTCTTCCTTTCCTCAGGCCTCCTTCTCTTTGTACCTCACAGGTATTTACCCTTTTAAATCTAATACAGTACAATTGTATGTTGACATCTGCTACTGAGAAGACCCTAACTAATGCACTAGAAATAAGTTACTGTCTTTAAAACACAGGTAGTCCTGACTTTTTAACATTTTTCTAATTACTGCCTAAAAATAAGTCCTTCTTTGGCCCCTTTATCTCTCTTATCATCTTATGATGAACAGCTATAAGAAAGCAACTAACGCATTCAACTATTACCTGGAAATGTCCTTAGCCAGATCTGTTAATTCAATAGTAACAGTCTCTATTTTTCACATTACTGCAGGTGCCAATTATTTTTAGCATTCAATCACTGCTTAAGAAGTCTAGTTTTCTCCAGCTTCCAGTAAGGGGTTCCCTACTTTCCTTTCAATCTTTCTCCCCAAGACCTCCTCAAGCCCCATTCAACATGTAGTCAAGGTACAGTCTAAAAGCTAATAACATGCTTTGGATATTTGCACTATCTTTCGGATTTTTTTTTAAAGTGAAAAAAATAAAACAAAATTTCTAAATAAGATAATAGGAGGGTAACAATGCTTAATACATTGCATATTGTTATCTTTAAATTACTAAGAGTACAAGACACAGGCATTTAATTGTCCAAGCAATATTAGCACAAACCTTTCTTTTCAATGAACTAAGAGAAATTAGTAGTATATCTATCTTAACTATCTTGTGTGTATAATATATATATTTTTTTTTTCGCTTTTCCCTTCCTTCTTTTCTCCTTTTCCCTACCCCAAGTTCTCTTTCCCTTTGAACAGTTTCTTCCCACTTTACAATATCTATTGCAAGTTTTGGATCTTATTTACTCTTTCAGCTTCTCACACTTGAGAGACAAAATGATGTTTGCACATGTGCATCTGGTTTATTTCACTTATGAGTATGGTCTCCAGATGCATCCATTTACCTATAAAAGTCTCCAGTTCATCCTTCTTTATGGCTGAATACTACTGCATTGTATAAAAATACTACATCTTTTTATCAGTTCCTCGATTGATGGAATTTGGGTTGTTTCCAAGATTTATCTATTATAAATTTTGTTACTATAAACATGTGTGCACATATATCGCTGTGGTACAATGTTTTTAATCTTCTAGAAAGAAACTCACGAGGGGAATAGCTGGGTCGAATGGGACCTCTAATCCTACACTGATTTCCACAGTGGTTGCACCAATCTACACTCCCACCAACAGTAGAAAAGTGTTCCTTTTTCCCCACAGCCTTGCCAGCATTTATTATTGGTTGATTTCTTAATAATAGCCATTCTTTCTGGGGTCAGAAGGAATCTCAGTGTTGTTTTAATTTGCATCTCTCAAATGACTAGTGATGTTGAACATTTTTTCATATATTTACTTGCTGTTTGTATTTCTTCATCTGAGAAGTGTGTATTCATATCAAATGCCCATTTTTGCATTGGGTCTTTAAATTTGGCAGGTCTGATTATTTTGAATTCTTTACATGTTCTCAATAGTAATCCTTTGTCTGAGGAACAGCTGGCAAACATTTTTTTCCCCATATTGTGCATTGTTTCTTCACCCTGTTGGTTGTTTCCCTTGCTGTGAAAAAGCTTTTAAATAAGATTAGATCCCAGTTGTTGATTCTTAGTGATAGTTCCTGGGCAATTGGGGTTTTATTCGTAAAGTCTTTGCCTACACCAATGTCTTCAAGAGTTTTATCTATTCTATTCCCAGAATATTTAATGTTTCTGTTTTAATTTTTATATCTTTGATCCATTTTGAATTTGGTTTAGTGCATAGTGAAAGATATGGGTCCATTTTAATCTTTGGCATGTGCAGAGCGGTTTTTCTAGCACCATTTATTAAAGAGGCTATCTTTCTACCAGTGAATATGTTTGGCACCTTTTGTCAAAGACAAGGTGGCTGAGTATGTCTGGAGTAGTTTCCGCATCTTCTAATCTGTTCCATTGATCTTCAGGTCTATTTTTTCTTTTCTTTTTTTCTTTTGCCAGTACTCTGCTGTTTTTATCACAGTAGCTTTATAGTATAATTTCAAGTCAGAGATAGTGATGCCCCCTGCCTTGCCTCTGTTGCCCAGAATTGCCTTTACTATTCTAGGTCTCTTCTGGTTCCAAATGAATTTTAGTATTGTTTTCTCTAATTCGGTGAGATATGCTGTTGGAATTTTAATCAGAATTGCAGTAAATCTGTATAACACTTTTGGAAGTATGGCCATTTTCAATATATTTGTTCTTCCTACCCAAAAGCAAAGGGTATCTTTCCATTTTATGGTATCCTCTTTGATCTTCTTTTTCAGAGTACTGTAGTTTTCAATTTAGAGGTCTTTTACATCCTTTATTAGATCGATTCCTAGGTATTTCATTTTTTGGATGTTATTGTGAAATGTGTTGTTTCCCTAATTTCTCTTTCAGTGTATTTGTTATTCATGTTTCAGGAAGGCTATTGATTTTTTGAGTATTGACTGTATCCAGCTATGCTGCTGAATTTGCTTATTAAATCTAGCAGTTTTTTAGTGGAGTTTTTGGGGTCTTCTATGTAGAGTATCATGTCATCTGCAAATAATGATAATTTAACTTCTTTCCTTATCATTATTCCTTTTATTTCTTTCTCTTGTCTAATTGCTCTGGATAAAGTTTCCAGGACTATGTTGAATAAGAGTGGGGACAGTGGACATCCTTGTCTTGTTCCTGATTTTAGAGTGAAAGCTTTCAGTTGTTGTCCATTTAGTATGATATTGGCTGTTGGTTTGTGATAGATGGCTTTTATCAGATTGAGATAAAGACCATTTATTTCAATTTTCTGTAAGGTTTTTATCATGAATGGGTGCTGGACTTTGTCAGAAGATTTCTCTGCATCTAAAGAGATGATCAAATGATTTTTGTCCTTAGCTCTGTTAATATGGTGTATTACATTTACTGATTTATGTGTGTTGAACCATCCCTGAATCCCTGGGATGAATCCTACTTGGTCATGGTGTATAATCTTGATGATTTGCCACATTCTGTTTACCAGTATCTTACTGAGGATTTTTGCATATATGTTCATTAGGGAGATTGGCCTGCAGTTCTCTTTCTTACTTGGGTCCTTCTCTGGTTTTGGTATCAGGGTAGTGCTTGCTTCCAGGAATGAGTTAGGGAGTATTGCTTCCGTTTCAATTTCATTAAAGAGTTGGAGAAGTAGTGATGTTAGGTCTTCTCTAAATTTCTTGTAGAATTCAGCAATGAATCCATCAGGGCCTTGGCTTTTCTTTGTTGGTAAATTTTTAATTACATCTTCAATTTCATTGACTGATATTGGTTTATTTAGGATTTTTATATATTCTTGATTCAGTTTTGGTAATTGATAAGTATCTAGAGATATGTCCATTTCTTCTGCATTTTCCATCTTATTAGACTACAAGTTTTCAAAGTAGGTGTAGATGATCTGTATTTCTGCATGGTCTGTTGTGATTTCACCCTTTTCATTCCTAATTGTTTAGATTTGAGTCTTTTCTTTCCTTTTTTCTTATAAGATTGGATAAGAGATTGTCAATTTCATTTAATCTTTCAAAGAATCAACTCTTCGATTCATTGATTCTTTGTATTTTTTTCATAGTCTCCAATGCATTAATTTCTGCTCTGATCTTTATAATTTCCTCCCGTATATGAGCTTTTGGCTTAGCCTGCTCTTCTTTTTCTAGAATTTTGAGTTTCACCATTAAGTTGTTTATTTGCACTTGCTCTGTTTTCCTGATATGGATATTCACTGCTATAAATTTCCCTCTTAGGACTGCTTTCATTGTGTCTCGTAAATTCTGGTACATTGTATTGTTATTATCATTCAATAGTAGAAACTGTCTAATTTCTTCTTTAATTTCGTCTGTGACCCATTGGTTGTTCAGGAGGGTGCTATTTAATTTCCATGTGTTTATGAAGTTCTTGTGGTTTCTTTTGCCATTGATTTCCAATTTCATTGCACTATGGTCTGATAATATGCATGGGATAATTTCAATTCCTTTGCATTCACTTAAGCATGTTCTATGAGCTAGTATGTGGTCTATTTTAGAAAACATCCCATATGCAGCCAAGAAAGATGTGTATTCTGATGTTGTGTGGTGGAACACTCTGTAGACATCTACTAGGTACATTTGTTCAAAAGTTTGGTTCAGTTCTAATATTTCATTTTTGATTCTTTGTCTAATTTATCTGTCTTTTTGTGACAGTGGGGTATTGAAATTTCCCAATACAACTGTAGTGGTACTTATTTGATTTTTCATGTCTGTTAATATTTCTTTTATATAATTGGGTGCACTGGTATTTGTTGCATATATATCTATGATGGTTATCTCTTCCTCTTTGATTGTTCCCTTTACAAGGATACAGTGACCTTCTTTATCTCTTTTAATCAGTCTTGGCTTAAAATTCACTTTGTCTGCAAATAGAATAGCTATTCCTGCTTTTTTCTGGATTCCTGTCACATGGAGTATTGTTTTCCATTCTTTGACTTTTAGTCTATGAATTTCTTTTTAAATTACATGTATTTCATGCATGCAGCATATTGTTGGACCTTGCTTCTTGATTCATTCTGCCAGTCTGTCTCTTTTGATTGGTGGACTGAGACCATTAACATTGATGGTTATAACTGATATGTATTGACATATCCTTGTCATGTTATTTTCCTGTTGTTGACTTCCCTCCTTTTTTCCCCCCTTCCTCTGTTTAATTGTTTGCCTTGCCTGGTGGATTCCTTCTGTTGGGGTTCATGGCTCTGCTGTAGTCCTTGTTTTCTCTTTCTAGAATGTCCTTCAAAATATTTTGGAGTGCTGGTTTGGTGGTCATAAATTTCCTCAAATGTTCTTGGTCATGAAAGTATCTTATTTCTCCATCAGTTTGGCAGGGTACATCAATCTGTGTTGAAGGTTATTTTCCTTTAGAGCTTGAAATACTTCACTCCAAGCTCTTCTTCACTTGAGGGTTTATGCTGAGAAGTCAGCTGTGATGGGCTCAACTTTATAGATGATTTTTTCCTTTTCCCTAACAGCTTTTAAGATTCTATTCTTGTATTGAATTTCTGGAACCTTGATTAAGATATGCCTGGCTGAAGATTTTTTTTTGATTGTGGCTGATGGAGTTCTATATGCCTCTCTTATCTGTATGTCAAATTCTTTTTCCCTACCAGGAAAGTTTTCTGCCATGATGTTTGTGAACAGTTCATATATATATATATATATATATATATATATATATATATATATAAATATAAATATATATATATATAATTTGTGCTATCTCCCGCTTTTTTATTGACTCCAATCAATCTCACATTATTCTTCTTTGCCTCTTCTAGCAGCTGCTGGATTGATATCTCATGGTCCCTTGCTATTTTTAAGAAATCTTTCTTTTCATGTTCACTAACCACAAGCCTATCTTCTATATCTGAGATCCTGCCCTCACATTGGCTTAATCTGCTGTGGATAGTTTCAATGCATTTTTTATTCTCCTGGATATCTGCTTGAATCTGCCTTATGGATTCCATTTCTTTGCTATACTGAGCATTCATGGCTTCCATAATTTTCTTAAACTCCTCTTTTTTTTTGTCTGTATCTGCTCTACAGTCATTAAGCATGTTTTTCATTGTGGATACCATCTCTGCAGTTATCTGAGAAATTATTTCTGATTTGGTTTTCTCTAGAGCCTCATTCAAGTGCTTTGTTATCACTTCAGAGAGGCCAGGTTGGTAGCTTTTGGATTGTTCCACCTCAATGCCCCCTGGGTTTACCTTTGGTGAACTGGATGTCTGGGGTTACATCTTGCTTAAGTGTCATCTCATTTTTTTTTAAGTTTAATTCCTGGGGTGATGCTTGTAAATTGCTATGGTGCATTGCTTTATTGCTAGTATTTGGAACCCTTAGAAAATGACTACTTCTGTGAGGTATCTTCCAGGTATAACTGGTTTTTGGGTTTTGAGTCCATTGCAAGATCCTACATCTTCAATTTTTTGGGGATGAGAATTTGCTATGGTTTGGCCCAGTCCCTGGTTCTTTGGTACTATGCCACATTATTTTCTATGACCCCTATTCAATCTCAGTCTTGGAATACCAGGAAGAATAGCTTTTTAGAACAATTATGTCACTTTTGGCTGAAGTTGTACCATCAGCAATAACAGAAGCACCAATCACAGTCTAGAAAATGACAAACTGTGGTAACCATTAATTTGCCACCTTAAACCATATGAACTAGATTTGTGGTTATATAACAAAATTTAAAACAGACCAGAAAATTATATGCAGTATATAAGTGCTTAATATGTCAGTTTTATCAGCAGGGGTTAAAATTTAAAAAGGATTAGGGAAAAAGTAGAAAGGTTGAAGAAGAGGAAGAGATTAGAAATAAGGCTGGAGGACAAAAGGGGATCACACTAACTTTGGGAAATTGGTGCAGAAGACAGGAGGGAAAGAGAAAAGGAAGAGATAAAAAGAAGAACAGAACAGAACAACAATGACAAAGAGGCTAGAAAACACATTCACACATATAAAAATGAGATCAAACAATGAAGGAGAATAAAACAAAAACAAAAATCAAAAACCTAAAACAAAACCACAACAACAACAAAAAACAAACAAGAGAGAAAGAATAAAAAAGTCCACTTCCAGTTTTATCTCTGCTGCCACTGGTAGACAACGTGTGGAGACAGAGTTCTAGTCTGTGTTGATTTATCCCAGCAAGCCAGCAGTAGCTTCTTGGCAGGGTAGTGGATAATCTCAGTGAGCCTGCACCTTCTGGCCAAGACCAGACTCATTCAGTCTGCAGCCGTTAGCACACCTTCTGCAGGCCTGAGCCCAGCTAGGAACTGAATATGGAGCCGGCAGCTGCTCTGAGTTCTGAGCTCAGCCAGCCCCCCTCCAAGATAGCTCCCAGCCAATTGCTGTCTCATGTGGTATGACTGAGCCCTCAACACTCACCACCAGCTAGTGCAGTCCCTCAGGTCCACTGTTCCCCTCCACTGCTGTGTCTCTCCGTGAGGGCCTTTGGGGTCACCAGCAGTCACCTTGTGTCTGCAGGTTTGAATCTCTCCTCTCCTTTCCTGCAGTGAGTCCCATCTCAGGGAGAAGGCACCACAGGTTACCTCCTTCTTCTTCATTGAAGTTTCTCTCTTCACTCTCTCCATGGGCTTTGATTCACACTTTGGATCTTTCCTGGGTCCAGGGGACCCACTTCCCTCCTTGTCTTCCTCATGTTGCTCTATTCCAGCACGTGGGCAGCAACACTTAGAGAGGTTCTTTCTCTGCTGCTTACCACTCCACCATCTTGGTGCCTCTCTGGATTTTTTTAAATTTTAATTTTCTTTAATGATTTAGCTCCACCTCAAGGTACACAAATCAATTCCAGTTGCTTTTGCTGCCTAAGAATCTATCCAAAACTAAGTATATACAGAGACCATTGTTCATGCATTCTCTTCTGATCCAACTTCATGTTCAAAGTTGTCCCTAAATCATTCAGGTTTCAAAGGGATAGGACATGGACCCTGTAATACAATTGAAAAAGTACCAACAACTCTGAGCCATTTATCAAAACTTCCATAGATGCTAATCGTCAACTGATTGTCACTTAAAAATGTTTAAATTTAATAAGACACAATACATAAAGCTAAGACTTTATACCTGGGGTAATTTTTTCAGAAATCTTTAAAACTGCAGAAGTATAGACTGACTACACATATAAGATTTTTCTTACAACTTACTACTACTCTTCAATGTAGTAAAAAGAGCAAGTATCTTTAAAACCGAAGGTCTGGAAACAACCCCTTCTCTGCTAATGAGTCTAATTGTGTTTTTCACTCTCTGTTAGCTCAAATCCAAGTTTCTCAATCATTTCTCCTTTGTCTCTGCTTGGTATTTTGATTCTTTTCTCCCTCTTCTCAGAGCCAATCCTCAGTTCTAGGCAATTCCATTCTTCATATATGCTTTCATAATGTCTTTGTCCTCATCACTTTTAAAAGCTGATGGAATGGATATGTCTTTTTTTCTCCATCAAACCAAGCGTTATGTGTGCCACAACCAATGGTTAAATATTCCACTGTTCTCAAGCTTGTTCTAATCCATAGTCTCACAGTTCTCTCTCTTTGAATTGCTTGGTTTCTAGGCCATGTGTGTTTTTTCATTACATATCCCATTAGATAAATGAGAATGAGATTCACATTCCTATTTGTTTTGTGTTACATAAAATCTATTTCTGCCTTGATAAATTAATTTAGTTTCCTTGGAGTTTTTTGTACATTTGTTTTATTTTATTCATGGTGTTGATTGTCCTCAGATGTTTGCTGATCAGTGATTCTGTGCTTTTGTTTTGTGACAAAATTCTCTCATTCTTATTCTGGGCTATGCTGATCTCCATATGGACTATGACATAATATCTGTATCCTTAGCTTACTGTTCTTGTGATAAGTTTAAGCTGAATATATTTATTTCAAAAATATTGCACAATTTTGGCATCTCTGATATTTCTCTTTTATTTTGAACCTGGCTATAGGATTATTAATCAATTTTTATGCTTCTTTTCTTGTACTTTTTTAGATCTGGCATGTCAAGCAGAGATTTCAAAATGTGCTCAGACTATAATTTGATAGTGAAATTATCCACTCTGTATTTTATATTGTTTCCCACACAATTGGCAAGAATCATATTTTCATCATCTTGGCTGACACCATAACTAAAAAATATTATAGCTGTAAAAGGAGCTCAATTAATATGTGTTGGATGATTTAATTCAATGGCTTGGTTCAAACTTATTGTGTAACTCTGATAAAATATTGGTAATATAATTTTAAAGTGGAAGGAAATGACAATATCTCTAATAGGATGTAGAATGTAAGAAAACATTCACAACTAGAGATATATTTGGGAATTAAGACTCACTGAAGAGAAAAAATATAAATAATTTAAAGAGCAAAATAAAAAAAAGAGGTGGTAGAAAACAGGGAGGTAGAATTTGTGGAGATAGAAAGGGGGTCTGGGGAAGGCAGAGGAGGACAGGCAGGGGGAAGGGAAGTAGGAATGATTAAGGTGTGATTTATATGTGTATCAAGTCCCCAAGATGGATGTAGTTATGTTTTCCATAGATATACCAACAATTACAAAAATTTCCAAAAAGAAGAGAAAGCCCCATTTTGGATTCAATGTGTCTCTCTCTAGCCATTTTAACTTGGTCTATGGATTATTAATTTATTAAAAAAAGATTTATGAAGAAACTTAACACTTTTCAGATATTATTGTGGGTGCTAAGTGATAGAAATCCACAGAACTTTTGAGTGCCCAACCGTCAGAGCTGATATGTGTCAGTACACTGAGGTACAGCGTATGGCTGGAATAAACACAATCACAGAGAAAGTACCAATTAATGTAGAAAGAGAAGTAATGAAGGAAAGAGTGTGCAACCTTAGGCCATTGTAAAGATTTTAGTCTTTACTTTGAGCCATATAGAAGAACACTGGAAAATTTGGGTAAGGAAGGGAAGAAGCTCAGGCTCTAGTTTAGATGCCATCATCATTATATAAACAAGAAATGATGATGGGTTGGTCCAGTAGTAATAGGGCTAAAAGTAGTGAGAGTAGTCAGGCTCTGGGCCATTAACTGATATGTGCAATACTGAAGGAGAAATGGATATTGGGGGAAACTTTTTTTTATTAATTTATAATAACTTGTTTTTGAAATGTCCAATAATGTATAATAATTTTATTAAATAAAGCCTTAAAAGGAAACAGATTGTTATAAAACTGTCATAACCATGAAAGAACTCCTGCCTCTCATTTTAGCATACATTTTAATCTTCAGGCCTTTACTATTATGGGCATGGCGCTGATTCATTGCTAAAAGAACAAGAACATCAGATGCTGTTTTTCTTGAGGCCTCTACAGGTATCATCCCCTGCATTTGTTTTCACTACACCCTATAGCAGTTATCTTCAACTTTTTTTTAATCTCAGGGCTTTTTTTGCTAACTTAAAAATCATTGAGGTGTCTAGATCTAATCTAAAAATCAGAAACCACACACTAATTTAAACAGGGGAAGTTTAATGTATAGCATTATCACTCAGCTGTCATGGAGAGCAACTTGAGCATACCTGAGGACTGAAAGAGAGTTCCCAAAGGAAGGCAACTTTGGAAAGGAACTATGTCTCCAGGGTTGTGCTCCAGCTGTGGTAGCCCACCAGATGATATGGAGACCTTTGCAGAGTGACCTGGGACAAACTGCTCCACAGTGAATAGAAGGAGTTCTCTGAGATGAAAATAGTGGGAAGGCTCTCAGGAGAGTCAGGCCACCACTGCATGTACTGCTGACACCAGGAACCCACTCTGGAGGAACATGGAACACTCTATGAGCGGCCTGGGAAGTGTGGGGAGAAGGGCTAGTGGTCTGCTCACTAGATGACAGTCTTAGGAGGCCTTTGGCACATGCACTGATGCAGGAGGCTGAAGAGAGCATAAGGGAGCAGGACCTGGGCAAGGCTGCAGACCCTGCAGTGTCAAAGATCCTACATACAGTGACCCTGCCTACATTAAAATCTGCTGAAAGCTCATCCTCCAGGAACTAGCAGTGAAGGCACAACAGAAGCGAGGAGAAAAATTCCCTGTCATTCCAGTGATTAGTCCAATGCCCTTACACACAAAATTATCTTCTCACTGATTGACAAAGTTGAAACATTTATAAGGCACAGCTCCATTTAAACAGCAGGGAAATTGAAGGAATTTAGTGCAAAAAGGCAATAAATTGATTACTGGCACAAGGACCCAACGGAGTTTCTGTTTATGTAGATTACATGTATTATGAATTAAAACTTCAGAAATGTATATATTATTAATTTACACTAGTAATAAAAAACATTACATGCTATCACACATCCATATTTTTATGAACAATAACTATTTTAAAAAACAGTGAGAAGAGTATTATTATTTTAAAGTTGGCAAATTTTTTGATGTCTTATTCAAAAGAAGAAAGTTGGAAAATGAAGGAAAAATAATAGCCTTTTCATGGCACTGTGAATAGATTTGTTTAGTACTACTCCAAAAATATACGGTAGCCATTTTTGAAAGATTGGTTGCACTGTGAAATCTGAAACCATATGAATGAACATTTCATGATCAATTACACTAATATTCATTGATAAATCATAAATTCCGAGTGAATATTTTACTCATACATGAGTTAATAATGAAATGCTGACCATTTGAAAATAATGGTTTATTGATTTATGTAGGTATTATAAAAGTTGACACATTTCATTATACAATACCAAAGATCATATTCATTAATAGCACCACTCATCTCTCCAGAAAAGTATTTAAATATTTTGAAGGTGACAGGATCACAGAGGCAGATAAAAGTTTTGGAAAATTTTAACTTTCCCTTGAAAGCTCAATTTTTATTATTGATTTATTAATCTATTTCATGTTAGGAAGCACTGAACCTAAGGCCTTCATATTGTGCTACATCTCCAGGCATTTTCTTTAAAATGCAGATTTTTTTGTTGTTGTTGCCAATCTTAGGGTCTTCTGTTGTCTTCTCAGTGGGTCTTTCCCCATTCTTACAGAAGCTCTTCAACATCTTTCGCTTTGACTCAATTTTGCTAGAATTAGCTCATAGGTTAACAAAAACTGTAACAGAAACAAGTGCACAGTGTGGGAAAGAGGTGCTGAACAAAGCACTAAATAAAATTATGGGTGGGCCATTGCACAGACTAAAATTAATGTGCAATTCTGACTTAAAACTTGCCACCAGATGCAAGTTTATACAATTAAAGCTATACAATTAAAGAACTGTACATCAACTCACTTGCTGCTATAAAGCATTCCAACAGATGCAGCTTAAATATTTATTTTATTTTATTAGTACACGATTACAGTACATGAGGTTTACATTCATCCTGGGGAATACATATATGTACATTACACGCCTTGGTTCCTTTTAATCATTTTCTCCTTTCTACCCACCTCTCTCCCTCCATCTCTAAATCTTCTTTCCCCATTTTCATTCTGTCATTATTCTTAGCTCATGTTTATGACTTATAATGTTTACATTTATTGTAGGTATCTGCTCACTTCCCATTCACTGGTAAGGATTTGATAAATGTCTGTGAGAAATTGATTTATTATAGTCTCTGTGGAGTCAACCCTTTCTACTAATGTTAATCTGTATTTGGAGCTGTTCCCCAGGTTTAGCTTCACTGCCTCAGATCCACTTCACGTTATTAGGCATTAGAGTCACATAAATAGCAAGCAACCTAGAGCTCTTCTACATAGAGTTCACAACAGGGTTTGTACTCCTAAGAGAATCTAATGCGGCCACTGAACTGACAGGTAGTGGAGATCAGGCTGTAATGTGAGTGGCTGTAAACACCAGTGAAGCTTCTCTGGCTTGTCCACCACTCCGCTCCTGCTGTGAGGTACCAATCTGTGGCCTTGTGACTGGGGACCCTGGGTTTAACAGTTTGTTATTCTTTCAAGTAAAAACTCGATCCATGGAAAAAGTGTGTATTTCGACTCATAACTTAATCACACACAGGCTTTTCCTTTAGGTAATCATTGTACTTTACAAAAATACTTTATTCATATTTTCCTTTATTTTCACTCAATATTAAAAGTGAAGATTGTAGTCCAAAACTCAAAGATTGGAGTTGAATAAAATTAATACTGCTGCATTGAGGATGTTCATAAATGAAATTGAGATTGTATAACTGCAAAAATATGACTGAAAAATATAGTGACTACAAACATACACTTTTATTCCTGCTAAAGCACAGTCCTTCACCATTGTCTTTCAATGGTCATTTCTCCCTTTTCTGAGCTCCCCTTAGGTCTTTTGGTGTATTTGTAGTGTGTATATCTTATTCATTCATGAATTGTGATCATATAAATCACTGCCCAACAATTTCCAAGCTCCCTTGAATAAGGACAAATAGTTGATTTTTCTGCATAACTATTCTGCCCCCCCTAAACCAGTACCTAACTCCATGTCTTCCAAATTGTGTAGTCTAATAAATATTCATTGAATGGGTAAATAAATGAACATATTTTAAAAGTAGACAATAATTTTATAATATTGTGAAAATTGTTCCTCTGTCCTTCTATCCTTAAGTATAATATAATGCTAGATTGTAATATGTGCATATATCATATACATGCATATATATAATAGGCATATAAAATTTAAAGAGCTGTCATTGTCTTATAGGTACATGCATGTGTATGATTTTATTTTCATTCCTGATTACAACTCTGCATCCTTCATGACAGCAGGGTCCCTTGTGGGTAAGAAATATGTTTTATTTTACATTTTAAAATGTCAATATTAAGCAGAATCTTGGATGTATGAGAGATTAAAAAATGGTTTCTGATGAATAAATGAATGAATCAATAAATAATTTTTGATGAAACTATGTTTATAGAAAAAGAACTATCATTTTCCTTGTATACTGATATCTACTAAATATAATAGTTTACAGATTGAAAACATTAACAGAAAATTTTGTATTTTCTTTACACCAATTAATTGAAAACATAGATATTATTAACCACTTCCTTCACTTGTCATTGTTCAAAATTTTTGCTAATTTATATAGTCCTTTCATTTTAAACATTAATGCTTAGTCAGTCTTTTACTGCATGATGCGTATGATGAAGGGTAGTTAACTGAACACATGGACGGTGTGATCATACAGTTAAAGGTACAATAGGAGGATCATAGTTAACATTTATTGATTATGTACTAAAATTGTGCCAAATGCTCAGTATTACCTCATTTATTTATCAACAACCATGTGAAAGAGATTATATAAATACTGATATTTTCACACACAAAAATTGAAGCACAGAAAATCAAGTGACTTATAAAGTGTCACACAATAAATTAAAGCCAGAGTTTTTGCCCAAGTGAACTGACTCCATCATGCTCTTAAGAACTATAACATAGTGTCACCCTCTCCATACAAATAATTGTAAAATAGTGTTCAAATGTGATATTTAACAAACATCTACATTAGACATGGCCTAACATTTTAACAATTTTTTATTTATTCACTGTACAAATGAAAGCATATAACTAGAATTTGTTTTCCTCTTAATAGCTTGTTTTCCATGATAGTGTGAAATTAAATAACTGTAATGATTCAAATTCTACTGGTATATATCTCCACTGTTCTCCTAATAGTCTAACAACTTAACAAGTTCTCTTTTTAATTACCACTAGTTTCTGGGGGTTCTCATGGAATATCAAAAATTCAGTGCTTGTTGACAAATGTGACAATAAATTTTATGTGTCAACTTTGAGTATGTCTTTGGATGGGATTAACATTTAAATTGGTGAATTGTGGGGGAAACACATTGGCCTCCAAAACATAAGTGTGGCAATCAATGGAACACCTGAATAGAACAAAAAGGCCAGTCTTCCTGAGCAAGAGAAAATTCCTTCACAGAATGACATTGGATTTCATCTGCATCATTAGCTTTCTTGGTCCGGAGTTTGATGACCCACTACATACCTTATGAACTTTCCAAAAATTGAACAATCAACTCCTCCAGCAATTGATAGAGAGAAAAAGGAATCTCTCATTTGTTCTGTTTCTGTGGAGAACCCTGGCTAATACACTAAACTCATCATCAATGATGCTGTCTGTTGTATTCCCCTCTTTACACGGTAATTTGTGAGAAAAATAGAGCAATAGTGGGCTGCTTTAATTTGGCATTGCTGGAGATCTCCTAAAATGGAATTGCTTTTGCACCTGCCCCAGTGTTTTACAGAGCTTCTGTGTGTAGTTTTTTTTCTTTTACAGTCCTTTTCCTCTTTAAGACTTATGGGACTGTGCTGGAAGTACTCACCATGGTGTAACCAGAATTCTGATTCCCCTCTACGAATGGTGACTGGCCTAAATAGTCAGCTATCTTGCTCAGCTACTTCTTCCCATCAAATGAATTATGTTCCTCTCTTAGTGTCAGGTTGTCCTGTTACACAATTTCCTTCAAGCTATTCTCCAATTTTCCTGCTAATGCACATTCTTTCCAAAGGGTCGCTTCAAATGCTACACATAGAATTCTCTTAGGAATGTTCCCACAAGGACTCTAAAGATGATGAGGCATCGCTGAATGCCTATTTTTTTTCTAGAACATGCTGGAGGAATATTCCTTATTATTCTCATTAATTTAAGCTATAGTATGGATCTGCAATTTCCCCAAAGGCTCATATGCTAAAGGCATCATCCTCAGCTTAACTGCTATTCAGAAGGTCTTTAAGAAGCAAGGCCTAGTGGGAGGTTAGTAAGTGAGGGGGGTGTGAAGCTCCAGTCATCTTCCTCTTTCTTTCTTTTTCACTTTCCAGCTGCCCTGAGGTGAGCAGCTTGATCCACCATACACTCTTGCTGATGTATGCCACCTTGCCATAGGTCCAAAAGCCATGGGGGCAACTTACCATGGATTAAAACTCTGAAACCATGAGACAGAATACACCTTTCCTCTTTGTAAGGTAATTATCTCAAGTATTTTGTCATAGTAACAGAGAGATGACTAACCTATTTTAGCATTTATATTCTGTTGAAAATTTAACCTTCTTGCACCTCTGTATATTTTTCCATTTGGCCAGATGCCAATGAGTATACAATACTGAAAAATCTCACTGATATTACCTTTGGACATAGGGGAGTATAATTCTAACTAGTTTTTGTGTGTAAAAACAATACTTTCATAAAGACTGAGAGCTGTATTTTCATGAGGTTTAAACATGAAGTTTCAATTATTATGGAAAAGAAACTATTTATTGTCCTATTATTTTAATACTATACTCCTTTTACCCGAGTTAAGAATTCTTCAGCATAAACTTTGCCTGTTGAAAAATACTAAAAAAGCATTATTTTGCCCCATTTTACATATCCTCTATTCCGTCATGACGACAATGACATTTTCCCCTTAAATTTTCAATCTTCTTATCTATAACTCACTATTTATTCTGGAACAATGCTGATTATTGGAAGAAATAGTAAGTAAATATGATTATTTTTACAAAAGAGAAAAGGGATGACTATATGAGACTGCTCACATATGATATGACCAATAAGTACATATTTATAGAGCCAATGAAGCAAAAAATTAGATACCTAAAGTGCATTAAAAAAACTAACATATAAAATCTATCAATCATTCCACAAAAGATGAAATTGGGAGTAACAAGTTAGAATAGCAAAACATACACCCTCAAAAAGTTCAGCTTTTTTGAGGTAATGACCAATATTAGTCAATTTGAATTTAATATTTAACCTAATAAGCTTGCAGCAATTTTTTTTTTAACTGTTTGGACTGTTAAATCTTCTGGAAAGAGGTGGAATTGTGTGACACACTTGAAGATCAGAGGAGAAAATGTGCTTAGTACTCTAGAGAATAAAAGGAAGATTTTAAGACCAGTTCATTACTACCTTGGTATTATCGCTCTGATAATAATAAGCACGTAGTTAGTGTCTCATCCAAGCAAACATCCCCGGCATTAAGGTTGAAGAGGCAGGAAAAAAACTGGAAAGTCAATTGCAGCTCATAACAACATTCCGCCTGAGCCAATCTCAGCCACTTGCCCTTTCAAACACAGACCACTATTAGATCTCCCAGCTCTACGTCCTGGCCTGAAGTGCGCTCTCGGAGTGGTTTCAGAAGGTAGCAGTGAGGCGAGTCTGCTCGTGTGTCAAGCTGAACTTCTGACACGTTCGGGCTTCCTGGAATGAGCCCTGCTCATTTTTAAATCTCAAAGTACAGCTGTCGCTAAACCAAAATATTAGCTACAGTATTACTCTTTTATCTTAAAACAATTCATGATTTTTGGTCTTAAACATCTGGACCTGAAAGTTATCCTTTAAATTAAATTGAATACGCTTGCTTACTAACTACTCTGTGATAGACGATAGTTTTAACTTCACATTGGTGTTAGTGCTGATTTTTCACGGGGAAATGGGGCACACATGATAGAATATTAAGAATAGCATTTGTATATGGCCTAACATGAAGTTTTGTTTACAGTGTAAGGGAAATATTTATTGTCCCAATGTTTTAGCACTATTCTGCTTTTACCTGAGTTAAGGATATTTCAGTGTTCCCTTTGCCTCTTGAGAAATACTAAATTGAATTATCTTCCCTCAATGTATATATTCTCTAGTCCCTAGTGGTTAAAATAATATTTCCTTTTAAATTCTCAGTCTTATCCATAACTCACTACTGATTTTGCAACAATGCCAATTATTGGAAGAAATAGCAATTAAGGATAAGTTATTTTTCTTTTTTACAAGAAACATAGTGTCAAAATTCATCCCTGGTATTCAGAACAAAGACTCTTTTCTAACCCATGTTTGTCATCACTTTCCTCTTGGTACTACTTATGGCTCTTTCGAAATGATGCTATCAAGCTTATGGTAGGCACTATAGATTACCTATCAATAGTTATCCTTTCCTAGTGTTTTCTTATTGGTCTACAGAAAGATTTACTCAAAAGTCAGGTGCCCACCTGAGACTCAGTTACACAGAGTTATTACTGGGTCCCATGACACATTTTCTCTTGTATACCTTGATTGCTTTAGGAAAGATTTTGTTGTACAACATCATACAGGTAGAGTCTTTGGATCATCGTTCAGGGATTTCCATACAGGCTTCACCCATTTTAGAGGGATATACACATTCCTGCCCCTTTACCATTTAAGCATTTGGCGAAAGAGGAGTACTCAGATTTATTCAGTTATCTTGACATCAAATGGGGTCATATGTAGGGACATTTTGCAACAGGATGAGGATACCTGCATAGAGAGATGAAAAGGATTGAGTTTCTGAGGATTTCATCATGCCATTGATACAATGACTTTTTGAACATTATATCTTAAAGTCATTTTGTGAGTTATATTTTCTTATTGTTTTAGTAATTTTTAGTTATGATGCTACTTAAAGCTGAAGATATTCTAAATGGTACATTCTGCATTGAAGAATTATATGTATTTGGCATCTGCTTTCACTTTAACTCTGATATCTTGGAAATCTGAGAGGAAATACTGAATTTCCAACCACAGATAGACTAAAATTTCTCCCAGGTAATGATCAGTGAGGCAGATAAAGGGCACATCCCAAAAGAAATATGGACTCTTTTAGGTATTAAATTTGAAATTATGAAATTTCTATCTAATTTGATAACTATAAAGTTATTTTAAAATGTTAACAGATGAATACGATGGAATTAATTTGCATAACTTTTTAGAAAGTCAACAATTATCTTTATATATACATACTATTGTAGACTTTACCTTATAAACACTTTAGACTAATATTGACACTGTAATTGTCAATATTATGCAAATGTTAAAATGTGTAATCTAGAAGTCTCACTAAACTTTCAGAGAACAACTTGGAAACGGATTTCTTGTTAGAACAGATGGCTTTTTGATTGGTGTTATGGTAAAGGGGTCTCCCTCTGCTGAATCATTTTAACAAGAAAGTGTTTTAAGTTCCACCAGTTGGCTGGTGAAACTAACATTAGGCACCAGCTGAGATGTAAACCACAACTGTAAATCCATCTAGTGACCCTTGAGAAAGTTAACCTGTAACTATAAGTAATGGATTAAGTTCTTAGAAAACTGCATGAAAATGAAAACTTTGCTCTATTGATTTCTGTCTGTTGACAATTATTATACAACTTCAAACAAATACAGAACAACTGAAACAAACTCTTAAGGATTTTAGTGTTCAAAATGTTCTGAGGTAACATGTATTGCCTCTAATGCAAATTGATACCAACCTAAATGGCTGAAGAGGTGAATATCTATACTTCATTATGTTAATAGCATGCAAATATATTTAGAACATCATGCAAGCCTCCCCTCATCAGCTCAAAACATTTTCATTCAAATAATTCTAGTAAAGAACTTCAAATTTGAAATGTAGTTATGAATCCATTTATCCACGCAAAAAATTTGAAAGTTTGTATGATTTACTATTTTTTTCCAATGTAGCTCCTTTCAAAAACTTTTTTTATAGAGATAAAAACTTTTCAAAACTTTCTTTGACCACTTTTTCCACAATGTTAGCATCTGATACAGTTTAACTAAACATAAAATAAAGAGGCTCTTAAACATTCAACTCTGCCCTACAGACTAACTAAAAAGTTATGAGTAATTTACTATTTTGCTTTTCTATAAATGAGAAAGGAATAAGAGCAAAGGATAGGTTAGATGCCTCTGAGAATACTACTGGTTACTTCATTCTGCTAGCAGATCTGCTGAATTTAAAGTATAAAAGAGGGTCAGTGATATAGCTCAGTGGCATAAGCGCCTGCCTGGCAAGCATGAGGTCCTGAGTTTGACTCCTGGTAATGTATAAAAAATAAATAAATAAATAAAAATTAAGTATAAAGGAAAGCATACAACTTCCAAGATTTTCTGAATATAACCTTGCCTTCCTCCAATATAACCATTAAGGATAATAAAAATTTTGAAGACTAGTGGTCCACCAAGTGTGCTAGTCCTTTTTTAGCAACTTATTCACATACACATATGCTTTCCTAATTTTGTGATTGACTCTCATTTTCCAATGGTATTTTGATATGACTGATGGATGGTTACATGGGCATATTCGAGGTCAAGTGGTATATTAATGAAGCCATTATGCTGGTATGTGAGATAAGAACCGATCAGTATAGAGTAAGTTATGTTGTAGTAGCAAACAACCCCAAAGTTTTCATAGTTTATCAAAATAATGGTTTATTTCTCCCATATGTACCTGTAAGCAATTTGGGTAAATTCTGAAAACAACTAGGTGCCCAGAAATCCAAGCTTCTCTGCTCTTCTGGCTCTACCACCTCCATATAAACTTTGCCTGCTGATGCCTCAGAGGAAGTGACAGCTGGAGAATTGTGATCAGGCCTTTTCAAATTTTGGCTGAGATTGACTCCTACCCAATCTGTGCACCGTCCCTAGTCCAGAACCCACCACGAGGTCCATCTAAATACAAGGGCACATGGAAAAGTGGGGGTGCATATGAACTATTTGGCAAGACCCACTGTCTTTGATATCATGCAGTTTAGAAACATTCATGCTTCATAGTAACAGCAGCAAAAAAAGTCTGTTGACATTTCAGAAAGGAATCCTGAAATGGACCATGCTGTGAATGGACAGCAAGAGACACCAACTCAGACATCACCAATGATCACTCGTTCAACTGGAACAGATTTGATTTACTGATTATGATAATTTCCCACATCAGGGAATACATTTTTTTTAGATAAAAGTAGTCAAGAAATAGTAACAAACTAATGTTGACTATAAGTTAATATTTCATTTGTTTCCACAGACCTCTTTTTGTTTTATTTACACTGCATACATAGAGAAAAATTAAAAGCAAGTTTAATTAATTATTGTTACTGTCGCTTTAGCTTGAGCACACAGAGGTCTCCAATCCTTGAATACAATCTCTGCTCCCTTATCTTGTTCCCCTTGTCTTGTACAGTATTTGAAAATAACTTTAAACTGTATTCTGCCTCACCCACCAGATAAGGAACCCCATAAAATCAAGAAAAATTACTTTTTAGTGTATACTTGATCTGCATTGTAGAGATTACTTTTTTGATATGGATGATCTGACCAGTAATTCAGCCTTTTATAGTCCACAGATTTAAGAAAGGACATTTCTGTCACACTGGTGTCGGAAGTCCCAGGTTATATTTTTTTGGGGAAATATCTGTTATTTACTGTTAAGTAACATCAACATTACTATTGTAATTCCCTATGTATGATAATTTTCCATAGTAAAACATTTGTGATAGAAAAAAATAGCAACAAGGCAATGGTAGAGACAGTGATCTAGACATGATGTTTACATATTATTTAACATTCATATCAATAATACATATAAATTAGTTAAATGGCTCAGAGAGTTTCAGTAACTTTCCATAATTAGTATTCAAGTTGTGATTTGACCCCATGTCCCTGTGATTCCAAATGCTGTGTGTCTTCCATCTCACAATGACTCCATACAAAGAGAATATTTACTACTATAGTAAATAAAAATTCATGGAAAATTGCATGTCCTACTGGTGGTGACTACAACCACCTATAACAGCAGTAAGTCTTTCCATTCTTGTACTTTATTAAATAAGGTCATGGTAGGGCTGAATGTGTAGCTCAGTGGTAGAGCAGTTGTCCAGTATATGCATAGAAAGAGAGGGAGACAGAGAGAGAGAGAAAGAGAGAGAGAGATAAGGAAGAAAGGAAGGAAGACAGGAAGGAAGGAAGGTAGGAAGGAAAAGAAGGGAGGGAGGAGGGAGGAAAAGAAAGGAAAGTGGTAGTTTGTGAAGGTAACTGATGAAATATTTGCCCTAAAATTGGGTTCTGCATCTTTCTCTTTTGGTTCAGAAAAATCACAATAGTTTGCAAGTACAGTTATCACTCTGGCATGCAGACTAAAATACCTAGCATAGAGTGTATTCCTATTAAAGAGGTCATCCTGCTTCCTTCTGTGATTTTCCAGTCCCCTTTGCACATAAAGTCTCTAATGGTAGTTTCTTTTCTGTTACTTCCCTGGAGATCAGAAAAATTTATGACAGAAGTACACAATTCAACTATTTGTTAATTTATCATCAAGTAAATATATATTTATTGAATAAATGCTTATTGACTTTTTAATAACATTCAGGCTTTGTGTACAACTGACAGCATATTTATTGTTCTTTTAATTTACAGTCCAGAAACAAGGGCAGATGAAGATAGGATGAGGGCAAAGTAAATACTAGTTTTTTCCTCTCCATCTCTTAAGATGAAACAAGATGAACATATTTCAATGTTTTAATGAAATTTTTAGTTTGACAAAAAGCATATACATACAAAGCCCAGTATTGAGAATTGAACCCCGAGCCCCAAGCAAGCTAGGCAGCCATGCTACCAATAAGCTACACTGCCTCCCCAGTCCTTTTTATTTTGAGACAGATCTTGCTAGGCTGCTCATGCTGACCTCAAACCTGTGATCCTCCTGCCCTAGGCTTGCAAGAAGCCAGGATTATAGGCATGTGTCATGACACGCAGTCTTTTATTGGAACAGGCAGCTCTCCCCATCTTGGGTGATCCTTTGGGCCAGAGGTATGAGTCAAATTTTTCCTATTCACTACTTACAAGAAGGTGTCAAGTTTGTATATCTCTGAATGGTCATGTTCTATCTAACTAGGGTGGC
The DNA here is from genome assembly GCA_028451465.1 of Erethizon dorsatum. NCBI lineage: Eukaryota > Metazoa > Chordata > Mammalia > Rodentia > Erethizontidae > Erethizon > Erethizon dorsatum. Next base: position 89,646,565 of record CM051826.1, read on the forward strand.
TTTCCAGCCAGTAAAACTTGTTACTTACTTTTGGGTTTAGGGATGCGGCAGAGACAAAAATGTTTGAATGGGTTTTAGTGCTGAATGGGAAGTGGTGTAGAGGAGAGGCAAGAAGATATTTTTAATTAAAGACATTTTCTAACTATTGTTTCTGTTTGTAAGAATTGAGTGAAATCCCACTTGTCAATCATTCCTGTGTGTATGTGGGCATAAGCTGGATCCTTATCTGACAGTAAATTTGTCAAAAGGATTCAAGATATAGTCATGGAATTAAACTAGATAGCATCTAATGAATCTGTTCTAAGACTAAACAGAACAGAAAAACAATGAATTGTAATACATTACAGATTTAGAAGACTCTTAGGGAACTCTTTTGTTCACTAGTATAGAAAACTAATTTTATTTTAAATTTTAAAAATGACAATTGCTTTGATATAATGCAGATATTTTGTTGAATTTTAACTCTCAGAGTACCCAAAACACCAAATTAAATATATTCAGTAATTAAAATATGTCCTCATGTTGGTATTCTCAATTCTAGACATAATTTTCCATTAACTTGCTGAAAAAATGTATGTTTTTGGTGGCTATGTGGAAATACAGTTAATATATAAATTTAAATATATAGAGCTTGTCCTTTCCTCAGCAGAAATGTATAATTTGTGATATAGTAACTATAACTAATAAAAGTATATATGTATATTCACGGTATGTAGATGTACTCTTCAAATAGTAATTGAGTCATGAAATCAGTTATAGAATATGTTCATTTGTGTAAAAATAAGACATCATTGTGTAAAAACTAAAAGTCATCATTGCTAAATCCCTGGAAGTAAATCCTCTCATGAAGGAAGGAATGACAAAAGAATGGGTAGTGAACCCATGTTCAGAGTTGAAATTAGGCACATAACTAACCTACAAGCCAAGTTAGTGATGAATGTCTTGCCCACTTGAAGCTAACCAAATTACACATCCTTTTCAAACTGTCTTAACACTGACAAGAGTTTAAAGAACTGAAATCTCATTCATGTCTTCAAACATATAACTTGTTACATATAAATTCTACCTAATTTGTACTACTTATTCATTTCATAATAGTCAAATATACTATGTTCATTTATATTATCTATTAAGAACTGATAAGATGTTGATAAAAATCAACATGCTAATGTTGTAGTTTGAGTGTTGCAGTGGTCATAATGGTAGTTATAATAAAAATGTTAAAATATATCGTGCAAAAATAAGCACCAAAAATGAATTTTTCTAATGCTTTTTTATAGCTTACATTTTCAGTTCAAAGTAGAATGAAAACAAAACCATATATATATATATATATATATATATATATATATATATATAATCAAGAACATCTCACTTTTCATTGATTTCTGTTTTCAATAACTAATTAAAATACCTAAACTTTCCAAACATTATAGAAGTTACTCATTTGAAAAATACCAATTAGCTTGTAAGCCAGAATTTATCTTCAAGCTAGTTTTTAGGTAATGTCCTGACACTCTTCTTTCTTTCCTTACAGGCATGAATGAAATCTGTTTCATAGGCGATCAGGGATTATTTACACTAGTAAAATTTACAAGGTGATAAATGTGAAAAATGTCAAAGTTTAAATACCACAGCCAGTGTTAATTACCCATCCACAAGTGATTATTGGAATTCAGAAAGGAAAATAAAACTGGAAGTTTCTATGACATCTTCGTAGTTTAAATTGTTTAGTAGAATAGTATAAGAGTGCCTCCAAGTGGCACTTGTCAAAATTTCATATGAAAAATTTAAATCCAAGATACAAAAATTTAGTTTTAATAATAACAAACCCTAAATTAAAGCTCTAACTCTTTTCTTTTTGTTCTACTCTTCATATTCTTGACTTTAGCTTATTGTACATCCCTATGGGTCATTAAATACCTGTCCTTAAACTCCATTAACTTTTAGAATTGTAGTCAGTTTTTAATACTGTCTTTAATAATTAGGTATCCTGGAAATATAGTAGAAACTATTTGGGTTATTTATACTATGGCCTTCTTCTTTGTTTTCTCTCACAGTATTGTCTATATTTGCTAGATTATAGATGATAAAAGAAATGAAAGACTTCTTTTAAATTCATAAAACCCTAGAGTTGTAGGATGATTGACCACTCCGATTTTAAGGAATTTTACCAAGATGGTACCAATTAGTGACTTAACTAATAGACTCTGATCCCCAGACATGTATTGCTGTATATTTTCAAATATTTTTACTCTGACACCCAAAATGGAATTCTTTCTCCACGCACTAGAAGAATGCATTTTTAATACATTGCATTACTATAAAACTCAACCAAACTTTGGAATAAAAAATAAAATTCCAGAATCACCTCAGGCAATTAGTGATCAGGAGTTGACATGTAACCTTGGAGGTTCCCGATAGACATTGTTTCAATTAAGGAACCTATAATGTTCTGGAATTAGCCAAGTCTTAGTCTCAGAAATGTTTAACTCGGTAAAGCAAAAAGCATTGTAGCATTGTAAAATACTGGAAACTTAAGCTTACGGTACAACAGATAAACTGAAGTGCGTGAGTTCCACAAAGGTAATCTTTGTACCAAAGATTATTTTCAAATTAGTTTTATTTGGAAATGTTACAATTTCCATTTTACAGCTCTCTTCATGATATTTATTCTACGTTTCATGTTTTATTTTTTATTTTCCCTTCTTCCATTTCATACAAATGATTCCAGTAAGGCATTCTTCTCTCTTTTCCCGAAGGTGTCATAACAGTGCTATTCTTTCCTAATTCTTATTCTTGATCCAATTCTTAATTGCTTTTTATAGCTTATTTTCTTTCTCTCCTGCCACTTTATCTACAACTTTCTTGGAATGAGTTAGCCAACATCAATAACAAACTTTAAAGTTCAGTCTCTGAAGGGCTGTAATGTAGAAATATCTAGAGCATTAAATATAGAAAAATGCATACAGAATTTCAAATAGACATGTGGACATCTGTATATATAATTTGATCTATTAACTTTTATGCTGTTGAACATAACACATAATGTCCATGGAATTATTTTGCTGAAAAATAAGTATACAATGTTCCAATGTAATATTTTCTTTTACCTATTTCTGAACTGCTTTTTTTTAAATATCGACTTTACACTTCGTAGTGTCCACTCATTTCTTTAGTTATATCCCACTTAAAAGGCTAAATGTGATTTAGCTTCTTGCCAAGATTCTGCCCATTTAAGGTACTTTCAAGCAGTGATTTCTTTTCTTTTTAGTGGTGTTTTCACTACCTGCCAATCTAAGCTAATGTCAGAATTTCATTAGTACAGTATTTACTCTGTCTCTCAGATCATTAATGAGATTTCAAATAAGATCAGGCTGACATTCATTGCTATGGGCTCAGTGAATATGACATTGTTTACCGTCACTTTGATTTAAGCCCATCGTCCAGATTTTAAACATGATGACAATGCTCACTGTGAAGCCTTTTTAACTTCTCCAAATACAAGTTGTGACTGAACTTTAATGAGACACATCTGAAGTTGACTATGATTAGTAGAAGAAAATGATCTACATGTATATTGCAGTTAATCCTGCTTATTTCCCCCTTAATCAACTGGTCACATGTTTGTTTTTCCCATAGAGAATGCTTCAGATATTTTCCTTGATATTAGTATTCATTTTGTTAGTAATGAAAGAGAACATCATCCTTCAAAAAGACTTAAATGCCTTCTAGGCTAGTGAAGAATATTCAGTTTTTTCTATTGCATGACAAATCCAGCTGGTGTAAATATATCAGGACTAAGTACACATAATTATATGATTAAATGTAAGATTTTGCCACATTGCTGATCACTGTCTCCAGAATTAGAACAAGAAAATAAACTGAAAATGAATAACTACCATATTTTCCAGGCTTTAAAATAATTAAAAATAACAGTAGATGGAATTATTTGTGAAAGACAAAACCTCTCAAAAAGCTACAAATAAAATTGGGTTAAAACATATTTTATTATGTCTAATGATTATTATTTATTTGTATTCATGTACTATCTTCTTTTCAATTTTTTATACTCCTCATAAGAAAAAATATAAAATTGCCTATATTATGTATTTACTGTCTGAGAATGGTCAAGAAAAATAAGGTTAAAATACAGTAAGGAATCAATGCATTTGAAAATAAGGTTGTTAAGAAGCTATTGAATAGTTCATTAATGATTAGTCCACAAATATACTAAAGTGTGTGCATATTTTATCTCTCTAATTTTATCTCTCACTAGAAGAGAAGAATATATGCTATTCAAACAAATTAAGTGCTTTTCACAAGATAAATATTATTTGTAAGTGACTGATGTCAAAAAGTGACATTCCCTATTCCAGTGTAGCACTTGTGTTGTTTTGCTACAGCATTATCAGTTATTGTCAATCAGAATCGCTGAAATGAGGCTGACTATAACTACTTAACATGAAATGTGCAGTCAACAGCCTTTGGAAACAATTGTCCTGCAAAAAACATTTTCAATGGATAAGTGAAGGAGTGAATGAATCAAGAATATCTAGGTGCTACACAAAAACATAATAAAACAGCAGCAGCATTTCTAGTGAGCTAAGGGAAGATTACCTTATAGAAGTTTTTGAGTTGCATATCATTGTTAATAAATTTGACAGCTCAGTTTGTCTAATTATGTTTCCTGTGACTTCATATGATATGTTTTATAGCTCTTTAATGACATAATCAAAGTGTCATATTACAAATAATATGCTACAAATTAAAGTGATAGTGACAAGAGCTAAAAATGATCAAAGAAAATTTATCTTTATCTAAATGTTTATATACATCAATATTGTTAAAACTGAAGTGAACTATTGATCTAGAAAGCTAAGTAGAGCATATACCAAATATTATATTCTGAATGAATTATTTGGCTAACTCCCTTTACAATCCAAAATTAATTTTCTAAAATGGAAGTTACCAGAATTCTCACATAATGACAAATATTAATAGAAAATGCTGTAATTTGAGAACATCTTCATTAGTTATAATTTATGCATAGAGGTATTTGTGGAAGCAGCAAGATTTAGTAAAGAATGTGAGTTTAAAGAACACTTTTGTGTTTAAATTTTCATTACAGTGCTCACTAATGAAGTTATCAAAGCCAGATTATTTTCACTTGTCATCTCTAAAATGGATTAATAAAACTTACCTGGGAGAGAAAGTTTCCAATGTAAAGGATGATTAAATGTGATAAGACCACAAAAGTAAAACCTTTCATAACATTTGTTATTATTTTGAAGTTGTGTGACTTAAAGTAATGATAGGAACCTAAAGATACTCCAATGAGAATCTGGTTATGAAGAATAAGCAAGATTGTTCTCTATTGTAATTAAACACACAACTCCCTTCTTATGTAGGCAGGATTCATTAAGTTCAAAACTCCTTATTTCCTTCAATAAAATTTTGTGATTCGTGTGTTTTTTCCAGCAGCAGTGTAACTCTGAGGAAGAAACAGATGTCAGGGAAATCTGTGTGTGTCCTGTGAATTACAGCCTCTGGAGTGCTTGAACAGACGGAAAGTGGCTTTGCTTAGAGGACCATGGGGAAAGGTCCCTTTTACACTGATATAGATAGCCTATTTAATGTTTCAATTCTTTATTGACTTAAAATTTGCTGTTGAGCTATTTAAACCTAGCTAAAAGGATACTAAAGCTAAATAGAACACATCAGTGTCAATTTTTAACATTATCGTTGACATGTAGATTAAATAAAAATAGATACTAACAAACTGTAACATTTCTGTTCTTGATGGCCCATAGAATTCAAAGTAGTGAGATACACTTTACAAACTTCTCTCATTCAGTCAATAACCTGAGTTCTTACCTTATACAACCACAAGATAGACATTTTTATTTATTTATTTATTTAATTTATTATTTTTTTTGTTGGTACCGGGGGTCGAACTCAAGATCTCGCGCACCAGCAGGCGCCCCTGCTGCTGAGTGATATCACCGGCCCTTTTTCCGTATGTGGGTACTGGGAGTCGAACTCAGGACCTCGCCAGGCAGATGCTTATGCTGCTGAGCTATCTCACCGGCCCAAGATAGGCATTTTTAAATATTAAAGATACTGAAAACAGCATACTAACCACACCTTCAAAGATTATACAATTTTATCAATATAAGAAAACATATACCGTACATAGAAATGCTATAGGAATTTCAAGATTCATGGACTAATCTTGAAATAGTTTCATGTGATGAAAACTTCTCTAATTAGTTGTAAGTGTTATGTAAAAATGAGGATCAAATAAAACATTTTTAAATATTAGTTAAATTAAATTCCTGATTTTCTACTTATATTCAGGGTTCTAAAAATCTTTCAGAAACTTATAATTTAGAATATTATTTGAGTCCAAGAGACTCTTGAATAAAGCATTATTAAATAAAAAGAGTTAGTTGACAGATTTAATATAGAAGAAATACTTATTCATTGTAAACCAAAAGAGCAAAAGAATGTGTGTCAGTAGATTTACAAGGCAAAAAGAGAATTCAAAGTAATAGAAATGAAGTTCATAATTTATATGTGCATCAAGTAATATATTAACAACAAGTTCCAATTGCAGAGGAAATCAAACATTAAATATATAAAGAAAGGTTAATAAAGAAAATAAATTTGAAAAGTTAATAGAACACTTTTCAAAAACTCAAATCCAGAAGTCATATTTTTTATGAAGAAAGTATGTAGCTTCTCTGGAAATAAAATATAAGGATACTTTATTTTCATTAATGAAACTATGTTTCAAATTCTAGAATGTAAAGCTTCTCCAATTTGTGAATGAAAATTTCATTGGCTTTTAGACTTGTATAAGGTTATAAATGAAATATCTTGTATTTCTGTCAGGAAAAGCCAGTGAAATTTACATTCACAAATTGGAGAAGCTTTACATTCTAGAATTTGAAGGTAGGACAGGAGCAAAATGAGTATCTTAAAATGATCATTTATAAGATTATGATGAAATTGCCTTAAAATGAAAAAACAGCAAAGCATGAGCTAATTATTCATATATTAATTAAAAATGTTCAAATCTTCTGTTATAATATAAGTTTCATAATCTATTCTTAGTTTTAAATTTTAAGTTGTATCGAATTCATGGCAATAATCTATAATGTCAGTAAAGATGAAAAAAGTGAATGAACGTGAGGTTGCATTGGCACTGAAGACCTCAGTTCCAACAACAGCTCCCTGTAGGTTTTTAATTTGACCCTGCAGAAATTACGTGGAATCTCAAAGAACTACCACATTATTAGCTTGTGAGCTCATATATATTCCAAATAATCACTTTGACAATCATTACTTTTCTAAAATGAAAAATGTGGATCCTTAACTAATACATAATTGCAACAAATTCTTTTAAGTCAAATATTAATTTTAAAAAAAAAACTTTTACTGACAAAAATGTGGTCTCATCCCTTGCTTCTTATTGGCAAGAGTTCTGCTGACATGTTTAGCTTCTGTTGTACTCTTCTTATGCTGCTGTGGCTCGTACCAAAGACATGTTTTAACAAAACAAATGTCTAGAGAGAGCCTTAACATTTTTCTCTGATGTTATAAAATATTAGAACTCACTTCTTGAATTTCTTCTGTAAGTTTAGATAATAGACATAAAGATGGTTTGATGACTAAAACATTTTAATTTTAAAGTAGCCATAGATTTAGTGTTACAATTTCCTAAATGATTTCAGCAAGTGCATCCCATTTCCCAAAAAGTAACAGCAATCTAAATTAATAATTAAATGAATTTTGGCATTTAAAGAATCTCATAAATATCATATAAAATACTAAATATATTTTTCAGTACATAAACAAGTAAGATAAAAGGATCTTGGGACCCAGTCCTTACTAGACTAAGTAGAAAAGAGACAAGGAGAGATACATAGAGGACAACTGAATCCAGACATTCATGGATGTACAATACAAATGAAAAAAATATAAAAATATCCCACTTTGTGAAAACACAAATGCTTAGATTTTTCTGGTTTCAATATATTTTCAATACAGTAAGAACTTGCAAAATTTTCTCAATAACATTCTGCTCCTTCCTCTGGCCTTCCACTGTAGAACATAGAGTGTTTCAGAACACATTAACTCATGGATTAAAAACAATTATTCTAGATGAAATATGTTAACCTGCAATCACAAACGCAGTATCTCTAAGAAGCCACAATTAGGGAATAAATTGTAAGATCTGATGGTGAGTTTTTCTGAAGCATTAAAAAATGAAATTTAACAATTACTGAATATTTACAATTTTTCCTCGGGAAAAACATAACTGTCAGTATTATAAAGAAAAAATGAAAAAGTTGAAACCCAATTAGGTTATAAACCTTGCTTAAAATATTACATAACTAGTAAGTGCAAGAATTTTAGATACTCCAAATCTGTGAAATCTATGTGAGTGTCAGGTCAGATTTTTTCTTATGTCTGAAAATGTCATTACTTTTATGAAGACACAAAATCTTTCATTTCTCCAGACTGTATTTTATGTCCTCATAAAATTGGGCTGTTTGAGTAGAAGCTGTCATTCTGTTCTACAATTCTATGATATCATGATTCTAACCGCTGGCACATATTTGTAGAATAATTGGTCAGGAATTCAGAGCTGCAGCACCAGCTCTGAAATTTGCTATAAATAAAATAAAGTCAAACTTAACAACAGCTCTATGTACTTCATAGTGTTCTGCCGGTCAGAAAGAATCAATGTGCTACCATGAATTCCTTGTGTGGTATTATACAGTAAATAAGGCATTTAGAAGATGGGAATCAATGGCATCAATACATCCCTATATGCACATCAACTGTAGAATAATTAAGTAAAACCTAAAATGAGAAATTTCAAAAATTGAAAAGCTCTCTGGCACACTCTTCCATCACCAATCATTGTTGTACATTAATGTACAGGTTGTACTTGTGATTGAGGAAGATTCCTTGACAAATTAACAAAGAAAAGTAGAACACAGTAATTCTACGGAAAGCAAATCTTGTCCCCTATTTATTAACAAATGCATTAAGAATCTTCCATCATTAAATTGTACTTTAATAATGGTATGAAAGTAGAAGAAATAAGTGTCAAATACTCTAGTATTACAACAGAGTTGGGAAATCCAAGCTTTTATAAAAATGTAAAAACATCCTACTGATGGATGGCCTAATTGTATAGTGATATCCAATATAATATAATAAAGGATTTACTTGAATAAAACTATAAAATAAATACCAAAAGATTGTGCAAATACACAGAGTGTTTTGAATTTAAAGGATATATAAAATAATACTGTGCCACTCTTAAATCATGTAGTTTTACAACATTTAAGCAACTAGTCTGACATACAGAAAACGTTCAAAGCAAATATCAAAAATTATTATACATTAAAAATATAACTTCTTTAATTAGACTTTCACAAATGGGAGGGGAATTTTTGTTGCATTTTAATTATTTCTTTTTAATTATATTTTATTTTATTAGTGCACATTTGCTGCACATGACATTTACATTCATCGTGAGAATAGGTGGATATACAGAACACAGCTTATTTTTTTTAAAATCCTAATCCCCTTCTCTTCCCACCCTTCTCTCCCACTCTCCATCTCTAAATCCCCTTCCCCCATGTGCAATGTTACTGTTGTTGTTATTATTATTATTAGCTCATGTTTATGACATATAACATTTACATTCATTGTGGTTATTAGGCTCCTGTACATGGCAAACCTTAATTCTTGCTTCTTCCCCTCCAAATTTCCACCTCAGTCCTCTGACTTCTTCCAATTTGCAAGAGACCTATCACCTTGTTTCCTTTTATCCGGACTTTATTTTGCTCTTAGTTTGTACTTTGCCTTATTTAAATGAAAGATACCATATGGTATTTAAGCTCATACGTCTGAGCTTATTTTACTCAACATTGCATTTTCCAGTTCCATCCATCTTCCTACAAATGTCTCAAATTTATGCTTCTTTATAGCTGAGTGGAACTCTATTATGCATAGATACCATATTCTCTTCATACATTTGTCTGTGGATGGGCATATAGGCTGGTTCCAGAATTTAGCTATTATGAACTGTGCTGCTATAAACAATGGTATTCACATATTGCTGTTTTATGATGTCTTTAGCTCTTTGCTAAGATACATAAAAGGAAAATAACAGGGTCATATGGAATTACTAATTTTTGTTTTTTAAGAACTCTCCATACTGATTTCCATAATAGTTGTACTAGTTTACATTCCCACTAACACTGTAGAAGGGTTCCTTTTTTCACCACAGTTATCTCAGCATTTGTTTTTCTTGGACTTCTTGATGGTTGCCATACTTTGTGGCATAATTGCAATCTTAGCGTTGTTTAATTTGCATTTTTTTAGTGCCCAGAGATGTCAACCGCTTCTTCATGTATTTGTTACCCATTTGTATTTCTTCTTCTGAGAAGTATCTGCTCATTTCATTTACCTGTTTCTTGAATGGGTCTTTTATTTTAAGTGATTGAATTTTTTAAGTTGTTTTCTATATTCTAGATAACAATTCTCTGTCTCAGGAAGGCTGGCAAAAAATTTTCCCATTGTGTAGATTATCTCCTGACTCTACTAATTGGCTCCTTTGCTGTGCAGAAGCTTTTTAATTTGATGTAATTTCATTTATTAATTCTTGCCGTTATTTCTTGTGCAATTGAAGTTCTGCTTAAAAAGTCCTCACCTAAAACTAAAATAGTGTTTTTTCATACAGTAGGTTAATGTTTCCAAACTTGATACATTTTTATTTTAGTTTGGTACATGGTGAGAGATATGCGCCCTGTTTCAACCTTCTGCACATAGCCAGTTTTTTAGCACCATTTCGTGTATAGGCTATGTTTCCTCCAACATATGCTTTTGATCCCTCTATCAAAATCACATAGCTAAATGTGTCTGAGGATGCTGCTGTATGCTCTGTTCTGTTCCACTGATCCCTATGTCTGTCTTGTGGCAGTACCATGCCATTTTTATAACTGCTGCCTTGTAATATAGCTTGAAGTCAGGTATTCTGATGTCTCCTGCTTTCCTCTTGTTGCTGAAGATTGCTTTTGTTACTCCAGCTCTCTTCTGGTTCCATATGAATTTTAGGATTGTTTTGTATAGCTCTGTGAAGAGTGTTCTTTGTATTTTGATTGGGATTGTATTAAATATGTATAATACCTTTGGAAGTATGGCCATTTTGACAATATTTTTTCTGCCTCTCCAGGAGCAGGAGACATCTTTCCATTTTCTGATGTCCTCTGCAATCTCCTTTTTCAGGTACAGTAGTTTCCTTTGCAGAGGTCTTTCACTCCCTCAGCAAGACTAATTCCTAGGTATTTAATTTTTCTTAGTGTGACTGTGAGTGGTATTGTCTTCATAATTTCTTTCTCACAGAGCTCATTATCAGTGTACACATAGGCTACTGATTTTTGTGTGTTGATTTTGTATTCTGCCATATTGCTGAAGTTGGTTATTAATTCTAAGAGTTTCTGTGGAATTTTTGAGTCTTTTATGTAAAATATCTTGTCGTTGGCAAGTAATGACCATTTGAGTTTTTCCTTTTCTATATATAACCCTTTTATTTCTCTTGCTTGATTTCTCTGGCTAATGTTTCTAATACTGTGTGGAATCGAAGTGGTGACAGTGGACCACCTTGTCTTATTCCTGATTTTAGCGGGAATGGTTTCAGCTTTTCCCCATTTAGTAAGATGTTGGCCATTAGTTTGTCATATATAGCTTTTGTCAATATCAGATGTGTTCCATCTATACCTATTTTCTTCAGGATTTTTATTATGTAGGAGTGTTGGACTTTGTCAAAAGCCTTTTCTGCATCTATTGATATGATCATGTGGTTTTTGTCCTTGTTTCTGTTTATGTAGTGTATTAAATTTGTTGATTTCCATATGTTGAACCATCCTTGAAACTCTTGGGTGAAACCTACTTGGTCATGATTAATGAGCTCTTTGGTGATATGTTGCATTCTGTTATGTAACATCTTGTTGAGGATTTTTCTTTTATGTTCATTAAGCAGACTGGCCTGTAAGTTTTCTTTTTTGGTTGAGTCTTTGTCTGGTTTTGGAATCAGAGTGTTGGTGGCTTCCAGAAATTAATTTAGAAGCAATCTGTCCATTTCAATTTCATTGAAGAATTTGAGGACTATTGGTGAGATGTATTGGTCCTTAAAGGTTTTGTAGAATTCAGCAGTGAATCCTGGAGGTCCTGAATGTTTATTTATTTGGTAGCTTCTTTACTATTGTCTCAATTTCATTGCTTGTTATTCCACTGCTCAACATTCCTGTGTCTTCTTGGATTAGCATTAGTAATTTGTATAAGTCTAGGAATCTATCCATTTCTTCAATATTTTCCAAATTGGTGGAGTACAATTTTTCATAGTAGTTACTAACAGTCTTCTGGATTTTGATGGTGCCTGTTGTGATTTTTGCCTTTTTCATTTCTAATTACACCGATGTGAGTCTTTTCCTTCTTTCCCTTGGAAAGTTTGGCAAAGGGTTTATATGTTTTGTTTATTCTTTCAAAGAACCAGTTCTTTGATTTATTGATTCTCTATATTTTTTATTAGCTCACTTTCATTGATTCCCATTCTAATCTTTATTATTTCATTTCTTAATTTTTGTTTGAGCATGGATTGTTGTTTCTCAAGTTTCTTAAGGTTCCTCGTTAGGTCATTTAATTGAGCTTGTTCTGTTTTATTAACATGAACATTGATTGCAATTACTTCTCCCTTAGGACTGCGTTTATTGTGTCCTACAGATTATGGTGTGCTGTGCAGGCACTATCACTAACTTCCAGATATTATGATATTCCTTCATGATTTCTTCCGTGACCCACTCCATGTTCAGGAGTGTTTTATTAAGTTCTCAATTGCTTCTAAGTTTTCTGTGGTTGATTTCTATTTTCACTGAACAGTGGTCTGATAGTAAACATGAAGTGATTTTGATTATTTAACATTTATTTAAGCAGGCTCTGTGGACTAGTATGAAATCTGCTTTGGGGAAAATGTTGTATGTTGCAGAAAATAATAACTACTCTATTGGGATAGGGTAGATACTCTGTAGATATATTTTAGGTCCATATATTCATGGATGGGTTTCACCTCTGATATTTCGTTATTCATTTTTGCTTAGTTGATGTATATCTTCATGAAAGTGGGGTATTAAGATTCTCCACTATTATTGTGTTAGTGTTTATTTGATCTTTAAAGTTCAGCAGTATTTGTTTTATGGAGATAGGCACTCCAGTGTTTGGTGCGTAAATATTACTAAGCATTATCTCCTCTTGAATTGCTCTCTTAACTAGTATGAGTGAACTTGTTCGTCTCTTCTGATCAGTTTAAATTGAAGTTGATATTATCTAAGATTAAAGTTGCTACCCCTGGTTGTTTTGGGGGTCCTAGTGCATGAAATATTGTTTTCCATTCTTTGATTTTTAGCCTATGAATATCTTTTTAGATTAAATGAGCTTCTTGAATGCAACAGACAGTTGGATTCTGTTTTTTGATCCATTCTGCCAATCTGCATCTTTTAATTGGAGAGTTGAGGCCATTAACATTGAGAGATATTACTGAGAGTTATTGATTAATTACTGTCTTTGTACTCTTTCTGTATTGATTACTCCTTTGTTCTTCTTTCAAAGTCATTTTGTTTTTTATCCACTGACCATGCTTGGTGTTTTCATTCCTTCCTTTTAGCTTTTGTTTCATTACTGTAGGGTTATTCTTGAGTATTTTCTGGAGTGCTGGTTTAGTATTCATAAGTCTTTTGAGGTGTTCTTTACGATGAAATGTCCTTAATTTTCCACCTATTTTGAAGGAAAGTTTTGCTGAATATGTTCGTCTAGGTTGGAAGTTGTTTACTTTTAGGGCTTGAAATGCTTCACTCCAAGCTCTTCTTGCCTTTAAGGTTTGGGTTGAAAAGTCTATTGTAATTCTAGTGAGTCTACCTTTAAATGCGATATATACATATGTGTGTGTGTGTGTGTGTGTGTGTATACTTTTTTTTTTTTTTTTTGCTTTTCTCTGGCTGGTTCTGAAATTCTGTTTTATTGTTAGATATCTGGCAATTTATCCATGATATGTTTTGGAGAGCTTCTTTTTTTATCCTAGTTTTGTGATATTCTGGAAGTCTTGCTTGCTTACTTGTATGTTGAGCTTTTTTCTCAGATTTGTGATTTTTCTATTATAATTTCTTTAAACAAATTCATAATGTCATTTGTGTTATCTTCTAGTCATTCTGTAACTCCAATTAGCCTTAGAATAGTATTCTTAGTGTCATCTAGTAACTGATAGATGATTTTTGTTCTCTTATCTTTTTTGTGGCTTCTCTGAGATTTCATTATAATTTAACATTTTGTCCTCAATGTCAGACACTTCGTCTTTACATTTGTCACTTCTGCAATTTGTAAATTCTATGCCAGAATTTTGTAGAGCTCCACTTTCTTGAACTTGCTTTTCTCTCCTTAGGTGCCCCCTAGGTCTACCTTGAGAGAGTTTGGAGACTTTAGGGGGCCTTTTCTTGCTTTGTTTTCACATGTTCATATATATATATATATATATATATATATATATATATTTCCCTTTGGACCTAACAGTTGATATCTAGTAGAACAAGCATAGTTAATATGAGGATCTTTTCACTTAAGTTTTGTCTTTTGATGATATATTTGCTGCTTTAATTGCCAAGAGATAGTGTTCACCCCGTCAGCTATTCCATTTACATATTTGGGCCCTGATAGTATGTTATGAGCAGGGAATTATTACTAGATATAACAGCATCAACAAATCTAACCATACTTATGGTTATAGCCTGTATTTTCACTTGTCCCCTTTATCCATAACCACCAACCTATACTGTATTGTTTAATAACAAGATGCAAATGTAGAGGGAAAAAGGAAGAGAAAAGATGGAGGGATGGGGGAAAGAGGCATGTGAGTCAGTAGGGAGGGAAGTAAACAGGAGAAATAATAATATGTAAATAATTGGATAGGTGGTCAGATTCTGGTGGAGGCTATTTATATTTTGGCTGCAGGGTTAGTGTTAAGGGTTTGGCGTAGATTCTTCTGGGGTGGAATGTAGGGGAGGGAGGTACAAACTGGGATTGAGGATAGCTACAAAGTTGTCAGAACCTGCTGATATATTTGTGCACCTGGAAAATGAAGAAACTAGAGATGATAAGAGGCTAGGCAAGTCCAGGAAGAGTGAAAATAATAGAATAGAGAGTTTACATGAAAACAGAAAGTAAGTTTATATGAGAGAAGAGAGTGGGTGACTAAGAAAGAGCATATTATAAGGATAAAACTTGTTAGGAATTCTTAAAATGTGAGAAACAAGAATAAAATAAGCAAGTACTATTTCTACACATGCTAGAATTGAAGAAAATGATTGGAAAAAGAGGAAAGAGACAGAGACAGAGAGAGACAGATAGATGGAGAGAAACAGAGAGGCAGAGAGAGACAGAGAGAGAAGAGAGAAATCCAGTGGAGGCCAAGTTCAAATGCTCAAACAAGAGCTTATACATGTAACGCCCATGTGTACGCTGTGCTATATGCCCTGTGTTTACACACAATTCCCTTCTTGCCTTAGTTGTATTCTGCTTGCATACATCCACATGAATATCCCCTCTTTTCAAATTTACTCCCTTCCAGCCAGTAGGCATGCATCTTAACCTGACCAAAGACTTGGTTTAGTGACTGTTTTTACTCGAGTTGTAGTGGACTTGGCAGGCAGGGGGCACCAGGCTGAGATTTATGTATTTGGTTTCCAGCAGACCAGCAGTCCAAAGCTGCCATGAGGTATCAGGTGGAGACTCTGGGGAGTGCAAGGAAGGTATGGAGCACTGGGAGGAGACTCAGACTCACCTGGGATCTATGCTGGGTGCCAGAAGGAGACTCGTGGCCATGGGACCAAATCGAGGTGCCAATTGGAGACTCAGGTGGGTCCAGCATGTCCAATGGAGATTCAGCCAGGTCCATGACTGATGCGGGGTGCTGGACGGAGACTTGGGTGGGCCTGGGGCTGTGTACACTGACTCAGATAGGCACAGGCAGCTGGGTGGACTCAGCAGTAATCATTCATCCATTTATTTATCATCTCACTGCCCAGAGTTGGGGGGAAGGTTGTTGGGGTGAGCTCCCCTGCCCTTGGTGAGCTCTGGTGAGAATACTTCATGGGTTCAACTTCCTTAGTGTTTGAATAGGGCATGTGAGGAGAAAGGGGCCATACTCCAAGAGTCTATCTTGGGAGGTTACTTTCTACAGTGCTACGTGGTGCCCCCAGGCTATTTGGGAAGTTCTGAAGGTGGCTGCTCCATCGATGAGCAAGGGCTGGCCCAGGTAGAACTGCTTCCTCCCCTTTCTTTTTAAACTACATCCAGATGTTTGGATTGATCTACATGTATCTTCTTTCAAATTAATTTTCTGTGTCAGTGTTTAAGTCCTTCTCCTACTTCCAATTACTTGTGTTTTTAGCTGATTTTCCCTGAGTAGCTCTGACGTGATGCCTCTTCTAGTCAGCCATGTTGGATCTCTCTAAAGTAAGTTTTAAGCCTTCTATAAGATTAATAGCTCAAGATGCAAGGTTTCCTTTAACCTCAACTTATCTATGTTGTTACTTTTACATTAAATTAAATTTATTGTAAAATTTTTCCTTTATTCTACAACTATGCAGTGCCATCTACAAAATAATGGCAATGTCAATTATCCATGTGCATAATTATTTGGTAAGGACAATGAAATCAAATGTTGTTTACACAGATGATCCCTGCCTAGTGATAATTCAATTTAAGTTATTTTGAACTCAAAATATTACAAAAGTGTATGCTCTCAGTAGAATCCATACTTCACATTTTGATTTTTTTTTTTTTTTTTTTTTTTTTTGTGGGTACCGGGGGTGTCGACCTCAGGACCTGGTGCACCAGCAGGCGCCCGTGCCGCTGAGCGATATCACCGGCCCCTTTTTCGTATGTGCGTTCCGGGAGTCGAACTCGGGCCCTCGCGCTTGCAGGGCAGGCGCTTAAGCCGCTGAGCCATCTCACCGGCCCCATACTTCACATTTTGAGTACTGATGTTTCCCAGGCTAGTGAGTTGTGCTATAACGTTCTCTAGTGGTGCTGGCCAGTAACAAGGGGCAGCAGCTCCCCACGAACCATGTGATCATGAGGAGAAACAATCGATAACTCTACAGTGTACTGTGTTGCCAAGCTTTGATATCTGTAGATAAAGTGTATTAAATGCATTTTGACTTAATTCTATTTTCAATTTATTATGGAATTACAAGAGCAAGGTCGCATCATAAAGCAAAGAACATCTGTAATTAATTGTAGAAAATAAATTTTTGTCAACCTTTTAAAAATATGCCATTATTAAGGCTTATCGTTGAAAAACTATATCCTTTTTTCAAGGCAATTATTTTGGTAATTTTTACCCTAATTCTAGAAATACAACAAATATTCAAAAAAATGTTTGGAACTTCTCTTCACAATTATAGCTCAGAATCATGGAGGGAAAAGTCTGTTTCTTCATTTTGTTTTTAAGAATTGTAATCTACATCATGACACATTTCATTCAGAAAACTTGGGCCAGGTTAATGCAGGATTTCTGACCTATCATGTTTAATTTCAGTGAAGATGCAATAGGCAGAACAGCAGAACATCATGAAAATGTCTTCTATTCTTCTTCCCAGCTAGGCAATGTTGAGCAACTTTCTTAAAACTCCCAGGGACTCTATTCTCTATCACCAAGTGGAATGAAGTAACTACTGCCCTCCATCAGTTGTGAGGATTGTATAACATACATATGGACAATACTATGAAGTCTGTACAGATATATAAATGATAGCTGTTAGTTTTAAGGGAAAGGATTTTTAGTAGAAATCCATCACCACAAATTTTCTGCTTGCTAAGACTGCTCAAGGAACACAATACTCAGAATTTTTTCACCCTTATATTTATTCCCTTCTGCAGAGATAAAATAAAGTAGTTGGTAGTTAAGCTGGAGGAAAATAATTAGCCATACCTGGCCCAGCACTAGCATGGATTCATCTTGACTGTCTGTGCTTGAAGTTTAGAGAGTTTTGGGGATGCTAGCAATCCTGGTCTCCTTGCTGTGTCCACTGTCATGGACATCTATCACTGTCATTGCTAATTATGTTTCAGACCAAGAGCAATTCAGCAATCCAATTCAGTGTTTGTTATACACGTAATCAAAAGTGAGAGGTATGATAAAAAATAAGGTGAATGTTTAAATTTTGAAAATATATTACAGTAAAAGACACATTGCCATAAATCTCCCTCAAAATACTCCTCCCCCTTAGTTCAAACACACTTAACATTTTTGCGACTTTCTGAAGCAGTTCCGAAAGTCCTCTCCCTGTTTCATGAGTGTCTTTAGATGTGGTATCATGGTTGCTTCAATGTCTTGAATTGATTCAAAACATCTACCTTTCATTGTCATTTTGACTTTGGGGAAGAATCAGAAGTTGCATGGTGCTAGACCCAGTGAATGGTTGATGAGAATACACTGTAATGATTTTGGAGCCTGCCTTTTCATTAGATGTCACTTGGCAACCACATTCACCATATTTTTGGTCACAGCTCATAAAGACATGCACAAAAGATGACTTCCAGAACTGCTTCAAAAAGTGGCAAGGAAAAAAAAAAAGGGGGGTCTGGTGATATAGCTCAGCAGCATAAGTGCCTGCCTGGCAAGTGCGAGGTCCTGAGTTTGACTCCTGGTACCCACATATAAAAAAAAATAAAAAGAAAAAAGAAAAAAAGAAAAAAAGAAAGAAAAAGTGGCAACAACAATAGGATATGTGTGTTTGAAGCCAGGGGAGTATTTTGAGATGTATAAAAGACAATGAATCTTTAATGTAACAATTTCTTACTTTAAAAATTTACCGTACAACTGGATCACCCCTTGCATAACTTAAAATTTTGAAGTGGTCACATTAAATGAGTAGAAAGAAAAATCAAAATCCATTTAAATAATATATTTAGTTTAACTCAATATAGCCACAATACTATTTAATATGTAAATAATATAAAATTTAGATAATATATTTCACATTCTTATTTTTTCTGGCCCTTTTCTAAATTTGGAATTATTATAAAAATTTATTTATTTTTACTTACAGCACATCTCAATTTGTAATAGCAATATTTCAAATGTTTGTTGCCTGCATAAGGCTAGTAGACACTGTTTTAACAGCGTAGATCAGATCGAGACCTTTAACAGTTGTACATGTCAAAAATATTAGAAATACAATGTAAAAATCCCTAACTTCATGTATTTTAAAACAAAACCATCATTAACCAAAATGAATAAATAAAGGTTTACTCTGGTTAACTGAGTTGTTTTAAGTGACCTCTATTTTGTTTATTTTCCAAATGTGTATCAGTCATCCTTTCTGGAGGGAGTAGGCGTCATTTGCTGAAAATATGCACCATACTTAATTTCTCAGCTTTTTTCCTTCCCACATTTTTCTTCCTGAACATCCTTCCTATGAGGCCTGAAGGGCAAAAGTAAATGCCTGCAAAAATCTCCGCTATTTTGCCTGGACCCATCTTTTTTTTTTTTTTTTTTTTTTTTTTGATACCGGGGTCAACTCAGGACCTCGTGCGCCAGCAGGCGCCCATGCCACTGAGCAATATCACTGACCCTTTTTTCATATGTGGGTACCGGGAATCAAACTCAGGACCTTGTGCTTGCCAGTCCTGAGCCATCTGAGCCATCTCACTGGCCCAACCTGGACCCATCTTGATTTCATAATACCTGAAATTAGTTTGCTCCTCAATACAGAATGTTCACTATTAAAGCTGTTGTTATTTTGAATTTAATCCCCCTTTCAAATATCTTTCCGAAGAGATCTTGTCTTGCTTACCTTCATTCTTTTGCTTGTAGGGAAACATCATTCTTAGACTGCTATCTATTCTATTTTTTACAGTCATTGTTATTAAATTTGTTAACTTGAACATGGGAACATAGCTCATGCTAAAAAATAATCACACTAATACACAGAAAGTGTAGCAATTGAAAATCCTTAACACTTCTGTACAATCCATTAATTCTCTCAGGCAGGCAGATAATTTATGTGCCTATGTTTAATAGTTTTGGCTTTCCATATTAAAATATTTTAAATATTCAGACAGAAACAAAAAAATATTGTAACAGATGCACCTGTTCCTACTATCCAGTTTCAACCATTTTTAACAATTTACTATAGTTTGGAGTTTTTATTTTAAAGAAATGAAACATTTCAGCAACATTAAACTTTTCCACTAAATTTTATCTATTCTATTCTACCTTTCCTATTTATCCAAAACTTAATAATTACCCTCAATTTGAGGTATTTTTTCTTGTACATGATGTCACATTTTTAGTATTTTGTACTCACGAGCAACACAAAATATTGTTCTGCATTTCAATTGGAAAAATATTATTTTTACAACTGGTTTTATTATGCAATAGGTTTTTGAGTATTATCCCAGTTAATCCACTGGATCTAGCTTATTTATTTTAATCACTATCATAAATTGTCAATTCTTACACTGATAAACATTTACATTTTTTTCTAAGCTTTCTCCAATATTTCAAGGAACATCACACCATGAAAATGCCTATGTGCATATTAGTTTTATTAAGACATAAATACTAAAAGTACAAATTTTAGATCACAAAATACAATCATCATCAATTTTGCTGTATATTACCAAAGAAAATGATGAAATAATTATATGTATAATTTATTATATTTATTATAATATATATATCCCCAGATGTTTGATGATTATATTTGTGATAAAATATACTAACATAGGGAAAGTTAACATTTATTATTTATGTATACTGTTTTTCTGCAACATAAGTGAACATGGTGTGCAATGGCAAAGATCACTTCTTTGAGCCTCTTGTTCTTCTACATTTCTTGTTGCTGTCACAAGGAGGCAAGGTTCCACTTGCTCATGACTGGCTGGAAGACACCATTCCTCAACGTTGTTTCTCCCACTGGCAGCTTTGAGAGATGAGGTAATTTATCCCCTCAACTGAAAGTTAAGACAAAACAGCAAGTTCTTCGCCTGCCCGACATAAAAGCCATAAATTCCCCAAATCCAGTCTCCTTTCCCATGATCCAACACACACCACACACAGGCATCTCTCTGGGTACTACCTGTGCTCTGGTTTGAAGGACAAATTAGGAACCAGGAATCCACAGTGTGTATGGTAGCATTCATGCTGCGTTCTTAGCTGTGAGTAATGAGATGTCTGCCTTTGACTAAGGGGTCTTATGCCTTATGTCAGAATCCAAGGACTAGATAACCAACAAATGTAAGTTGTTTTTAAGTAGGGTGCAATAAAATTACAGAGACAATGGGCTGCATAGTGAGTTCAAGGCCACTCTGAACTACATAGCAAGACCCTGTCTCAAAAAAACAAAAACAAACAAAAAGAAGAAAACGAAAGAAAAAAATGAGTGTTTATTGGTAAATTTCTTCTTCTCTATTCTCCAGTAGAATATAATATGTTTACTTTAATGTGTTAAGTTTTCCTAAAAGCCTTTAGTATATTCTTAGTTTTATGTGCTTCCTAAAATTACTCAGAGGTGGCCAGAAATAACAGAACCAATGCTTTGCATGGAGATGTGCCATGGCACATGGGCTGAAACTGCAGTGAAGCTGAATTTTGTCAGTAGAATGTACAATTTAAACCTACTCTCATTTTCTACTCTTCCTCAATATATGTCTGAGATACACTGGATTGTCAACTTGACTGGCTTTAGAGATTAGTGGAGCACACTTTGGGTGTATCTGGTGAATTATAATGGTGTGATCTTGGGGTACATATCTGGTTCCTGGCCCCTTCTTGGAGTTCTTTCAAAGTGTTTTTTCCTGGCTGCCATACTGAACATCTTTCCTCTAACACAGCCACCTTTTCGTCGTGTTATTCCTGCTGTGGGGCAGTGGACTAAAACCTCAGAATTTGAATCACACTAAACCTCTCCTCCTTTAAACTGTGGGTATCAGGTATTTTTGTCCCCTCAGTAGAAAAGCTGGCTGATAACAAAGTCTTATGGAAAAGAACCATACATTTTGAATATGTTCCTATCTTCTTTCTATGGTCATATTTATTCATTTTTTTGTTCCTTTTCCCATTGTACATCTGATGAGATAATTTAACTATGAAAGCATGGTTCAACTTTTTCTGTGCTGTGAAATTCCTATGAGTATACAATTAGGGATTATAAAGTTCAGTATAAAATGATGTCTTAAACAAGGTTTTGTTCATCAAACTGGTTGGAAGTAGTTGCTACTCTTCTTCTTTCCAAAACTTTTGTGACGTTTCTTGCTGTACCCCATGCTTAATAGAATTACGTGATCAATCATGTTTAAAGAGAAAAGTGTCTCTCACACTAAAGATCAGATTAAAGAAGGAAAGAAAAACATAAAGAAGACAGAGAGAAGAGAGGGATGGAGGGAGATAGGGAGATGCAAGAAGGGGAGAGAGATGAATGGAAGGAAGGGAGGAAAGAAGGGATGGATGGAGGGGATATGACTCTATTAATTATATAAAATGCATTATTCAGACAGATTTGGAATTATGGTCTGGAAAATTGCTCCAATGTGCTAAAATGCACAACCTACATGTTTTATGTCTTTATGCTTATCTGTATTAAACCCTTAGCTCATTTTATTGTACTTATTTAGTTGCTCTCATTTTTTCTTAAGATTCCTTATAATATCTATTCTGCCTTAATTCTGTCACACTTTCTATGCTTGGCAACTGGTATGTAATATAAATATATTATTTTTACATATTAATTTAATACTGTCAGATATACTTTTTAAATTTTAAAATCATCCAAAAAAATACAGATCATATATCCTCATTTCCTTTCTGTCCCACAAATTGGCAAAACAAAATTCTACATATGTTCTCATAAAATAAATGCAATTGACTGACTGTCAGACTGATTATCCTTGTTGGAAGCATATTTAAAGCTGTTCACAGCAGTTACTCTCACTAATTAAAATGATTACAAGCATAATCACTTTCATTTGTATAATGCTTTATATTTTCAAAACTACAGTTTATATACATTATTTAATCTGATCTCATAACTTCCCTAAATCAATATAAATGGTATCCATTTAGTAGGATAAGTTGAATATACACACTTTTACACATAATATTAAAATAAATTAACTTCTGCAAAAGTGAAAGGTGAAAGACACATTTACTTATTTTACCTATGGTGAGCATTAATCTGTATCATTTGTGTTGACTTCGATCAAGCTACATCTGTTTATAAAACTGCTTTGATGTGTTTTACAAAGTAAATTGTCCCAAGGGTATTAATAGACTGAGCAGAAGAAGGTAGAATTAGCTTTTATTTTCAGATCTTAAAATCCAAAATGTCTCAGGGCTGAAACTATTACCATTCTCAATTCAATTTATAAATTCTCACTTTAATTTATGTCCAAAAATTTTCCTTCCTCGTCCCTGTCCATTTGTAATATTGCTTACTTCATTCCAGGTCTAAAATGTTTCCACGCTCAATCATGTTAAAGTGTAAAATTGTCTCTCAATTTGCAGATCACTAAGATGGACTTTCTTTGAGAATAATTAATACCTGGAGACCCAATTTAGTTCTTTTTGTTCTAATGTCCAACAAAGATCCTCATTTATCAATGTATGTTTCCCATGTGTCACATTGTTATCTAGAAAGTAGGTCACAGGAAGAACAGTATTGGCTTTTAAGATCTAGTATTCAAAGGTGCTGTTTCAGTGAAATTACATGTTTGCATGTTGCTTAGTAATCATATCTAAAAGGTCATAGTAGGGACAACCACAACCACATACGATGACAAAAGTTCAGGACATGTTTCAAGTTTCAAGTGGTAGAAAAGCTATTTCACCTGAATAATGTATTAATATGCAACCTGGAGAATTAATTTATATATGCAGAGTAACTTTTTCTAAACGATCCTACCCTCTTAAAGATAATACTGTAATTCATATAACTATGGTGTTTAGTAAGATTTTAATTTAGGGGCTATATTTCTGTCTTCAGTCCCTACTGAACTACACTGGAAGTTCAGTTAACTAAGACTGTTAAATAAGAGTGTGTTACAACCAAGAAAAACTTTGATATAAGAAATTTTAAATTACAGACAAAAGAAATATTAAAATTCATGAATGAACAAAGGAAGAGAGGAAGGGAGAGAAAGAGGAAGAGAGAAAGGGTGTTAGAAACCTAATTCATATTGCAGTCTCAAAATGTCAAACAAAGAAGTATGTCATGTAAAATATATGTGCTTTAGTATGTTCTAAAGCGCTGCATCCAGCGCAGCTCTCAAAGTTCTCCAGGGGAAAGGACGGTGGGAGGATGGAGAAATAAAGAAAAGAGTCAGAGTACAGAAAGCTGAGGTCAGGTGGAGCCCTCTCTCCCGATGGGAGGAAAGAAACTGCTCAACCACTGCAGTGCATTAATTTATACATTCAGCAGGTTGATGTCACGTTGACACCCATCTGCCTAGCAACCTGCCTGCATGGCAACCTAAGGGCGTGGTGTTTTCTGGACTGGAGCAGCTTGTTCACGTGGCTCACCTCAGGTGCTCTTTGTTCTCCTGACCACCCTTGCTTCAGCCCCACATGTGTGGTCCATCTCCAGCCTCAGCTGCTCCCCACACTAAAGTCTTATACATTTTCCATATTACCAATTAGTTTCTACATTTATAAGGTCTTCTCAGGGGTCCATTACTGTTTCCACCATTCACTTACTTCAGTCACCTTCATCACTGATAAGGAACTGTCATTTTGTCCAGGACATCCAGAATATCCCATGACTGTGAAGGCGAGAGTTTTGAATTTTACATCTTTTCCAGTAAAAGAAAAAAGTGCATTAAGTAGAATAGATTGTTGTTTTTTTACAATTGTACAGCAAAACATTGACTGTTTATTATAGGTCTCATTTCAAATATATATGGGGGAGAGACAATTTAGAAACTTAAGACATTTTCAACAGGTAAGTGACAAATATACAAAAAAGAATAATTCTGTTTTTTGGTTTCAGTATAACATTCTCTAATATGGAGCTACCAACTTAAACATTATGTCAAATATTACAAGGACTCAAAACATTGAATTCCAATTATAATTCCAAAGAGTGCTTTTTATCAATAAGGAAGAGTGTTGTACTCTTAAATCTAGTAATATATTCCTTATATTAACAATACTGTACTTCAAACTGGTAGAATGAGATGTATGCGCATCATGGAGAGTAATCTGCTTTACTTAAGCTACTGATTTAAGCACTAATCACATCTAAAATATACCTTCGCTGAAACATCTAGATTGATGTGGACTAACATCTGGATACTCAAGAAAGACCTTTGTATATTGATACTTAAAATTAAACACCCCACCAATTTAAGTTTCCTCCCTACTATTGTTATTGGGACTAGTAGAGGATTTCTGTTAGAGTAGTAACTCTATGGTCAATCTTATACTTAAAATTTTATATATAGTTCAAATTTTTTTAAAAATTATACTCGCAATTATGTTATAGGTACAATATTTTTAAAGCAAAGTAGAAGTGTTTAAGTAAAATCAATTGAACCTATGTGTCATAGTACCATAGTGTTATGGCTTATATCTAGATGACCCCAAAACTTCATGTGCTCATAGATGGGACTGTTTGCAGGTGGCTGGATCTAGAGTGTGTGAATATGGATTAAGGGTGTTTGATAACTAAATTAGTCCAGTGATTGGTTTAGCATAGTACTGGCTATGGATAATGGAATGACCCACTCTGGATGTATGTGGCACCATTCAATAGGCTTGTAGCCTGGATGGGATAAAAGGGAAAGCAGAAGAAAGGCTGCTGCCTCCTGCCTACCATGCCATGGACTGTTTCTCCTCTGCCGTGTCTCCTTGCATTGGAGCCAGCTGACTATGGACTGAAACCTCTACAAACTGTGAG
Organism: Erethizon dorsatum; assembly: GCA_028451465.1. Lineage (NCBI taxonomy): Eukaryota > Metazoa > Chordata > Mammalia > Rodentia > Erethizontidae > Erethizon > Erethizon dorsatum. Next base: position 89,672,595 of record CM051826.1, read on the forward strand.
CCAAATAAACCTGCTCTCCTTTAACTTGTGGGCCTTGGGTATTTTGTCCCAGCAACAAGGAAGTAATTGAGACAGATTTTGTTACCAGGGAAGTAGGATCATTGCTGTGATGATACCTGATTATGTGATTATACTTTAGTTGAAATTGTTAATTTTTCCAGTAAAGTATATAGGAAAAAAAATATTATTATGTTACAAAGCCTGTTTTGGTCACAAGAATAATGCCACAGATTTGACATATCTCATTTTTGGCACGTGAATCCTACCCAGCTTAGCAAAGCCAATTTTCTTTGTCAAAAAAGTCAATCAGGATTAGATTAACTACTTTTTTAACAGTCTGACATCATTTTCTAATTCAAATAATGGCATTAATACTATCTAGGAGAATGTAAAAACCATTGATATATAAGATATGAAATTCTTTATGCATAAATTACTATGGAATGGGCTGGTGAGATGACTCAGCGGTGTAAGCAACTACCTGGCAAGTATGAGGTCCTAAGTTCAACTCCCGGTACCCACACACAAAAAAAATTACTATGGAATAATAGCAATTATTCATATCTGAATCATTATTAAAATCACAGGTTCTAATATAATTAATTTCTAATTTTTCAGTTTATAAAATGGAAATGCTCCAACATTCTGTTTCTTATTTTGTAGAATTAAAATATAATATGTAGATAAAATTACGTATACACACAATACACCTATATGTACACATGTGTGTGTATGTGTATATTTTTCTGAAGTGAAGAGATGGAAGCAGTCATCAAGTTCACTGAATAAAGGTCAATGCATGAATGTGCTGAGCGCTGGTGTCTAATATTTGCAAGTAGTTATGTAAGAATCACATTTTAAAAAATAGAAAAAAATACTCAGGACAATTTTACTACATTATAAACCAACTGTTCCCATGTATTTAATAAAAGAGAAAGGTATTATTATTACTCAGACACATTGAGTTTGGGAGTGGATGTGTTTCTAATTTTTGATAATATGTGATGGGAAATATTCAACCATTTTATAAGGTAAAAATAATTTGTAAGTAAAATAATATTATTTCATGATATGATTTGATTAAATGTTTTATTAAAACATTCACTGAAGATAGCCATGATGGTGCTTGCCTATAATCCCAACACTGAGGAGGCTGAAGCAAGAGGAAAGAAAGTTCGAGGCCAACGTGGGCTCATAGTGAGTTCAAGGCTTGTCCAGTGCACACTGGCTGACTCTCTCAAAAACAATCAGACAAATAAACAAAATACACATCACTGACTGTAGGCAAAACTATGCAAAATGTCTGCTAGTTTTCTTCAATATATCCCAAGTTAACTTAAAATAATATCATAACCTTTACTGTTTTCTCTTTTAAAAGACTCATAAGTGACATACCTTATGACTAAGAAAATAACTGTTAGGTTACAAGACATTAAATATCATTTTTATATCCCTAATGTTTCATGAATGCTCTCTTTGACTTGAACTTACCAAACATTCCCTCAAGAGTAAATTATATATGGGCAATAGAAGTTATGAAAGCTTTACATGAAAATTGTCATCTATCTTTGCATCTACACTATGTCAAATGTCTTAAAATATCTCAACAAAGGTCAAACTACCCCATTTCTGAGCAGTGAATTGTATAAAAGATACCAAATTTTAAAATCACTAATGTGGACTTATGGAAACTTGAATTGTAAGTAAAGAACATTTTCTCTAAAATACATAGTTTGAATCATCCCATGCCTAGAATCTTTCATTTTTTACCAACAGAGCATAGCATAACAGCAATATTTAGGATGGAAAAGACTTTCCATTTTGTTAAGTGGAAGGACTATTGTGAAGAGAGATATAGAAAGGGGTAACTTGCCAGAAAAACAAGGAAAAAAAATACACCTTTTATGCAGGAAAGAGAATTGTCTTATAGTCAGTTTCCTCCTTGCTGGAACAAAATACCTGACATCCACAACTGAAAAGGAAAGTGGTTTATTTTAGCTCACAGTTTGAAGACTTTTCAGTCTGTAGTTGGCTGGCTCCAAGGCAGGGTAGAATCACAGAGGGTCAGGGGAGAATAGTAATGTTCAGGCATGGCAGACAGGATGCAAGAAGAGAAGAGAACTGGGGAGGTAGATAAACCCTCCAAGCCACGCCCTTAGTGATTTGTATCTGATCAGACCTCACCTTCCAACATCAAAGCAGCTATGCCACCCCTTCCATAATCCTTCCAAAAGGTCATCTATGAGCACTAGAGACTTTGAGGGGACATCTAGATATAAACCATAACAAGGATGTGTAAGAGATTGAGAAGCCCATTGGCTGATTTCTGTACAACTCCAGATGTTTCCATTTATCATATTAAAGACCATTTAAATGAGAATTTTCTATCTTCTTTGACTTAAGAAACTAACTTAAATAACTTATTGCACATTCAAAGTGAATAAAATAATTACATAGACCTTTGTTTAGAAGCACTCCGTAGCTAACAGTTTTGCTCAGGAATTGAAATGGTAACAGAGGATTAGTATAAAAAATTTTATTTCAGAGCAACTCCTAGGAAGGGAGCAATGAGAAGGTGATATAAATAGTAGAGAAGAGAAGATAAAGAGAGATATTTACTTAGAAGTTATAGTCTGAAAGGATAAAACTGAAATATAAAACCATGGTTCTTATCGATTGGTCAGATAATATACAATTTAATATAGAAAAATGTAGTTATTTTTATTTGCTTTTCAAAAATCAGTGATAATCACTTTCATTTTTTGAGATGATTATAGCAAACTGGAATATGCCGGAAATAAATAAAACCAAAGTGATTTAATAAATTATGTCATTCTGCCAATAATTACTGAGTAACTACTTATGCCTGAGTCTATGTAGATAGTAATTACCTTGCATTTCTTCCTAAAGCAATTTAAAATACATCTTCAATGTACATGGAGTGGAGAGGGAAGTCTCAAGGTAGGAAGTTTTTAAATTCAAGATTATTTGATTCTCAGGGCCCAAGTCTTTGAGAAGAGACATTGGCTCCTTGATTTATTATAACATAAAAAATGTCAATGGTCTTGGTATAGACTGCTTTAATATTGTGCACATCTACAGATAACGAGTTAACATTTTACTGATCTATAATCCCTTCAGTGATTTCTGCCACCTTTCATGAACTCCTAGGAGGCAGTAACTTGCAATAATGCTTCTAGGGGAAGAAACATTTTCAGAAGTTCAGATTTGCACTTCATTGATAGTTTCCCTACAGAGATAAGAGGATCAGAGTTAGTTTCTTCATAAGAGATGTAAGTTAAAGGAAAAAAAGGCCAACTTTAAAGCTTTCAGGACATCAAACAGAATAGTCAGATATTTTATAAAATATATATCTTAATATGCCAGCCAATATGTGTTTTCAACAGAAGAAAAACGTTGTGAAAATCCTCAAACAAAAATGATTTTCATGCATGCGAACATAAAGGTTAAATTTGGGCTTATTTTAATTCTACTGAAATATTTAAACTAGTTCTATCATATTGCTTCTTTTTTTCCCAGCCCTCTGACAAATAGACTTTACACAAAAAGTGAGACTTTTGCAAGCAAGCTGATGAATCATTATCAATTCATGAGATATGAATATGCAGTGAAATTTGCAACTAAAGGATATTAATAACTTGCAATTTTGCAATTATTTATTATGTTTCTTGTACACAGCAGGTACCAGTGCTTTGAACATTTTGAGTTTGTCATGTATCAGATAACTTCCAAACTAAATTCAAAACTTCTGGATACTGAGTGTAAAAATCATTCCTACTTATGCATTCTTCCTTCCTGAAGTCTTCTGTTTTTTTTTTCCTGAAATCTTCTTATGCTCAATTTTTACAACTACATATTTTGACTGACTTTTATACTTTTGCATTGAATTAATATTTTAAAGAACCTGAAGTGTTAGAAGATATATTTGAATAATATACAATTATTTTGTCTGCAGAAATATAAGAAATCAGAGTTGTGATGTTAACAACAGTGGACTCTACACTCTCCATGCAAAACTCAAGACTGTAAGTGGGCATTAGACAGATGAAATAAACTACATCATATATGTTTCTCTTCTTGGCACTCTTTCCAGACTTGAGAGGTAATTGTAGAAGGGGCCTATGACTAATAGAAAGTATATATTTGGAAAACTTTTGTATAGAATAAACTTTCAACTTTATAACTCAGATTTTTTTTGATTAACTTAATTCATTCTTTATGTTGCTTAAAACTAATACTATTAAAATGTTTACATAAAAAATCTATACTAAGGTTAAAGCTTGAAAATACTACAGTATTGTATCACCAATTAGGAACCTGGGAAAATAGATCTAAATAATCCCATATTCTATCCTACATACCCCACACCATTTCCTTTGCAGCTCCCTTACTAACTTCCTATCACCACACCAGTGCACAATACAGCAAAGCTACTTCATACACACTTTTATGGTTTCACAGATAATTTCTCTCTTCCTGCAATCTTCTTATTTTGGATGGTGTGGAAATTTTTTCCTCTTCTTAAGGCTTTCTCTAGTGGCTCTTCCTCTCTGAAGACTTTCAGGTCCTACAGTTTTGGTCATTCGAGTTTCTCCAGAAAGATGGAAAAAATGGAGAAATACGGAAACACATACATACATGCGTGAGACAGAGAGACAGACAGACAGACAGAGACAAGACAGAGACGGAGACAGAGACAGGGACAGAAGTTCACTTGAGTATAAAGGCTGAAAGACCCATGATAGAGCACCAGAAAAGCCAGTGATGTGGCTCCATCTAAGTAAAAGGCCTCAGGACAAGGAAGTTGTTATCACTCATTCTAGCACTTAGTTTATAGTGTGCGTGTGTGTGTGTGTGTGGGTGGGTGGGTGGGTGAGTGTGGGTGTGAGTGTGGGTGTCTGTGAATCCCTTAAGAACCAAGATGATCTCTTTTCATCTCTGTTTATTCTATAACAATCACTGTGCCACCCTCGTACATGGTACTGAATTAAAGTTTATTGAGTCGATAAATATTGCTAAGTTAAATGTAATCCATAGAAACTATTATGATTTAGAAACAAGCTAGACTCACATTCCTTTTAAGAAACTTTTTGCCTATTGTCTTTAATGTGAAATTGCTGAAGCGGGATAGTGATGATCCTTTTTTATGTGAAGAAAGTAAGACTTTTGGCTCGGATTTTCATTTGTGAAAGATATATCAGATTTTCAGTTCTCAAATTTTCTGTTTTATTTAGATAGTATATATGGTATGACAAATAAATGATATACTTGAGTAGGCTTTTTCAGAGAATTAAGAGAAATAGTTTCTCTGAAATAACACATATTAGGATTAAAACAACAATAATTTTCCAAGATTTCTCTAATTGCATTTGAATTCATTCGGGTTTTATTTTCTGTTCCTCTTTTAATAGGAATATTGACAAACCGGAAGCTAGGTAGAACTCTCCATCAGTATAGATGCTATTCATTTGCACTTGCTGTAACACCTACAGTACTCAGCTTGATTTCTTTTCATTAACCATATTTTTATTATTTATTTTCCTTCATTATTTTTCCTCTTTTCCTTTTTCTTATGACTAATTTATTTGGAAGTTCTCTATCTTGGTTTCCACTGGTGGTTGTATTTCTTTTATTAACACTGCTGACCTTATACATCGGTGTGCAGCTGTGTAAAGCTCCAATTACCAACTATTTATCAATTCCAGTTCTTTTCCACTCCTTCCCTTCTATGAAGAAAATAAGAATTTGGAAAATACTTTTATGTTCTTCAAGATGAAATTGTGGAAAGTAATTGCTTTCCTCTTCTACTGCATTTCCATTGGTCAGGTTTTGCTTTGGTTGTTTAGAGCATTTAGCAGTCTATACCTCTGTTTTAAGGACCAGGACAGATTGTGCCTTACCAGTCGCCGTATCCTTACCACTGAGCTCATGGCTGTGTTTGCTTTTCCCTTCTTTTCATTGAGATCACTGATTTGATTCACTTATGGTTTGCTAAGAGTTTTTCTTAGATACTGTTTTTTTCATTCATTCATTCATCCATTCTTTTTTTCTTTATTTATTTTTTGCAGTGCTGGTAATTAAACCAAAAGCCTCATGCATGCTAGGCAAATGCTCTATCACTGAGCTCCTCACTAGCCCTTGAGATCTTATTAGATGTAAAGACAATATCTTATGAAGGTTTATATATTTTCTAATATTTTACTGTCAAGTGAAAGCTATCTTACCTGTGTAGAAGATTCTGGATTGACATCCATTTCTCTTGAGTCCATATTATGTTTTCTTGTAATGCTTAGGGTCAGTGAGGAGAAAAATATTATTTTCCTTTCTATATAACTCCAGACTTATGTGTAGTACACTACAAGATTTTTTTTAATCTATGGAGTTTGGTAGTTTTGCCAGGATAAATATAGGTCTACGTTCCATCAATTCTGCCTGGAATTTAGTCGTCAATTTTAACTTCCAGATTCAAGTATTTCTTCACCCTAGGGAAATTCCCTTCTATATTTTTTCAATTACTGTCTCTCATCCATCTGTTTCTCTTTCTTATTCTGAAAGTTCTATTATCCACATGACTTGTGTGCCTACCTATTCTCTATATCTTTTCTGTTCCACGTCATAATTTTCCTAACTTTATATTTTTACTCAGTTTTGAGATACTCTTCTACTTGGTTTCCTAGACCATGAATTCAGATCTCAACAGTGAAAAAAATCATTTTTAAACATTCTTTAAATTTTTGGTTGGAAATCATATTCTTTTACTTTCCATAAGATATTTTTGTACTGTTTTGACTTCCTAGTGATAATAAATAGACATAAATAGACAATATTCAGACATAAATATAACAATAAATAAAAATATATGTAACTTGGAATATAACAATGTATATATTATCTGTATCTTTCCATGGTTGGTTACATGATTTTAAATATTTTTTAATTTGCTTTCAGGTTTTGGCTACATCAAATTTAACCATTTAGTAACCATTGCTAAGGTTTTCCTACAATAAGTGTTTTGCTGTTTTAAATATTGTGTAGCAATCCCACTTATGAATACATATTAGTGTTCCAGAAGTACCTCTACCTATGCGTTAATATCTAGGAGTTGAGTTGGTTTATGGATGAATTATTTTCTTTGAGTCATTTTCTACAATAAGTACATGTTATAATAAACAACTCATTATAAAAGTTAATTTAAAAGCTTAAAGAAAATATCTATTTGTAGTACAAAATTAGCTATTTCCATTTTTACCTAATTCTTCACTTAACTTTCTGAACAACCACCCTTTTCTTTGATTACTTCCTTCTATTATTTTATATACTTTTATTATCTTTTCAGAATGAAAATTTCTTCCAGGGAAAAGATTATTTTATTTATTTACAGAGGTCTTACAATTTTAAGACGTTTTAAATTCAGATAATTGAAAAATAATGACTAGATAAAAGTTATTGGACCGGTGATATAGTTAGCGGCATAAGCGCCTGCCCAGCAAGCGTGAGGTCCTGAGTTTGACTCCGGGTACCCGCATATTAAAAAAAAAAAAAGAAGTTATTGGCTTACATTCCACTGCCAATTCTGTTTACTTTTGGTGCAAATGCTTGGCATTGAAAGTAGGTGACATTCAGAACTTAGACACCTCTTTCCCTTTAACAACATGCACTAAGAAATTATGTTCATAGATTCATTTATTTTTTTCATTTCTCACTCATTCATTAAGATTTTATTTATTTATTTATTATTTATATTTTTTGGGGGGATACTGGGAATTGAACTCAGGACTTCAAGCTTGCCAGGCAGGTGCTGCACCACTGAGCTAAATCCTTGGCTGCTTCATTTATTTAGCACTAATTATTTTTGAGATCTTCAGCTTGGATGTGTTACAAATTTGAACTAACTCCCTGAGGTTAAGTAATCATTATGTACTTTAAATATGTTAAGTGAAGTAAGTCAGACACACAATATCACAGTTTCTTGTATATGAAAATCTCAATATATATGATATGCATATTATATATATATATTATATTAAATATATATATATATTTCAAAAGACAGGTAATAGGAAAAAAGAAAGAAAGAAAAAGTTACTGTGAGCAATCAGTGTGGATAACGTATCTAAAAGTGTACTTTGACTTAGTACAATTTTCTAACATGTTCTGTATGTTCTTTGGCCCATTATTCTGGTTTTCAATATGATAAGTAAGTTTATAATGTCTTATAAGATAAGTAAATGAATCTGATCCTGGAAAAATAAAAGGAGAGCAGAGGGAGAAGTTAAAAAAGGAACTGAAATGTTTCATGTAGATGTATCTATTCCCTACAGTGAATGTAATCATTATATACTGAAAACATGTAGTAATAAAGATTTTTTAAAAAGACATAATAATAAAAATTAAAATTAAAAAATACACAAATTATGAATGTCCCAAAGATATTCTTTCTCTTCTCACTAAATTTACTAGTTTAGTCTTAGCTGTATTTATGGCCTATTTATTTCCATTACAAAATTTCCCAATTCTGTTGTTGAAATAGCAGTCTACTATCTATTGCATGTGCAAGTATAACTATTTTGTTTATCAAACTGCTACATATTATCCTTTCCATTTATTAAATCAAAAAATTCAGTCTTATTCTTTACTTATCTGCACTTTTGCCTACCCTCTAATAAGACAGGCTCATTTTGAGTAATACTGTTATGAAGTCAGCAGAGTTCCAAAGAAATATTTGATCTTCAAAATTAGAAGTTCGTATCAGTTGGAAAAGGCTACAAATGGAAAGTAGACTAAATCCTGATATCGACTGTGAGCTGCGATGATACTCCAGTGTGCAGACAGATCGTTCAATTAATTTAGGGACCTGATGGCCTCAAGCATCGTAACAGTAACTACAACTAATGGAAAGCAAATGTTGTCTTTGCCATGAGTTTATAAGTGTGCAAAAAACTCTCTTTTATTTCCTCCTTTCTTTTTTTTCTTTTTCTTCTTCTTTACTTCATTTCCTTCTCTCTTTTCTTTTCTTTTCTTTCTTTCTTCTTCTTTTTTTTTTTTTTCAGTGCTTGCTAGTGATCAAACCCAGGGCCTTACACATACCGGGCAAGGGCTCTACCACAAGTTAAACCCTCAGCTCAGATAACTTTCTTTTAATACTCAAAAGTGTCTCACACTTTTTGAGAATATCATTTTAGACCCCAATTTGTATATTTCCTGATTAAGAGACAATTAACCAAGCCTATGGACAAAACACATCAAAAAGAACAAATCTTGATTTTAATATGGGCTTTTATAAATACAGGTATATGTATAGGTGTGGTATATTTTGCTAAGATGTATGTTTGTGTTTATATGTGCATTTATATACTGTGTATGTGGTACCATGTTAGTTTAAACTCACCTAACAATCTATACCTTCATCTTCCTCTTGATTCTCCTGGGGCAGCTGCTGCTTTAGCCCAAGGATGGCACCCAAGGCCCTATTTGTCTAAGTCTACACTCACCAAAGTGACTTGCTCATGCCCACTCATGTGTTGTAAGTGGCAGAAGAGGAGCTCTGGGGACAAAACCAGCATCTCATTGGCATCCCAAACAACCTTTAGGGGCCCAGTTCCCTTGGGCAGCAGTTTCAGTGCCTCCTCATGTGAGCGGGCAGCACAGCCCTGGCGTCATCAGTGTCGCCAGTGCCTCGGTCTTGCCCATAGACAGCATTTGTCTTGTGGATGGGGAATGGCTAAGGTAATGGGCCCAGGAGTCACAGGCTTCGTGAGTTTCCCTGTTCCCCGAACGTGGCCCTTCTGGGGTCAGGAGATCTTCATGTAGGGGTGGAGGAGGCTCATTGTACCCCAGCACCCCAATGGAAGGGCTTTTCTATTCATGAAGGGGGCTGCCACAAGGAGGAGCAAGCCAACTTCACACAGTAAATGTGAGCACAGAGTCTCTTGCCCGTCTCTCCACTTGGTCCACGGAGGGTGTGGATTTCCACGAAGCTGAGTGCTGAGCTTGCTGATTCCATGGTCCCGGCTCCTGAAGTGAGCCAGGGGGATGGTAGTCCCACCAGATTTCCCGGACATCAGGGTTAACTGTTTGGTCTTAGTACTTCCCTGACATATAGAAATCGAAGTGGGGAAAGATTTACTATATACAATGAGAAAACAGATTCTAACGAATCTATTCTGTACTGGAAATACCCTAGCTTCTCTAGGATCAATAGAATAAAAGGAAGTTATTTGTTGAATCCCTCAGACACCTTTCATTTGTCTTGACACACTAATAGAAAATACTAAAATCTCAAATGTAAAATCACACAGTAATTCTATGAGAAAGGCAATTCTTGATATAAAATGACATCTGTATAGTTAACTTGAATTAAATTCATAAAAATATACTGTAATTCTGTGCAGTGTGATACTGGAAGTTACTTGTAATTATGTCTCATGAAGGAATAAGTGAAGTTCTTATCCAGGCTGAAGAAATATTTTATAATGGCTCAGTCCAGATTATCTCTTTGATTAGCTAAATATCCCCTATTCTTCTATGGAGTTCTCTGTTGTAATGGTACTTATATTATATCAGTGCATTTCTTTAGTTAAAAATCATTTCCAGATTCATAGTTTGCAGTTGCTCAGAATTCTGATACTAAATACTACCATATTATCACTCCAATCATATCATGAAGTTTCTTGCTTAATTATGTTTTCACACACTACCACAGCTCTTCAATGTGTCCCTATCAACTATGCCTCTGTCGGTAAGTTGTGAATTCTTTCCATGTTCCCTGCACACCTGAAAAAGAAAAAAGTTCTATAACCCCTTTTTTTGCGATTCAGACTGAAAAGCATTCTTTTTTTTTTTTAATACGCGGGTACTGGGAGTCGAACTCAGGACCTCACACTTGCCAAGCAGGCGCTTATGCTGCGGAGCTCTATCACCGGCCCTGAAAAGCATTCTTGATCGAAGAGATGTTCTGACATTATATATGATTATAACTCTATCAAATTATCCCATTTTTACTTTAAAATTTGTCCCTCCTCCCATTTTATACCCATAGCTGCGTATCTAGGTTATAGCTCTTGGTTTGCAAGTAAAATGGATTCACACCATTTTGGTAAAATAAAAAGAAGAAATGTATAATAAAACTGAATCTGCAGCTTGTGGACCTTGAGGATAGGTAGTGAGGGTAACCTTTGGGGGAAAGAACTAAAATGTTATCAGAAATGAAGGTACCCCTCTGGAGTCCCTCCAGGTATCCTCTTCATTTTGTCATCATTGCTCTCCCACCTCCTTCACTCTTTTTTTTTTTTTTTTGTGGGTACCGGGGGGTCGACCTCAGGACCTCACGCGCCAACAGGCACCCGTGCCACTGAGCGATATCACCAGCCCCTTTTTTCGTATGTGTGTTCCGGGAGTCGAACTCGGGCCCTCGCGCTTGCAAGGCAGGCGCTTATGCCGCTGAGCCATCTCACCGGCCCCCTCTTTCACTCTTAAGGGCCACAATCTTTCAAGTCTGATCTGTTCTGAGTTATCTTCAACTCCAACCTCTCTACCTCAATTTCTTCCTTGCTCTACTTTGATAGGGAAAATGTATGTCCAAGGGCTTTTTAGTTTGCAAGTTTCTGTTCAGAAAAGAGCTCAAATTAAGTAGTTTCTCTGAATCTCAATTCAAAATTTTTGCTCTATCCAGGTGTCTAAAAACAATTGCAAATAACTGAATCCAGGAAAATGAAATCACCCCAAACTATCACAACCATCAGGACCCCCATGGGGATCTTGGCAGACAGGCTGAAATGTCCTATTACACTCAAAACAAACAGAAAAGTGTGCTTTTTTTTTTTTCAATGCATCTAAAATATAAGAACTTCTAGGACATGAAGAAAAAAGAAAAAGAAATTGCTTCTAGAATTTCTGTGGCAGTCAATTTTTTATTGATTTATCAAGTAAGTTTTCAAAACTTGAATTTGTATGAAAATAAGTTTATAGCTTCTTCAGAAAAAATTCCTAACTAAGCAGTCTATTGAAATAGGGGCCTACTGTGTCAGATTGAGGGCCTTGTAGTTCCTGTAGAGAGAGAGATGCAAAAGTAGTGCAGGAAAGGTAGCCCAACATTTCTTTTAAAGAGGCTCGTACTCTAGATAGGGTATGGGAAGATGTACACATTTCGTATATTAAGAAAAACATATTAGTCAGGTAAATCCTAGTGCTAGGTAGTATGATACAAGTTATTAGGGAAATTAGAAAAAATCAGTACTGTAGCTTGACATAGTTTTAAAAAGTTTAACATTGAATACTAGATCTAATCTGGGTCTTTAAGTATAGAATTCACAGTTCAGGAAGAGAAGATGAGTGGGGAAAAATAGAGGATCAAGATTATAAAGACGGGAATAAGAATTACTTGGAAAATTACTAATGAGACAAATCACTATCAGAAAAAATGTCGATAGGGCAAGTCTGATGCCAGATATAATATACTGATTACCCAAGCAATGGTTAATTTGATTACTCTGTAAACAAAAGAAATAATTTTCTAGTAAAATTTTTCTAGTAAAATTAGTTTTTTTACATCAAGTGTTATAATCTTGCACATAAAGTATTCCCACCATTATTTCAATTATTCACTATGGAAGTCTGGAAATCACAATGTTTTCATAATTTTCAGAATGGAAATTGATTCATTGTAGTTAGCAAAATAGGTTATTTTCTTATGATAATCTCCAGAAAATTATAGATGAAGAAGTTTATTAAATAGAGAACTGGTAAGCACTTAGGAAAACGATGTAGTTTCTGTAGAGTAAGCAAAGTAAATATCATGTTTAATAAAATTACTGAGTGGAAAGCCAAGAAAAGTATCATGATGTACCCTGATCATAGCAAAAGATTTGATAGTAGCATACTGTGCTTTAGATGAAAGTATCTTTCTTAGTTATAAACAACAGACTCTAAACCTGGCTGACTATTTTTAAATAGAAAAGGAAAATTAAGCCTATGCTAAAAACAGAATTGACTGAAAGATCACCAACTTTTCTACAAAACTAGGTTATTGGGAGGAATGGATTCGTGCTTGTTGTTCAGATGGCAGATACCTAACCCAAAGCCAGAGCACAGAGGAACTCCACAGAAGAAACCGTCTCTCCAGTAGTACTCACACCACAAATTACGTGATAGAGTTCTCACTCTTTCTAGTTAGTAAGTACAATATTGTCTAGTGAGTAGAAATATATGCTTTGAGATAAGAGAGTTCAGGCTTTCAACCTGATAGCCTTGGGAAACCTTTGGTTTCCCTGTCTGTGAATAAAATACTGAAGTAAGACAATTATTGCATAAATAAATCAAACTGGCTAACATAGTGCCTGACATACAAGAAATGACTAGGAGTACTAGTACTGGTATAATTGTACTTGTGCACAATTTCTACCAGTAGAGTGGTGCAGCTGTGGGACAGTACTGCCAACACTAGAATACATTTGTGACCCACAGAAAAGAAAGAATAATTCCAAAATTCACCATACTGTTTAAGGGAACATATAATGCTCTATTCACTTCTATCCATTATATTTGAGAAATAATTTTGAAATCTGAGTACTTAATATTTGGAGAAATGTCATGTAGAATTTGAAAAAAATTTAATCTGTGTAGTTCCATATATAAGCATAGGAACTAGTGAGTTAGAATGCTATGGAAATAGGGCCAGTGAGATGGCTCAGCGGCTTAAGCGCCTGCCCGGCAAGCGCGAGGGCCTGAGTTCGACTCCTGGAACCCACATACGAAAAAGGGGCCGGTGATATCACTCAGCGGCACGGGCACCTGCTGGCGCGCGAGGTGCTGAGGTCGACCCCCCGGTACCACAAAAAAAAAAAAAAAAAAGAATGCTATGGAAATAGATTCACATCCAGAATATGTCACCTCTTCTCATTACTGTATAAATTTCAAGTGAAAAGGATAATTTACTCCTCTTCTCACTTACACTCTATATCTTCATTCCTGAAGATATCTTAGAGCATAAATAGCCAAGGACAAAGTTATCTGCGTCTACTTTTTTCCTAATTGTCTGTAAGAAAATGTAACAGAAAAATGAATTCATATTCTAGAATAATGTCTACAAGTCCAAATCCTGAGAAGCTAAATGCTTTAGGTCCAGCACTATGGTATTAACTACTAAAAATGTCTGAATATGTCTATCAAAGCATAAAGAAAATATATTTGAAGAGCTAAAAATGGGAAATAATCATAGCTCACAATCAGTAGAAGAAAGACAAAGATATAAAAGTGCACAGACCAGCGGCCTAAGAGAAAAGACAAACTTGAGATATAAGGGAAAAAATGGGGCAGAAAAGGAAATAAGGTGGGGTAAGGAAAGGAAATATAGTTGGGGAGAGCCATTAAAGATTGGACCTGGTAGCCTAGCGGTCACCACTAAATGCAATGTAGGTATGGTTGATTGCTTTGGCAGGCATTTGCATTATATTCTTCAAATCAAATATAGATTTATTCTTACTTGAAAATTGGTCATTATTCCTTGCATGTAGCAATTAAAATTGTTTTGTATATGAGCTATATGCATTTCCAAAATAGATGCATCTAATTTGATTATTGAATCATATAATTAGTAAATGTTCTTGGTTTAAAAGTAAAAAGTTATTACTAATAGAAAAACTCAGATACATAAACAGGTAAACTTAACTTGTTCTTAAAACGTGAACCTGTATTTCATAATAAGCAAGTATCACTCAACTCGTTAACATAATTCTTTTTCCATCAGCACACATATTACAAAGACAACCGGAGCATCTTTCTTTTCTATATTTGGTGTCATCAAGAAGCTCCAGTTGACTGAATATATTATGTTAGCATGGAATCTTGTTGGCAAGAGCTTTATTTGACAACCTCCTCATTCCTCACCCCACCATCTGTTTTTCTTGGTTCTTAGTCATAAAGAAAAAGAAAAAAAAAAAAAAAAAAAAGAATTCTTTGCAACACCCATATCAAACTAACCTAATGCCAGATTTAAATTAACTCCAGAGAAAACTCAGCCTTTGGGTTCTTACCCAGGGTGGGTGAAGAAAAAATGTGAAAATGACTCAGAGAACTATGTAAATGAAGCAGAGCCACCATCGGGAGCAGAGGCAGACACTTTGCTACCCTCTGGGTTCCAGTGAACTAAGGCCAAACATTCTCACAAATGGAAACACATTGCAAAGTAAGTTATTTTTAACAGCAGATTGGAAGAACAAACTGACTCTTGATAATGTACTACAGTAGGTAATGTTTTCACATACCGTCTTTTTCATTTGATAGTAGATGTTTAATGCAAATCAAACTCACCCTTATAAATATTTAATTCTTGGGATTGTTACTGCCTTATTTACCCATAACTTAATTGCAACCAATACATCATTTTTAACCATAACTTAATTGCAACCAATACATCATTCTTTATTTCTACCTAATAGTTTTCTCCTCTTTCTAACGTCTTCATACCCTAAATATATTATTACTTTGTATACGTTAAGTGTTTATGAACACAGGCCAGACAACATGGATGATAATTTCTCGTATGGGATGTGTAATTATTTCAGGTTCATTCAAACACCAGCAAGTTAATTAAGAACTTCAATGCCCTTTTAAACTGTGCTTAGATTAAGATATCACCTTGGCTTTCTGGAAGTTTCTACCCCCTTGAATAGGGAGTATACCTTCCAAGTGTGTATATTTTTTTCTTCACCTGAACTGAAAACTCTTCAACAACAGTAATTTCTGTGAGTTTAGTGTGATCTTCATAGTTAGAAATTCAGACTCAATCCCAAAGTTAATGCTAAAAAACACAAGCTGATCTCATGGATGGTGACATCTGGAAATGCTTTATCTCTAGGCATAGCTATCCCACTGTGTTTTTGCTTAATTCCTCATAAAATTGTGTCATAATGGAAATATTTGAGGATGGAATATAATTCTATTAATCTGTATTTCCTGCTTTAAGCAAGTCCAGTACTTGGCACATAGAAAACACTCAAGAAATATATTTTCTTGAATTTGAGAAACTAACTCAATTAAACTTCTAAATATTTGCCTTTCAGTCACCCATAGTCTGTATTAAATCAGTTTTGTGCTTCTCTTATACTCGTGTGCATTACATTATCTTACATTCCAAAAACATTCTCTTTGTTGTTTTTCCTCTTGAGAAGCATTTGATCAAAAGATCTACAATTGCAAGCACATATTTATCATCCTGACAAAAGAACATTACTATTCCATTCAGACAGCAACCTTTGTAGCTGAGAGTTACAATAGAGTTCTCCAAAAATAGTCCACATCAGTTCCAGTCAAGTCAATTGTAGATTTATTGGAAATACTCTCATAATGGTTGTATTTGTGATGGTGATAATTGTTGGGCAAAGCATTTATGATTTTCTGCAATCTCAACTACTTTAGAAAACTTAGTAACTTTATATGAATGAGTATAGCTTTCTTTCAGCATTCAGTGTAAACTTCATTGATTCTTTTCATGACTTATTAAGCCAGGGGACATTTATATTAAGTGAAAAAATGCATATTTGACTATAACATCTTTTTTTTTTGTGGGTACCAGGCATTGAACTCACAACCTCGTGCGCCAGCAGGCACCCGTGCCGCTGAGCGATATCACCAGCCCCTTTTTTATTTTTGTATGTGGGTACCGGGAGTCGACCTCAGGACCTCGTGCTTGCCAGGCAGGTGCTTATGCCGCTGAGCCATCTCATTGGCCCCTGACTATAATATCTTATGGAATGGTTTTCAAAAAGTTTTATGAAAGAATGTATAGTTTATATATTGACTAAATTATGTGTGTGCTTATTCACACAAATGTGACTTGTTTCAAAAAATTTCTGAATCACTCGTAACTGCTGTTTAAACCAGAGATAATATTATTTAACATTAGCATACTGAAGACATTTATGTAAATATAGTACCTATATTTTATGTATTATTTTAACTAGGATGGGAATAGGAAAATCTAGTCAGTAATGATGAAGACCTGGGGCACAGATGAGTTGGAATAATATTCACAAAGGAATAAGATAAGCACTCATTCTCAGAAAGAAGCAAGAGTCTAAGATTTCCCTGGGTAATTGGCTTCATAGGGGTCTGAACACGAGTATTGTAGTCTCTTCCACGAAGAACAGGAACGAGACAGGAAGTATATTCCTAGAAGGATGGAAGATAGGGGAATAATATTTTTCCAGCATTACAGAAATAGTACCAAAAGAACTAAAGTACAGCTCAATTGTATGAAACAAGACTGCAATAATGAGAAATACAACATAAATGAAAGTCCTCAGCACAGTCAGTGAAAATCCTTATTACTAGGCCTAGTCCGTAAAGTCAAATTGAATTAGAAATCTGGCTGACTGATGACAAAGAAAGTAAATAGTAACCCAGAAAATTTTTTTAACCTGCTCCAAATTTTCAGGTTTGAAGTAGGTAAGCCTATAGAAAAATTTTAAGTGAGTACAGAGAAACGAGTGCAAGCTATGCGGGAGTAAGGCCTGCACTTACTGCATTTGCAGCCTCTGGTCTCACTGTATTCTGTCAAAGTTACGAAAATCTAAGAACATTTAAAAGAGAGGAGACAGAGACTGTAAGATTTTCATGGCCATCTACTTTTCTGTAAAAGTGTATAAAAGGAGGGTACCTTTAGTGGGGTGATGTGTTCTTTTTAAGAAAAAAAAAGAATAATGAATTTTCTATACTGTCAAAAAAAAGTGGAAATTTGAATAAACGAAAAATTTGTTCTGAGGGAGAATAATGATGAAGGAACTAAAATTTTCACTGTTTTTAACTTATCAAGAGATTCAACTTAGTACCTGGAGAAAGAATAGAGAGAGAGAGAAAGACAGAGAGAGAAAAGAAAGGAGAAGAGGAAAAGATCTTTTCTATCACTCATTTACTATGACTTCTTTTAAAATGTCTTTCCGGGCCGGTGAGATGGCTCAGCGGCTTAAGCGCCTGCCCGGCAAGCGCAAAGGCCCGAGTTCGACTCCCGGATCCCACATACGAAAAAGGGGCCGGTGATATCGCTCAGCGGCACGGGTGCCTGTTGGCGCGCGAGGTCCTGAGGTCGTCCCCCCGGTACCCACAAAAAAAAAAAAAATAAATAAATAAATAAAATGTCTTTCCTTTAGAATAAAAAAAATAATGCTTTGAAAAGAAGCATTATAACTGTACTGGTGAAATTACCAGCCCCCCTTCTTCTTTATCTTTCCCTACTTAAGAGTTTAATCCTCAGAAATCAGCCTACAACTACGTATCTCCCTATGCAAGTATTTCGAAATCAGTATGTGTGATGTGCAAATAATTCAGAAATCAGACCTTTAAATGACATCTTAAGTCTATTAAAAGGTTAATGAAAATAGAGCCTACTGTGAAAAACACATTACTGTGTGCACAATAGAAATAGGGAGGCTAAATAATATATTAAAATTAACCATTTCAAAAATATCACTGATTTAGAAAAAACTGTATATGTGTGTGCATGTGTGTGTGTGTGTGTAGAAACTCAGTATGTCTCACAACCCGCTTGTCTGAAACATATAAATAAACTGAATAAATGCATACTGACCATCCAATTTAAGTTCTGCAAGAAACAATACATATATGGAAATAGCAGAAAAAAAACCAGAGACAGACCTCTGAAATTTCAAGGGAATGCTGAATTTGTTGTGAGTTTATAAACATTTTATAAGCTGATGAATTTTCTTTCCCTTTTTGCCAGCTGACGTGAATTTTCTCTTCCATCTGCAATCACAAAGATGCAAATATGGCAGCTTTATTTGGATGCAAAAAAAATGAATCTAGGTCATTAAATAATTTATGCTATTTGGGCAGATTCACACCCTTTTGAACTCTAGGGGAGGGGATTCAATTCCTTGCTTAGGTGTTTGACTTTAGTACATGACCTTTGAGCCAATATCTTAAATTGCCTGAGCCCATTTCATCATCTGTAAAAAGAGAAGCAACAAAATCTACTTCACTATTCTTACAGATGTTTGCATGAATAACAGGAGTATAAATTATATAGCTGGAATGGGTAAAAATATCATAAAAGTGCAAGGTTTAGGTATTAATCATGGCATTCCAAATCAATTATTTTCTTATCTGTGAGGACACTTAGGTCTATTCCTAAAATATGAGAGCATTCTGGGATATGAATTGCCCCTGCTGACCTATAAAAAGATAATTACAACAGTAAGAAAAATTTTTATTCATTCAGTACATTTTTAAACACTAGGCAGCAGGTAATATATTAATTACTGTGAGCATTGGTGAAT
This sequence comes from Erethizon dorsatum, assembly GCA_028451465.1. Lineage (NCBI taxonomy): Eukaryota > Metazoa > Chordata > Mammalia > Rodentia > Erethizontidae > Erethizon > Erethizon dorsatum. Next base: position 89,691,905 of record CM051826.1, read on the forward strand.
GAAATAAGTATACTTATTACCCTGGTGGAAGTTACCTGTAATGGTGAATCCATTTATACTGTATTTAATTGTGCTTTTGTTTTATAAAACAATCTCTTTAACAAATGAATAACAATAAGCAAATTCTTACAGATCATACCAATATGAATAATTAGTCTGCTTTAGGTCAAGACCCCATTCTTCCTTGGTTACCAGGGGTTTGCAGACTGTGATTTACAATTTAATTATCCTCTACCAGTCTAGCTGTTTTTACACTTAGTCTTTCTTGCCTAGACCCAGGTCTTGCATGTTCAGATCATAAAACATCTATTTTTACAACAGAATACAACTGCAGATGAACTGAAACTTTGTTTTTCACGGGCTCAACATTCTGAATGTTATTCTCAAGGTTAAGAGAGGCTGAGCACCTACATTAAGAAGCAGGTGTACATGAGCAATTTGCACCCTACGCAAAACATCTGGAGGCAAGTCCCCATGTCACCACCTCAGTAGAGAGTTCTTAATATGATAGCCCATGGCCACTTTTGACTGGAAATATGCCAGTTACAAGTCACCCTGTAGAGTTCTGACCAAATGCCAGACTGCCTCAAGAAACAGTCTAACCATCAAACCATCTTATAAGGATTTTACTTAAATTGTCTCCCCCATGAGAAATAAGATTTCCTATGAAAGAACCCATTTTCATTTAGGCCTATGAAAAATTCACAGAATCATAGGAAATGTGGAATCATTCAGTTCTCTTTTTTGGGTTAGATCTTTGACTGTGTAACGATAATAATAAGAGATAACAAAGTGTGCATGCATGTGTGTATTTTTTTTAATTTAATTTTCCCTGAATCCTTTGAAGCTAGGTAGAATTGGACAAAGTCAGCTAATTTGTTTCTGTAGTATAGCAAAAGACAGATTCAAAGAAGAAAAGGGCATTGCAGCTAATTTATAGCTCATCAAAATCAACCTACTAGTACAGGTTCATTAAGATCAACTGAATACAACTGAATAATGGTCAGCTCAACTTAGTGAAGTTCAACGCAGGGTGACAGGGTAAATCTCAAACTTAATAATTATAGCTTGAGTTGAGGGGTTAAGAGAATTGATCCTACATTTACCACAGCAAAACCCCAATTTGTTGTAAATTAAAAGAAAGTAGATTCTGTTTATACCTGTTCTGATTAATAAAAGACTAAGCAGGAATTATTTTTCCCAGCTGAGATTTTCCCATTATCTTTTCATAACAAGTACATAGATGAATGAACGATTTATGATTCAGGTTGTTTTTTGCTTGAAATTTCTTAATCTATCAATGAAGGTGTCTAAAGAAGCCACCTTGGACATTAAAGATACAGACACACACAAATGTGCACACACACACACACACGCACAAGCACAAAGAGTTATTTTACTCCTGGTAAAAATGTGGTTGATGATTTTGAAATAAAAGTTAGATTTGAGAAGTAAAATAATGATGTGCTTAAGCAGGAACTATGGAGCCAGATTTCCTCCATTCAGTCCTCTTGCCTAATTTGTTAGGTACATGGGATTGGGTAATCATTTGGCTTCTTACCAATGAAATTAGGGTTATCATAATATTTACCTTAAAATTTTTTATTAGTTTTAACACTTAAAAAGCTCTTAAGAGAAATGCCTGTATCAGATTTACCTTATACACAGGTCTTTTTAAATAAATAATACACTAAGACAATTTTCTTAGGTGACTCATAATTGGGTTCAAAAGCCAAATGAAAACAAAATAAAACACAAAGCTTTAAAATATTTTGAATAAGAACATGTCATTAAAATGAGTAAATGACCTTTCTTATGGTGACCACTTAAAAGAAAACATTAGTTTGAATGTATAAGTAAGTAGAGACATGTTTTTTATTTTTATTTATTATTTTTTGTGGGTACTGGGGGTCGACCTCAGGACCTTGTGCGCCAGCAGGCACCCATGCTGCTGAGCGATATCACTGGCCCTTTTTTTGTATGTGGGTACCGGGAGTTGAACTCAGGACCTCGCGCTTGCCAGGCAGGCGCTTACACAGCTGAGCTATCTCACCGGCCCCAAGACACGTTTTTTAAAAGCCAGTTTATTTCTCCCAATCCCACTGTTTATGATGGCCTAAATCTGTCTGCTAATCATATCAAAAATATTGCTTGTGTTGTTTAAATTCCTCTGGAACAGGAGAGGAGCTTTGAAATTAGAAAAGTGAGATCTAGTATGTCAGACACAATAAAGGTTTCTTCATTTTCAAGCTTTTACAATGTCATTTGCTTTGAAGCTAAAATAAAAAATAAGCATAGCTATTAAGAGTCTAGGATAGAATTTATGACAAATGACTAGAAATATAGAAAATTAGAATTACTTAGCTATTGTAAATTTGTGTGAAGCACACAGATATACAACATGCACAAAGCTTTCTTTAAAAAAAATATATTGTACGGCCGGTGATATAGCTCAGTGGCATAAGCCCCTGCCTGCAAGCACGAGGTCCTGATTTTGACTCCCAATACCCGCATATAAAAAAAAAAATGTAAATTTCAATTTATATGAGTTAAAAAATATTGGAATGTTGGTGTCAATACCAAAGAATCACAACTGTGGAAACATATTCTAAATTTTATTTGTGAGGAATTAGATAATCTGGCAAATTTATTATTTTAATTTCTTAGAATATATTTTCTCAAGGTCAGAAAAACAGCTGGGAAGTTTTATTTGTGGTGGTTGTTTCTGAGTGGGTGGGGTATTTGTTTTGTTTATTACCCAATCCTGTGTTTTCTTCACTTTTACATTATTTTAAAGCAAAATTTAATTTTACAATTTATTTTAGATATTAACGTGATTTTGTCATTGAAAGAGTCAGATTTAATGGGAAAATGTAGAAATAATATGTATAGTTTATCATAAAAAGCTATCAACAAATGAAGACTATGCAAAAAGAAAACATGACTTTGTAATCACAGTGAGCAAAAGTCTAAGTGTATTTAGCAATTGCCAATTTTCTTAGTGACCTACCCTCACTCTAAAACACAAAGCTCTGTGCTGAGTAAAGCTAGTAATATTCACATCACCTCCTATCACTCACTCTGCTGTCCTCATTCACTTTGCCCCAGCTCACTCAGGCTTCATTGCTTTTCCTGAATTCACCAAAACTCCTCCTCCATTAGTTATAGTTCTCCAATGAAAAGAACCAAAAGAACCAACAGGATGGGTGTGGGTGTGTGTGTGTGTGTGTGGGTGTGGGTGTGAGAGAGAGAGAGACAGAGACAGAGACAGAGACAGAGACAGAGAAATGTTTTTTCAAAGAATTGGTTTCCGTGATTGTGGAGACAGAAATCTAAAATCTTCAGGTTAGACCAACAAACTGGAAATACAGAGAAGCATTATACCGTTTAGTTCAAAGGAATTCAGCCAGCAAGATTCCTTCTTGCTTAGGGGGAGGCCAGTCTTTAATGCATTCAAGCCTGAAACGTACAAGAAGAGGTCCACCCACATTCATCACTGAGTAGGATAATTTATGGGAAAATATTAAGCCAACCAACTTAAATGTTAATCTCATCTAAAAATACACTTTCATAATAACACCCAGAATAATGTTCAAACAAGTTATCTGGACGCATTGTCCATCCAAGTGGATATAGAGAATTTTAGCATCAGCTCACCATATCCCAGTGAAGGCCTTGGCACCATGCCCTGATGGTGATGTTTCTTCCCAGGCATCTTTCAGACACTCTTCCTCCATCCTCTCCTGCAGGTCTCTAGCCCCACTCTTTGTCTTCCATGCTACTCAGGCCACTTGACTATTACATATCCTTTGCACCTGTTTTTCTCTATTTCTTTCTCTTTCAATTTGCTTGTAATAAGACAAGAGACACTGTGTGTCTTTCTTTACTATTCTTGACTGCCCTAAGCTAGAACAGCACTGATACCTCACAGACACACAATAAATATTCACTAAATATTTAATATTTAATAAAATCAAATGAATGGATATATGGCCAATTCTGTTTTCAATCCATTCATTATACAGAGATGTATCCCTACAATCAATGGAGCAACCATGTTTTATACAAGTATTGAGTGTTAGTATGAGCTAAATTCTGTTGGGAGCACTGTGCTTCCCTGACAACTCCCCACTTTATCTCATCTGCATTGTATCACTTTGAATCACACTGCTTGTCAGAGGGATTGAAAGTCCAACCAGCTTAAGCAAAAGGAGGACTACATTGGCTCATGCTAACGTCAGAGCTGCTATGAGTAGATTCAGGTACTCAAACATTGTGGTTACTATTGGACTGAGTCTTGTTTTCATTTACATTTCTGTAATGGACATTGATATTAAACATTTTTCATGTATTTATTGGCCATTTGTACTTCTTCTGAAAAGTTTCTATTCATTTCAGTTGCCCATTTTTTGATTGAGTCTTTTATTTTGGAAGGGCCTAATTTTATTTAGTTCCTTATATATTCTAAATACTAGCTGGCAAAATTGTTTCCCTATTCTGTAGGCCATCTCTTCCCGCTGTTGGTTGTATCCTTTGCTGTGCAGAAGCTTTTAAATTTAACATAATCCTGTTTATTAATCTTGATGTTATTTCTTACACAGTTGGGTTTCTGTTAAGAGAGTCCTTGTCTATGCCTATGACTTCAAGAGTTTTACCTATCTTTTCTTCCAACAGATGGTTTCTATTTTCATATTTAGACCTCTGATCTATTTTGATTTTAGTTTCCTACATAATGAGAGATGTGGGTCTACCTTCAATCTTGTGCATGTGGATAGCCAGTTTTCCCAGCACCACTTGCTAAAGAGGCTCTCTTTCCTCCAGCATATTTTTTTGTCCCTTTGTCAAAGATCAGATGGCTGAATGTGCCTGGGGATGTTTCTGCATCCTCTATTCTGTTCCATTAATCCAGTCTGTTTTTATGTCAGTGCCATGCTGTTTTTTCACTGTAGTTTCTTAATATAACTTGAAGATGGGGATTGCGATGCCTCCTGCTTTGCTCTTACTGTCCAGAGATTCCTGAAAAAATATAAATAGAAATTCCATTTGACCCAGCTAGTCCCCTTTTTGTTATCTTCTCAAAAGAGTGAAAGACATCATATTACTATGACACATGCACACCCCTGTTTATAGCAGCAAAAATTCATAATAGCAGCCTATATGTCTTATCAGCCTATGTGTCCATCAACAGATGAATGAATAAAGAAACTGCTGCTTACACACAATGGAGCACTGCTCTGCTGTAAAGAAGTATAAATTTGAGTCATTTTTAGGAAAAGGATTTAATTTGAGACCATAATGGTAAGTGAAATAAATTACACACAGCTTAAAAATTGCATGATTTCTCCTATATGAGAAACCTGAAGTATACAAAAAATAAACAGCAAAGTAAAAGTTAGATAATAGGAAACAGATCTTTTGCGTATAGGAACAGGACCAAGAGACAAAGGAAGCGAAGAGATAATGGAGGAAAAGTAGATGAAAAAACTATTAAAATATGATTTGAACATGTACTAACTCCCCACTGCCCACAGTGAATGTGCTCATTATGTACTGCAAACATGTACTAATAAAAATTTAAATTTAATAAAATTCAGAAAAAAGAATTGATCCCACAATCTCCAAATCTCCCTTCAATTTTGCATCCTGTCCTAAATCAGCTTCTGCCAGTAACTCCAGGCCCACATGCACATGCTCAATGTCTGGGAACAAGTAATAAAACAGTTCATCATTTTATCCCTTCAGAAAATACTTCAGGTTTGGGCTTAATGGCACAAGTGCCTTCTTAGCAAGCACAAGGTCCTGAGTTCAATTCCCAGTACCAAAAATGTAACAAAAAACCCACTTCAGGGTTTGCTTGAATTGAAGTAATTTGGATTCAATGCCTATGTCTGTAGCAATCTCTGTTTGTGAAATAGACAGTGCTTAAATGAGCAAAGCCTGCATCATATTCTCACTACTGTGACTGGGCAGTGAGCCAGCTTTATTAAAGCTGCTTTATCTCAGAATTGTAAAGAAGTGGTTGTTTCTTAAATAAACTCATTTATTTTAGAATAATTTTAGATTTCCACAAAAATTGCAAATATACTATAGAAAGTTTTTATGTACCCTCTCCCCAGTTTCCCTGTTACTAACATTCTGCATGAGTGTGGTTAATTTGTTAAAATTAATGAGCCAATATTTATATATCATTATGAACTGTAATCCAAGCTTTATTTAGATTGCCTATGTTTTATCCATCCAAGACATTGCACCGTTACATGTAGTCATCATTTCTCCTTAGGCTACTCTTGGCTACAACAGTTTTTGAGTCTGTTTTTGACATCCTTGACAAATTTGAAGAATAATTATCAAATACTTGACAGAATAACTTTCAAGTGGGATTTGTTTAACTTTTTTTCATCATTAAATGCTAGCTATGTGTTTTGCGGAAGAACATCGCAGAAGTAAATTGCTATTTCTAAACATCACATCAAGGGCCTATAATATTATCGAAACTTAATACTACTACTGTTAATCTTCATCACCTGCCTCAGGCTGTGTTTCTGCACTGAGAAGTTACTCTATTTCACCCCATTCTATATTGTACTTTTCAGAAGAAGGGTAATATGTGTAGCCCATACTTGAGTTAGAATTTATGCTGCACCTTCTTAAGGGGAGGGTATCTTCATAAAGTATTTGGTCTTTTGCATGAGATACTTGTCTATTTTCCCCAACTTAATTATTTATTTATTTATTCATATCAGCATAGTCTCATGCATATTTACTTTATACATTGAGCTGTAATCCAGTATTACGTTATTTACTTTATTGCTCATATTTTCTAGATCTGGCTGCTAGGATCCCAGTCAGTTGCCTCCTATGTTCCTTTCTGTATGACTAAAGTTGTAAGATTTCTTATTTTCTGACACTATAAGATGCTCCAGGGATGGAATTTAAGCATAATGATAAGAAGAATGGTGAATGACTTTGCAAAAACAAATGAGGCCAACCACAGTTGTCAAAACCTTCATAAACAAACCAAGATGTCTGAACAAACCTAAGATTCTGTTCCATATGTATAATGGTTTGTTTTATTTTTCCTCCCAAAATTTCTGACCTGATAAACTGGAGACTTTTATAGGTAAATGGATGCAACTCGAGAAAATACTCATAAGTGAAATAAACCAGAAGCACATGTGTAAGCATCGTATTATCTCTCTAGTATGAGAAACTGAAAGAGTAAATAAGATCCAAAATGTACAATAGATATGGTGAATCAAAAAGAAACTGGTCAAAAGGAAAGAGAGACTGGAATAGGGAAAAGAAAGAAGGGAAAGGGAAAAAAATTGTATATATATATATATAAGATGGTTAAGATAGATACACTACCATTTTTACTTAGTTCATTGAAGAGTAAGGTTTGTGCCAATAATGTTTGGACAATTGAATGCTAATGTCTGGTGTCCTGAATAACTAACTTAAAGATAGTAATACATAATGTATTAACCATTGTTACCCTCCTATTATGTTGTTTTGAAAATTTGTTCTTCTTTTGATTTGTTTTGTTTTTTTCTTCTCTTTAAAAAAAAAAAAATTTCTGACCTAGATTTTTAGGTTACATATGCCTTGACTTATACAAAAGTAGTTTTAGAAAAGTCTGTACATAATTAAATATTGAGGGTGGCATCCCAACTCCAAAGCTAAGATCCACACATGTGGAATGTGCTTCGTTCAGTTCACATATCCAATTCAGTAGTTAATATAGAAGATGCCAAATGAAAGGTTGTTTGCCTAAAGCCAGTACAAAAAAAAAATCTGCCTTATAGAATTCAGTTTTCATATAATTCAAAGATTTCCTTTTTAGAAAATACTGTGTTTTATGCCACATCCAAAAATCATGGATTATCACAGCTTGATAGTAAACTGCCCATTTTATTGTATCAATCCCCCTAAAACATTTTCTTCTCTGGATCCTAGTGTACAAATGCTTATGACAACAGAGCAAAGATAAGGCAGAAAATGAGAAACATACTGTGCCAAACACTGATTACGTAAAGAGTATGATGAACTTGGTCTTTATCATTTCTCTAAAACACTGTCCCATCCTGTGTATCTACATCTAGTCATTACTGGCTCCTGTAAATGATTCAGCCTTTAAAATGACTATTTAGCTATGGTGTGGTGGCATACACCTGTTATCTCAGCACTCGGGAGGCTGAGGCAAGAGGATCATCGTGTCTGAGGCCAGCCTGGGATACATAGTGAGTTCGAGGCCAGTCGGAACTATGTAGTGAGACCCTGTCTCAAAACAAAACAAAACAAAACAAAAAAATAAAATAATATGACTATTTATCCTACCAGCAACCCTTCAATCTAAAGAAACTTTCTCTTAATATTATATATTTACAGTCTTGAGCACTATTATTCCTTAGAAGGCATCCATTATCTACAGACAACACTTTCTAGCACAGTGACCTTCAAGTGTAGTCTTTAAGTGCTAAAATTATTATTGCTTATTATAATTTCCTACTGATTTTAGAAAGTTCTTAATGTAATTTATTATATTGGAGGCTGGAGAAGGAGAAAAGTATAGCGTGCCTCGTATTACTGGTAAGTGGAATTGTTTTCATAGAAATTTCTATACTCTCTGATGGGGTTGATAAGGTCAGTGTATATTGTATTTTCACAATTGCATGGCTCTCTTGGGTCCTGTTTTCCCAGTATCACCCACCTTGAGGTTTATAGCCACTCTTATAGCCTCATTGCAAAATTCATGTTCTGCACTTTTCCTCTTTTTTGTATTTTGTTTCTGAGTGTCTTTATGAAAACCCCTGTGTGATTCCTTACTGCTCTCCAGTCCCCCTGATTGGTATCTGTTGATGGTTTCCTCTGAGTTACTGACCTCAAGTATTCTTTCTATCTCTAGCTTATAGGAAAGATCCTTTTGCTCTTTGTGGCCAGCTGATTTAAATAAGTTTGTTCTTGTGGCAAGCAACTTCAAAGAAATTTACCAGGGGAAGGCAGCTAGAAAACAGAGCTCAAAACAGAGAAATTTTATATGTGTTTGGGTGTGTATCGTTAAGATTTTGAACAAGACCACATCATATTATAGGATGAGAAAAGAACTATCAACTGATTTCATTTTAAATTTGATCTCACAATAGTGGTATGGTGAGGCGAGACGACATTTCCTTCACCCTTGAATGAGAAATCATAACAATCCATTGAATTTCCCCATCATCTAAGGGTCTACATAAGACACCTAAATTTCAACAAAATCCAGTGTAACAAGCAAATCTCCAAAGCTTACTCAGGTGCATGAGGTACTTTAGTGCAGATTTTAGTTCACAAACTCATCAGCCCTTTTGGAAACATTTTTCCCAAAATGTAGAAGCAACATAAGCACCATATAATGAAAGCATGTGCAAACCTAAGACAAATTAGTAAATAACTTAGTTTATATAATTTTGAAGCAATGAGGAAATTTGAAACACAAATCAGGGGCTGGGGGTATAGTTTAGTGGCACAGCTCAGTGGAATGGCGCCTGCCCTGCAAGCGTGAAGTCATGAGTTCGACTCCCAGTTCCAAAAAAAAAATCATTTCAACACCTCTTTTTCATTCAGCTTATAACCTTCCAGCAACTCTTTATTATCAATAGGATTACAGTCAACTTGTCCAGGAGGTTATAGAAGATACAGCAAATTTGTTTTGTTTTGTTCTGTTTTTTCCTTGACACAAGGTCTCACTGTTGTAATTCAGACTGGCCTTAAACTCACTATGTAGCCCAGGCTGGCCTCAAACTCGCAGTGATCCTCCTGCCTCAGCCTCTCAAGGACTAAGATTACAGGCACGCACTACCATGGCCATCCAAATTTGCTCGTTGAATTGCTCCCTACCATCACTTTTCACCACAGCTGTCCTCATATTCTCTTGCCATACACAATTACACCCAGGTATCAGAACTGACTATGCCATTTCAAGCTAACCTTTTCTAGCATGCTGTTTCTTCTGCTTGGAATGTATTGCCTGAAATATAACCACTAAAATCTCCATTTATTATTGTTTTGCCTTTACAGGCTTACATCTACCACTTGCATCTTGTTTCCTCTTCCTTTAAAATTTGTTCATTGTTATATCCTAAGTGTCTAACAAATAGCATAGCACCTACCAGACACACAATAAGTGGCTCTTAAATAGATAATTTAATACAGTTCATAATTGCAAAAATATCTAAACCAAGACTGATCTTATTAATATAGGAAAGAAGGTTATAATAGCAGTATGACACAAATAATTATATATATAAAATATATGTATGTTACATATACTTAGTTATTGATATAAATATTGACAATTATATCTATAGTAGGTTGAACATTGTCTTTCCAAAATTCATATATACCTGTAACCTTAGAATGTGACCTTATTTGGGAATAGGGGCTTTCCTGTTGTAATTAGTTCTGTTAAGATAAAATCATATGGATTGGGGCTGGGGTGTCCTAACTCAGTGAAATAGTTTCCTTAAACAAAGGCAAGAGATATGGAGCCAGAAGGAAGAGGCCATAGGAAAACAGAGCAGAGACTGGACCAACACACTTATAAGCCAAAGAACACCAAGGAAATCCTGGGAAACTCCAGAAGCTGATAAAGGAAGGGAGGATTCCTTCTCTAGAGACTTCAGAGGAAGCTTGGCCATGTTGACAAACTGATTTTACATTTCTAGTCTTCAGAAGCATGAGAGAATAATTTGTCTTGTTTTAATCAAATTACCCAGCTCACAATAATGTGTTATGGCATCTGTAATAAAACATATATAATTCCTAAAAAGTAATTTAAGTAAATTATTATATTTAAAACACATTAATTTTTGTAACATTTTTGGTCATTTTATCCATAAATGACACTATTGACTGATTTCCTTGGTGATTTCTACAGGTTAGCTCTCAAACTTCATTTGAATCTTGTATCAGATTCTTTACAATCCAGACATTCCAGCTTCTTTTCCTAAGAGCCACAGTTTTTAAATCCTCCACCGAGACTGGAAGTTCTCTTTTTTTTATTCCCATATATTCTTTACCATCAGCTCCCAGCTGTTCCCATTTTAAAAATCTTTAATATATGTATATGTATGTATTGTATGTATGTATATTCATTGCTCCATAATTCTTTTCTGAAATAACACTTTTAAAACTCAACTTCCCTCCCAAAACTTCTTTTATTCCTTTCTTTACTTCTGTAACTGACTTCTTAGTTAAAGCCATTGCTATTACTTTTTCCAGAAATATCACTCACTATTCCATGATTGAAAGGCTGAAGTACTGCCAGTGAAACAAAGATAACGAAAGAGAAATAAAAGGGAGAAATGTGTGGAAACTAGAAATTTTATCAAGACTTGCTAAAGATCACAATTTTGAGAGACCTGCCATCTTTTTCATCACCATTGTTGTGACAAATACCACGTATGACAATGGAGGTATTGGGAATCTTATTGGACTTCAAATATGAAACTCACAGAGAACGTGATAATGTGGGAGAAATCAAGGGCTTGAGCAGACTTCAACTCTGGTAAAGGTAGGTTATATGTCTAGACCAACCCTCCTGTTTAGGAAAACAAAAGGCAAGATAAAATATAAACATCATGATAAAAACATTAAAGAGTGTATGGAACAGTGAGAAATTAGAGTTGTAAAAAGTTATATATATAAAACAATTGACATTCGTGTTTATGGTTATTTCATGAACCACTAAATGATGGCATCAGAATTATCAGAAGCAAAAACTGAGAAGATCAGGCCCTTTCACAGAGCTTCCAGAGACTGTTCATTGGGGGCCATATTGACGCTGTCTGCAAAATAGAACATGGATTCATCAGGAATCCAATTTGTCAGAGGTTAATAACATTTAGCATTTGACTGCAGAGTGCTGTTAGCACAGGATTTAGAAAATGTTTGGATAATTTAGACACTGATGAAAGGGAAGCTAAAGAATGCCTAATTCAGTTGTTGCATCTTCAATGAACAATTTCTGTTAAGAAAAGATTATAACAAGTTTCTGAGTATTGTTAGTAGGAAAAAGATGAAACCCTACAACCACCACATTTTCTCAAAATGAGAAACTAGACATGGCATGCTATTAACATTTTCACATTTTGAAATAGGGCTCGTATTTATTTCCTGACATTCTGTTGAGAAAAAGATTAGATCTCCAATTTTCTCCCTGGAATCACAAAAAAGTGCTCTTAAACTGCACAGTAGAAGTTGAAACTGATAGCATTCAAGATTTGTGTCTTTGGGGCCGGTGAGATGGCTCAGTGGTGTAAGCGCCTGCCTGGCAAGCGCCACGGCCAGAGTTCGACTCCCGGAACCCACATACAAAAAAAGGGCCGGTGATATCGCTCAGCAGCACGGGCGCCTGCTGGCGCACGAGGTCCTGAGGTCGACCCCTGGTACCCACAAAAAAAAAAAAAAAAAAAAGATTCGTGTCTTTAACAAGTTAATAATAACCTAGACATAACAATACTGGTTAAATCTATACAAACAATTTATACCATTTTCAATTGCTTATAAATAAAATACTACAAAACATATTCAAGAGCAGAGAACATATTTCAGTAGGACAGGCAGATAATATATTCTGTAACTACTCAAAACATTCAGTGTTAATTATATACCGATAGTGGGAAAAATATTAACATTATCCTGTGTTATTAAAGCACATTAATGTGTAAAAATTAACACAGATACAGATTTTGACATAGGAACTGACTTCAATTATTTTTTTTTCTGACTTCAATTATTATTCACATTTTGACCAAGCACTACTAAAATTTTGCTAGGCAAACCCTATTGAATATCTGTCTCAAAAATGCTTCAATCAATAAGAAAAACAAAGTTTATTTGACTTGTAGTCAAATTCTAATTCTACTTTCACTCTTTCTACAGGCTAAATAATTACAATTAACCACTGATTAATGCTGTAGTTAATAAGAAATGAAGGCATTCTTCAATTTTCTTCCCAAATCGTTAACAACTATTAGCTAAAATTTATTTCTTGTTGACAGGAAAAGTAGGAGAGTAGGCTGTTTTTTAAAGTTATATGATAATTTCAATCTTGCTCTTTTTTATTTTAATTCAGAAATATATTTTAAGCACATCAGATTTTTCTGCAAGGTAACATATTTTAATAACATATTCTACTTTGTCTTAGTCTAACCAAAAAGTGATTGGATATTTTTAATCATTCCATATATTACTTTTCCAAATAAAATTCCATGACAATTAGAACAAATTTTTGGAGAAGCTTATGAAATCTTTAAAATAATATATTTACTTTCCATTACATTTTCTTCCTTTCACAAGTGATTTAGTTCTACTGCTTGGGGAAAAAAAAAGGGAATAGAAGGACAAAAATGGGAACAAAGCTTTTGTAAATAAGGAGGGAAAGAAGGGTTTAAAGAAGTTGAGGGAAATAGGAAAAAAGAAGAAGCAAGATAAATCATCTACAGGTATAAATTCCCTATGATGAATGCTATCATTATGTATACAAACAATATTTTTAAAAATCATTTTAGTTAGTGTACTTGGGAAGATATTGTGAGGAATTCTGAAAATCAAGTTTATCTGTACAAAGAACAATTCTAATTACTACAAGAAAATGTTTAGTGTTAGCTCAACTAATTGAAGAAGGATCATGATCCTTTTTTTTAAAAGATGACAAAAGTAATTTATTGACAGAAAAAGAAATAGAAAAACATTATTTTTTAAATTAAATTGAATTGGTGCCTTAATATTTACAAAAGGTGATGAGCATTTGAAACCAAAAATGGATATACTTTCCTCAAGGGAAGAAAAAGAAATACTGGAGAGAATTAGGATCAGGTGAGGACCACATTATGAAGAAGTAGAACACATTAAGAGCAAACACAGGAGGGCTATGATATAAATGGTAAGTGTGCAGGAAAAGATTTGGAAGTCAATAAAGCAAATAAGGAAAAGGCATTAGTGAAAAGAAGCATTACACCTTAACACAAAAATAGCTATAAAATCCCTGGCCTGAGCTTCAAATTAGAAGAAAGAACAACTGCAATTACTACTCTGTGATCATTTTAAAATACCAATGTAGGATCATGATCTTAAGATAGTCTTTGCATTTTAAAGTCCCTAAGCTTTGATTGAATTAGCTCTTTGCTGCATAAATTAATGATCAACCTTCTATGATGGTGACAGATGACTGGAAATGTTATGAATACCATTCTTTAGAACAAAATTGTCTTGTTACTATTAATTCTACTGTACCACCTACCTTCAGAGAGGCCCAATTCAGAATGGGTAGGGGAGCAGGGCTAAAAGCAACAAGACTTAATTCATAATGTATTATCTACAGTGTCTTTTTTTCTATTTTTTTCTCTGCAAAATAAGCAAGGATACGGACGTTGTGTACTTTTAATTTTGCACAGTAGCATTTATTCAGCTATTTCAGTGGATGACATATTTCTGTCCAACGTTAAGAACCTGTTGACTCAAGAAAGATTGCAATTTGTCATCCTCTGACATTCCCACCTCCCATACACACACCCTACCCCATTCACAAGGCTCATGCTTCGACCAAGTGCCTGAAGCCTTCACTGAGCATTCCCTGTCATCAACGCTGAACAGCATTTTCTTTCTGGACAGAGTTGTGCTTTTTCTTTCACAAAAATTACCTTCTTTGACATCATTCCTAACGAAGACAAAAGGTGACTCTCAGAAATGTTAAGTATCTCCTCAGAGGTCACCTTTCTAGTGAGAGACGGATCAGTATTTTTCAATGATTATCGGATCCCTAACTCTGAGAACTTTCCACTTTCTCATATTCCTTAGCTTGATTACGGGGAAGGAATGAGTTATAAAAGCCTTAGGGAGATGATTCTATATATCTTTAATGAGTACCATGATCATCACAGAATACGTGAATAGCAACCCTGGAGTTCTACAGTGTTCAACCTGACAAACTATATATGGGGGCTTTCATTTTGATGGTGAAAGAAAGAAATCTAATACATTGTATAGATTTCAAATTTGATAGTGTATAATAATTGAATTTGAAGGAATTCAGAGGGAGACATCAAGGATGATTCTGAATCTAATCCTGAGAGCGGCTTTCAGTCTTAACCATATTTAGAGTAAGGGACAAAGGACATATAGCAGCTGAGGAGGGAAAAGTAAAGATATCATTACCAGAAACGTTGAGCTTGAGACAGCCGCAAGTAAAGTTGATGTCCAGTTCCTCCCAATGTGGTAATTGGAGCTAGAATGGAAATGGGGAGAGTGGGGAGAGAGAGACAGAGAGACAGAGAAATGGAGGGAGAGTTTCACATATAATACTGACAGAAAAATAAGGATTGATGTCACGAGATTCCTTGAAAACATTTGAGGGAAAATTTTAGCAGTACAAGTAGGGAACACTCAAGAAAAGATGATTTGTTCTTCAGAAGATAGTCAGTAAAATATTAATAAACTATATAAAATCCAATCTATTATAATCATGTAGACTTCAATGAAAGGTCTTGAAGAAGATGCAAATATTTCACCAAAATGACATTCAAAGGAAATAGAGCGTAAGTACCAAGAAATGGTCATTTAATATCAAGAAAAGAAGGTTACTGTTGTAAATGAAGTAGTACAAATATCTGCATTTAGATAACCATACAATCAGCTAAGTTCATGCATTTAAGTAAAAGACATTTCCTATACATTACTCTCATAATATGTCTCCTATTTTAGCCTGTGCCCCAAACTGATTAGTTACATCCATTTGCTAAGGATGCTCTGGGTAGTTTGACGTTTTTGAAGATCTAGATTTCAAAACACAGGGAAAACCTAACACTATATAATTTCCACCCATAAGAAACAGACAGGAAGAAAGGAAGGAGGGAGAAAGAGAGGAAGGGAGAGAGAGGAAGACATAAAGGAAGGGAAGGAGGTAAAGGAATAGAGATTTTACTTCACTGACATTCAAATCAAATAACATCCCAAAGATTCCAAAATTTATCGGAGGAGAGATAAGAGCTATTCTATTTCATGTTTATGAAAATATATTTAAAGAAAATGAGATCATACATTTTATTACGTGGTGTAATATCATACATTATTGATTGTCAGCTTTCCTTTTACTTGTTAAAATATGCAGCATTTGTTCCTGATATTTTAAGTGTTTTGCACATTTACAAAAATAAAAGTCAGCACTTTAAAGTCGTTATGATACCCAACTTTATCCCAGTGCAAATGTATATGCTTCCTTTTTTCAAATTAATAAGAAAAGTACATAAAAAACAAACTCGTTTGAAATCTACTCCCTCCTACTATTCACAGTGCTTCTTATTCTATTTTCTGCAATAGGAAAAACAAAAAAATTAAAAGGATTTTTGTTGTTGTTTTTTTTTGTTCATTTGTTTGTTTTTTGTGGATAACGGGGGTCGACCTCAGGACCTTGTGCGCCAGCAGGCGCCCGTGCCGCTGAGCGATATCACCGGCCCCTTTTTCATATGTGGGTTCCGGGAGTCGAACTCAGGCAATCGCGCTTGCTGGGCAGGCGCTTAAGCCACTGAGCCATCTCACCGGCCCTTGTTGTTGTTTTTATACATCACTGTATAAAAGAAATTAAATTTATCTATCATTTTTATTTCCTACCTATCACATGAAAAGATAAGCTTCACTGGGAAGGGAAAGATTTTTTCTTCTACCTTCTGTATGTCCAGCACAAAGTAAGAATACAGTAAGCAAGTATAGAATAAGTTGTTAATGAAATTTTTTTCATGGTGATTGGTTTTATTAGATGAAAACATCTCTGTATGTAGAAGCCAACTCTATCTTCACGAGGAAGTCCTAAACTCTTCAGTTTTTGTTTTGTTACTTTTAATTTTTTTTTTCTTAGTACATGTTTGCAGTGCATACTAACTGTATTCATCATGGGGATTGGTACCTGAACATATCACATTCGAATTCTTTTTACATTCACATTCTCTGTCTAGTCTCCTCCTTCCTTTTGACTTTGAACTTCCAAAGGTGATTTGAACTTCCTGGAGATTGAAGAATGTTGAAAGGAGTTTCAAAGGTTATTTGACCAAATGTGATTTGACATCCTGCCACCATATTTAAAGTCCATCCTTCTATAAACTGGTTCACTGGTCTTTTGGGCATATATTTAAATACAAAAATGTGTGTGTGCTTACATAACACATCCAAAATACTGCACATATTAGGATTCTACATAAATGCAATCCTCTGCCAGCAGTAAAAAGGAAAAATACCCACTTATATTTGCACAAGAGTTTTAACTATTTAAAATCTTCAAATCATTTGGTGCCAAAAGATTTAACTGTCTTCATGTATTTAATCCTCTAGGTTTTTTGTTCTTTTCATTACAGAATGAAAATGTCTTTTGACACAGGAAAATATTACTCTTGTGCATAATTTTCAGATTTCATCATTGTTTTCCTGACGTATGAATAATCAGGTCAAAGATCTAAAGTTCTTATGAGATAATGGCTATTTGTTGCATATTCATTTTTTTCTTCCCACAATTCTTTGTCACATAACATAGTGGGGAAATAAGTCATGATCCCATTCCTTTTTCTTGTAATCTCTCTACCTAGAAGACATCACAATACCCGTGGCTATAGTAGGACATGAGGCTCTCTTATAATGAAAAGATCTTTCTTGGCTTTTCCCATACGCTCATACAAACTCATTTTTAACACCATAAACTGATATTCAAGGTAAGTAATGAAGCAAAGTCATTCTTACTTAGTGAAAAACCAACATCTGCCGAAAAGTGCATTGCAATTGTCATCAACTTTTTGTTGTTTTATTCTTATTTTAAAGATTTCATCAGTGGACCTTCAGCTAAATGATTTTCATTAAATAAATGCTTTGTTAGTTTGAATATTCATGCTAATCTGCCTTTTCAACAACAATGATATACTTTTCTGCACAGATTTACCTTTATTCTTGTACAACACATGCATTTAACTCTTCATTAGCTTCCAAAATTATATTTTGCATACATTCTAATGTTATCAATTTTAAATCCTGGCCAGGATGTAGTTCAGTGGCACAGCACCTGCCTGGCAAGCACAAGGTCCTGAGTTTGATTCCCGGTACAAAAAAAAAAAAAAAAAAAAAAAAAAAATTAAATCCTGAGTATGGTTATAATTGCCCTTTATCATCACATTCATTTAGATTCACTCCCAAATTCATATTTTTTTTCTCACTTCTTCTCTTTGATTCCATTGGGGATCATTTTGTTTTTGTTGTTGTTGTTGCCCCTAAAGAAGAGTGTTTATTTTTTCTGAGGGGACAGTCTGCTGGCGAATATTGAATTCTTTATATGTAAGTGCTTTCATGTTAATTTCATTCTTAAAATATGGTGATTCTCGGTGGAGAAATTTGCTTTGGCAATGTGCCCTCTAGCATCTTGAAGATCTCCTGCCGTCTTTTGGCCCCTAATGTTCAGTAGTCGTTCAATCATTCCTTTAAGGTTAAGCTTAGGGTACTTTAAATATTTCCATGTTTTGCCTATTACATCAGTTCTGGGAAGTTCTCATCCATTATCTAATGAAAAAAATCTCCCTGTAACCCATTTTAGCATTACTATTTTATTACTTCATTTAAGAGGATATTAGATCCTCTTATTCCATCTTCTCCTATCTGTTCTTTATTATCTCTATATTTACCTTCTCTCTTCTTTCTAGTTCAGCTATGCCAACTTGCTATTAAAATAACACAGTTTTCTTGGTTTTAGTTATTAGATTTTTCAGTTACATGATTTCTATTGAATTTTATTCATTTTTTATACTTTGCAATTCCTTGCTCTAAATTTTAAATTTACTTTTTTCTTCTGAGCATAAGTATAATTGTATCACAATTTATAGCTAATAATTCCCACAACCAGGCTTCTTCTGGATTAGCTTCTATTAAATGTTGTTTGACTAGTTCTAATTCATGCATTTGCTTTCTGTTACATGCGTCATTATCTTTGATTGTTAATGTAAATAATTATTTTCAAAAATACTGATTCCTAAGGTGTTGCCATGTATTTTCTGGGTGGAAGTATGTGCTAGCTGGCCAAGACCAGAATTTGAGAACTGTGTGGATTAGTTATGTAGATTCCCAGGTAGAGTCTATTTCCTATGTTATTTCCTAAAGATAGGCTTTTCAGTTTCCTGCCCAGCAAAGAATATTGCTTTAGGTCTTCTACCTTTAGCTATCAATAAACATTTAGTCTCATCTTTCCAGCTCTGGGAGTCTGTTAATGGCAGCTTCCTCCTCAGATGCATCCTAAGGATTGGCACAAGTTCCCGGTACACAGAAGGCACTGAAATTCCATCTCTTAGGCAGAGTCACTGTTTCTGGTGACCCAGGACTCTGACTCTTGTTGTATACTACTTTTACAATCAGTTACTTAAAGTTTATCTGCATTGAAATATAATCAATAACTTTGAGTAGTGAGAATTTGTTTTCTACCCTTTCGATTTCTGTGTAGGTCATAAATTTCCTAAGATTAGCATGCCCTGCCTTTTATATTAATTAATTTTATTGATACATTTTAGGTATACATAATGATCACATTCATCGTAGGGAATTTGTACCTGTACATGATATATCTTGATTCTTTTTTTTCCCCATCACCCTACCCTCCTTTCAACCACTCTTCCCCTCCCTGTTTAACAAAAGCTTTGTTTCCATTTTATCTTTTCTCCTATTTTTAAATTAAATGTTAAAAAAGTATACATTTTCTCTAAAAATAATGTTACATGGAACCTTGCTTATATGTGTTACATAAATTTTTTTCCAGAAATAAGATAAAAGTTATTCAAAAGGATATATGGTAAAATTCTGCAAAGATATTCTAGACATCACAATTGTTGGCCAATGGTTATAACAGATGTTTAGAATAAATATTTATGAATGGATTTGTCATGAATCAGGAATTTATTCCATGTTTTCTTTTCTTTTTGAGACAATCTTATCTGAAAAATGGCAGTTATGATGTTTAAAATAAATCCTGAATTAAAAGAATTTCAAACAGCATTAATTTTTCAATTATTTCCTCAGTGTAAAAACAAAGCTCAACCAAGGAAAGCAGTTTTTAAATATCTTATAGTAAGAGTAAAATATCAAATGTTAGTAGAGGAAAACTTTCTAAAGTATATTCTTTTAATAAATACCATAATCTGATTGAATGATATTAATTAATTGCAGAAATGCATAGTGTAGTGGTCCATATAATGTGTTCCTTTTTCTTCCAGTATCAAGTTGCTTTTTGCAAAGGATCTGTAAGTACTTTATCGCTTTATAGATGGTAAAAGGAAAATGATTTTTATTCCTCACATCATTGTCATGATGTCTAAATCAAATTGTTGTCCTAATCAATCACCTCTCATTAATGCCAGCTTTGTTTCCCTAATCACTCTTGGCAAGGTCCACAATTTCTTCTTCTGATGCAGCAATAGTTGTTATGTAGTATTTATCAGCATAATCATCATGATCTTGCAAGCATTATTTTGTTCACAGTTCACAGAAATAAAACAAATTGCATAAAATTCGTTATGCTCTTGAATTGTTTCTGGTCGGGGCAGCCAATGAATTGTGCCCTTAAAATAAAAAAAGAAGGGTTAATTGAGTTGATTATTAGGCTACTAAGGTGGCTAGAATTGTTTGGAAAACAGAAAGTTATTCTTTGCTAACTAATCCTGTAACACCTTTTTTAAATATTCTTTCCAAGCCAGTGACTTTCAAACTCACATTCAGTCACTCTTGATATTTGGATAAATAAACCAGCACATGTTTTTCAACTCTAAATTTGTTCTGATTTTTTATCCTGTTTTCATCACTAAACATGTTGACCAGATGGTTCTATGCAAAACTTGAATGTGAAAGTTTTAAGACTAATTCCTTTTTTTGCAAATTCAGATTACTTCATTAAATCGATCTTTATTTATATCCTTTTTTAAATTTGTATCACACCTTGTCTGAAAGATTTTAAGATGTAAGTATGTACATGGGTGTGTAAAGAGACTTTACAAAACCATAAAATTAATAGATGAGAAAAGTGGAACAAAGAGAAAAGAGAAGAAACATAAGATTAAAAAAATATGGCATTAATAAGTAAAAAGCTCTCCAAGGTGTTTTTAAAAAATTATCTATTTGTTTTCTTCATAATATAAAGGTGACCCTAAATCTTCCAATACTTAAAGTAAAATAAGTATGATTAAGCACATAATTAAGTAAAAATAGTTGTTTAAGGGAGATGTCACTGATACTACAAGCATAGAGAAATTACATCTGTAAATTCTAAAAAAAATAAAAAATAAAAAATAAAGTGGCTGTATTATCCAAATAATAATTCTTATAGCAAACAAGGCAGCTTGTTTCATGATCCTGTTTCAGCATAACAGGCTTATTTGGGTGAATGGGAAAAGATCATTCGTTTCAGGAAAAATAGCTGTGGGGGAGTGTTTGATATGAGGCCAAGTATACAGGGGTTTTTTTGTTTGTTTGTTTGTTCTTTTCTCCTAGTCTGGTTTAAACAAAGCTTCTGCAGAATTTTTTTTTCCTATAAATGATGGTGCTTTCCATTTGCATGCAAAAAGCAGTGATTCCAAATTTTTAATTTTTGGCAGATAGCTATTAAAATTTCAAATGAAGCGTAAAGCCAGAGGCAACATGAATTAGCTGAGTTGGGATGTGCAGAGCATGCACATTTGGTCGGGAACGCCACACCTACAAGAACCTGCCCAAAGAGCAGAGAGTGCTGTGCCCTCTACCTTGGAATTAGGGAATTCTTGAGGAGAGGTAGCGTTCTCCTGGGAAGTGGCTATTGTCATAGTCTAGACACGTGCTGCAATTTATAGCATGTAGGGGGTGCTCTGCACGATATCCCCAGTCAGTATGTCACTTAAAGAATTGCATCCATGAAGGGGAGCAGGAGCTTTAATTTACGTAAAATCTACCAGGAGCTGGCATTCAACTAATTAACACATATTAATTAGTTAGGTACAGGCAGTCTTTGCTTTCACATGGTTCAGATATGCACAAATTTCAGTACAATTTATGTAATTAATACTATTACCCACTTGGGGTCTTGTCCAGTTTCTTGCTGTCCTAGAAAAGAATTGAGCAGGACACCCAAGAGTTGCAGCAAGATTGATGATTTAAATGAAAGAGAAAAGACAACATGCACTCCAAAGGGTGGGAGTGGGCCAGGGAGGTCTCACTGCTCCAGGGAGCTTGCTGTGGAAAGTTTTAAGCCTTAGGTCTTGGGGTGAGATTGAGGGTTTGGTCTGAGGTAGGATTTCTGCCAGTGAGTGGCTTGACTTGGCCTCTCCACCCAAGATAGGATTTTAGACATGTTATGGTCTTTGGAGGAACAGTCATGGTGTCCAAAGCCCACAGGACATGGGGGGGGTTTAGGGGAGTGTCAATGACATGGTAGTTAAGGGTGGGGTAAGCCAAGGATTGCAGAAGACCACTGGGCCGATGTGCAGGGACTTACTGTATATAAGCTAAATTACCTTTACCCATGTGTTTAGACCTGGGCATCCTGGCCCTGGGCTAATGCTTACCTCAGAAGGAGGATCCAGTCATCTTTCCCAGCTATTTTCTTGATTACCTTATGCCTCAGATGTAATGCAGACGGTGGGCTCCAAAGCCAGCTGGCCTTGTCTTCTTTCTCAACCTTTTCCTTTGTTACTTCCTGCTTCAACAACATTCTCCAAAAACATCAGAGTTCAGTTAAATAATAAGCTGCAATGATGCAATTTAAGTTCCAGATTTTATGGTATGTGAATTGTGCGTAATGACATTTAGTTCCAACTTTAATATTAGCTTTTTGACCCACAAATCACTACATAAATAACCGATATACATCATGATCAGTCACCAGCCATCTCATTATTAGAGCACGAGTATCTCCATTTTGTTTCTTAGCCTCCATTTTTAACTAATAGGTAAACCTTTAGATGAACTTTAGTCCTACTTCCCAAAGAGCCCCCTCCCCTCCTGTAGTCATAAAACCATAAAAGGAGAGGCAAACAGTTTTAGCACAAGGTGATCAAACTGACCATTGCCCCCAGCCTGTGTGTCAATTAACCTGATGTTTTGAGAAGGACCTTGTGACATTCCAAAGAAATGATGTAGTAAAGATGTGGTCTCTATGGCAACCAAGAAATTTTGTAAAACCCCCAAATGTGTATTTAAGGAGCTGTGAAACAAGGCTTGGGGTCAGTAAAGTCAACTCCTATGAGTGACCTGCTGGCCGCCATCTCCTTTTTAATAAAAGAACTCACTTGTTTCTAGATTCTCGGTTTCCTGTGAGTGTATACCTCACTTCTGCCATAACAATGTCACATTCTTGGTGACTGTATCTGAACTTCTCTTAACGAGGCTGTACCCAGACAACAAAGTGTATAATTGGGCTGCCTCCTAGTCTCACAGTGGTCACTCATGTGACATTTTACAAAAACAGGTAATTGAAAGAGAAAAATCACTAAAAATGATAGGAAAGCCACAAGAAGAAAGAGGAGAAGGGAGAGGAAAAAAAAAACTGGTAATGCTAGAAGTGAAGCTTGTAACTGTGGGAATGTTGAAACCACTATTCAGGAGAATGAACACACTGTAAGTGAAACAAAGGGGAAGCTGTTGACACAGATGAAAAGAGCAGTTGTAATGAAAAATCCAAAGATTCTGAGGAGCACTTGATGCTGCCATACATTTCTCATTAGAAGACATCCCAGAGATGTTGCACTGCATGGGAAGTGCAAACGGTAAAAGAGCTGCTCCAAACTTTGAAAAGAGTATGGTAATTCACCAGGACATGAAAAAGATGCTAACTTCACATCCTGAGTTATAGACAGAGAATCACTTTTGGTTAAGTATTTCATTCGAAAGAAAAAATAAAATAAAATAACAACTGTGGTCCACTATGCCTTTAAATTTTTAAATCAGTATACTAATTAAATATCAGTTTTTACTAACTTTTTGTGTATGTATATATTTTTAATCAATAATAAAAAGTTTTTAAAGTTTTGATAAAATGTTTTAAAGGTCACAGCAAAAAAATAATATTCCATTGATTATAAAAACAGGTTTATATGGTTGCCAATTTCATTTTTACAGCCTGAAGCAACCATGCAAAGAGACAGATACTTGAATTAAAAATTCTGAGTATGTAAATAAATCAATGAGCTAAAATGTTATATATTGGCAAAATGGAAATAGATTTTATGTATGAAAGAACATTATGAAATATTGTAAGAAAGCTAGAAAACAGATAAATTAAATTAATTTTAACAGTGTTCATAACTTCTTCAAATGTGACATAAAGAAAAACTAAGAGAGCAAACTGGAAACATGTATTTATTTATAGCATATACAAAATGCAAATAACCAAGGTGGAGAAATCAAAGAAAAAATGACAAATATCTCAAGTGATACATGGAACAATAGAGAAAAACAACTTCAAAAAACAGATTATATCAAATTGCAAGTAACTAAAGTATGTAAGCCTGCAAAAATTAAAAGGAAATAATCAAAAGCTAAGAAGTTCCTTCAGTCTTCCTGGGGGTTAAAGTTTGGTGCTAGAGTCAAGAATTTTTTATTCTAATAGAATGTGAATAATCAGGAAAAAGTATGAGGAGACTGGCAATGTCTGAGCATGGTTCGAGAGAGTGCAAATTAGAAATTTGTTTTTCAGGGAGAAATATATAATAAAAGTTTCCAATACCTGGATGTTATAACCAAATTTCATCTTTAGAATTTGTATTTACAAAACAGTAATGAGTTTATCACAAATTAATATACAAAGTTGTTCATTTTTAGGCTATTTTGAAAATAAAATGATAACTTTGATATGCACTAAGAGATGAGTAAGTGGTTGTGTTTTCACTTAATGAAATACTCAGGAAATACAAGGACCTTCCCAAGATATTTTTCTATAGACATCTAGATCCATGTGCAGTAACATGAGGAAAATATAGGTTCTAAAATTACTTTCTGTATGAATACTGTAAATAGATGGAGGAATCTGATAAAAGTCACTAGAGGGAAAAGAATTACTACAAAACAGTCCACACAAGGAGCGTGCGGGGAAGGACCAGTTTTGTTGCTGTTGCTGTTTGCTGTTAATCACGATTTGTTGCAGAGCAATATATTTAGAAATTAAAATAAAACAAATTGGTGAAAAATAAAGTGATAGTACAAATTTAAGAACTACTTTTTCTTTTCAGAATCAAGAGATAATAATCGCCCTGTCGAGTCATTATACAGGTTTCTAAACACTCTGTTTCTGGACTTGTCACAGACTAATAACATCAATTTTCAGACCAAAAATTCTGGAATACAATTTGAGTAACAATATTTCATTATACTGCATTTCAGAAGAGGCTTGTTTTTATTAAGACCAAACTATTTATTTGCTAAATGGCATGCAAATTTATTATTTAAATGACTAATGTCTGTATAAACACATATGGTTAGCTTAGTGCATCCTAGCACTAAGCACTAGCACAGTATACAAATAACTATTCAATCCTCATAGTGACCATACAAGGTAGGTAGAATTATTCCATCCATTCTTTCTTTTCTTTTTCTTGTTTTTTTTTTTTTTGGTCTCTAATAATTTAGGTGTTTTTTTTTTAATTTTTTTTTATAGGGACAGAGAATTTAAGTCATTATTCTGTATATACACAGCTAATGAAGAGCTGACTGAGGATTAGAACAGAGGAGATGTGAATAAAGCTCACCTATAGAAACAATACTATTTTGTTCTCTATCACATTATGGACAAAAATTTATCTAGTTAGATCTGAGGAATAGATATGGTACCTGGAAAGTGCAAATACAGTATATTGCTGTGACCAAAATACCTGACATAGACAACCTAAAGGAGGTAGGTTTTATTTTGGCTCATGGTTTCAGAAGCTTCAGTTCATGGTCAGCAGTCTCCACTGCTGCTATGATAAGGAAAGGCATCACAGCAAAAAGTCTGTGACTGAGGAAAATAACTCACTTCAAGGAAGCCAGGAAGCACAGTGAAAAGGGAAAAGCCAGAGAGAGAAGGAGATGGGGACAAGAATAGATATTTTTAGATCCTGCCCTCCAGTGGTCTACTTTCTTCAGTCAGGCTCCCTTAACAGTCCATTCAGCTAATGAACTCATCAATGGATTGATTCATTAATTAATGCCTTCATAGTTCAGTTGCCTTGTGAAGTCCCCATCTATGAACAGATAAGCCATTTAGGGGACATTTTAAACCTAAACCATAATAGCTGGTTAAACATATGTGCACACACACACACACACACACACACCTCACAGTCATGTATGAGGAGGCAATTAGCAGAGTTTAATATGAGATATTGGCTAGAAACTTCTTTCTCTGTTTTATGACATCACGATTACATTTGAGAATCCCCCTATTCAAAAGTATAACTGGATTTGTAGCAAAATCAAAATATGTACGGAAGTGTCTTTCAAAGTTTAGTTGTCACTGTCCCCATAGATTGCACTACACATAACCTACCAACTTAACTGTGTTAAAGGGTTACATTTTATAAAATGGGGGCATATTATTTTAATTCTTTTTTTATACATTTGTTTTTCTTGATGTCAGGTACAGAGGTCTGTATTAATTGTGTCTCAGCTTATGACACATTAATCAGGACAATATGAGCTTTTGATTTATTTTCAGGTTCATTCTAATTCTTCTTGATTCTCTACTCTTATTTTCCAGCCACCACAAAAGACATATCTTTGGACATATTATACATCCATATACATGGATGTAATATATATATATATATATATATATATATATATATATATATATACAGCCTTTTACATCCATGTGTTCTTGTAAAATATGAATTCTGTGTATGTACTTTTATTTTTTCTCCAAGTTGTTTGTTTTTAAAATCTAGCTACCTTATTGTTCCCTGTCTCACTCATTACTCTACTTGGATATGCCACATTGTCCATCCAAGAAGGATTTTAACCCCAAAGGTTCTTTTCCACTTGAAGCTCTTCAAAAACTAATGATAATCCACTCAAAAAACTAATTCAACATAACAAAGGGAAATTTTCTGTTATCAAAATAAATAAATCTCTGTAGTGGCATGCTAAAATTAAAAAGAAAAAGTACAATTTATCATTTGGTTTTGGTGAAAGAAAATAGTCAAGTCATTCTTACTTGTCCTCAGGAGTGTAAGTCAATATTATTTTCCATGGCAAGGTTCTGGGAATATAAATTCCACTTATGTATTATATTACATAAAATCTGGACACTTCTGGAGACTAAGTTGGAGAATGACATGTCACAGTTATAACCAAGCTAGAAGCCTAGCTATATATAAAATTATGGAAAAAAAATAAAATTAATATATACTTTAAATATACATTTATGTCAGGTAGTAATAGGAAAAAATTAGATTGAAGCCAGTCTATAGATACCTGTTATAGGAGTAGAAGCCCAACTGACTTAACCTAAAAATTAAATAAAGATGTCATTTCATCTGAGTTTAGAAGATTTATGTTCAACATCATATTAAAATTTCTTTTGAAAATAATATCCCAAATAATATGTGGTGAAAAAGACATTTATTATTATTTTTAAAATGTTTTCTATTATAAAAATCTGTTTACTGACATTTAAGAACTGGACTATTTAAGTAGCTATCCACTGTGCACACACCTGTAATCCTAGCTACCTGAGATTACAAATTCGAGGTTAGCTCTTTGGAAAAAGAGAGAAAGACAGAGAGAGAGAGAGAGAGAGAGAGAGAGAAGAAAGAGTATGGATAGTTTAAAATTAAGCAGTAGTGCCAGGATTAAAGGTTATTGAGCTGCCCAAAGTGTGCATCCTAAAAGGATATTTGATACTAAACATCTTTCACCAATCTCTTAGCACTGGGCTGGGGAGGTTATACACTCTCAACAATGCTTGATGATCCAGTGAGTCAGTTTGCCTAATTGGTAAATAGGCCAAGTGATTTTTAAGATTTCAGAGGAAGGGTAAAAAGTCTGAATAACTTGGGAAAAGGAAAATACATGATCTTTGGGAATTTGATATTTAATGGTAAAACCAACATATGATGAACTAGATCCTAAGAGATGAAAAATAAATTTAAAATATGTACAAACAAAGCACTACATATGATGCCTTAAAAGGCCAATATTTTAGTATTAACTCTAGTACTGATACAGAAACATTTGATTCATCAAGTGCCTCCTATCCTGAACAAAAAATATAAATTTATAAAATGCTATTTTTTAATAAAAACAATGTTCTAGATCTCATAAGTTTTCAGAGTCACCATTTTTTCTACCTAGAGTAACAAGTTAGCACCAGATGATCTACATACTTCTTTGTCTCTATTTTAATTTTTTTTCAGGTCAGAAATGATTTGAAAAACTTTTGAAACCAACAGTCACATAGAAGCATTTGAACACATGAGGATCAAAAGATTACATGAATTTAAATTACTAGTGACTTATTTTGGTGAAGTGTCTTTTCAAATGCTGATACATCCTCAATAATTAATTTTCTCACTCCACTAATGTGCACTGTTCAGCTGTTTTATATTCAGGCAATACAGGTAGAGCGTAATAGTCAGGATAAGAGGAAGAAACATAGTGGTTGACTTCCTTACATTATGACGAACTAGGGAAAAAAAGACAATGTATAAATATAACAAGAGGAGGTATGAAATGTTTTGTTGTCATTTTGCATGAAATTCTTCCTTAAATAGCATTTATGCATTTGCATTCAGAGAAATCAGACTTGAATAAATTGGTAAAAGAGGATTTCTTGGAAGAGGTCATGCTTACGTTTGCACTGAGAGTTTTCTATTCAGTTACTTGTGTTAACAGGATGGATTAAGATCACATTCCCCTCCAGAGGGAGATCTGATATAAGACAGTGGCTGTGGTATGGTATTTTAGAAGGCTTAGGAATTCACCTTTGCACTACTACAATGGGTTACCTTAAACACGTTTATTTATGCCAAGCCTCATTTTCCTAATCAAAAAGAAATGGAACACTGTAGCATCCTGGTTGGTAGTCACAAGGAATAGCATTGATAATAGGAGCTTGATTATTAATTCTTCCTACTTCTCAGAAATATTTTCCTGATACATTTAAGACCATATATATGTATATGTGCATATATATATATATATAATATGTATATATGGATATGTACATATATGTATAAAATATGCATATATATCTGTATATATATATATATATGCAGTTTTCATACTTATTGAAAACCTCTGTATGTAAGATATTGTTAAAAATAAAACTGTAACCTAGAGGCAAAATCACAAATGGAATATATTCAGCTATTTTGTACTCTAGTGAATAGGACATACAATTCCAGAAGAAAAATACTTCCGGAATTGCAAAGTTGGATTTTATGAATTGAAATCCACCTTGGCCAACAAGTGATGTGAGACCAGGGGCAATCTCTCCAAGCCGCAGATTCCTTTCCTGTAAAAAAGAGTTAGTAATATCTTTTATCTCATAGTATTGTGGAAATTAAGTTCTAAGTGTTTTTAAAATACTTGGCATATAATTTGTCATTACAATTATTACTCAACTATTACATCAACTATTAGTTTTTGTCTTTTGTAGATCTATTGAAACTATACATCCAGTTAATTATAGAAGTAATGAGGGGAAAAAGAGTCATCTTCCCATGAATATTTTAATCCATCTTCCATAAATAAGAGGATGTTGTATAATATGGGCCGAAAGGTGAGATGTATTATAGTAAGTGCACAGTGGAAAGGGAGGTACATATGTTCCTCAAGTTATGATGGGATTTTGTCTGATAAAGTCATCATAAATTGAAATATTGTAAGCAAAAATATATTTAACGTATCTATGAAACCTACAAGCATATGACTTAACAACACAGAACACCATGGAATATCAGCCCTGTGCTGGATAGGGAGCTGCCCTTCCCTGCCACTGCCCTCATCATGAAAGGATCATATCGCACGTCACCAGCCCAGGAAAATGTCAATATTTAAAATTTGAAGTGCAGTTTCTGTGGAATGTGTATCAGCTTCACACTATCATAAAGTCAAAAATCATCCTAAACCAGGAATCATCTATAAAAGGAGAGGAAAAGGTATTATATGAAAAAGCTAACCGGCTGCTCACATGAAAATTTAGTATAAGCTAGGATGAAACTATAGCTCAGTGGTAGAGCATTTGCCCAGCATGTTCAAGTTCCTGATTCAATCCCTAGAACTGAAAATAATTAATATAAGCCCCCCATCCTAGGGACTGGTCCTCAGGTTTGCAGACTATGAAATTTGAGATAGTTGAGGAACAGGTTAACTCATGTCAATCAATGCTCTTAAAAGAAGTTTCTCAAATGGAGTTTCACGTTGGACCATAGAATACAGAAGATGTTTTGAGCGATTATTTTCTTGTCTCATTGAGTACCATTTCAGAAGCATTGGTGACAAATTGATTTATAACATTCAATGGGCATCTTAGGGCATGAGGGCTTAATTCTCTCATGGAATTCCAAGTGAGAAAGACACAAGTCTGATATATTTTATTTATCAATAAATCTTTATATATTTATATACATATCTATGTGTGCATTTAAATATCTATGCCTATCTAAAAATGTATATAATTATATTTATTTTTATATTTCTTTGTTTCTTCATTGCTGTCTTTCTTCTATCTGAAGAGAGAGAAAAAGAGAAGTTATCTATTTACAGTGAGAATGAAAATGATCGTTTTTAGCTGAGACTGATCAGGATCTTCAATCCTGCAGGAAGATCTACATATGAAAGCCAAAATTATCAAAGATTGTTGATGGAATATAATATCATAGTACCACCGAGTCATGGGGACCTGATTTCTTTCTTCACAAAGACAGAGTTATTGCAAAAACTGAAAAATTACTTATGCTCCCGAGCACATTCTCCATCGCCTGAGTCTACAGTACGGTGGCACTATTTAGCTCTCTGACGTCCTCTTTTCAATGATTTCCTGAAAACCTCACTTCTCATTGATGCAGCTTCTCTTTGGAGATCTCTCATACAAATTATTACGCTGCAAATGTGTTTGACTTACATTCCTAACTCATGTAGTTTGCATGTTTGAAGAAAGGAGATTCTTTTCCCAAGAGCTTAAAATATTTGAAAATCTCTAATTGCACATCACAGTTTAGATGTGGTCTTTGCTGATACGTTTCAAAGATTTTATAAGTTTTCTTACTCTGTTCTTTCCCTTTACAAGTGAACAGATTTGAGAGGGTCAGGCCTAAGGAGCTTCTATTTGAGTCAAAATCTCTACTTTCAGCTCTCTAACCTTTGTCCTGGGTAGATGAAGGTTATGAAACCTGAATTTCTCATCATTAGAATCAAAACTCTCATTTTCTGTTTTACTACTCACTTTAATAAAAGAAAAATGCAACGTAACAGGGGTTTTAAGGATTATAAGTGTATAAAGGTTCTTTATGTGAATGAGACTTAAGAAAATAACTGTTGTGTTTGAAGTGTAGTAAGAACCAAGAGACCTACTTTCGGGCTCTCTTGTCTCCTACAACCCTTGCTGCTAAAATATTTCTAAGGTATATTTAGGGTGCCATATTTTAAGCCTTAACAACTACCAGAGAATATTGATGATAGATGCAGACATTTAGATTTATAGATGGGATAAGTAGATGACTGGTCTATCATGAAGTGTATTAGTCCCTCTTAGCTGCTATTATGAATCACCACATACTTATTGGGTTAAACCACACATACGTATTATCTAATGTTTTTGTATACTGGAAGTCCAAAACCTGGGATGACGTCAAGGTGACAATAAAGCTTCATTCTCAATTTTCAAGATTCTAGGATTTTTAATTTCTTTCCTTGCTCATATGGGATCTTGGCACAATTCAGTTTCTGTTTGTTGTAAGATTTAGATCCTCATTTTCTTGCTGGCTGTCAGCAGCTTGTTTGCAGCCTCAGAAGCCAGCTGGATTCCTTGGCTGATCCTCCCCTTTCCCCATTTTCAATTGCAGTCTAGTCCTTTTCTCGCCTTGAATCTATCCTCCTCGTTCTTTACTCTTCACCTTTCTTACTTAGCCAAGAGAAGTTATCCATTTTTTAGGAATCATGTGGTCAGATTATACCAACCAGATAAACTGGGATAATCTCTCCCACCCAACGTCTATTTCATGAGCACATTTTAAAATCATTTGTCATATAAAATAACACAGTTTCCAGAGCATAGAGTGGGAGCATATTTAGAGCATATTAGAGCATATTTAGGATGGCAGGGAGATTGTCATTATCTGATTTACACCATATAATGCTTGTGTGATTACTTCTGTTTGCTTCTAATGTGGAGGTCTTCACCAACAGACACTGCTACTAAGACATTATTTGATTAGTCATTTTGTATTTAAATAGCTTCTTTAATTAGTTCGTACCCTGAACATTTATTTTAACTATTGAGGAATCTTTGCCTGTCACAATTTTATTAACTATGTGCTCCTTGTTATTTAATAAATAGGGAAGAATCTCATGTCTCTTTTTCCAGTATTGCAATTGAAATAGAAAATTGTCCCAAGTACTAAGGGCATAATAGAGGGTTTGCGTTTTGGTCATAAGGTGTCGTATTGATCAGTAACAGGCGATTAACAGGTGTTGCCAGCAATTAGGTGACAGAGAGAGAGAGACAGAGTGAGAAAGACAGAGACAGAGACAGAGAGACAGAAGTGCCAGAGCCAGGCTAAGCAAAGTTTTGAATACACAGAAGAACCAATTCTTTGCATACTACCTTTCTGAATATAATTGGAAACAAATCTCTATAAAGGCCTTTATCCTTAATGTCTAAGCCATTGAATTTCATCTTTTATTTATGATCTCATTTAGATTTTACCAAAGAACTCCAATACTTCATGACACATTTTAATTAATACTTTACCTTTAAGATCTAGTTACTCTGGGAGCCCAGAGAACAACACTTACGCCTGTGCGCAACCTTATGAGCCACCTCCACCCTCTTATAACAAAGCCACAATAATTGGTCCACTCTTGGTGTCTACTGGTGATTTGGATGGTGATGAGAATGACTCTACTCCTTCTGGTAATTTAGGATAGAATCTTTCCAGGACATCACAGCTTCTGGCCAGCCTCTTCTCAGGTCACCGTGAGTAGCAGAGGACAGAATGGATAATGAGAGGTACCCTGGAGACGCTTTCATTAGCTCTAGTTACTGGAGGCCGATGTGACTGCTGCCCCAGGCAGAGATTCTGTATAACCCAGAAGAAGAGCACTGGAGATATCTAATGTGCTAATAAGAGAGAGAAGAGTAGGAAGTTTCTTTTTTCTCCCACTTGGGATACTGAAGGGCAATGGGGCAGCTACCAGCAAAAAGTCCAGAGAGACAAATCTATCAACACAGAAATAATTTAAAAGATGCATTTTAAAGGGTAGACACATAATGTTTTCTTTGCATTCTCCAGGGGTCAGGCTATTTCTCAAATGTCAATTCCCATCACAGTTGGCACCTTTGGCACTTCTGAAATACTCAGTGTTTTGCAGTCAGCTTGGGAATATCTGTGTTCAGGAACCAGGGACTGAAAGAATGCAAGCATTCAGGTCAGCTGCTGCCAATCACCATTCCCCACTCCAGAGATTTGCTCAAAGGAGAATAGAGCTCTGGGTCTCCTGTAGGGAAGTTTTGCTCTCATTGTCAAATAAGAACCAGTAGATTTTCAACTACCCTCTAAAATCCTTATAAGCACTACAGGAAAAAGAATACCAAAATTGTGCAAAAATAATAGCATTTATTATAAAAAGTGACCAAACTTTCTAAAGATTGTGCTACATATGTTTAAAAATATTCCAGTCTTTTATAGCACAATCTTAATTAGTTTGACAAATAAAATAAGTACATTAGTGAATGTGGTGTTTTATTCAAAGAATTTGATCAACTTTGAATGACAAAAAATTCTTCTAGTCCCTAAGGTCAAACTCAGGGGCACATTACAAAACCTCTTTCAAATTTGCCTCATGATGAATGCATTTTAGGAATGGCTGATTCAAAGTGTCATGACCTAAAGAGGAAAAATAACAAGCTCACTAGTAAACTTATCATTGGTAGGAGAAAAAAGGTCTATGTGAACATCTTCATTGAAACTAAAAATCTTCAAAGCTTATCGAGTCTACTATCAGCACAAATTCAGAGTGAGGGAACAATTACCAAGATTCAACCAGGTATTAATTTGCATTCCATTCAGGAATAATTCCTGCATTTTAAAGTGAGTTGTGTTTTTAAATTATGTTGTGCTAGAGGAAATATAAGCAGCAGGCATCACTAGCACTTGGAGTCGTACATATGTTTTTTTCTTTAAGAAACAGGACAGAGCACCATTCACAACTCTACCAAGAAAGGCACCTGGAGTGAAGCATACAAATAGCAGCCAATTTCATGAGCAGCTGGAAGGTTTGAAATCTCTTTGCCCTTTGTATTTTTGAACAGACATAATTGCTTACTTCAGTGTACAGCTGTAGGACTGAAATGAGACTCTTTCGTTGTGCAAACTTAAACTGACTGATTTGTGAGAGCACAAATTCTCCTACCTCTTGAAATAATTTCAAAAGGCCCTCATATCTATGGATAATCTATTTGCCTTACAAAATTCACATGCAACCTGTATTCAAATTATGTGCATTTTCATTCCTGCCACAACTTTCGTTCTTCCCCATTATAGGTTAAGATGGCATAAGTTTGTGCTGGAAGTAAATACTTATATGATAAAATATGTTAGCATTCCCTCACAAATAAATATTCCTTTGAAAAACCAAACACAGTGGAAAGGACAGGCTGAAGGCATTACATTTATTATTTAGTTTGGTTGCATCATTTTATTTAGGGCTCCAAACTTATCCCTTAGTGTGGCTATAATTTCTTTTGATCTTACACAGTGTACATTGGGTTAATGAGGTCAAGTCTATCTCTGTATGGTACGCTAAGCCCCTTACCATTCTCTTAATAAAACATAATCCTCTGGTGACAACAGAGAAAAAGAGAACAAGTTTATATTGATCAGAATGAAATCTAGGAACACTCTAGATTCCTTTTTTCCTCATTCTTAATATTCAGTTTTATAATGAAAATGTCTCATGTTGGCCTCTTAACTGCAGCTCCTACAGCCCCAGCTTTAATTCAGGCTATCATCATTCCTCACCTGTTTTATGTCAGTAATCAAACTGGTCTCTCTGTCTCCCATCTGTCTCTGTATTCATTCTTTCATCTACACTTGAAACCACAGCACTATGTCTAAGTCACAAATTTAATTTTTATCTTTCGTTTAAGTTCCCTGTTTGCTTGGCTAACTTTCTTGTATGTTCACACAGCCAGACCCTTTGTTAGTGGTATTTAATGCTCCTCACCGGAGTAAAGCACCATATCCTGAGATGCAGGAACTTACAGTACTCACTAGAAAGATTCTTTAACATGATACACGGCAGGAATCGGACCTATACAGACACATCCAAGGGACTAGAAGATTTTACGGAAATCGGATCTCAGGAAATAAAACTGTGACCTTGAATAAAAAATATCTCTGAGAGAGGAACAAATGTCTCAAGGCAGACTTTTCACAATAGCTAGTATCTATAAGCTATTGTTTAGGATGCATCACAAAACCACACTTGAATCTACTCAGCCCAGCTGTGTGTCCCAAACCAAAAGCCTCTATGCACTCTGCAAAGATGAAGGCCGTGAAATAAAACCCTGGTATAATTATGTCAGGATGACGCTCAGAATCTCTAAACTAAGGCATGTGACTGTCTTAGACAAGCACTTGCAAAAAGAAATTCTTTCCTTATCACTCAGTAAAAAGTAGACAACAGGGGCTGGGGGTGTAGGTCAGTGGTACGGTGCTTGCCTCACATTTCAACACTCAACACAGGGGATTCAGGGGAAAGAGTAGAAGTCTGCAGCTGAAATGAGGCAAAGGGATGTAAGGAATTCTGCAGGTGGAAGTGGAGGAAACACAGACACCTCTGATATGTTTAAGCCGGGAATAAGACTTGAAA
Source organism: Erethizon dorsatum (assembly GCA_028451465.1). NCBI lineage: Eukaryota > Metazoa > Chordata > Mammalia > Rodentia > Erethizontidae > Erethizon > Erethizon dorsatum. Next base: position 89,727,992 of record CM051826.1, read on the forward strand.
CAGCTCTAGACCAAGAGACATTCAATTCCCTGGAATCCAGAGATAAAAAAATGTGCAAATAAAAATTACAAATGCTCATACCCAAAACGGCCATAAGTCACCTCTGGTCATTTCTGAGAATGTTTAAAGAGACATAAGACAGGGATGACGTTCTGGCACAGGTTATTGACAACACAATGTGACCTTATATCAGTTAGCATTTGTATTGGTTAGGAGGACTTAGCTGAAAGTAGAATACACAATTCAACATTGCTTAAATAGGGAAGGTATCTGCTCTCTCACAACAGGAGTCCAGGAATAGGTTGATTTAATTTATTGTAAATTCAGTGCTCAGCAACACCGCAAAGACATAGATTTGTGCAACTTTCTACTCGTCCAACCTCAAAAAGTCACCTTAAACACTGGGCTGACTTTTCACATGGGAAAAGTAGTTGCAGACAGCATCTCAATAGATAACCTTCTTCTTTTGGATCAGAATCATTTCTCATTAATATATCTTGGACATTCTTCATGTACCACTGGCTAGATTAGTTGGTTTCCCAAAATTGGTTGCTAGCAAGGAGAATGAGAGCACCAGGATAGATTTAAGACAAATTATATTCACGCTAACTGAAATCGAGGTCTTGTTAGCCAAGGAAATAGGGGAGAACTTATGGTTCAGTAAGGACAAATACGTTGTCTTTAATAGCTAGGAGTCACAAACCTTGGTGGTCTGGTCAGTATTAGGTAAATTTGAGATTCCAATTCAGTAGACCTTGAGTGGGGCCCATGATTGTATTCCTGACAGCCTCCCAAGCGATGTCCTTTCTACTTGCCAATGGATCACAATATAAAGAGCAACTGTATAAGTGGCATCAAGTAATTTTTTGTTTCAGTGACTTTCATAAACTTCAGAATAAAACCTACAATCCTGAACATGTATATAGTACAATATACTTTCTGACATCCACTCTCATAACTAAATCCTTACCCCCTATTACCATGATCTTAAAACACTGTGCTCCAATGTTATATTATAGGAACTGTAAAATTTTAATACCCTGTGCCTTCTGGCTTTCACATTTATTATATTTTCTATTTATGACACCGTTTCTCATCTCCCTTTCCCTATTTTAAGTCATCATCTCACCAAATGAGTTGGTTTTGGCAGCCTTGTCTAACCTCAACTCTTCATTCCTATAATGTGTTAAGGGGTTCCCTTGAGTCCAGTATGCTCTATAACTGCAAATCATACATCAATATATTTATGTCTACTTTCCTACCCCTCCATTAAATAGCAGATTCTTCAATAGCAAGGGTATTCTAAATATCTTATGATTAATACGGTGTCTGATAAAGAATAAATGCTTAAAGAAAGATTTTAATTTATGTATCCCTTGAATATCCTATATTTCTTCATAAGTGTTTATCTACATAGAATTTGACAGCTACCCAATCAACATGAGAATCAAAGTCCTATCATACAGTTATAAATAATTTCATAGATTGTTTGCATTGAGCTTTTATTTACTTTCTATTATACCTTCTTTTTTTTATTTCTTTTTTCTTTTCTTGCATTTCTCTTCCAGTGCTGGAAATTAAAGCCAGGGCCTCATGCATGTTAGGCAAGCACTCTATCACTACCACTGACCTAAACTCCAGTCCATCTTTATCTCTTAATTTTGTTGTCTGGATTACCAAGAATGCACTAAGTATTTTATACACATTTTCATAGAAATAAATAAATAAACATTGACTCTGAAAGAACATAGAATCTATTAAAAGAAGATGCTTGTTCTGCAAGTATATTTAAAATTTTAACCATTTATTTTTTAACACATATTTTCATTATATAATGGTTACATTCCTTGTGGAGAGTTGGTATTTGTAAGAATAAAAACTTAAAAAGTTAAAAAAAAGAAAAAAGAATCCACTAAGAGAAGAAAGATACATGCATTATACAAATCTAAGGTATGGATACAAATGAGACATTCCACAAACAGAAACATACAGTCACATGAAGAATTCAGAAGAAGAAAATAGTCCAGGAGGATTATCACTGAAGTTTTAGCAGATGCTATTATTCACTCATCTGGTGCTGGCAGAATTAATTCTTTGGAGGCTACTGAGGGTGTCATTTCTTTTGCCTGGATACCTCCCTCAGGTCCTTGCTATGTGACTCTTTCCCTAAAGCAGTTCAAAACATGGTACCTGACTTCCATTAGAGGAGCAAAAAGGAATAGAAAAAACGGCCAGAAACAAAATGAAGCTATACGCTGATGATAAATATGTTCTTAGAAGTGACCAAAAAATTGACAAATGCAGACGAATCTGAATAAGAATTAATGGAATGCCATAATAGCTTTATCTTGATAATTAATATAGAGAGTAGCATAACAACAAGCAAACTTACACAAAAAAGCAAGACATCAATACCGTATAAGAAACATGACTGAAAATAAATCATTCTAACTCCCCTGTATTGTACTGAGAGTTTTGTAAGTCCAACTGCGCATATTATATTTTATGGGTAATCACTGAAAAATAGACATAGTTTATTCTGATTCTGGACTAGTAGCGTTTACTACTAATTCTAATATCTATGTCATTTCTGAGCTCATTTCTACTTTATTATTATTTGCTTTAAAGTATTCTGCCACCAAGCTACATCCTCAACTTTTGTTTTATTCTGATTCAAGGGACATGCACACTGAGTTGCCCGGGCTCGCTTCCAATGTACAAATGTCCTGCTTCTTCTCTTCCAAGTCACTGGATTGCAGGCCTGAGCCACCATGCCCAGTTGTTCTGAACACTTTGAAAAATAAATTTTCATTTGTAAGAGCTTAAGACTTATAATCATTAAAATAGTACATTTATTTACCTTAACATCTCCAGTTATATCTTACATACTCAGAGTATATTGTCAAAATAACAAAATTGACTTGGTACAAAATTATCACTCATTTAAAGAGCTATATGAGACTCCTGAAATTTTGCACAAACTCCACGTGTGTGTGTGTGTGTGGTGTACTGAGTACAGCACATGTATGAAAATTTATGTCATGAAAAGAGTAACTAACACTACAATCAGGATTCAGAATGGCTCTATCAAGACACACACACAATGTCTCTCCTATTACTTAACAGCCACATCCTTCTTCCATCTTTCACCCAGATGGCCCATGATGTATTCTCCATCACTATGATTTTGTCACTTCAAGACTGCTATATAAATGAAATAACTTAGTATCTAACCATCTGTGTTTGGATACACACATAATTGTGTCTATATCTATATTTCTATATCTGTCATATATATATATATAAAACCAATATCGCCAAATTAGCTTTAGACTGGCACTGTCTTTCTTATTGAATGTGGAAAACACCATTACAATACTGTTTACTCTTTTGCTGCCATGTATGCAGTGGGCACTTTTCTCTTTCTTTTGTTTTAGTTGTTGATTGGTTGGTTGCTTTGAGGAGGAGGCAGTTGTAGCTGGAACAAAGCATGGTTTGTCCGCAATTACCAAAACATCAATCATTGAATTATATTCAGAAAACATTAAATCTTATAGAGGCCACTGTCTTATTTTCTGTTACTGTAACAAAAAACAGTCAAATATTAGGTGTCCAACAAGAAACTCCATGCAGCATAATAAGTAGAGTTGATTAACTGACACAAAGCTGATAAATTCAGTCATACACACAATTTAAATCAGCTATGATAATATCTCATAATTTATACAGTTTACTTAACAATTAAACTATTTGTAAGAGTTTGTATTTCTAACAGTCAAATCACAGAAAACTTACTTTTGAGCTAAGCATTGTAGTGTTACATTTGAAAGGCTGGTAGCTGAACTGTTATTTTCTGTGACTTTTGTTACTTCTCATTAACTATTAATAATTATAGAAAGAAGATCTGTAGTCAAGGTAACAAGGGACAGAATATGAATAGCAAAATCATAAGAAGCCTTGCCCTGCCTGGCTCTGTTTGCCAGAGTGGGTGATGTTCACTGTGCTCCTTTGGGTGCTCAAATGTAAATACATTTAGAACTTCTTTTCTTTGTTTTTCAGAGAAGCACAGTATCAATAAAGCATTTTAATTCTCCAAATACAGTTTTATAAATATAGTTATAATTTATGTTTTTATGACTGTGGTAAGTCAAATAAAGTCTACAATTTCTGACTTAACTTTTCTTGACAATGACTTTGAAATAAAATAAGTGTGGAGTTGATCTCAAGAGAGGTAAAATTAAAACAAAATTATTTTTGTTGTGTTCCAAGTCTCTACTGAATCTAATGTGTTGATAAGATTTATGAGGCACAGGCAGAATAGTGTATTTTGTACTATTCTAAAGAAGATATATGCAGATACTATTATCAGTTCTTTTTTAAATTTACAATATTGGTTTTCCAGCAAGTGGTGGCATACTCAGATTCCTTCCATTATTAGAGAATTAATATCTAACAAAATAGACACTTTGTTTTAAGGGACACTATGGATATCAATATGTCTACCATTCTGTATTTCTAAGAGTAAACATTTCCAAACTAAATCTGTTTGCTGAAAAATTTATGGCATGGTAATAAAATTTAATTTTCTTGTCATCATTTTTCTTGTTGCCTTGATCTCTTCCCATTAACTAATACTATCTGTCACTTGGGCAGGTGGGGATTTGGTGGTGGGTTAGACAAATGAGAGAGAGCAAGTAGCTAAATGAGTATCTTTCTAGATTGCTTTTAAAACTCATAGTTGTACTTCACTCTTAAACCAAGACTGTTTTGAATTTGAATCAGTGGTTTGTTTGAAGAAATGCTTGATGATTTATCAAAGTTTTCTATTTTTGCTTTCTCTGCAAAAATTAAAGGGCATATTTTATAACATAAACAGTAATTTGAAAAATATGTGATATAAAGTATGCCTTGTTTCAAACTAAGTGAAGATATATGATTTGAAATGAGAGGACAACTTTTCAAAAGCGTTATGAAAATTAGAATATTTTAAGACTATGAAGAAGGGCTTGACTTTTTCCCCACTGTTCTGAATTCCCTAATCTGTCTAACAGGTTTGAGAGTGGATGATGACAGACCAATAGTTCAAGAAACCAAATTGCATAAGAATTAGCTTCTAACTTCCTATATTGGAACTTCTAAAGAAGAAACGTTAGGGCTTAAGTTGGAAGACAGAGAATGTATCTGCTTCCCTGAATTTTTAATATTCAGAGAAGCACAAGAAAACACTTAAGAAATACTAATGTTGCTCCATCTTCACCCCAAGAAAAGCTCAATTATAGCTAAGAGCTTTGTCATTGGAATGAGGAAGGAACAGATGCTTAAATGTTCCCAGTGACAAGAGGGCACAGACTCAAACCTGAAGCAGCAGGATAGGAGACCCTGATAAAAAGTCAGTGGGAATTACAGACCTCAGCAGTAGCCTGAGATGCTGCCACTACAGAGACAAAAACCCACCTTTATCCTGTGTGAGAATAATGCATGAGACCTTGACTAATATTCCTCATTTTTCCTTCCAGATCTAGTCTTTTCTGACCTGCTCTGTACCTAAAGGCTTACTTATAAAGACTGCTCAACAAGGTAGGTTCTGTTCAAACTAAACAATTTTTGGTTTGGACTATAAGAAGCAATGGCAGGAGATAAGAGGGAGGCAGAGGACTCAATCAAGCTATTTGCTTGTATTTCCCATGGACACCCTCAGCATCTCACCCTATGCCATCAGTTCCTGCCAAGACAGATTTGGGCAGGAGCTCCTTCTTTTCCATGACCTGCAACTTTTCATTTCACCAGGATCCAGGTTTGGATCTCCTGTTGCCCTCTCAGGTACAGAGAAAATAAGAGCTTCTTCCTGTTATAAACTCCCATGTAGTTCACCAGTCTTCACTGATATTCCAGAACCTTGCTAATACCTCTGTTCAAAATCCCTCTTCATTCTCTTTCCTTTACCCATTTGAACATGTCATTTATCATCTGGTCCTGAATTTAGACAACCCTGTGGCAAAAAATAAAAGGAAGAGTAGAGGTCAAAATTACTAAATTTATTTTACCCAGAAAACATTACATGTAACTAGTTTCCTTAGACTTAAACCAGTAGATTATTTTTCTACCATAAAGGAACTGGTAAATAAATAAGTAAAATTTTACTTAAGATACATAAAAAAATAAGTTTGCACATTTCCATTTCTAGCCTCTAAAATTCAACTAAGAACATATCAAGACATTATCTATTTCATTTTAGAAGCAACTTCAAACAAAAATTTTAATACATTTCAGAGATGTAATTTTTTTTTTTTTTTTTTTTTTTTTTTTTTTTATCCTGTGGGTACCGGGAGTCGACCTCAGGACCTTGCACTTGCCAGCAAGCTCTTGTGCCGCTGAGCGATATCACTGGCCCTTTTTTCCTTTATGTGGGTACCAAGAGTTGAACTCAAGACCTTGTGCTTGCCAGGCAGGCGCTTATGCCACTGAGTTATCTCACCAGCCCAGAGATGTAATTTTTTAAGTAATGCTCTGAATTATTTTTTAACAGTCATAATTGAGCATTAATCTTAAATACTCATTCACAAAAGAATTTTCTCAACTAATCTACTACTTACTGTTAAAACTGATATTAAAGTTTTCAATGTGTAATAGGTCACTTATAATCTAGAAGTAGCACAAATATAATTATTATTTTTAACTTAGGCTAGTTTTAAATACTTTTACTATTAACTAAAGAAACACATTTTCATTGGTATGACTTACAAAGATCAAAATAAGCCCCAGTTTATGTAAGCTCAGTACTCTAGAGCTTGCTTGTTCCTTCCCCTTTGAAAATGTATGTGTATGTGTGTTTGTTTTTCTTTCTGTATATCTGTGTTTAACATGCAAATGGGATAAAGGCAGAAAAATCAATGACAAGACACACAATTAAACTTCAGAAACCAAAGACAAGAAAAAAAAACTTGAAGGCAGCAGAGAGAAAAGGTGTATTTCTTACTTGAGAGCACCAAATCAAATGACAGAAAATTTCCCAACAGCAAAAATAAAGATCTGACCAAGTGGCCCAGCATTTTTCAAGTGTTGTACAAAAATAACTGTAAATTTTATATCTGATAAAGACATTTTCAGATAAAGGAAAACCAAGAGAATTAGTCACCAGGAAAACCTGTTATGGTTTAGATCTACAGTGACTAGATGACTGGTCTTGGAAGGTGACTAGATCTTGAAAGAGCTACACTCACTCATCAGTGGATAAGGTCTATCTTCCTCCCCAGCTCCTGCCTTCACTCTCTGCTTCTTGGCTGCCATAGGCTGCACTTCTTTTCCTACACCATGCCTCTCTGCCATCTTGTTCTTACACTGGGGCCACCCAACTATGAACTAAAACTGTAAGCCGAAATATATCTACCTCCTTTAAATTGCAGGTGTTTGGTATTTTATCCCATCAGTGAGAATGTAAATGAGGTGCCTACCATTAAGAAATGTATAAAGGACTGTTAAATAACAGAAAGAAAATGATGCAGGCATTTGGGAATTTCTGAAAAGAAAGAACTTCGTAATATGTAAAAATATGAGTGAATGCCATAAACTATCCTTCCTTTCAGGAATTTTAAAGCATGTTTTATGAATGAAAGAAAAATTACAGCACAGTGTAACATGGTATTCAATGTATGTGGAAATAAACCCAGAGACTATTATATTACTAAATTGGCAAAGTTGAAGGAATATAACAGATAATAAGTTTTCTGTACTTAAAATGGTAAAATGTAATACTTTGAGTTACTAAAGTAACTATACATAGCTATCTATTCAAAAACACTACTAATCAAAATGAGTGCTGAAACACATCAGTCAAGTAGTATAAATGGGGAAATATCAAAAAGTCCATTGTTAGCATTGGATGCACTGGCTGGGGTGCCCTAGGAAGAAAACTGATTATGCATTTACAGTTCATTTTAGCATCCATGGGGCCCAATTCAAGGTGAAGGAGATGGAATTTCATGTTCTCACCATGGAGAACTTGCAATGACATGGAATCACAGTAAAATTAATCATTAAAAGCCAGTAAATAATAAATAGTGAGCAAAAATTTAATTATTAAAAGCTAGTAAATAAAAAATAATCTCACACACACACAAATGCCAGCATCAATAAAAGTTTAAAGCCAAGCCAATGACATCCGAGTGAGAAGAGGTCTTGCAGCAGGAAGAAAAATTGGGAGAGAGAAGGCTGCTTGATGCTTTGTTACTGTGGGCCTGGAATCTGTGTAGTGTACCATGTGGAAAGCATCTGATTTATTTGAGATAGTGGGGGCAGGAAGTCCACTGAAAGGGACACATAATAGCATTTATTTGGTTTCCATACCTGCAAGGAACTTTTCTTATATCTTCTCATATAATCCCCTTGGAAGCTTGTTTGACAAGAAATTTTAACTTCTTTTTACAAATGATGTATCTGAGGCTTAGTGGGTAACTTGAATAAAATAATTTAGCCAGATATGAGGGATCCAATGTATGCGTCTTTTCTAACTTTCATAGTTGTTTTTCAGCAGCAATATTGTCTAAATTGTTAGCTGCTGCTTGGTAACAGCATTCTCCAATTGAATTGACTGGTAAGTCAAAATAATGTCTCTACTACTACCTCCCTCTAATAGAATGCATCATGGACTTTTCAGCCTATGGCTAATAAAATATTTTCATAATTTTTATTATAAGAGGAGAAAAATTCATAAAATAAACCAAAGAAGACCTTAGTTTTCTAAGCTCACAAGGAGATTAAAAGATAAATAAGCAAAAGCCAAAGGTAAAAAAACTTAGTTATGCAATAGAATAAATTTTTGTTAAAATATTATTATCTATTGTTGGCTTTTATTACTTTTAAAATGATGATTCTTGTATGAAAGTGGATGATTTTCATTACTGATACATTCATTTCTGTAAAATAAGTTTTTCCCAATGCTTAAGAACACAAGCTCATACTTTACTGACATAAGTAAATCCAGAATCTGCTACTGCTTAACTGTTCAATCTTGGTGATTATATTTAACCTCTCTAAGGTTTAGTGCTATTATCTATAAAGTAAGAATAATAATTGGGGTTCAGAGAGATTACATAAATCATTCATACAAAATAATTGAGTATCTTCTTAACTTTTGGAAACCAATCAACACATTAGTGAATAGTTGACAGTGTTTGTTTAAAAATCTTGATAGAAGATAACACTGACAAGGTCATAGTGCTGACCTTCCATTGGGAATTTACCTTCACCTCTCTCTACATGTTAAGTAGAAAAATAAGTAGAAAAATAAGTAGTAGCCATAAGTAGAAAATGAGCAAAGAATTTATCAGATTCATAAGGGACTTGAGTGAAAGAGTATAGCAGAATCAAGTAAAATGTAGGCCTGTTTTGAAAAAATCTGCAATTGAAGTACACCCCCTACCTAAACTGAGTCAAGGTTACCAGATGGAACAAGCAATACATAGTTAATGACTGTACCATATGGCCTAAAAAATTCCAGCAGAACATAAAACACTTTGAAAAACTACAGTTACAAATAATGATCATTCAGTGTTAGACACCCAGGCTAAAGGAATTATTTGGGAGGAAATTGTTGCAAGGGAAAAGAAGCTACAGTTTTTCTCACACCTAAAGGCCATAGCATAAAAGATGAAAGCTAAGCCTCTTAGGTAGAATGCTATGAAATACAACCATGCACAGTAGAGAAGCTGACAGAAGACTAATTTCCCAAGAAGAAAGTGTTTTAAAAATTAAGCACTTGAATCATTTTGGTTTAAAAGCAAAAGAATGGCATCTGGGGAATGGATTTTTATTTTTAATCAAATGTAAATAGCATAAAAATACAGACCTTTACAGCTTTAAGTGATCGTTGTTGCCATAAGTGATCACATTAATTTTATTTTTGCAAGGTTCATACAGATGAACAAATTAACTCTTTGTTTCTGGTAGTCACTTATCGACAGTATAATATTATTTTTATAAAATAACCTAAAATTATAGAAATGTTTGTCATTGTGGAAAATTTCTATCAATTTCCAACAGTTCACAAGGTATCAACTCCATACTAAGGATGAAAATGTTTCTGTAAATCATTTCAAAATATATCTTCAAAATTAGGATGTATTTATTACACATTATTTATCAAATGAGTTGATCAGCCCACTCTCAATTCTATACTGGTACTGAAGCACGAATTGGTGGATCATATTTATTCCTTCATGTCCTAGAGCAATATTACTCTTGTTAAATAAAGTTAGATCTTAGAAATAAGCAAAATATTTCCTTAAAGTTGGCTTTTATGTGATTCTTTCCAAGACTTTCAATTCAAATTTTTTTCTCTTTTAGCTAATACAAAGCAACATCAAACGTATGACACACCTCAGATATTTCATATTATCTTTTAGATCTCTTTCCTAAATATTTTATCACTTTTTCATACTGCAAATATTATTATATACTCCTTTTCATTGAAGTAACTTTCTATATACAAATAAGAAGGTTTTTCTATAAGAAGTTCTGAATCCAAATCTGAAATTAATTTTATCTGAAAGAACTATCATTTATTATTGTTTGTTTAGAAATATAATACTGATGGTTTGGTGGTAGTATTAAGCAGAAGAAGAAGTAAAATTTAGGGTACCATTTTCTCTGTATCTTTTGGCACAGGATAGAGTGTAATGTCATGTTTGGACTTGATTTGGGATATTACTTTTCAGTTTTCAAAGTCCTTAAATTACATTTACCTCAAGTTCTCTCTCTGAAATTATGTTTGTTTTTTTTTTTTAATGACTCAACCTGGATCCTCTATAGTTGAAGGAATTGAGAGTCTTGTCTTAGATATTCTTGAAAATCAGGCCAAGAAAGGGAATGCCAAGGATCTTTTCCTTACGCCTCTCACTGCAAGCTTCTCTTCCAAACCCTTTAATCATCTTTCATCATGCTATGTTAGCTTACTCTGACATGCTATATCCACCAAACAGGAACTAAAAAGCAATTACATGGCTGCAACTAAACTTACAAGCTTTTAAAATGTATGTAAGGATTGGGAACAGGTTGGGAAGTTGCTAAGAACAATTACAATACAAAACAGAAAACAACCAAAAAATAGATGTTACATCAAAAATCTATGAACTTAGATAATAGTACCAAAATAAAGTAAGACAGGAAAAATAAGTTCTAATGTCTTATGATACAGAAGGGTGACTATAGATTACAATGTCATAATATATACACATATATATTAGAAAAAGCTGGAAGATCTGGGGTATGCAAGAGACAGGAGGGAGGGGAATTGCAGGAAAAATGTTGCTATAAGTATATGTACAAACTCCTCTGGATGAATGTGTTTATTAGGTATTGCAAACATATACTAAAATGTGAGGGGGGATAATTAGGAGAGAGGAATTCAGAGGCTCCAGACACAAATATATATATATAAAGATTTTGGAGATGTAAAAAGTAATTGTCCTGATTTGAAGATTACACATTGTATACTTATATTCAGTTGTCACATTGCTTCCCAAAATATTTACAGGTATGATGTGTCAATTAAAATAATATTTTTAAAGAAAGAACTATCAATATATAAAACATAGGCAAACCACAAGTGCATTTTAAGTAAAAGAAGTCAGACTCAAAAGGTGTGGTCCCATTTATATTGTAGGTAAAAGCCTATATTAAAGACAAAACTATAGGGAAAGTCAGATTAGTGGTTGTCAGGGAGCGGGAACACAGGAGTGCAGAACTGTGCGAGGAAATTTAGGGAGTAAAGGAAGTACCACACACTTTGATTGTGGTGTTTTTTATCCAAGAGCCTGGATTTATCAAAATTCATAAAACTGCATAGCTAAAAGTGGGATTTTACTAAATGTAAATTATACTTCAATAAACAAATGAGTATTTACTTAAAATAAATGAGTACTTCATGACATTATTCTTTATATACCTGGAAAACACCTTCAAAAGATTCTGATAAACCCTCTTCGCATGCTCTAAAACTCAAATCCATTTTCAAACTGCAAGTTTTTCCTCCTCTTAATTTGCTGTCCATTTCCAAAGTCCTCAAATTCCTAAATTCTCAATATCTTTAAAATATCTGACAAATCTTTTAAAACTAATCAACTCATTGAAAAATATTATTAATAACTTTAATAACAATTTCAATAATTAACAATATTAATGTTTATGTATTTATTATCAGGCAGAATTATTTTCACTATTCATTGTTTTAAACCAAATCATTGTGGTTTTCCTGTTTATAAGCAAATAATTACAGAGGAGTTTCTCTCCTTTCTTGTTTTCCTTTTCACAAATAAAAAAACATCTCTCTCAAAGAGGGATTTGCTGTCCATCTTCACAGCTGAAAGGTCTGTGTGAGCTTTGCATTACAGTCTTCCTGAATTGTCCCTGATTTAATTTTTAAGAAGGGCTCTGCTTCCACTACCTATACTTTCCTTCCCTTCTAGCAGTTCTCACAAAATAAAAGGACTAAGTACTAGAAAATGCATCTCCTACCTGAAATTTCTTTTAAACTCTCCTTTTGGTTGACCAATCATTCTTCAGACACTAGCACTACTAATTTTCCAAAAGACCTGCTTTTTATATACTCATTTATTTGCTCAATTTCTTTCCATTTAGAGAAAACTTTATATTCAAAACTTATTCTATAGTAAGATTAAAAAAAACTTAATTCAAGAAGATGAAAACATTTTGAAAACTATTTCGCATGACTGCCTGTATAAGGATAGACCAGTAATCTCAAGGCTTTGGTATAAATGAGTTCACAGTACAATCCCAGCCTCTCCACCGTGACTCAGCCAGTAATTATGTTGTTATCCATATTAGAGCCAATTATCCATAGTGTTTCTCATCTCTGTCTGTCTTCTGAGCAAAAGTTCTGAGTAGCAACACTTAGAATATTTTGTCAAGGATTTCTGTACTGTAGGGAACTTTGAGAGACAGTGTCTTCTTGCAGGACAGAGGTCTGATTTGTTTCCTGATTGAGATAATAACAACAGCATCTGTCTCTGAGGCAAAGTCTGGGTTTCCTAAGCACAGAAGAACTCAGCTGCAATACTGATGCAATACTATTCAGGTGCAGTAGTACTTGCTGCACCTCACTCATCTAGGATGCTCTGCTTGCTTCTGTGGGTTTTGGAGGCAAGAGGAAGAAACACAACCACATAGCTCACGTTGACTTCTATGCTATCACTAATAAAGTCCTTTGTTTCTGACCCAGGAGACTTATTTCTTCTACCAGCATTCATGAACCTGTGGAATAGAACTTGATAGCTTGCAAGCAGTATAAAATCTTGGACTCTTATGGTTCTTAACATCAGCATTTTCACAAATCAGTCCAGTTTACATCTGTGTGTCTTTCTGCGGGCTGGTATCACCTGCAAGCTTTTAGCACAGTGCCCACAGTGTTGCTGTTACTAACATCTGGATCACTGCCCTATAGATCTGCCCAGAATACTCCTGAAACACACATGGTATTGCACCAGAAATGCTGCTAACAGCCACACAGAAGCAGCTATTCTCTCTGTGGTGCTTCCCTGGAGCATTCTGCCCTTGATTTCATAAAACTTCCTCAAGCCCCCAAGACCATTGGCACCTACTTGGGTCTCTGAGAGGCTATGCTGCAAAATGGTAAAGAGCAACGTCCTTTTTCCCATGTGAGCTTTTTTGTAAGTTTCATACCAGTATTGCTGACTTCAGAGCTGTTACAGTTCTATTTGGCTTTACAAATACGTGTCCTCTCCTTTTCTCCGCAATAAACACCTGGATCAAAGTAGACTTTTAAAAAGCCTACTTGGGCGGGTGAGATGGCTCTACAGCGTAAGTGCCTGCCTGGCAAGCGTGAGGGTTGAGTTCTACTCCCAGAACCCACATACGAAAAAAGGGCTGGTGATATCACTCAGCGGTACGGGCGCCTGCTGGCGCGTGAGGTCCTGAAGTCGACCCCCGGTACCCACAAAAAAAATAAAAATAAAAATAAAAAAAATAGAAAATCCTACTTAATGTAGCCAGGATTATTCTTCTGCAGCTCTCAAATCCTTCTGCTGAGTCAAACTGAATTTGTTTCGCACTCTCTTCCATTAGCAGAGTCTTTACCAGATAGATGGCTAAATTAGTCCTTGCTAAATTATAGTAATTTGCATAGTGTTATGGAATGGATTATGCCCCTTCCAAATTCATATGTCTACACCATAACCACAATGTGATAATATTCGAAGATAGGGGCTGTAGGGAGAGAGTTAAGGTTAAATCAAGGTATAAAGTTGGAGGCACAGTCCAACAGGATTAGCACCCTTATAAGAAGAGTAAGAGTCAGCAAAGGGTCCTACACCTCCACCACAATTGCTCACTGAAGAAAGTCTGTATGTGGACACAGAGAAGGCATCCATACTATCTTCAAGCCACGAAGAAACAACTCTGACAATTCTTGGTCTTGCACTTCTAGCTTCTAGAACTGTGACAAAAAAGTGCTTTCTGGTTAATACAAACAGCTTATGTATTTCTTTATGGCAGCCTGAGTTGAATAATACAAATATCCCTGTTATGCCTCCACCACCTCCCTACACAACATTCTGTCAGACCAGCAAAACTTGACTGAAATCAACTGCTTTCCAAGTGGCGCTTGCCTCGGGTAATGTTTGATGTTAGACCCTGGACGACTGTGAAACTGCAATTGGCCTGTTGTGCAATATATAATGTTTATTGATTCCTACTTTTTAAAATAAAGTTTCTACGTATGCCTTTAAGAGGGAGACAATAGAGGCTTCATGCTGCGTGATTCTGGGGAAAGATTTTATAAGTTGCTAGGGAAAAGCTGACGTTTCATGAATCATGACATTTATGATGCAGCTTTGACTTACAGGTTACAGACATTCTGACATAGGGGTTAACTAAATATTTGGAAATAAAAAATACATATTTTGCTGTAAGCAATCATGATCAACACACCAGAAGAAAATATAGCATCTCTATTCAATTTTTATAGCTTCAAAATATTTGACAAAATATTCTTTCAGGATTTAAAATATTATAAAACTATCTAATAATTGTTCCAATATAGAAAGTTAATAAAATACTAAATTTATTACTTTTATAATTATAGGCTGATTTTATTGTTTGTGTATAATTTTCTATGTTATACCAAGAAGATATTTTATACAATCATAATATTGTATATTATTCTATAGAACTATAGTATTATTAGCACATTTTTGTATCAGCTGGCTATAAAATTATCATCCAAATTTTCTTAAAGAGAACTATATATGACATTGTGTTAAATTACCTTCCGTTACATCAAGATGCCATACATAGCCATTACCCACAGACTGCCTCTATATCAACATACTAGATCCTTGGGAAAACAATTAGCTAAAAGTTTATCAAATGAAGAACATCCTTAAATGTAATAGATTCTGTTCCTCTTACAGCATTTTGTCTTCTTTTTTTTTTTTTATGTGGGTACCGGAGTCGACCTCAGGACCTCACGCTTGCCAGCAAGCATTTGTGCCACTGAGTGATATCACCAGCCCCATTTTTTCCTTTATGTGGGTTCCGGGAGTCGAACTCAGGACCTCGCACTTGCCGGGCAGGTGCTTATGCCACTGAGCTATCTCACGGGCCCAGCATTTTGTCTTAATGGAGAAAAAATATGTAACTCGTAATTTCAGTAAAGCCAGTCTCTACAAATACTAATCTTTGTCATTAAAACAACTAAGTTGTTTAATTCATAACTTACAATGCTACAAAGATAAATCACATTGCATGTGAGAAAAAATATTATTTATTTTTGAGGCAGACTATTAATACGAGGCTAAATGTGAGGGGATTTCCTCCCACATTTCCTCCCATCTTGTCTTCTATCAAATGTCAGGGACTATTTTTTTCAATGATTTTCTTCTATATAAGAAACTAAGGGCTGGGGACACAGCTCAGTGGTTTGACACATACTTAACACACACAAGGCTCCATTTCAATCAGAGACAGAGAGAGAGAGAGGGAAACATAGGCAAAAGGAATAAGTACTGTTGGAAATTTTGAAGAAGTTAGTTAAAAATTAATTTAGACAGTCTTGGGCTGTTTGCCCTCACATCCAAACCTTACCCCACCCATCCTCTGCTTTCTATCACAGACTGACAATTTCTATAGGCTGAATTCCCTAGGATTCACTAGGATCATCATCCCTGTCTCAGCTATTTTACAACCTCATCTCTTCCATGGCTCTCTGTTTCCCTAGAAACATACAGTGGATTCCACACTCTCAGAGTCCTGGCCTCTGTACTCTGATATCCTAATTCCTTTACTCAGTAGCCTACAGGTAGCTAGTACTGACTTTTCACTGTTCCCAATAATCATTTACCATTCTCTCTGAATCCCCATCACCTCGAGCAAATTCCTTACAGTAATTCAATTCTGTCATAAGTTCTTAAGGTGGCTGCAATTTTCCCATTTAGATTTTAACATATGTGTTTATTTGATTGTTCATTTAGCTATATATTTATATATGCTTTGTCTTATTCCAGACAAGATTTAAGGCATTTTGAGGAAAAAATGTAAAATATAAGAAGGTATCAAAAAGTAGAAGTGGAGTTATTTGTTTAAAGCTGCCTGAGAGGATGAACTAAAATAATCAGATGAAATAATGTCAGGAATAAAGCTAAAATGTTGCATAACCACACTCTAGTAATAGATATAACTAGAGCTCATAAAATTCTGGCAGTGAATGTAAAAAGAGAAACATGGTCGCTTTGAAAATACAGATAAAGGAAGAAATTTAGATAAAAAAGGGAAAGGGAGAGAAACAACTGCTTATTGGAATCTACCCTCACTTGCAGTATCTGATTAAGACACACGGGGCTTACATCTTTCTGAACTTTCATATTCAAAACAGAAAGCACACATGCATTCATGTGGCTGTTTAGTATTGTATGGTTCACTCACAGGCAGCAACACTTTAAAGTCCCTGTAGTTGATTCTGTTCAAGGAACCATCATGATGCATCCTAGCCACTGCAGGAATTAAACCTTGTTGACTGAAGTCTTCCAGGGCCCTACTTGGTTTATAGTCTTTCACTATAACATTCCAACAAGGCTGCTCCATGTTTGTCTTTCCAGTGAGGGTTTAGTTTTGTTTTTATTTAAAAATATTTTTTATTATCTTTGAAATGTGTTCTCCTTGCAAGGAGAGGATTCACTGAACAATTGGTCAAAATTAGCCCTTACTCTATATCCAATGAGTCTTTCAAATCTGAGGGCAGCTCCAGTAGACTGCATACCCCTTTTCTCTTTGAAAGCCACCTTTGAGAATCTAGTGGGTTGTTTCTCACATGCTATTTTCAAAAGTTACCTTTGTGCTCCAAACAAGAATCTCTCAGGAATATACACCAATGACTTTCTCAGGGGAATAAGAAGTTATATTTAGGTATAATAAGTACAGACAGATTTCTTTCCAATGTGGTTGCTTCATTTTATATTCCCCGTTAGTCGTGGTTTGTAAAAATGTGTGAACATTTTTATTTTCCTACATACTTACCAATGTTGTCTTTATCTAATTTTTACCTATTGAACTTGCAATCCAGTGTTTCATTGTAGTTCTACTTTTCTCTGACTGCTAATGAGTTTATATTTTTCATAAATGTAAGTCACTTCTTTGTAAAGTACCTGGTCATCTTTTACATCCCATATTTGATTGAGTTTCCTTTTTTTCCTTTGAATGATTACATTAGTCATATGCACAAATACATGTTATAAGGGCATTGCAAATATTTTCCCTACCATATTTCTGTTGTCTTCTTTCTACTATTACAAAGAAAATAATTTTTAAATTTAATATGCACAAAACCAAAAACATTCTCTTAGGCTTTCTGTCTTTTCTGACACATAAAACTGTAGTTAGTTATAGTTAACTTTTATTAATGATCTAGTAGTATCTGTCAAATTTAGATTTTTAATCCCTGGCCAGTAGGAAAATGGAAATGAAAGCCATACTGAGATTCTACCTTACTCCAGAAAGAATGTCTATCATCAAGAAATCAAATTATACTAAACAGTGGTGATGCTGCTGGGAAAAAAGGAACACTTCTACATTTCTGGTGGGAATGCAAACTAATGCAACCACTATGAAATTCAGTGTGGAGGGTCCTCAAAAAACTAAAACTAGTAATTCCATTCAATCCAGCTATTGCCCCTTCTAGGTATCTTCCTGAAAAAGTTAAAGATATCATGTTACAGTGATGCAGTCCTATCCGTATTTATAGCAGTACAACTCAAAATACAGTAGCTAAATCTTGGAAGGGCTGTATATGTTCCTCCACAGACTAATGGGTAAAGAAAATATGGCATTTATACACAAAGAAGTACTGTACATAAAGGATAAACTTGAACCATTTGTAGGAAAATGGGTGCACCTGAGACCATAATGTTAAGTGTAATAAATCAAACACAGAAGCTTAAATATCCCATGGTTCTCTTATGTGAGAAACCTAGAGCATAAATGACTGAAACAGAAAAACAAGAGATAGGCAGTAGGAAATAGAGAGATAGATATTTGCAAAAGGCAAGGAGACCAAGAGATGGGGCAAGGAAGGGAAGGGGATAGAAAAGGTAAGACATGTCCCATACATGTACGAATTTCCCATGAGGAATGTAATTATTATGTATTGCAAACATATATATTATGGCTTTTTCCTAGATGTCCCCCCAAATCTTCATGTGGTCATAGGTGGGGCTTTTGGAGGTTGCTGGATTTAAGGTGTGTGAATCTGGGATTAAAAGTATGTGATTACTAGATTAGTCCACTGATTTTTTAACATACTTCTAGGTATGGATAATAGGAAGGTCCACCCTAGGTGTGGGTGGTACCACCCAAAAGGCAGGTGGCCTGGAAAGGAAAACGGGGAAGAAGGCTGGTTCTGCTGTTTGCTGCTTCGCTGTCTCCTGCCTACTTGCTATGGACTGTTTCTCCTCTGCCATGCCACCCTGCCTTGGAGCCAGTGGAGTATAGACTGAAACCTCTACAAACTGTGAGCTAAAATAAACTTTTACTCCTTTAACTTTGTGTGTTGAGTATTTTGTCTCAGCAATGAGAAAAGTAACCCAGACAATGTACCAATAAAAATAAAAATTAAAAATATTAATAAAATGATAAACAAGTAATCACATAGAAACACGGCCTTTTTATTTTAACTGCAAAAATTATGTGTAAAAATAAACACAAGGGGAGCCCAGTCTATAGGCTGGGCATAGTGGCACATGCCTACAATCCCAGCACTTAGGATGCTGAGGCAGGAGGAGCGCCATGAATTTGAAGCCAGCCTCAAATTTGAGTCTACATAGACAGTTCAAGGCCAGCCTGAATTACATAGCCAGACCCTGTCTCAAAAAAAAAAAAAAAAAAAAAAAAAAAAGAACCCAGTCTGTAATTACCAATATTACTATTTAAGTGGTAATCTTGTTGAACATTGTACTGGAAATTTATCTTAGCAAAAATAACAAACAGAACTTCTCACTATGGGTTATTAAGTGTATCTACTGCACCTGGATGCTTATACATACTCGTTAAATAGATCACAGTTTCTAATTTTGCACTGTGGAAAGCATCTGGAGTTGGCTGCATATATGTTTTATATTTGAAGCATCTAAAATAATTTATTTTCCTCAAAAATGTGATTTCTAGGGTTACCTATGTTTTGTTTTTCCAAAGCTTCATTTTGAGAATCTTTCTGTATTTTTGTTCAGTATTGAATTTAGAATATCAGGCTGTTAAAAACTTGAGTTTTAAATTTAAACATTGAGTTTAAATCTTGACTTTGTTACCTCCCAGTTGTATATAGTAGGCATGTTATGCAACTTGCCTTAATTAATTAGAAAATAAAAATATTCAGAAGGTATATAGTTTGTCCTTAAAAGTGAAATATTTCTTAAAAGAAAATCATGTACATTATGATCTCTGTGCGATGTTAATAAATTTAATCAGTGTGCAATACAATCTATCCTATAACTTATCACAGGATAAGAAATACTGTGCAGGGGCCAGGGATATAGTTCAGTGGTGCAGCACCTGCCTAGCAAGCATGAGGTCCTGAGTTCGATTCCTGATAGGCCCTCCCAAAAAAATAAATACTGTGCAAATATTCCAGTAGTTTTAAAAATTAAAGGAAATATTATATGTAAATTTAAAAATTAAAAATATATTTATTATAAAAACTCAGAAAATTATAGTAGAAAGAAATGGGCTCCTGAGCTTGGTGCTACATGCCTGTGACCCCCAGCTAGTAGGGAGGCTGAGGCAAGAATATTACAAGTTCATTATTAGCCTGGACAATTTAGCAAGACCCTGTCTCCAAATAAAATTTTTAAAAATCAATTTTGTATTTAAAGTACATAGGAATTTATACTTAAAGAATATACACTATGTAAATAAAAACTGTATCTAATATTATACTTACTTGAGATCATTTAACTGTATTTCTTCTTTTTTTTAGGTACCAAAAATCAAACTCAGGACCTTGCCCTTGCCAGGCAGGCGCTGTGCCACTGAGCTATATCCCTGGTTGTATTTCCTTAAAAACAAAGAAAATGTGCCAATTATTTCAATGGTGTTTTAGACAGTCATAGTTAGTGTTATTATTGAAAAACAGAATATAAGATGTGAGAAAGATAAAAATCTTCATTTTGACTGCATGATTATCAAAATAAAATTAAATTTCACAGAGAAAGCCAGAAAATTATTACTATGATTGAAGTACTGCAGCCAGATCTTTATATAGCAAATCAATTTAAATAAATCAGTTTCTCTCCAAAAGGAATAACCTAAATGAAATTTATAAAAATGTCATATTTTAAAAAGCAGTATTTAAGCATGAACTATGCAAAGACTATATATGCTATTAAAGTCAATAATATTAAAATCTATTAAAGTCTATAAATTAGGATTACAAATGTGTTATTTTGAGAGATCTATAAATTAGGATTACAAATATGTTATTTTGAGAGATGTGAGTCTAGATTCAATCTTCTGCATGTGGAGAGCCAGTTTTCCCAGGACCATTTGTTAAAGAGGCCATCTTTTCTCCAGGGTATTTTTTTGTTGTTGTTGGTACCGGAGGTAGAACTCAGGACATTGCACGCCAGCAGGCGCCCATGCCACTGAGCGATATCACTGGCCCTTTTTTCGTATGTGGGTTCCGGGAGTCAAACTCAGGACCTCGTGCTTGCCAGGCAGGCGCTTATGCCACTGAGCTATCTCACTGGACCCAGGGTATGTTTTTGCGCCTTTGTCAAACATCAGATAGGTGAATAGGCCTGGAGTTGTTTCTGCATATTCTATTCTATTCCATTGATCCACATATCTGTTTGGGGGCCAATATGATGCTGTTTTTAAAACTGTAGCTTTGTAGTATAGCTTGAAGTCCGTTACTGTATTGCGATCACTCCTGCTTTGCTCTTGTAGCCCAGGATTTCTTTTGCTATTCTGAGTCTCTTCTTGTTCCAAGTGTATTTTCAAATTATTGGTGTCTTGATTGGGGTTGTATCAAATCTGTATATTAGTTTTGGAAGTGTGGCCATTTTGACAATATTGTTTCTGCCTCTCTAGGAACAGGGGATATCTGTCCATTTTCTGATGTCCTCTTCCATCTCCTTTTTTAGAGTACTGTACTTCTCATTGTAGAGGACTTTACCTTTTGTTTGACAAATTCCTAAGTAGTTTATTTTTCTTGGGCTACTGTGAATGGCTTTATATTTATCACTTTTGCAACCTTGTTTAATAACCAGCTTCAATTGGACAACACACATATTTTTTTTGAAATTTCTGAAACAAACAAAAATATGTTGTATTTCATATGCAAACATCCAATCCTGAGAAACAAAGTATTTCTTTTTATTTTGACAAAGTATTTCTTGCATAACACTGTCAAATAAATATTACATTATACACACACACACACACATTTTGCAATGGTGACTGAACTTCAGTTCCTACAATCCTTACCTAATCTATAATCTTGGTAGTAAATACATAACTTCAATGTAAAGTTTTGTTCTCATTTAACACTCTAATTATACAGCCCAGAATATATTTTTCATTGACAGATATGAAGATATTCTAGTTTTTAAGTTTAGCACTATAAAAACACACAAAAATTGCAAAAAGATCATATGTAAGATTTTAAAATGTATTAAGGCATTAAAGAAAATTTTAAATTTAGGTAAGAACTTCAAAATAAAAACTATAAGGAAATAAAAACTACTATATATGAAAATCAAAATTTAGCAGATCAGAAACTGCAAGTGTCAAACATAATTAAAAGCTGGGTTAATAAATAGAACTAGAGACTCTTAGCTTTAGAAAATTGTCTACTCACCTATCCAACATGAAAAAAAAACAAAAAACAAAAAGGCATTCAGCAACATCCTTAAATAATGACTGCACTTTCTGAGGAAAGAAAATTTAACTTGTCTGACAATGCCTAAAGAGATTTTAATTTGGATAGATTCAGTAAAAATACAAAGAATACACTTACTTGAGTAAGAGAATTTACTTAGAATATATGAAGAACTTTGCACATCTGTATTAATAAAAAAGTATCTAATCAAAAACGTTAAAAAGTCATGAAGAGATATTACATAAAAGATTAGAAAGTGTCACTAAGTTCTATAATCACCAGAAAATTATGAATTAAGGCACAATGGAATTCTCTTTTTCACTCACTAACACAACTAAAACATAAAAAACAGATACTACTAAGTATTGATAACTGCATGGTATAACTGAACATCCTTTATATTGCTCATGGGAGTGTAAATAGCATGACTAATTGAGAGAACTGTTTGACAGTTTGTTACAAATTTAAACATACTTCTATTGAGTGAATGAGCAGTTCAACTAGTATGTTTTATCAAAAACTGCAGCTAAATATTCACAAAAATTATTTTATGCATTGCAGGCAAAAACTAAAAACAACACATATACCCATCAATCAGAATATATAACCATAAGTGATATATTCATAAAATGCAGGACAAGACATAGAGTAAGGCAAAAATAAGCATCATTGCTTTTCTTTTGTGTTGCACAAAGCCAGCCTTCTATTCAAATAGGGTTGTGCAGGAGAGTATGTGAAATCACTGAAAATACACAGTTTATATTTCATAAGTGGGACATGCATATGTTCTATGTTCTCACCAAAATTGCTGAAATATGCATCAACTCGGGTATTTTTATTTCACTTCTTGACACAGGCATGTTGAATCAATACTCTACTGATTACTAAGGACAAATTAAAGGGAAAAGGAACTATGGGTGGCCCTATCTTTTCAATTCTTTTTCATTTAGTGTCACAATTTTCAGCACAAGTGGTTGACTAATAGCAGTTACTTCTGTAACGTGACCAAGGAGGAATATGTTAGATTTCCTTGGTTGTCTGTGATTCTTCTAATGCCATTGCTGTCTTCTGTGATGGACACAAGTTCTGGTTCCAACAAAATCATGTCCTCTATAAGTTGTCAGCAACCTATTACACATCCCATTTATTCATAAGGATATCACGTTTTCTTTCTATCACTATGAATCTTGCTAACTGCTGTGTTATCTGGTTCCACCAAAATTCTGTGATCAAGGGACGGGGATATAGCTCAGCGGCACAGCTCCTGCCCGGCAAGCATGAGGTCCTGAGTTCGATCCGCGGCACAAAGAAAAAGAAAAATCCTGTAATCATCACAAAAGCTATATATGAATGGGACATCAAGGAATAACAGCAAATGTACATTTTCTGTTCGCATAGAACACATTGGAATCACTTACTGTGTTACTGCGCATGCGTAGCTCTCCCATTAGGCTTCAAGTACAAATCACAAGTTCAAAGATAAAATTATTAAGAAGTTTTAAGAAGGCAACAGTAGAACATTAAACAGGTCTTTCTGAATCTGAAATCCTTTGAGATTGTACATGTGTCATAAACAGAAAGTCAGCCCTGATTGGGTGGATTAAAATGGATCTATTTTAGTGGCATCCTTTTAAAACGGTCAAATGAACCTCAGAGAAGAAAGTTGATGAGAACTCATCAAATTATATTTTGAAAAACAAGCGTTTTATTGTGGACTTTATGTGCAAAAGAAAAGTCTGAAGAGATTCAAGGTTTTTGGCCTAGGAAATTAGAAGAGTGCATTTATTTAGTGCAACTACTACAGTAGGAGGTGGTTTGAGAGGTGAGAGCTATTAGAAGCTCAATTTTGGGTGTACTAAGTTAAATGCCTATTACCCATCCCGGTGCGAATGTCAGCTAGGAAGCTGAGTGTGTGAGTGCAGAGAAGACTTCTGATCTGTGGATTTAATCTGAGGGAAATCGGCACAGTAGTGACACAGTACTTCAGCCATGGGAAGTGCGAAGAGGTGATGCACACAGTAAAGGCAGTTGTGGAAAAGAGAAATGAAAGTTTTGGCACATTCTAGAGATGGAAGAAGAGCTGGGAGACTCAGAATAGAAACTTGAAAATTATCTATGGTAAACTACATGATCTTGCTAAGCTTTTTTACTGATCTGTAGGCCAAAGTTACTGATGTCTACTTTTTAATATTTATAGAGAATGAAAGATAAAAATAATATTACCTACACAGTCTAGAACACATAAGACTCTCTCTGTATGACAAGTCTAATGGCTCCCTCATCTATTTCATTTCCCACATTTTTGGATATTTAGAAGAAATCCCTTATTTCTTTGTTTGTATTACTGATATTAGCTGAGTTCACCTCAGCAGAAAATTCAATATTCAAAATACTCCACAGCCCAAAACTCTTTGAGCACTGATATGATGCCACAGTGGGACTTTTCACATTTCTCCTCATGGGACAAGCCACAGTCAAAATGTAGACACACTAGAAATATCATGTAAAACTGTCTTTGAACAGAGTATATGAGGTGTATGAAAATATCGATGAATTTAGTGTTCACACTTTAGTCCCTTCCCTAAGATATTTCATTATGTATACGTACCCATTCCAAAATCTGAAAAAATTCTGAACTCCAAGACAGTTGTATTTCCAAGCATTTCTGATGAGGGATGTACAATCTGTGTGTGCTTTATAAACATCAACATTTCCCACTCAATGGCCTGGGGCAGAAGACAAGGTTTTTTTCATGTTTATAACTCTATTACTGAGCACACTGACTGCTGAAAAAAGGCATTTAGTACTTTATTTTTCAAAGAACGATTGTATTCACAGCAAGCAATGTCATCCATTATCCTAACGAAGACCTTGATATTTCTCTTATTCGTTCTGAGGGCAACCAAGAAACTAACCTAGAAGAAATAATGTTTTACAGTTTATATAATAATGTTTGCTTTAACTGGATACTATAAAAATAATTTGAGAATGCATCATTCATATTTTCTCTGTTAAGAATAGAAAAGGAATTCTTAAACATGACAGAAGCTATGGGAACTAAGTAACTCTCCTAACCTACTGTGAGATACAAGTTGAAAACTAAACGTTTTTGGTATTGTATAGGATTATAAAATATCAAAATAACCTTCACTTTGATTCCTAACTTTGAAATGCTTTTATTTATCATCCATGCTTGTGAAGTAAGTTTTTGATTTTAGTGGAAAAAAAGACCTCTTACATTAACGATAACTTACATAATTGCGTTAAAGGGCTAGACGCTGAACCTAGGGAGAGGAATATTACATCTTCTTCCGTTCAAAGCTGTCAAAACTATGATTTGAGTTGTATACAGTTAAGTAAAAAAGCCACATGAACTTTGACTAAATCGTCTTTTTTACACAGCATTTTTCAGTGGCTAGCCACTGAAATTATGAGAAATTCCTCAAATCTAAGAGTTAAAGTTGATTTTAATATTCCTCTCAAGTAGTTTTAGATGTAGGCAGGTCTTTCTTAAATTAAAGAGAGAATAAATGGGTATGACATCAAGGAACACTGGTCATCCTATAATTGGTGTAGGAACACAACCTCAAAAAGAAGGAAACACTAAATATACAAGCCAGAGGTATTGAAATGCAAACTATTGGCTAGAAACAACGACAAAACAGTCTAAAAACATAAATAAATAAACAGGAAACAGGAAGCAACACAATGATTAATGACAGTTGGAAGACTTTATTTTCCCCAACAGTAGAACGAAAGTGTAAATAAAGACACTGTTTTCTCAGAGGTCGAGACCAGGATTATTTGGTAAAATTTGGGAGCGTGTCAGTACCTAGTGCTCAGCATGCTGTCTCTGTACAGGAGAGCAGTTCTCAAAGTTTGTACACATTAAAGTTTTATGCGGCATT
Organism: Erethizon dorsatum; assembly: GCA_028451465.1. Lineage (NCBI taxonomy): Eukaryota > Metazoa > Chordata > Mammalia > Rodentia > Erethizontidae > Erethizon > Erethizon dorsatum. The sequence continues at coordinate 89,754,296 of CM051826.1, forward strand.
ACTTTAAATACAAACTCATAGGATTCACCTCCGGAGATTATGATTTAGTATAATCAAACTCTGTAATTTTAGGATGAGGAATACATACTTTTAGTAAAACTCCAAGGGATTCTAATATGTGTTCCAAGGTACACAGTTATATGCACTTCGTTGGGAGAGATTTTCATGGAAGGCCAACTTAGAGAAAAACTGATTATTGAAAGAGAAATCAACCTCATGTTGGTGGGGCAGGAGGGAGGGGAAGTGTGTGGCATTAGAGAATTTAAAAGGGCATTAATTTCTGGCTTATTTTACAGCCTAGCTTTTCCATCTCCTGTTCCTTTTTTTTTTTTTTTTTTTTGGTTTTGTTTGTTTGTTTGTTTGTTTTCCTTTGAGATGGCATCTTGCTATGTAGTTCAGCATGGCCTGGCACTCACGGCAATCCTGACTCAGCCTGTTGAATGCTGGGATTACAGGCATGGGCCACCACACTCGGCTATGTCCTTATTTTAGACTCCATGCTGATCATATACCTCCCCTCTCAAATTAAACATTTAACATAAAAGTATACTTACTAATTATACTTCCTTACATTGCAAGTAATAAAGACTGATTTAGGTCATCTCAGTGTTTAGTACCAAATTACTCAGGACTTTAAATAGCAAAAAATACTATTTTAAGCAGCTGCATAGCTGCTCTTATAAAGTTGAGATTTTAATCCATTATTTAGATCATCGTATCTAACATCATCTCTAGTGATTCAGTACATCTAATGACCTACCTGTTTTTTTAATATACTCTGACATGATAGGGTTTACACCTCTACTTCCTCATTTATCCCTATAACATGGTTTTCTCGTTCTTCTTTCCATGTCTCTTTTTCTCTCCAGCTCTATATCCTTCTCAAATCATTCATCGGTAACTCTGACCCTAAAGCTATTTATCTATCTTTACATTCAAACCTCCCCAAAAAGGTGGCGATCATGTAAATGAGGCAGCATTTTATCTGGAGCCTATACTGTATTGAGAAGAGATCGGAGATTTGCTAGACTCTTCAGCAAAAATTACATTCCATCCCTGCTTTTATTAAGAGGCTATTCTCTGTAGTAGTTCATATAATATCAAAAGACAATGACAGTTAAATTTAGTAGAGGACCAATAATATCAAATTTCATTTTTTCCCAGTGGATTTGCTCTAAAAATTATAAATAAGTCACTATTAAACCCATGTTATTGGCAAATATTCACTACGGACAATGTATAGATTCTACTCAGATATTTCCAATAAAGGGAAATCATACCATCTGTCTGATTGTCCTATCACTCCAGGTCACTCATTATTTCATGAGTCCCCTTTACACAAACTAGCAACTACCTCACTAAAGCTCTAATAAATGCATGCCTAGTGATATCTGAAAGAGATATAGAATATTTACTTATTTTTCCCATATAATATCTACTTTTAAAGCATCAGTTGTGACTCTCCTAAGTCCTTTTTTCTTCATATAAAAATTTCCCACTTTTTTCTTCCTCTTCATTTGCCAGAGTTTTCTGACACCTTACTGTTTAAAATACACACAAATTTGGGCCGGTGAGATGGCTCAGCGGCGTAAGCGCCTGCCCAGCAAGTGTGAGGGCCCGAGTTCAACTCCTGGAACCCACATACAAAAAAGGGGCCGGTGATATCGCTCAGCGGCATGGGCGCCTGCTGGCGCACAAGGTCCTGAGGTCGAACCCCGATATCCACAAAAAAAAAAAAAAAAAAAACACAAATTTGCAAGAATTTCTTCATGCAACATAAAAGAAAATATTTCAAATATGAATTGTGTAATGGAAAGGAAGAACAGCTCTCTTATATGGGTGTGATAATGAGATTAACAAAGTTTAATAACTTATCATAATAATATTTTCAATGGCATATTACAGTGTTGATTAATGGTGAGCTTATCGTAGTTCATTAAAATATAAGACATATCTGTTCAAAAGTACAATCATATCAAATTTTCCTAGTCATGACCTGTACAATTATTTTACTCTAACCAATAAAGGCATGAATTGATATTTGATCATTTTAAATTGTATATTAACTTGATTCCATTACTGAGTTTTGTAAAAATTTTATATGTTAAAATTGTTGCACCTTAAAACTTCAAAATTGTTTAGATGTTCACCTACAAAATCAATATAAGCAGAATGCATGAGATAGTTACTGCAATCCAGAGTCATTTGAACTGCACTGCACATCAGTCCTGCAATTCTTTATTCTTATACACAAGTTACGTATGTATCATTTAACTAATAACTGTAATTTGTGAAACTAATTTGATTTCCAATTATCAAAAATAGAAATAATATTTTCCTTATCTCATTCTTAATATCACTGCTGTAAACAACTGAACTTGTTACCATCATTCTAAAGTTCACAGATATGAAATATTTATGTAAGTGATGATATCTAGCATAATACACAGCAGAAAATAGGAAATAATGCATATAGCCCTAGAGCTGTATCAATAAAAATATAAGAAATTTCTCTGCAATGTCCTCCCTTTCACATATCTGGATCTAAGTAGATAAGTAATATATGGCATTATGTACTAAAGAAGAGTATTCAGTCTTTAAAAAGGGCACAGTGACACGTGCTACATGAATGAATTCAGAAGATACACTAAGTGAAATAAGACAAAAAAGGGCAGATATTGTGTAATTCCATATTCTATATCCATATCCATATTCTACATTCTACTTTTTTCTCAACATGTTTTTTGTACTTTCACATTTAAAATGTTGAAAGCAAAATAACACACCCTATTTAAATTTGTTCATTTAACAGAGATTTGACCTAATATTTTCATATCTACTTTGTTGAAAAGGATATTGCTACATTTTTATAGGCCAAATAATTCTAATCAAATTTTAGTTTACTTGAATTTTATGGTGTCATCTCAAAAGTTTAAAGTAATTAAAAAATCTTGAATTTAATACTTTTGAGCATATTAGAAAAATCATACAAATTTGGAAACTAGTTTCTAAACTATGAATAATATGTAGATTATTTCTTTTATATAATATTAATATTCAATACTAATATGATATTCTTTTAAATATTTACAAGTGAGAATAAAGAATACATTGCCATGAGAAATTGGGTTAATGTGTAGAATCTGACGGCACTAAGGAAGAAAGATATTTCTGTCTAATTTCTGAAACATTTGTCAGTACATCAGAAAGCTTTAGAAGTAGATGTATTTTTGTATTAACATCAAAAATTTAGATACCAATTTATAATATATGCATTTTGTTTTTCATTTTGCTTGTGAAAGTGATTTTTGATTATGTCGTACTTGTCAAGAACTAAACCACATTATGCATATCAAAGGTGAAGTAAAGCAACCTGACTTGAATTATGATGTAACCTTGAAAACCTTCAAGAGTTTCACCTCCATTACTTAAAACTTCAGGATTTTTACTTCCGCTTTAATATCCCCAGTATTTGCATCTTACTTTTTATCACCAATCAATATAGATCTCATTTAAGTAAGAAGCATTGTGGATATACCATATTCCCATACCATTTTTTAAATTTATTTATTTTTTATTAGTATGTGTTTGTAATTCATGCAGTTTACAATCATCTTGGGAGTGCTTACATGTACATGTTACAGATTGTTTCTTCTTTTTTTAACCCCTTCTTCTTCCCTTTCCCTCCTTTCTCCCCCACCAGTTCCTCTATCCTCTTTTTCATACTTGATGGTATTATTTATCTTAGCTCATGTTATGCTGTATAGTGTTTACATTAATTGTGGTTATTATTTTCCCTGTACATGGCATGTCTTATTTCCCCTTCCCCTCCTCTTCATTTTATCTTATCTTTACTCTTATCTTCCCTTCCCCTTGCCCTTGTTTCCTTGAGCCACTTCCCTATTGCAAGAGATCTGTTATCTTGTCCCTTTTTTTTTTTTTGTGGGTACCGGGGTGTCGACCTCAGGACCTCGCGCGCTAGCAGGCGCCCGTGCCACTGAGCGATATCACCGGCCCCTTTTTTCCATATGTGGGTTCCGGGAGTCGAACTCGGGCCCTCGCGCTTGCCGGGCAGGCGCTTAAGCCACTGAGCCATCTCACCGGCCCTATCTTGTCCCTTTCTAACCATCCTATATCACTATTTTTGTGCTTTTTCTCACTCAAATGAGAGATACTACACAGAATTTAAGCTTGTGTGTCTGATTTGTTTCAGTATCATATGGTATTTAAGCTTGTGTGTCTGATTTATTTTAATTAACATTATATTTTCCAGATGCATCTATTTGCCTGCAAATGTCTCAAATTTGTCATTTTTATAGCCAAGTAATATTCTATTAGATAGATAGATAGATGATAGATAGATAGATAGATAGATAGATAGATAGATAGATAGATAGATATAGATGGCACATTTTCTTTATCCAATCATCTGTTGATGGGTATACAGGCTGAATCCAAGATTTAGCTACTACAAATTGCACTGGTATAAACATTGGTATGCAAGTATTGCTGTAGTATGTCTTAAATAATCTGTTGTTAGGTATACAGGCTGCTTCTAGGATTTAGCTATTACAAATTATGCTGTTATAAACATATAAACAGAGGTATGCAAGTATGGCTGTGATATGATACTTAGTAAGGGGATACCTGGGACATATGGAATTTCTAATTTCAGGTCTTTGAGGAATTCCATACTGATTTCTGTAATGGTTCTACTAGTTTGCATTCCCACCAACAATGCAGAAGGGTTCCTTTTTCCCCACAGCCACATGAGCAGTTGTTATTGTTTGATTTCCTAATGATCGCCATTTGTATATTTGTATATCTAGAATATACAAAGAATTCAAAAAAATTAACCCACCAAGAATTAAAGACCCAGTCAAGAAATGGGCAAGAGAAAAAACAGACATTTCACAGAGGAAGAAATACAAATGGTCAACAGATAGACAAAAAACAGTTCAACATCTCTTACCATTGCCTCTGTCTGAGGAGTAACTGGCAAATTTTTTTTTTCCCATTCTGTAGGTTGTCTCTTCAGTCTGCTGATTGATTCTTTTGCTATACAGAAGCTTTTTAGCCTGCTATCATCCCATTTGTTGATTCTTGATATTTCTTGTGCAATTGAGGGTCTGTTTAGAAAATCCTTTCCTAACACTTATGTCTTCATGTGTTTTACCAATTTTATCTTCCAGAAGGTTTAACATTTCCATTTTAATGTTTAGATCTTTGATCCATTTAGATTTTAATTTAGTACAAGGTTTGAAATTAATTCAATTTATCCCATATTAATTAATTAACTTTTTGTGCTACTGGGGATTGATGCCAGGACATTTATATGAACTATATACCCAGTCCTAGTTTAATTTATTTACAGGAGTCTTGATAAATTTCCCTGGCTGGACTTTTATTTCTAATCCTTCTGCCTCAGCCTCCCAAAGTGCTGGAATTACAGGTGTGCATCACCATAACCAGAATGATTTCTTAAAAACAAAATATATTCACATCATTTCATTATTTTCTTTGTTCTTCTGTTACTCCTTTTATATTTTATGTATATTTTTAACAATTTTCATCTTTCACTTTTTTAATTCATTTCTCAAAATACTTATATTTATGGGAGTGTGTTTACTTCTAGAGAAAAAAGACACATGAAATAACAGCATACAAAAGGTTTTTTTTTGTATGTTTGGCTAAAAATATTGGTACAAGATGTGAAGATTATGGAAAATAGAAAATATAGTGAAGTACGAGAGTGATAAAACAAATGGATTTATTTAGGAAGTAACATAGGAAATAAATAAAATCAATGAAAAAGTGATTAGAGAATTAATATCTAATCTGTGGGAAAAAATGATCATTTCATATGGTTCTCTTAAGGATGTCAGCTTCTTTCTCATGCTGGGAATCACATAGGGGCTTGTGATATTAGACAAGTGCTCTACCACTGAACTATACACTCAGCCCATATGAGCAATGTTTTTTAAACTACTCCCTTGGTAAAATTTATATTTCAGGTGAGAGTTTGAATTTGGATGAGTTTTGCCTTTAAACCAGTGAATTTTGGATCCATGACATTGCCATCCAGAATGGGAATCTAAGCAACTCAACACTGAATAGAGCAAAGAGATCAGCCTGTCCAAGCAAGAGGGAGCTTTACAGTAGGCATCTTAGGAATCAGTCTGCACTTTTGCCTGCCAGTTATACATATAAATATAAAGCAGAATTTTGGACAAATCGTGTGAACCAGTATCTTGTATTAAATGTATATATATATTTTTTTTTCATTTCTTTGAAGAATCCTAATATAACTATTATCAATCAGAACATAAAATTTTGTGCTAAAGTTATAAATGAAGTTTAAAACTGTTTAAGTCTCCTTCACAGGTCCATCAGTACCTTTTACTGATAATTTACAAGTGAATTCTTTACTAATAATCATAGGAATAATATCATTAAACCCCAAAACTATAGCTATTGATATGTCCTTTCTTCATTATTTTTACATACAACTCAACAAAACACCAAGTCAATACTTATATAAGCCTTTTTTACTTTAAAAAATTTTTGGCCTCATAGCAAATCATATTACATTTTTTCTTTCAACCATGCAATTTTCTAATCTTTAAGAAAAAATGGTCAGAGCTTTCTGACCCAGGAACATTGAAAACAAGTGTTCAAACAAAAACTTGGACATGAATATTGAGTGTCCTTTTTAATCTTTAAAAAATGGTAAGAGGTTTTCTTGATCAATTTAGAACAAGATACTCTTTCTAGCCATCTGTTTCACTGAATTAATAGGCAATTAGTTGTTTCAAACAAAGAACTCGTGCCAAATATTTGGACTACAGAAAATATTTGCAAAGAAGGTCAGAAAAGTAATTAAAGAGAATATTTGAAGAGGTCAAACACTTTTTTTGAATTTTTTAACATAACCACATTCTTAATAAATACGTATTTACCATGACTTCCATTCTTTTTATTGATTAATTTATATATGAAATAAACCATGAAAAGTAGAAAATAAAGCAGGTTTTTATATACATTATCCACGGAGTTGTGAGATGTTCACCAATTGCAGCACATTTTCATTACCACAGAAAGAAAACCCGTATCGATAAAACATTGTTGTATGGAACTATACAAATAAAAGCTAATGACTTAAGGTTGATCTATATTGTACCCTGTATCTGAGTTTTCTTCTTTTTAATTGCTGAATTGCATTCTATTGCATGGATATACACCATTTCTTCAATGTATTAGGTGTTGAACATTCAGTTTGTTTTTACTACTTAATTATTATCCAGTTGCTTCTATGAACAATCATATTCAAGTATTTGATTAGACATTTGTTTTCACTATTCTTGAGCTTATACCTAGGAGTGGAATTGTAGGTTCATAAACTTACACTGTGGTTAACGTTTTGAAGAATCATTTAACACTTTTTACAAACTGACTGCTCCTTTAAATCCAACCAGCAAAAAGTGAGGGTTCCAGTTTCTCTACATCCTTGCTACCACTCATTATTAACTGTATTTTTATTTTAGTCATTCTAGTGATTACTAACAGATATCTTATTGTGGTTTAAATTTTTATTCCTTTAGTATCTAAAAATATTTGGAATATTTATTTGCTTATTATATATTTTCATATCTTCTTTGAAGAAATGTCTACTCAAATCTTTTCTTTTTTAAAAAATTAAGAACTCATTATTAAAAATAATAGATGTTCAGTAATTATTTGTAAGATAAGTATAAATGACTTTTTATAACTACTTTTGCTAAACAATGCATCAGAGAATTAGTATATCTACCTCCTTTATATCATCTATAAAAGATATTGAATCTCTAACTAAAAATCTCTATATCCAGTATCATTATAAAGGTAAATCCCTGAGCTCTAAAAGGAACAATAATGTCCAATATCAAGTAATCTATTCACATGTAAATAGAAAGTATACCAGTGCAGAGGATGAGAAAAATAAGAAGTACAGAGACAAGGAAATAAGAGTCATCATTCCCAAGCAATAGGATTACATTTGTAGAACATCCAAAAAAATCTACAAATTATACTAATGAAAATGGGAGCATGGCAAGATTACTTTATACAAGGTCAGTATGAAAGCAATTGTAATTTATACACTACAAATAAAGTTTTAAACAAACTTTAAGAATTATACTGTTTACAGTACAATTTAAGATTTATAACACTTCTTTTTTTTTTTTTGTGGGTACCGGGGGGTCGACCTCAGGACCTCGCGCGCCAACAGGCACCCGTGCCACTGAGCGATATCACCGGCCCCTTTTTCGTATGTGGGTTCCGGGAGTCGAACTCGGGCCCTCGCGCTTGCAAGGCAGGCACTTACGCCGCTGAGCCATCTCACCGGCCCAGGATTTATAACACTTCTAAAAGAAATTTACAAAACACTGACTGAAATTGAAGAAAAGGTAAACAAATGGAAGAAATTACCATGTTCGAAAGATAAACAAATGTGAAAGATTCAATATGGCTGAAAAGAGGAGGAGCCTCCTTCAAAGCTATTCAGAAATTCAACTAAAACACAGGTAACTGGAAGAAAGGGGGGGACATACACCCTGAAACTTATATCAATCTGACGTAAGAGACTAATAGATCAAGCCAAACATAGATAAAGGACTTAATAAAATGGCCAGCCAGCCCACCCAACTGCCAGTGGGTCGCCAGATCAGGATGAGTGCCTGCCATACTTGGAATCTTAAAAGAAGAGAAAAAAATAAAAAAAGATATACTAAAATAATGTGGCTAAATCAAGCCATACTGGATAGACTTGGGATATAAGGTCCTCTGCCTTTTCTGCCTTCCTCCAAACAGAAAATTCTTCAGTTCAGCAGTAAATTCTGCCCACATGAACTGCTCTCTCCATGACAATTGACCAGTTTTCCTTTTTTTTCTTTCATTTTGTTTTTCTTTTCTTCACGTTCCTTTTGTGCACCTGAACACTAACTGGAACCACCAGGAACAAGATTAAAGACTATAGGGGTGCATGCATAGAAAATGGAACAGCTAACCCCTCCTCTATGACCTGAGGTTAAAGAGGCATGGGGAATTAAACAGCCCTGCACCTCAGGACTACGCAGCCCTGGGCTCTCCCCATGCTGCTGGGGGCAGGAGTAGAAAGGCGCCCCAGAACCCCCATCTCACCCAAGGAAGTTACAGACTACAGCAGAGGCGGGTGACGGTGGCAGCAGTGGCAGCAAAACTTGTAAAGCAATGAATGGGAAGTGAGCCCCCCACCTCAGGAGAGGAGTCAGAATTGGGACTGAGCAGCCTTGGATGCAGCAGCAGGAGCGGAGGACCAGACCATATCACAGCATCCAGCCCCACTTCTGGGGGACAAGATCAGCCTCAAATCGAGCAAAAACTCTACTGCAGGCTTCGCAGTGTTATCCAGTAGTTTTGGATTCTTGGTAAACACCAAAGGAATTATTTATTTATTTATTTGTTTGTTTATTTATTTATTTATTTATTTTTGCTAGTTTGTGGTTTGTTTCCCATTCCTTCTACTTTTTCCCTTTTTTTTTTTGTCTTTTACCTATATTTTTGTTCTAAGCTATTCATCTTCTTTCCCCCTTTCCTCAATTTACTTCTCTAGACTTAATCATTTATTTACATGCGTAAATAGTCTAATATTTCTGGTCAATTTCAATAATCCCTTGCTTACTCCTTCATTCTTTCTCTTCTGCCCTCTTCTCTAGTTTCCCAAAGCTTGCGTGATCATCCTTTGTCCTCCAGCCTGGCTTCTACTTTATTTCTTTTCAGTTATCTCTGTTCTATCCACTATCCTTCTTAACTTTCCCCACCACTGGGTAAAACCACTCTACCAAGGGGAAACACTTTGCATACAAGCTCCCAATTTACAATCGGTTCTGTTATATAACAGTAAATTTTGCTTCTATGGTTAAAGGTACAAAATTAATAGTTACCACAGTTTGTCAGTTTCTAAACTGTGCGTGATGATATTGTCAGTGTTAATTTTACCACTTTAGCTAGGATGTCATATCTGTTTTAATCAGTTGTTCTGTAACAATACTGGGAAGTTCTGGGGTAATAACCTCACTACACCTGGGGACTGACTCCAAAACATACCAACATCTCACTCTCAATTAATTGGAGAGGTAGGATCTTGGTACAGACACAAACCAAGAACCTCCTACACGCAGAGGCCATCCTGAAGAACAAAACCTTGCCTAGAGAGGCATTGATTCTAGTGATAAACCTACCTACTAAAAAAATTATGAGGATCAACACAGAAAACAAAATAAAAACATTTGGAATAGAAAATGACAAGCTACAGAAGCAAAATGCAGTCTCAGACCCCCAGCCCACTCAGAAAAAGTCCAGGAGACAAGGAGATAGAGGAAAATGGAAGACACACACCTGACATTTCTGAAATGATAGCAATCAAAGTAAAGAAACAAACCCATGAGGCAGTAGAGGAAATCAGATCAGAGATAATCTCTTGAGTTAAAAAAAAAAAAAAGAAATGTCAACATTTATAGAGGAATTGCTCAGCAAATCTAGAGTAGAGATAGATTAAAAAATAGATGTGATAGCAAGAGGATGAAAACCATGAATGATCAATATAGGAAAGAAATAGAATTCATGGAATGGATTCAAACAGATATATAGGAAATTAAATCTTCCATTGAAAGTTGGCAAAAATGCTTGAATGAAACCGAAGATGGACTTTCAGACCTTGAAGACAGGATCTCAGCTAGTGATCATGAAAAGAAAGATCTCTTGAAAATAACAAAAGATCAGGAAATAATTCAACAGTTGCAAGATGACAGAAAGAAAAATAATACAAGAATAATTGATGTCAATGAAAAAGAAGGAGCCATCACAAATGACATAAAAAAGCTATTTGCAGAAGTAATAGTGAAAATTTCCCAAGCATGGGGAAAGAATCTGACACACAGACAAGTGAAGCATATAGAACTCCAATTAGCTACAACCAAAATAGATCTACTTCCAGACATATAATAATCAAGATCCCAGGAATTCAGCACAAGAACAGAATATTAAAAGCTGTTAGAGAAAAGAAACAGATCACCTATAAAGGAAAGCCCATCAGACTCATGGCAGACTTCTCAACACAAACCCACAAGTCAAGAAGAGCTTGGAGTGAAGTATTTTGAGTCCTGAAAGAAAACAACTTCCAACCCAGATTGATGTGCCCTGCAAAACTATCTTTCAAAATTAATGGAGAAATAAGATACTTCCATGACAAAGAACAGCTGAAGAAATTCATGACCACCAAGCCAGTCCTACAGACTACTGAAAGATATTCTAGACAGAGACAAAAATGACCACAATTCCAAGAACAACAACAGAAAGAAACCACCAAGCAGGGTAAGCAATTAAGCAGAGGGGAAAAGCAGGGAACCAACAGCAGGAAAATATCATGACAAAGAGAAGCCAATATATATCAGTTATAACCATCAATGTAAATGGCCTCAACTCACCAATCCAAAGAAACAGACTGGCAGAATGTATAAAGAAATAAGATCCAAAAATATGCTGTATACAAGAAACATATTTAACTCGAAGAGAAATTCATAGACTGAAAGTCAAAGAATGGAACAATCTTCCATGCAACAGGAACCCAGAAAAAAGCAGAGGTAGCTATTATGGTCGCAGACAATGTGAACTTCAAACCAAGAACAATCAAAAAAGATAAGGTCACTACATAATTGTTAGGGGAAAATTTCAAGAGAAAGAAATAACGGTAATAAATATGTGTGCACCAAATTCAGGAGCACCCAACTATATAAGACAAATACTAAGAGACATGAAAAATCAAATAAGAAATAGCAGAATTGTAATTGGAGAATTTAATACCCTATTGTCACAAAGAGATGAATTAGACAAAAAATCAGCTAAGAAATATCAGAACTGAACCAAACCTGTGAACAAATGGGCTTAGCAGATGTTTTCCAGAGTGTTCCACCCAATATCATCAGAATACACATTCTTCTTAGCTGCGAATGGGATGTTCTCTAAAACAAACCATATACTAGCCCACAGAACATGCTTAAGTAAATGCAAAGGAATTGAAATCGCCCCATGCATGTTATCTGACCATAGTGCAATGAAACATGTTCACTGAAAGAAAGATAGCCTCTTTAATAAGTGGTGCTGGAAAAACTGGTTCTCCACATGCTGAAGACTAAAACTAGACCCATGTTTATCACCATGAACTAAACTAAAGTCAAAATGGATCAAAGATCTAAATATTAAAACAGAAACACAAAATCTACTGGAAAAGAAAGTAGGTAGAAATCTTGAAGACATAGGTGTGGGCAGAGACTTCATGAACAAAACCCAAACTGCATGGGAAACACTTCAAACAATCAACAACTAGGATCTCATCTTATTAAAAAGATTTTGCATATCAAAAGAAATCACCACCAGAATGAAAAGACAATCCACACAGTGGGAAATATTTTATCCAACTGTTCCTCAGACAAAGGACTTCTATCTAGAACATGTAATGAAGTGAAAAAATTCAGGCCTCCCAAATTCAAAGACCCAATCCAAAAATGGGCACCTGAGATGAATATGCACTTCTCAGAGGAAGAAATACAAATGGTGAATAAGTATATGAAAAAATTTTCAACATCAGTGGTCACTCAAGAAATGCAAATTAAAAAAACACTGACATTCCATCTCACCCCAGAAAGAATGACTATCATCAAGAAATCAACCAATAACAAATGCTGGTGGGGCTGTGGGGGAAAAAGGAACACTTCCCCGCTGTTGGTGGGAGTGTAGACTGGTACAACCACTGTGGAAATTAGTCTGGAGATTCCTCAAAAACCTAGGATTAGAGGACCCTTTTGATGCAGCTATTCCCCTTTTGGGTATTTTCCCAGAAGAATTAAATACATCATACTACAGTGATATATGTACACCCATGTTTATAGCAGCACAATTTATAATAGCTAAATCTTGGAAACAACCCAAATGCCCATCAACTGTGGAATGGATAAAAAAGACGTGGCATTTTTATACAATGGAGTACTACTCAGCTATAAAGAAGGATAAACTCAAGGCTTTTATAGATAAATGGATGCAACTTGAGACCATACTCATAAGTGAAATAAATAAGACTCTCACATGTAAACATCATATTGTCTGCCTAGTATAAGAAACTGAAAGAGTAAATAAGATCCAAAATGTAAAATAGATATTGTGAAAGGGGAAGTAACTGCTCAAAAGGAAAGAACAACTGGGATAGGGGAAAGGAGAAAAGAAGGAAGGAAAAAGAAAAAAATATATATATATTTATAAGTACAAGATAGCTAAGATAATTACACTGCTAATTTCTATTAGTTCATTGAAGTGAACAGTTTGTGCTTATATTGTTTGATCAATTTTTCATGCCCATATCCTGTAATCTGAGCAATTACTTTGAAGATAACAATACACAATATATTAACCATTGTTAATCCCCTATTAGCTTGTTTTGAAATTCCATATCATTGTTTTTATTGTTTGTTCTCTTTAAAAAAAAGATAAACAAATGGAAGAAATTACCACATTTATTGTTAAACAATAAAGATACAAATTATTCCTCAAATTATCATTAGCTTTAAAGCAATTACAATCAAATTCAAGCTTTTTTTAGCTAACATCAAGTTGATTTGAAAATTCATATAGATTTATGAATATTTAAGGGTCAAGAATAACCAAGGTAATTTTTAAAAAGAGGAAAAGAAGGTGGAGTTATAACATTACGAATCAGAAAATATAGTAAAATTAATATAACTAAGCATAAAATAAGATAGAAAAAAATTCAATGGAATGTAATTGTATCAAGAAAAATAAGTCCTCCCCATATTAACATATGTAGTTACAAAAGTATCACTGCTATCCAGAAAAGAAAGACGCCCTTTCTGAAATATAGTGCTGGAACAATGAACTCTCAAAACTCCATTCTAGACAAATAATAGTGTTTACAGTAAAAAAAAAAATACAAATAAACCACATTTCAACACAACCACCACAATATTTGGCTATTGAAATTTGAATTAATTTTTTTTTCTTTTTTTTGGAACCAGGAATTGAACTCAGGACCTTGCACTTGCCAGATAGGCAACATGCCATTGAGTTATATCCCCAGCCCCTGAATTAATTTTGATGAATAACAGCTATATTTCAAGATTTTAACACCTATCTAGAGAGTCTTGTTTTAATAAGTACAGATTTAGAACATTTTTCATCATTACATAAAGTTCTATTGCTTACTGCGTCAGCTTTCCTATTGCTGAGACACAATACCTGACACCCACAACTTAAAGAAGTTTAATTGATCTCATGGTTTCAAGGGATTTGGTCCCTGGTTAGCTGGGTTCAAGGCAAAATACATCATGGCAGAAGGGTGTGGTAGAGTAAAAGTGCTTAGTTCATGGGATTTACCAAAACAGTTTTTAAAGATACATTACATATGTAGGTCTTAACTCCTTTCTAAAAAAGTTCCACTTGAACACTTAAAAGTATTTTTAAGAAGGTAGATTTCAAGTTAATTGTTCTTACAATAAAATGCAAATTAAAAACAAGAATTGATTTAAGATACCCATATATAAATGATAATAATATTGGTAATTAATTTTTGCACTTTGTTCCATTAAATTATTTAATCCCCATTATTTAATCCTCATTATTTAATCCCCAAAATACCTGCACTCTAATTTGTTCACATATTTTCTCCTTTCTTTGTAACAGTCAGGAAGCCTCTGGAAAAATGAAAATTCTGGGAAAAGATTGAAACTTCCCATCTTTAAATTTTGCTCCTGTCATTACCATATTTTGTTGAACCACATGAAATTTTCAATTCTCAAGACTTTTTCCACAGTTTTTTGGGAGAGGTTGCTGAGGGCTCACACAGCATTTACAGGCTTTATCAAAGAGCTATATCTGTATTAAAATATTTCTGATTTTTAATCTATAAAAATGGCAAGTTCATGTGATTCAACTAAAATTCTAACCCTCTTGCTCTCCCTTAAAATTCTACTTTTCCAAAGTCACTTTCCATGTAAAATTTTCCCCAATTGTCCCACTCTGAAATGATTCCCTCAAGCCTATGAAAACCTATTTTCACCCTTATCATTAATGCTCCCTCCTTCTCTGGGGTGTGGCCTCATGAGTTTATGGAAACTTTAGGTTTCAGCCTGATTTTTTCACATGTTCACCAGTTGATCTTGGACAATCATTTAGCATTCCTTGAGTCTCAGTTTTCAAATTATGAAAGAAAATTACTTTAAGCATAGAGATCGTGAACTCTATGTTATATAGTAACAAATGTATAAGTCACAGTCAGTAATAAAGTAAGTAAATGGACATTTTTAAAAATGAAAAAATAAATTTCCATTTTAAGCAACTCTTTGTAATCGCACAGAACTGATTTATCACCAAGAACACTGAGCTATGTGATTTGTAGAACACTATACAAGATCTGTTAGTGAAATTTTAGCTGCATTTTTTTTCATTGATAACATTTTTTTGTGTGTGTGGGTACCGGGGGGTCGACCTCAGGACCTCGCACGCCAGCAGGCGCCCGTGCCGCTGAGCGATATCACCGGCCCCTTTTTCATATGTGGGATCCGGGAGTCGAACTCGGGCCCTCGCGCTTGCCGGGCAGGCGCTTAAGCCGCTGAGCCATCTCACCGGCCCCATTGATGACTTTTAACGGAAATATCCCTACATATTATTACATACGTACATATCTCACGTACATACATATTTATGTGAAATATATATGTTATGTATATCTCCATAATATTATCACTATTTAGCTTTCTCTCAACACTTTTCCATCTCTACAGCATTACCATGAATATTTTCATGCATACACTATTTTGCATAGTGTGCACTGGTAAGTATAGGGATCATATAAATTCTTAAGAATGGAATTCCTTGGTTAAATAATGTGTGAATGTTTAATTTTGGCATACACAACCACATAGTTGTCCTTTACCTTCTCATCAACCACATACAATTTTAAGTAATTGTGTCTTAGAAAAATAATTCTGTGTGAAAATTAGAAGGTAAACCATGAGAAGGAACATTGTCCTATGCATACTAATTTGGAAGGCAATACAGTAATAATCCATGCAAGCACTATGGGGAAAGCCAATAAATGAGAAGAAGTGACAATTTCTAGAAGTACATTTTGAAGTAGGAGAGTTGAGAGGATTGAGATAATGACACCTTTGAGTGCTCTATTCATAATGGCTTTAAGTGTATCTTTTACTAAATCATCCAAACTGAAGTCCCAATAATTCAAGAGACATCGAGTCCATTACCACCTCGGCCTCTGACTTGTCGGGATGTCAGCTCTTCTTGCCAAATTCTCACTTCATTAAAGTGCTACTAAAATGAATTCCCTTTGTCAGATGTCTCCACTACTTTCCATTAAGTCATTAACATGGGTGCTTCTCTCTGAAAACCTTTGACCCTAAAGGCTGGCAAACTCCAAGTTCAACTATCTGGCCTTTATCATTAAAAGCCTAAAGAAAAAGAAGAGTATTCTTAAATCTACCTCAGTGTTTGACCAGCATTATGTCATGTCCAACTTTAACAATAGTATAATCCTTAGAAAAGAGCTATCCTCACAATTCACACTTAGAAATATATTTGTATTTTCTCTAGAGAAACTGAAGTTGATGAGCACCAACTCTTAACTTTTGGCTTAAATTCTCCAATACAGACTAATATGTTTCCAAAATAATTTTCATATGTATAAAATGAACTTTATTCCTGATATGAGAAACCCAGTTTTATACTTCTAGATATATTGAACCTATAAATTAGAAAAAGATAACTAGAGGGATTCTGAGGACAATATGACAGATATCTGGGTTTTGTGAAAATCTTCAATAAACATTATTTCTTGGATTGTATGTCACTTGAGAATCTCATTTTGGTGGTATAAGCAGCTGACTACAATATGAGAACAAGCTGGAAGACAGAGAAGAGAGCACTCCCTGGAGGAGTGGATGAATGTCTTAGGTAGAACTTTGACCAATAGAGATGTCTGTTGAGATGGGTAGACCAGTTACTTTCATTTGAGCTTAGATTCCAAATTTATGCTAATTTTTCTAAACTCTAAATCTGCTATAGACAATATTCAGAAGCAAAGAGCAAAAAAATAGAAACTAAACTAAACATTTTAAAATCTTTAAACCATAGAAACCTTTACTTATTGAGACTTCCTAAATTTCTGGAGGAAAAATTACTGGAAATAGTATTTAACTTTTTTGAGTCGTGACCTTACAGTAGCTAAGGTGCATTATGTGGAAAGGACATTTAAAGTAGTAACTTAAAGTGATAGATATGCCTAACAAAATGAATTTCCTAGTAACATATATTAATCTAGAAAGCATGTGAGTTACAGTTGATTCATTTTCCAGTAACACTATTTAAAAATATATCTTTACAAAAATTAATTACTTCTTTTTAATAAAATAGTAGAAAGAGTAAATTAAAAATATATATAATTCCTTTGAAGGTCTGTGGAAGACATACCATTTCTTTTTCATACTAAAAAGATAAAGAACTTTTGACTATTTGAACAGCAGTGATGGAATACTTGCAAATTTATCTTATTAATTTAAAGCACCAGATTTTCGTGACAGTCTGTGTGGGAAGGTTATACCCATTTAATAATTATAATGTGCCTGGCATGAATTTGCTAACTGTAAACTCAATGTATGCTCAATATTTAGTATTAAAAAAGGAGGACTAATACAGAAGATTCCCATAAGAATGAGCAGTTATTTGCTCATACTTATCAAGGCAGTAGTTGTTGCTTTGCTAATAAATGAATCATCTCAATTGGTTAACACAGATGATTTCTGCCCCCACACAGTGTTTCTAAACATGACAAGTGGTCTCTCAAAATATGCATTTATTTGTCCAAAAAATGCTGGGCAGAGTGAATGAACAAACTTACATGAATCAATATAAAATATGAAATCTGTCATGACTGTTATTAATATCATAGTTTAATGATGTATAACACATTGTTCTATCTGATGCTGTTATTTAGTTGTCATTTTTACTTTATGCAATATAACATATTGATTAAATTTTGCAGGTTGATACTAGTGTTTGAATAATGTAACTGGGACATATAAATACATGTTAGCACTAAGTGATTTTATTAAATTGAGTATTGGATAGTTTCTTTCAGTGTCTTCCTTACCAGGTTTTTGGGCCCTCAAACTAATGGATAGAAAAGCCTGAAGAATTAAAGGCATTTAACTGCCTTTTGAATTGAACTTTAAAAGTAACTTAGGATCAGCACTTCTCACTGCCAAGTTATATTTAGTCCTTTTGGGGTGAATAGTTTCATCTTTTTAGATAAATGGGATTATAAGAGTTTTAAATTGCTCCTGTCTTATGTGAAATATGAATAATAATACTTCTAACCTGACAACTTTAGAGAAATATAATGAGGCAGATTGAGGAAATGCTTGCAAAGAGCTCTAAGCTTCTTGGAACAAAAGCATTGCGTATATGCATTTTTGGTAATATAAAATTTGTTGAGAGTCAGTTGTAGCATAAAAGATATGCCAGTGTTGCAGAAGTAAAATGTTAAACTTCATGTGCTTTTGATTTGAGTTGAGGATCTTGCATGCCTTTATTTCTCCTAAGAATTCCATATTATGTTACAAACATTTTGTCATTGCACTGTGATGAACTATGAACTAATTACCTCTTCATAGACAAATTTATGTTACAATATATTCTTGGTGGTTATTTTTTGAGTAACAATAAACATGGCTAAATTGTCTTAAATAATGAAAGGAATTTTATGAATTGCATAACCAGTAGATTCATTACAGCATTATCTGTAGATGATGCTTGATTTAGAGACTCACTATTCCCAGGGAAGAGGCTTCTCCAACGTTCCACGCTGATTCTTCTTACATGATCCTAAGGCTTCTTCCCTTTGTATTATTTCACTGAGTTCTTCACAGTGGCCTGTTAGTTCTGTGGGATCAATTGTCTCATTCACTGAGACTGTTTTGCCTACTTATCTATTCCTTGCATGTACAATCGTTCCTTACTTACAGAAGATAAGAAAAAGTCCCTGCATGTGCTTTTCTTCACTCTTGTCCTATGTATCAAGTATGAGCATACTTTTTCCATTAATTTGCAACAGAGAAAGTTGAAAATTAAGACATGATAGAAATAAAACCTTGTGTGTAATTGAAAACTGACACTAAATAGTTCAATCTCATAGTTCAAAGGTACCAACTAAACTAGTTCTTACTAGCAAGAGCTTCCAAATCAAATAATTCTTATCTACCTTCTATTCTTTGTCTGTGTGATGTTGGTCAGTTTATTTGCTTTCTAATCCTTTTGCAAAAGGAATATTCTTTTTTTTTTTTTATGTGGGTACCGGGAGTCAGCCTCAGGACCTCACGCTTGCCAGCAGGCGCTTGTGCTGCTGAGCGATATCACCGGCCCTTTTTTCCTTTATGTGGGTACTGGGAGTCGAACTCGGGACCTCGTGCTTGCCAGGTAGGCGCTTACGCCGCTGAGTCATATCACCAGCCTGAAAGAAATATTCTTGAGGGGCTGGTGAGATGACTCAGCGGCGTAAGCGCCTGCCTGGCAAGCGTGAGGGCCCAAGTTCGACTCCCGGAACCCACGTACGAAAAAGGGTGAGTGATATTGCTCAGCGGCATGGGCACCTGCTGGCACACGAGGTCCTGAGGTCGACTCCCGGTACCCACAAAAAAAAAAAAAAAATGTTCTTGAGCATAAGAGTCCTCCTATCTACAGGAGGGTAGATAACATCACTCTTTAATTCCAATCTAAGTCTCACCAAGTTCATTTCCCATTGCCAGGTTTAACCTCCTCTCAGAATGATTTTCATAAATATTTCACTTACTTTTAAGGAAAGTTAACTCCACACAGAAGTGGCCCAATGCCTTGCAAAGAAAAATTCAAACAAATCACAATAGTTTTATGTCAGTTCTTTTCCTGACCAAAAACAAAAACAAATTGTCTTTAATAATACTGTAAGACATCAAACAAGTGCAATTTATTTCCAATGGAAAATGGAAAAAAAAAATGTTGAGTTTTTCTTTTTCAAGCTCAAGTTAATTGTGTTTTAGATCCCCTTAAGTCATTAGAAGTCTCTTGCTGATATCATGTGGCCATTATTTTCACAAGAATTTCCCCCAAGAGCTTGCTATAATCTTCAGAGACAGCACATTCTAAATCCATGCTTGGAAATTCCTCTAAGGAAAGCACAATCTGCAGGTATGCAACTCTACTTTACAATATAACCGACCTCTTTGTGTTATTATATGGAACAATTGGATTCTTTACAGTCACATCACTGCTTTATGTTTTCAAAATAAAAGAAGAGTACATTTTCAGTGCATCATTTGCCTGGAACATTTAAACCTCATTTCTGAAAGTAGAATTGTCTCCAACGTGACCCAGCAGACACACCAAGAAACAAGTTCCACCAGTCCTTTATGTGGATCACAAAACCGATCAAGTTGACCCTGCATCCTACCAAAATAACATTTTATAAAACCAAAGCACAGTTGTCAAAATGAGAAAAGTGACATTTATATAGCTCTATTAACTAAATTACAGACTTTATTCAGAGTTCACTAGGTTCTGTAGGTCTTATAGGATTTCACTAGTTCTTGTGGGTTTGAGTATGTGTACAGTGTATGATTTTTTCACATGTCTAGATCTGTGACCACAACAAGGGGGGTGTGCTAATATTCTATTTACAACAAAATTCCTCCTGTTGCACTATAGTTAGACCCTCCTCATAACCCTTTCTTCCTAATCACTGTAATTTTATGACATAGATTATTGTTCAAGTGGCATTATGCAACACACAAACTTTTGAAATTGGCCTTTTACCTTGCCTGTGTATGTTAGCCAGATTTCTGTCACTATAATAAATACCAAAGAAAATCAACTTATAAAGAGAAAAGGCTGATTTCGCCTAATGATTTTGGAGGTGTTCATCCATGATCAGGTGGGTTCATTGTTCTTAGGTTTCTGGTGGAGATGTTGGATGGCCAAGATGCGAGGACATGGCAGAACAAAAACATTCACCTCAAAGCCAGGAAGCAAAAGAGAGAAGGAGAAAGGAACTGTGTCCTGCGAAGGGTACACCATCGGTGACTGCAAGCCCAGCCACCAGGCCCATCTCTTAAAAGTTCCACCACCTCCTAACAGCATCAACCTGAATACCAACCCTATAACACGTAGGCCTTTGGAGCCCATGTAAGATCGAAACTGCAGCACTTTGAGACCTACTTAAATTATTGCATGTCACAATAATTTGTTCTTTTATGTTTCTGAGAAATATTATCTTGGATGGACTTATCACAGTATATTTATATATTCATCTTAGAAGTACATTTAACAATTGGCTTTGGATACCGCTAGAGTGATATATGTAATGAATATATATTTTCAAATTATAAGGTACATGAGTTCCTTTAAAGTTTGAACACCTAGCAGCAACAAGATATACTAATGGATTAATAAATGCCTACTGGTGAAATCAGTTTCCAGGAAAAAAATGGAAAAAATTATACAATGTAATCTGTGAAGTGATATATTATGATTTTTCATAATTTTGTTGGTATAACACTTTAGTTTTTGAAACAGTCAGGCTGTGGAGTCTAATAATCAAGCTACTAGAGCTACTTCTTACTAGTTCTGAAATCTTTGGCATTTTACTAATAATTTTCTCTAAGATCTAAGTTAAATTATCTCATTTAATTATCATAATAAAAACAACTCCATCAAGTGTTATTCTGCCCATGTTCCAAATAAGAACACTAAGGCTCAGAAAATAATCATACAAATTAATGAAAAATAGACTAATGTCCTGATGGGATAATGAAGAAAGTATAAACTGAATGTGTACTAGTTATTTTAAAATATTTAACCCTCCTAGTAAGCTAATATATGCTTTTTCAACAATAAAAGTTTTCAATTATCAAAGATTTTTACATTGATAAACACACTTACAACTCACAACTGGAAGGATTAAATGCGGCATAAAATTAGAGGCAACTAACTGTAAATATTTTCACCAGTGCTACTTAATATACTCGCTTCAACTATTTTTTTCTAAAAATGTAATTATGTGTACATATCTATGCATACAACCATATATACTTATTTACAAGAGTATTATGTTAATAACAAAAACTAATTTGTTAGTTTAAAGTATGTTAGACACAAAAGCTGAAATAGAAATATTTATAGTATTATATAGATGGTAAGCTGGTATTTTCGTGTTAGGTTCTTAGTAATTCTTAAAATTTATGATATTTCCTATGTATGTAAATATAGTATTTTTTAATGATTATATAAGATCTGAATATAATATATATACCTTACACTATTAATCTACTTTGTTTACTTAAAAATTTCTTCTCACCAACGTTTTATCTGACTTTCAAAATGGCTATTAAATAATGTCAATGTTGTTTCCATTTGGCTGGAAAAAACACTGAAATGTAAATTGATTAAGTGATCTGTCATTACCTTATAGCTAATAAATATTGAATTTAGTTCTTACAATCATGTTTTCTTCTTGGAGTACAGTATTCTTTATATTGCATCAAGTAGATAAAATACTAGACTTTATATGTAATGAATATACTTCTTATTTATGAGTTTTAAACTTAGAGTTATGTAAATAATACATTTAAATGCATAGGCTTAAACTGATTATAACAATTTTAAAAGTAGTCAGTATGTAATACTGAATGTAAGTGATGACAAATATATTTCCTATCCAAAGAAAATTTGTCAGATAGCTAAACATTGAATGGAACCCATCAATATTTCCAACATTCAATCACTGCAAGGGATTTTGAATTTCCCTGTAACACAAGCATTGCCCAGGGGTGCTACATTTAAAACTACATTGCCATTTTTATTAAAATCCCAGCTGTTGAAGGGTTTATGCTGAAGTCATAAAAATTTTTTTTGATAGAAAGGCAGAATTGAAAGTCTCCGTGGAAATTATTTTCTTCCCTTTTCAAATAAAATCAGCCTCCCTGTTTGTTTTCTTTGTAGGATGCAAACACTGTAGCTGAACGTGATTCTTGGATAAGCAGTAAGCTGTTCAGACGCACCAGCACTCCACAGATTTGGGAAATTTGTGAGCCGGTCATATGGTCTGAAGTCTTGTCTGTTTCGAACTGTTCTTACAAATCTAAAAAAGCTATTTTCTTAATAGTACTGAACTTCGAACTCCAAATATTTCAAGTTCCTTGTTACTCTGCCAAGAGTTTATATTGAAGGAAGAGATGAAATGTTAACTTTCACTAGTACTGAGAAAACTGTATGATTTATATTTTATTTTTGGAAAGAAGGTGACCCAAGCTTATTGACTATCCCTTAGAAGCATTTAAAAATTTTGCCTTTGTAATTCTCTCTCTACCATTCAATTAGACATGTCTTCATGAGCCCTAGAATTCTTTGTTTACATTTTGCTATTACTGTGGGAGAAAAACAGGACTATGGGACATAGCTCCATCCTTAAAGAGCTAAAAATTTCCTTACAAAAATAATCCATAAAACATTTTAATTCAAATATATTCATTGTGAATAATTCACTAAGAATATAGATGAAAATTCTAGTGCTGTTAAATATAGTTTAAAATGAGGCAACTCAAAGTAGAAGGAAATTAGGGACATTAAGAAACTTTGTAGAGATTAGTTGATCAAACTGCAGCTGACTTTTCTTAACTATGAGATGAGAATTGGAGGAAATCCGTGGTTTTCAAATTGAGAGAATGTTGCTTATGACACTTCATGTTATCGATTAAATGGTTCCCAACTAGAATTATTCAAAGAAGAGAAATAACAAAATAGATAATATAGAAACTATCAAAATGCATATAATAGTAAGAGTTAAGCATTGTTTTTCAAAGCATGTTTTGTTGAAGTTGTGTGCAAGACATTCATGTACGTATGCATCTACAATCCATCAAAAACATAGATACTTTTATGGGTCATAAAAATAAAGGTTAGTTAAAGGAGCAAGTTTCATTCTATTTGTTATGGTTGTAGTTTTATAAACTGTCCCAGATTTCATTGGGCTATAACAATACTACATGACATTAAGCATTAATCTCCACTGGATTCAAACATTCATAAGGAATTCATCCCTTCTACAAGGCTGTTTTCCCACCCTGCTACTGTGGCGAATGTGAAGGGCGGTGCTATCGCGTGTGTTAGGACTGTTGGAGTGTAATGTTTTTCTATTCTGGCATTCTTTTCCAGGCATTAGGCCAAGTCTGTCCTGAGACTCATGACCAGTCCTTGACGTTTGCAAGTGTTATATTTCATGCACAGCATTGTATTGACCCTGAAGCGCCAAGGCTCATTCCTGAGGTCTCATAGTTCAGTTCATGAAAAAACTCTTTCAGCTTCTAGCTCCTAGCTTGAACCCACTTATTTTCACCACAGATCAAACTTATTCCAAGGAGCTGACAGTGCAAGAGAAGCTGTATCTTATCTCTTTACTGTTTTCACTTCTCTATCCTCTCCTTATGACCTCCTGCAGAATGCCTCCGTCTTCCTCCAGCTGAATAATAACAGTACTGTGTATAGATCTCTTGCCTATTTGCTCTTGACCCCTAAACTCCATCCTTCCAGACTTTGTTTTGTGTTTTAGTAATATTGGGTTTGGCACATTATATTCATTAGGTCTCCACTGGCAGCTGTTTTTGGGGGGATGTGGTGGGTAGGTGCTGAGTTCTTAGTAGGAGATTGAATAGGAAAACAGAAAATTCAAAGACGAAAGATGCTTTCTGTTTCTGGCTCCTTCAGTTTGGTAGGTGTCAAAAATCACTAGCAAAGAAGCAATGAAATGGCAGTACTGGACTTTCACAATTTGACAAAGACTGGTGTCTTTTCAGTGTGAGTTAAGCATATTGGTCAAGCAGGAAATTGCGTGGTGGCTCCAGTAGCAACTATGTAAGAACTCCTAAAAGAATTTCATCAGATATTAGCTCATGAACTCCAGCACGAAGACTTATTCATCTCTTGAACTTTGAATATTAGATCTATTTTTCCTTTGTCTTCTTTAGATAAGACCACAATTTTCCCTTTTTCTTTATCTTCTTCAAACACTTGTATAACCAATTCTCCATATTACATTTCCTCTGAATTACTGAAGTTGATCTATTTCACTAAATGAAGTCTGACATACACCATCTTATACATGTCGAAGCCTCCATCATAACTGGGAATGGGAGACAAACCCCCAAACTGCTCTATTCATAAGAATCTGAGATCTAGCTTTGGTTTAAATTTGAAAAAATGTAAAAATGTTGGCCTTGAGTTTATAAGTAGTTCAACAACTTAATTTTTTTCACAGGGGCTCAAAGTAGATTTGATATTGTTCAACAAAAATTAATTCCTTAAGCTGAACCTGGTGTTGCAGACCTGTAATCCTAGCACTCTGGGAACCTGAGGCAGGGTGATCACAATTCCAAGCACAGCCTGGACAACTTAGTGGCTTGGTGAGACCCTGTGTCAAAATTTTAAAAAGTAATAATAAAACAAAAAATGGTGGGGATATAGCTCAGATGGAAGGCTCTAGGTTCAATCCACAATACTGCAAAACACAACAAAACAAAACAAAACAAAACAAAACATAAAAAGACACCCTGTTCTCCATATAGGAAATATACCTCCATTGTATAGATGTGACAGATGTCCATGTGGTTTCCTTTGACCTCTAGGATGAGAGGATGAGAAGGAAGAGCATTAGTGAGTTTAGATTTTCAGAACTATCAAAAATTGTTACTTTTTATTCACAAATGTATTATTTATTTGTTCATTCATTCATTATTATATCATGTATGTGGTGGGGAGCTGGGTGGAATAGTAAACCTGCAAAGTTCCTTATTCTCATTCTAGAGGAGAAAATTGACTCTCAAATATATAATGTACATTATAATGTCATTTTCTATTATAGACAGGTTGGTCAGTGAAGAGTTTTGTTGTTCTACCTTAGTTGTAGTAAAAACTAACAAAGACTGAGTTATTGTTAAAAATATATATGTAACACAATTTTGTATGTAACACTAGTTTGGAAAAAATAATCTTGTTTTTCCATTCAGCCATCATTTTGTTAAATAAGTATCTGTACCTTGCTGAAAATTTGGTGCCCAAAACTAAACACCATGATATTCATTAGAAAGTTACAAAAGAGTATCTTTCAAATCTCCAGTCAGAATTGCAACAAGACATTATCAAATAGTCAGAACTAGAATATTAGAAAATTACCCAAACAACTGCTTTCTCAATTTCTTTTTTCTGTTTTTTCCCCCTAATGGTGCATTGTTGGTATTTGCATCTTACTTGCTTGGTGACTATCTGATTCATTTCTTTCCCTGAAAAATGACTTTATTTGTTCATTACCTATTGTCTTAGCCACTTCACTCTTGCTAAGATGCAATACCTGACACTCACAACTTAAAGGATGATAGGATTATTTTGGCTGATGATTTCAGTGCATGGTTGGTGGCAGGCTCCAAGGCAGAAATGGGAAAACAAAGGGGCAAAGCAGCAGAAAATGTGCTTAACCTATTGAAGCCAGGAAGTGGAGAGTGAAGAGAAATGGCCGAGGACAAGCACATTCCCTTCCAGGTCACATTCCCAGTAACCCACACAGAAGAATTTGGTACCAGGTGTGGGGTCATTGCTGTGACTATACCTGACCATGTGGTTCAAGAGCCTTTGGGAATGGCTTGTGGGAAGAATTTGGAAAGGTTCAGAGATGTGGCCTGAAAGAGTAGAGCTGGAACACCTTAGGCTGTTCTGTGTGGGAGATCCTGGTCAGAGCTCAGAAGACCAGAAAAACCAGTGAAGTCCAGGCTCGGGAGGTTTCTGCTGGGAAGAAGGACTGCATTGGCTGTTGGACTCCAGATGATGTGTGTTACGGCTTGGCAAATAGTTTGTCTACATTTTGCTCGTGTCCAGAGACTTTGCCTGAGACTAAGATTATGGGTAGTGGGCTAATTAAACTGGCAGAAAAAATTTCAATTTGAGGCAGTGGCATGGCTATTGTTGGGGGCGTTTAGCCCGATTTACATTGAGAATCAAGTGCAAAGAGCTCAGCAGAATGATTTAAAATGTTGTGAGTTTGGCCAGAAGGGAAGCTCCAGTACAGATGTGGACTGCAAAGATAGAGCTGAGGAGATCTCAATTGCTGAGAAGGAACAGGAGACTATAAAAGATGGCCTGAGGGCATCACAAGAAGCAAGTCTCCACCCTTTACAGCCTTAAAACTGCAAAAGTGAAAGACTTTACTTTGAGGAGAAAGCTGCAGAGCAGCATGTTCCAGAATGGCTGCAGCCACACTATGTTCCAGAATGGCAGCAGTAGCACCAGATTCCAGAATGGCAGTGGCTTAGAAAATTTTTTCCTCAGAATTAGGTTCAGAGTGCTCAGCAATCCAGGTACTCAACCCCTACAGCCAAGAGAGAAGAAAGCCTAGATACTGCTCCAGCTGGCAGCAGACCTTGGCATTATCCACCTGGCATGATGCAGGCAGAATGAAAGAGTTCTGAGGTTAAGAAGGCTTCCACCCAATTTCAGAAGAAGGCCTGGGAGGCCAGTCAGTGTGCCTTTGAGAGGGCAACATGTGAAGCTGCGAATGTGAAGCCAAAGGTGCAGTGGAGACCCCAGAAATTTGGAGAAGCCAGAAACATGGATTTTCTGAAGAAACCTGCAAGGAGGGAGCAGAGCAGGCCTAAGAGAGAAGCCAGGGGAGCTACAACCACCAGAAGTGCTGTAGAAGCAGAGCCACGCAAGCCCTTTGGAGCTCACAACTTGCCACAGATTGCTTCAGATGTTCCACATGGAACTAGAGGACTTAATGTTTGCCTGCTGGATTTTGGACTTGCTTTGGTCCCAATCCTTTGTATTCCCATTTGTACCTTTTGGAATGGTAATATCTATCTTGTGCCACTGAATGTTTGAAGTGTTTAACTTTCTTTGCATTTGTACAGGGGCTCACAGCTAAGAGTTTGCCTTACGTCTTGGAGGAGACTTGAGACTTGGACTTTTCAGCAATGCTGAAACTGTTAGGACGTTGGCAACTCTAAGAGATGGACTATGCCTTTTGCATACAGGGATGTGCATGAGTCTTTGGGGGACCATGGGCAGAATGTTATGGTTTGTGTCTAGATGTCCCCCCAGTGTCTCATGCAGTCATGGAGGCAGGCTTCCAGAGTTTGTGATTGATTCATGGTCCAATGCTGGGATTAAGGGGGTGAGTGCTTCACCCACTTTAGGGTAGGGAGCCTACACACAATATAAGGGACAGAAAGAGTTCTTCCTCCTCCCTTTTAGCTCTTGTTGTTTTTTTTCTGTTTTCTACTGCCATGAACTGTTGCCCTCTGCCATGTGCCACTCTGCCTTGGAGCCAGCTGAGTATGGACTGAAACCTCCAAAAACTGTGAGCTAAATAAACCTTTCCTTCCTTAATTTTGGGTGTTGGGTATTTTGTCTCAGCAATGAGAGAAAAGTAACTAAGACACCTACTTTCAACCAGGCCAAACATCCCAACAGCACATTCAGCTACTGAACTCATTAGTGGATGAATCCACTCCTGAGTATAACGCTCTCATTATGCAGTCACCCTCCCAAGACATGAGACTTTTGTGGCCATTTTAGATGTGAACCCAGACATTTGGGCCAGTGATAAATCTCAGCGGCATAAGCGCCTGCCTGGCAAGCGCGAGTTCCTGAGTTTGACTCCTGGTACCCGCATAAAAAAAAAAAAATTAATTATGACCATTTCACTCCCATCCCAGTTGCATCAGTATTATAGCAAGATAAGATTTCCTAATTCCAAATTTTAAGTAATATTGATTTTATTGATCTTGCTCAATCTCAGAACGTCTTTAGGCCAGTGATTTTCAAAGTATGATCCTTGAATCTATAATTATGATCAGCATCATCTGAGAATGCACCAAAAATGAAAATTCTCAGGCCCAGACCCAGGCCTAATGAATGAGTACCACAGTAGAGTTGATCAGAAATCTGTGTCTTAAGGCTTCAAGGTGACTCTGATGCATACTGAAACCTGAACTCCACTGTTCCAGGTCATATCTTCACTGTTGATGAATGTATATGTAGCTAGAGTTCCTGATATAATAAAATTTGTTCATTTGTATGGCTCATGGGGTGAGGCAGGGAATAGGTTTTGGAAGTTTCTTTAATGTAGATAAAAGAAATATGGAATAGAGAAGAAATGATAAACTTGTTTGCACTTTTCCTAGGATGCTTCTCATCTATATTCTATTATGAAAATTTAATATGCATATGTTTCATTCCAATGAAGATTATGCACTGTACTAATAGAAATTGTTTGTATTAAATATAAGAAACTTGTTTTTTATATCTGAATAAGTCATAGCTTGAAACAGAAAGAAATATGTGCTTTTAATATTTTTAAAATGGCTCAAATCCAAAAACATAGAAATACATTTTTATAAGGCTCCTAATAAAAATAGAACTATTTAAATTTCACTTATATTATATTTTGGATTTTAAAATAGGACAAATATTGTTTTTAGCCCAGTTTGATAGCTAAATAACTCCATGAAAATCCCAACACAATATGTTAATAAACATTGGGTAAAGCTATTTGATGTCCATGAAGTCGAGTCTCCGATATCCTCACATGTTATGTTAGTATTAAATTCACAAATGCAGCAGTGACATTTAAGAGCATGGCTGGTTTTGAATATTTTCTAGTAAAATAGAGGCCTTGGTATTTGTGTACATCACAGTAGAAGAGAAATTTCTGTCAATCTAGTAACTTCTATTTACTCTGAAGAAATGGGAATCAAAGAAAATCCTCTCCACCATAATACTGCCGTACACACTGAATAAAGAAAACTACAAGATGTATCCCTTGTACTTCAAAGGTTTACAATTAAAGAACATTTTTTTAACCTTAAAGAAACTGATTTAAGTGATCAGTGCAGAGCAGAGATCACATATATAATTTCTAGACAATTAATAAGGTGATGAAACAGAAATGAGAAGGACAGCATATTCATTGTATTCATTGTATATATATATAGAAATGCAAACTTTCTACAGTTGAGAAGAAATTCTTTTTTCACCTGTGTTAAATACTCAATAAGGCACAAAATAACCATTTTAATTTCTGTTCAAAGCCTTTCATTGCTCTTCTTGATCTTTGCTTCTCTATGTCTTTCAATGATCAATTCAAAATAAATTATAACAAGTGAGACAAAGCATATTTGTTCTGAGAACATTCAAGACAGATAATACACTTTCTTGTGAGCAGCTTTATGTGTACTGGGCAACACAAATAGAAGAACAAGTGTCCTAAAAGATACAGGGAGAAAAATAGCAGTAAGACATGGATGTTGCCTGAAATGATGGCACCAAGATATGGAAGAAAGGGAGTGAGGAGTGAAAGTTTGGAAAAACAATGTCATATAATCAGAATTTTGAAGACAATGAGCTTTAAAAAAAACCTGGGATTTATTTAATACATTCAAAATATACATAGACTGAGAAACAGAACCCAACAGACCCCATCAACAATAAAACCACAAAAACATTTCACACTCAATTGCCCCCACTTGCTCTGATCACTGTCCTGCTTTCATGCATCATCCTCCCTTTCACTGCAAAATAGTTTCTGTCACGAATGGACGTGTCAACATATCAATGAATTTGACACCCAAATGTAAATATTTTGACAGAAAGGAAGAAAGAAATCTTAAAAGATGCTGTAGATGATGAAACATTATATATGGTTTGATAAAACATGAAGATACAAGTAAAATAACAATCATCAAAAATTATAAGTAAGTGCTTGTAGCAAAGGAAACTCAAATGACTTACACATATATAAAACGTATTAGTAGTAAATCATATAAATACAAATTTATTAAAATAATATTTTAGTTTTTTAACCATCACATTAAAAAATAAAAGAATAACATTGATATGCTAGTAATGTATTGACTAATAGTGAAAAAACCATACTCTGTTTCATTGCCAATGGGAAGGTAATTCAAGAATTTAGCAATATTGTATTTTTTTACAGTGAAATGTACATTCATTATGAATCAATAATTCTAAGTGTCTAAGATTGAGAAAGTAAATCTATATATGCATCTGGAGACTACAAAAGTGTTTTATGAAGCTTGTAGAAATTAAAAACCGAACAAAATGAATCCAAAAATACTAAAATGATTATGTCTAGTCTGTTCTCTTCATGTAATAATATGTAGCAGCAGCTACAGGAAAAAAAGCTAGACCTGTGTGAATTCGCAAAGATAGATTGCAACTATAGTTCAGTGAAAAGAAAACCCAAAATTATATGCACACTATGGTATTATGTAAAAAAACTTTTGCATATCTTTTAGCTTGTACTTAGATGTATACTTTTTTAATTTTTCTAGAAGGATACACCAAATTCTGCCAAGGATGGGAAAAGAGGAAAGGATGGTCAAAAGGGTCTTACGCATCAAATCTAACTTCTCAATATTTTAATAGACCAATGCAATAATGTGCTACTTGTATAATTAAAAATTTGAGCAATTAAGATTAAAGTAAATAAAATCAAAGAAATACTTTCAGGGAAGTAAAAGGATGAATCAAAGAATCCTACTTGATTCTAAATATGATACGTATTATATCTTCATGGAAATGGATACACTGGATTATCATAACATGGAGCATGCAAATACTGACCATTCTGCTGAGCATGTTCACCTAGCATCTTGTACTTTTGATATCTGCTTCAAAGGAAAGAATATACTTAGCTTGACAAAAAGAAGTCAGTGTGTTCACTGAATATTAGATGTTTGCCATGCACCAGACAGTATGCTGCATAATGAAAATACAACAGCAGAAAAAAAAAAAAATCTTGTCCCATGGAATTATATTGTAGGGTAACATGTAAAAATGTCAGGTGGTAGTAAATCCTATGGCAAAATGAATCAAAAAGGAGGATACAAAATTTGAAGTAGTAGTTGGCAATGAAAGCTGGGTACAGGATCATTAGATTGTGACCGGTTTTGAATCATACTTTGTGTTAAATGGGAAGCAGTTTTGGATTTTAAGTGAAGAATATTCTATTAATATCTTCCTGTGTGGTGTGCTGAGAACAGAATAAAACAAAACAAGGGAAGAAATGGTGAAAATTCTTAATGGAATACTACAATAACATGGGAGGGAGAAGGTTTCGACTAGTGTGATGACAGGAACATGACAAGAAATGCTCAAATTCCTTACATTCTCTGAGTGTAGAGTTCACATACTGTAGGATGGTTATGTAGCTTTAGAGAAACAGGGAAGTCAGAGATGGGTCTTAAATTTTTGACTCATTTTATAAAGAACCAATGACAATTAATAGAGATGTGAAAGAAAGTAGAAGAAGCAGGTTTGCTTGGGTGGAAAGAAGCAGTGTTGATTGTGTTAAAAGCTAAGTTAGATACTTCTTACTATGTGACTTCCTCATTTCTGATTTTAAATTAGAAGTAGAATTCTTGTCATTCTTTAAATATAATTAGTGTGTCTTACTCTAGGATACAGTATCTTTATCAACACACAAGTATAATCATGAAGATAGAATAGAAAGAAGAGGAAAAGACAATTTTTGAGTTTCTTGGCAGTCTGTTAGCAATTCTGTCATTTATATCTACAACACAGCCCCTCCCACCTCCTCCTCTCCTCTCTTCTCCCCTCTCCCTTCTCTTAGTTGAGCAGACTCCCTGAAAGCAGCTCTTCCTATTTGTTCCCTCGAACAGTTTATTATGCCCCCTGTGTCTAGGACATGCGTGAATAATAAATTCTTCCATTTATTTTATTTCTCTCTGAGCAGAAATTTCAGAGCCATGTTGAAATGACCCTTAAAGACAAATAGAACTTACTTCCCCCATTAAAACACACATCAGCTGGACTTTCTAAAAGTATTTTTAATAAGACTAAGGAAAGTGTAAGTAGCAAAGATCTTGGATTGTGGCTATGGCGACTGCTCTTCACATCCATCTTCTCTGAGGGTCAAAACAACAAGGTAGCAGCCTTAATAAATGTAGTTATCTTCACCTTAGATTTAACATTTTGTTATCTTTTCCTTCTTCAAAATTTCCAGGAATACACAAGCTGAAATGTCTTGTGACAAGGAATCTTGTCTGAGATTTTCATGCTGTTAACAGCAATATCTGGAAGAGCTAGTTTTCTAAAGCTTTTACAAAACTTGGGGATGGGGGAGAGGAGTTGTATATTTTATAAGGAAATGTTACTTCCTTCACTTTACAAGGAAATGTAACAAGGAAATGTTACATTAGGACAAGTAAGTACTTTGACATTTTACAGATACACATTAAGGTGAACACTATATTAACTTAAAGAAGAGCTAGAATATATGGAAATTTTATTTTGATTCTAAAGTAAATGATATATTTCTGCACTTGTATATTTAGCATGCTGGGGAGTGGGCTGAGGGTCTCACAGATAATAGGTGAGCATTCTACCACTAAGCTAAATCCTCAGTCCCTGAATTTTTTTTTTATAAAAACCTGGTATATTAATATAAAATTTGGTCTCTGACTTTTAACACCTGCCTATACTTAATAAAAAGTTAAATCAAACCTCTTATTGAATTGATATTTGAATATGCTCACTGTTACTGTTTTATTAATCATAAGACACTGATTTGTTTTTCATTTTAACAGCTTCGAAATTATAGATGTCTTGAAATCAATAATGTATCACAGGAGCAATGAGCCAGAAATCAATTGTGACATTTTTGCTGTGACTCATACCTGGGAAACCATCAAAATACCAGATCAAAGCATCGTGGTAGTGGTTTCTAAGAGAGTCCAGAGGTAATGCTGGAGGATTCCTGTAAATTATTAGAAGCCACCAGTAAAGAAGTTGAACTAAACAACGTTGAGCAAAGTTTCTGACATCACACATATGTATTTTTTTGGAAATTAAAATAGTATTTTTCTAAGAAAGACGGTAGTACATACTAGAGCCCTTGCTAAAGGCATTCAATAAGAAAGTGGGATATTTTTATTTGACGGTAACTGTCACACATGGTCTCTTTATTCTTTCCCTACTTCTGCTTATTTCCCCACTGCCCTCTGTGCGTCCTTCCTCCCCCGTATCTTTCTGAGCCACGGCTCTGGGGGTCATTTCTTCTATTCCGCTGTTCACTGAGACTCTCCTGTGACCATTTCTTATCTCCCTTTGCTTGTAACTAGCAAGACTCTGGCTTTGATTTCGTCTCCTCTCCTCCCTGCTACGGTTTCCATTGCTCCCCTCATTTCCTTCAGCTCCTCCACTTTCCATGCTATTTCCATGCAGCTTCTAGACTTCTGCTCAGAATCAGAACAACTCTATGAGCTGCTATTCTCCCCAGAACTCTCTTGTTTCATACACTGAGGCAATTCCTTAGCTTTTTTCTTGTTACTGTGACTGCTCAAGGATTCTTAACGAAGTTTTCTCTTCTTAGACTTCCTCTCTTCGGAAGAACTGTTGTTATTTCCTAAACACTTGTTTTTCTTTTATTCCTTCTTTTCTACTTTCTTTCCTTTACTGTCACTCTCACTCTCACTACTGCTTTCTTAAGTATCTGAAGAGGAGGAGGAGGAAGAGGAGGAAGAGGAAGAGAAGGAGGATTTGCGTTTACATTTTCTGTGTTTACTTTTGCTCTTAACATATTTTTTCTTTTCCTTATTTTTCTTTTCAAGTCAGTCCAATCTCATGAGAAGTTTCTGTTTTTGTTTGGTTGTTAGTGACTTTTAAGAATTCAAACTCTGGAACTTCTTCACCCTCACTTGCAACATACTCCTGTGATTGATCATAAACAAGTTTTCAAGTTTCTCCCCAGTACGTCTCCTCTCAGTGCAAACCAACTGTTTCTCATCTCCACTATTAGCTGCAAGGGGTGCATAGATGGCCTTGAGCCATCAGTGGGAACTGAATTTGCATTGATTCCAGAAAGACCAAACAAAGGACACTCTTGATCTGCATTGACATTGTTACAGAAAACAGACTAAACTCGGGAAGAAACAGCACCAAGGAGGTTAAGGAGGCAGTTTATTACACAAGTGGGCTTGACTGGGATTTCTGTCCCAAAGCATCAGCCCTGCTGAGCAGGGTTCTGACACTTTTAAAGGGAAAGCAAGCAGGGAGGTACAACGGCAGATTTGGTGCATTATGATTGGAGGGTTGGGTGACATCTTGGGTTGCTAAGGGAGTTTAAACATTTCAGGTTATATCATAAGGCCATCAGTTATTCAAAGCATGGGTTATACAGTGGAAGAAATGTCCTGTTACATTGCAAGGTCATCAGTTATACAAAGGCAGTGAAGTCAGGAGTTACACAAAGAAACACTTCAAGTTACATTTTAAGGCCATCTGTTAAACAAGCTTATGCAAAGGAAGGAATGTTCTGTTATCAGGCTTGTCTTAGACACAGACATGTCTGCCTGGTCTTTTTTTTTTTTTTTTGTGGGTACTGGGGGGTCGACCTCAGGACCTCGCGCGCCAACAGGCACCCGTGCTGCTGAGCGATATCACCGGCCCCTTTTTCATATGTGGGATCTGGGAGTCAAACTCGGGCCCTCGCACTTGCAAGGCAGGTGCTTACGCCGCTGAGCCATCTCACCGGCCCATCTGCCTGGTCTTGATGGACATCTTTGGCAGGCGTTATTTAAAATTTTTAATTCCCCTTTAATATGACCCCATTTGTGACATTTAATGCACCTCACATTTCAAACCTGAATACCAAAAGGCTGATCTCTGATGTTCATACCATGTTTGGCATATTTTTCAGGTGGAGCCCCCTTCTGTCATTCAAATTTGTATTCCCTCTCTCCTTCTGCTTCTTCTTTCTCTTTGTTTTTGTTTTTAGCTCCTGGCGGGGCCTCATAAATGAAATTAAGGACATTCTTTACACATTCAACTCTCATTAGCAATCTGTCATCATGTGATTCTTGTTCTTAAAGATACTGCTGCCGCAGCATTAATTCTTCTTGTTTCTTCTTATCATATGATATTTTCTGTTCTGCCATCTATGCCTTCTTGCTATTAGATATGGAGGCAGGATGAAAGTCCTTTTTGCACATGAAGTTGGTGAAGGATTTCCCCATCTTAGAGTCCCAGCTGCAGAAAGCAGCAGCTAGGTCTGTGAGAAACATAAGCAAACTCTGTCGCTGAACTGGACTAACATATTTAAAAGTAAGTTATATCTAAAGTGTCTTAATCTACTACTAGTGTGATTTTTCATAGTAGATTTTAAGAAACACTGGATCATCATCAGTGTTTTTGAGGATAGTATTCATGACTGCATTAAAGTATTATTCAGAAAGTAATAATCTGCAAAATTTATAAGAAAAACCTAACCAATTTATTTTGATTATAATTCCTGTCTGCGTGCATATGATTGATAAAAACTATAACCTATGCAAAATAGAATTCTTTCAAATTAAGGGTGTAAACATAAACCTAATTGACAATAAGTATTGAATTTGTTAATTTGAAGTATTTTTTACAAGTAACATTGCATCCCAGAGTCAATGGCATCTTAGAGCAAATGAACTATAGCATGTGTTTAAAACTGATGGTTTATAGTAAGAAGTAAGATCAAGTTAGTTTTGAAAGTTCTGACATCATAGGAAGCAATCTGGGTGGTAAATAGATCTACTTGCACAGTAACTTGCCAGAGTGAGACAGATTAGGGTGTGGCAAAACTGGCTAGGGAGGTAGGTGTGACCTGTTATGATATCCCAGGACACACGTGCAGAACAGTTCCCAAAGCCCTGCATGTGGACTTCTCATGAGAACTCAGGAAGGTTTTCCATAGGATGACCTCACATCAGCCTGAGGAGAGGGTGATACAAAAAGGATGGTCCACACTGAGTTTTTGCCACTGTGTTCCCTCTTGTGTGATGGCCACCCTTATGCTATAGGGTGTACTTCTTTTCATGTTTACTTGCCCAAAACTTGCTCTGCAGAGCCTGTTTCTATTCCTACCTTTCATAAAATTTGTTAACCTTTGCACTTGTCTCAACCAATTCTTTGCTGAAAACAGAAAGAACCTGGAAACCACCTGCAGAAGGGGACTCCAGCACCACAAAACCCAGTAATAAGACATTAGAAGGCAACAAAATTTTGTTCTAATAAATTTATTATTATTGCAAAAATGTAAACAATTGATTAAGAAATAAATTATGTGGTAAAAGTAATTGTGTAAATTCATTTAGTGTCTCATTTTCATGGATTTTTTTCCTTGCCTTCTTATACACAAAACAATTAATCCAGCTTGATCCCAGCATTCTGGGAGGCTGAGATGGGAAGATCAAAATTTGAAGCCCACCCTCAGCAATCTAGTGATTTAGCGAGATCCTGCATAAATAAAATAAAATAAAATAAAATAAAATAAAATAAAATAAAAAACAGGGACTGACAAAGTAGTTCAGTGTGAAGGCCCTGGGTTGGATCCCCAGTTTTAAAAAAGAAAAAAGTATAATTATCATCATCTATATGGTGCATAATGTTTTATTTTTTAATTTTTATGTTTATTAGTATATGTTTGCAGTACATAATGATTACATTAATCATGTGGAGGTGGTACATATACATAACACATCTCATTTCTTTTTACATCCCCTTCCCTTAACCTACCTCCATGTTTTTTTACCAAATATATGACAAAGCACTTCAAATAGCAACTACTAAATTAAATATTTACAAAGGCTCATCAATAGCATCAATTCTTAAATCAGTGAAAATTTAAGTCAGGGACCAGAGATAACACATTCTTGTTAAAAAATGTACAAAAAACACATAAAATGTGTTTATCTTTTAGTTTGGTGATGGAAAGATAAATAACTATAATCAAGTAGACACTATGAGTCAAATATCATTTCTGACTCATGTATAAAGTAACATTCTAGCAATTCTCTGTTGCCTGCTCCTGCCTATGGCCTCCATGGTCACAGCATGCACTACATTCACATGTTATATAATCTCTTTACTTTGTATGGTCCTTCTCTAACTCAAGAGAGTAATCTCCATGATATCAAAAGGTCAGATATTGTTATAGCTATAACTGAGGCTTCTAAAGAGTGCCTGCAATACAGGTAGTTTCTAATAAATACTTGAGGCATGAATGAATAGATAAGGGCCTTGGCAAGAGCTGTGAGTAAAATTGCTGAGTACTATACAAATGCAGTGTGTTATTAGTAAGGAGAAAAAGATGACATGAATCTCTATGTTTCAGAGGCACAGAGGCATGAATCAGAGGCTGAATCGCTATGTTTCAGCTTATGTACCACATAAGCTGATATTGGGCAATCTCACTTATCTACCCAGGGAGAGAGACATTTTCAACGTAAAGAACAAAGCAAGGGTTAAAAGAAATGAAGTTTTGTCTTTGTTTTATTCTCTGATTTCTCTTATTTTTTCTGTCATAGCCTGAAATTGTTTATTAGAAATCTTAATGTCTTTTATTTTATGACAAGGAATAATTTTGTGATGGCTTTAAGAAGAATTTAGGAGTAATTTTTATATCATACTTACTGAAACTTAAATTACCCTGTTGTCTTTTGAATTGCTATCATTGTGCATTTCTAATGTAAGCTCTCAAAAAGATAGTGTTTTACTGTTTTACAGGTGTCTTTTGCTTACATTTGGAATATGTTTTCATTATAACTGAAATTTCTAATTTATTTTATTATTATTTTTTTTTGTGGGTACCAGGGGTCGACCTCAGGACTTCACATGCCAGCAGGCGCCCGTGCCGCTGAGCGATATCACCGGCCCTTTTTTCATACGTGGGTTCTGGGAATCAAACTCAGGACCTCGCGCTTGCCAGGCAGGTGCTTATGCTGCTGAGCCATCTCACCAGCCCTCTAATTTATTTTCTAAATAACCTAATTTTAAAAAGCTGCTGTATAAACTTTCTCCTTTAGATTTAAATCTTTGTATCCTCCATTTGTGAGATAATTCTAATATTATATTACTTTATGTTTGTGATATGTTTGACCTTAGATGAACAAGTACATAAAAAGGAGTTAGTGAATATATGATATACATGCATTGAATATTAGATAAGCCAGTATTCGATTTATTTTAGAAACTATCCAGGAGAGGAAGCTTATTTTATTTTAAGGTATGTATCTAAATACACTTACAGAGTTGATCAAAATTTTAAATTGTAAAAAAAAAGAAAAAAAAACTGTTAAAAATTTTACTCCTATTCAATCTGATACATGTGGCACATGAAAGAATACCTGTCAGTTATTTTCTAGAGTTTTCCAAAATTAACCTTGTTTGAAAGAACAAGATTACCTCCACTAGAATATTAGTAAATGAACCATCTTCTACAATTATGTAGCAAAAATGTTCTATTTTCTGTCTCTCTAATCGTGTAATATTTTAAGGCCAGATGTGCTACTAATGACAGACATTTTTATGTTTGAACTGCATGTCACTAAACACTAAATGTTTAATTCTGTGTAACTGAATTACCAAAATCATTACTCATACTATCTCATTTAATCTTGAAATAACCCTATGAGGTAGATAATGTTATAGAATCTAGGAAAATTAATATGCAAAGGTAAAGACACTTGTCACAGGTTGAAGAGTTTTAAAGGTTAGTCTTTCCAACTCTAATCTCTAATCTTGACCATGATGCTATAAAGAAATATCATGCAGTATCAAAATACAACTTTATAAATTATATTGAAAATTTTATCACAGTGAAAAGGTAAATGGTTGATTAAAATTTATTTATGTAGCTATTCCTTTTACATCTTTTTCTCAAATATCTGATCTGAGAGAATTTAAACTAATCTGTACTTGAGAAAGCTGAGTGTGGTGGTGCTTGCCTGTAATCCCAGCACTTAGGTGGCTGAGACAGGAAGATCACCTCAAGTTTGAGGCTGGCCTGGGCTACATAGTGAGTTCAAGGCCAGCCTGGACTATACAGCAAGACCCTGTCTGTGATGGCTTGTGTCTAGATGCCCTCCCAAAACCTCTTGTGCTCATAGCTCAGGGTTTTCAGAGCGTGCTGTATCTAGGATGTATCTAGGATGCAT
This sequence comes from Erethizon dorsatum, assembly GCA_028451465.1. Taxonomy (NCBI): domain Eukaryota; kingdom Metazoa; phylum Chordata; class Mammalia; order Rodentia; family Erethizontidae; genus Erethizon; species Erethizon dorsatum. The sequence continues at coordinate 89,794,474 of CM051826.1, forward strand.
GATATACTAGCCTTAAGGATATATGGTACTAAATTAGTCCACTGATTAGAATTAGCATAGTTCTGGGTGTAGCTGAATAGATTTATCAAAAATAGAAGTCCCACCCTGGGTGTGGATGGCACCACCCAAAAGGTTTATAGCCTTGATGGGACAAAAGGGAAAGGCAGGCTCACTGCTTTCTACTGCTACTACTGCTGATGCTGCTTGCTGCCTTCTGCCTAGCCTGCCATGAACTGTTTCTCCTCTGCCATGTCCCCCTCCTATGCTGCCCTGCCTTGGAGCCAGCTGACTATGGACTGAAATCTCTGAGCCAAAATAAACTTGTGGTTGTTGGGTATCATGTCTCAGGGTTGAGAAAATTAACTGACACTGTCTCAAAAAATAAAAGACACATACACACATACACACACACACAATCTATGCTTGAGAAAATTCTGAGGTAAAAGAACTACTGTATGAACAAAATTTACAAATTGAATAAGAATATCTCAAATTCATTTGTAATTTTAAGTAAAATAACAGATAATGTCATTAACACAATATGATTTTGCTCAGTTTTTAGTATAGATTATAACTTTGACAGATTTTTTAAATTATTAAAATAATTTGCCTTATAATTACTCACATTATATAGACATATTAGAATGTAAATTTATTCAAGTATATTGCAGAGATATTTATATTCTAATAGGTAATATTTACTACACAATAAATATTAAAGAAATATTTTAACAAATGAACAGCAGTAATAACAAGAATCCAAAAGTTACTACTAACAAAATTGATACAGCATATATGGTTGTAAAGTATCTACTTGTTAGATATCTACTTGCAATTTTCTTAAAATGAATTTGCAATGTGGTAGGCTAAATAATAGGCACTCAAAGATGCCCACATTCTAAATCCCACACTCCATGAATATTACTCAACATAATAAAAAGTACTCTGTAGATGTGGTTAAGAATCTTGAGATACAAAGGTCATATTGAATTATCTGTGTGTACCCAATATTAATCATCAGGGTCCTTACAAGAGAGAAGAGGAAAGAGGAACAAAGCCAGGGAAAGGAGAGGTGATAATGAAACCAGAGGAAGGAGTGATTCACCTTGAAGAAGAGAAAGGGCCCAAAAGGGAAGGAATATTGGAAAAGGAGAGAAAACATTCTCTTCTGAGGCCTCTAGAAAAGCAGCATTGCCAAGACCTTCGAGTCAGAATTGTTAAAAGAAAAATTCATGTTGTTTTAACTCACTAAGTTTGGTATAATTTGTTACTACAGCAATAAAAAACTGATAAATATGTTCATTAAGTAGAATTTCTTAGATTTTCAACTCAGGTTTGTCATCTGAAATAATTAAAATAGCCTGAACTAACCAAACCAAACCACACCAAACAAGCAGGAAAAATATATATAAAATAACAAATTTTTGAATATACTGGATATTGAACAAGGAAGGATAATTGTACCTTATATGAATGGAACAAATGAAATGAGTCTCACAATTTTTCCTAGATTTCTACCTTGAAAGAATTTTCAGACATAACACAGTGAGGAGGAAACTGTGTAATTTAGGGAGCTGGGTTGAGGACCCTAAGCTAAGAATCAGAAGAAGCATGGCTTCGAGATTTCACAGAACAGAGTAGCTGAAAATAGAGAATACAGTAGCTTAGTATACATAGAACTCTTAGAAATCTGCCTGGGGAGCATTACATGAGGTTGAGGAAATAACAACAATAATTAGAGTGAAAGGGGCTTGGGAAAAATTCATGGCTAGAAATGGAATCTCCATAACTCATAAATCCATAATACAGGTAGTGCAACACACGGAAAGATTTTATCTCTGTAGTAGGAAAGAATTACTACTCCAGATATAATTATGAATTAAAGAAACAACACAAAGAGTCAAACTTTTTCTAAGTAACTTATCTGAGCCTCCAAATCCCAATATTTGTACAAATAAAAAAATGTATACATAAGGCAAATTTCAAAATGGATGCATCTAATCAAAGATTATCAACAATCCAGAGAAGGAAAAACAAAGCCATAGAATTGTTGCCATGGGTACTTGGGTCTCACATTGTCTTCTAGGCGCTTGTGTATGATGAACAAATAATTGGACATAGCATTTGACAGTGAGGAAAAGCAACAAAGTTTAGTTTATATTACACTAAGTTCAGAGCAAGCGAGCTCATGCTTACGGAAAGGAAAATGGAAGGCGCGCTGAAGGAGTTAGGTTTAGGGATTTAAAATGTTGCTCCAGGTCTAGGTGCCTCCATTCACTGAGTCTTCCAGAGCATGACTGACAATGTGATTGACAGGGTGTTGAATCATGTCAGCTGTATCTATTGCTCATGTTTCTTCTGATAATTCACTGTTTTAAATGGATGTAAGCAATGCAGTCCATATACATGAACCTTCAATGAGCTCTATGTGAAGAAAGGTTACTGCAGGTCATGTCAGCAGGTCTGGTACACATGCATCCTGGTTTGGAATTTCACAGTTTTCTGGAGTAGACTTAGGGGTCTTTGTTTTTCTTATCTCTGCCTCCAGTACTAAGCCTTAGGACAAAGTTCAGGGGATTAGCTCTGGGGTGTTCCCTAGGTTCAGGCTGAATGGAGGGGAATGGTCCATAAGCCACAATTGTACGGTTTACATTACAATGAGGAAAATAAGCAATCAATTAAACCAACTTAAAATTTAAATAGATATTAAAACTATCAGAGAAGTATTTAAAAGTCATTCATATAATTCTATTTCATATATTTAAAATGCTAAGAAGAGACATGTGGTAAATTTTTAAAAGACCCAAATCAAACCTTGAGATTGTCACCAGGCTGGGTCTGAGGAGGTCCCTAAGGCTGAAACAAGGAACCTAACCCACCCTTTTGTAGAATAAGTTTCCAGGATCACTGACTCCTGTCTCAGAAAAAGAAGAATCAGGATGTCTCGGTAAGAGTAAAGGGAAATGTTTACCGGGCAGATTTTAGGACGTTCTCAAAAGTGGAGTTCAGGCATTAAGGAAATAAGGTACACTACAGTTTGAAACTGGGAATATTTGTGTTTTCTTGGTACAAATCTGAGGAATTTGAGAAGCTACAGTCTTGGTCTTGGTCAGGTGGGTTGGAAAGAATGGCCCACGCATGGCAAGATCATCTTTATGCATTTTGAGAAGTGGTCTAGTTTACAGGTGGAAAGGTGAGCTATGGTGTAAATCTATGGTAGGTATGGAAGGATGGCCCACCAACAGTAAGATGACAGTCCATTAATAGGGGAAATCCTAATTTACAGATGAAAATGTTGTCTATTCACAGGTGAAAGAGGACAATTTTCAAGTAGAAAGCAAATGACTAAACCCATGTGCAAGTGAAAGGGATTTGCCCAGCTTATTGTGCCCAGTTTTCATTTTTATTTTTATTTATTTATTTTTGTGTGTGTGTGTGTGTGTGTGTGTGTGTGAGTACCAGGGGTCGAACTCAGGACCTCGTGCTCCAGCAGGTGCCCATGCCGCTGAGCGATATCACCGGCCCTTTTTTTCATTATGTGGGTTCCGGGAGTCGAACTCGGGCCCTCGCACTTGCCAGGCAGGTGCTTATGCTGCTGAGCCATCATCTCACCAGCCCCTAGTTTTTATTTTTTCAATCCCACTTCAAGATGGAAACTACAATGCATGTGACAAAAAGTGAAAAAAGAGCTTAATGGACAATTAAAAATTACAGAAGACAAACTAGTGAACTTGAAAGTGTTACCAATAGATTTATCCAAAATAAAGCACATAGAAAACAGAATTAGGAAAATAAAGAGATACTCAGCTGGGAGAATAGTGTGTGGCAGCCTAGCTGGGAAAGTATGCATGACCTGTTAATTACAAAATCTCAGCCCTGCATGTGAACTTCTCACAAGAAATCGAGCAGGTTTTCAATCAGACAGCCTAGATCTGACACCAGCATAAACTACAAAAAAAGACAGTCCCCACTGATCCCTTCACTAATGTAATCTCTCACAATAGCCCACTCTTGTTTTCTAGAATGTACCTATTTTCCTACATTCACTTGGCCCAAACTTGCTCTATAGGGCCTGTTTCTTTTGTTACTGTTTTTGCTTGTCTTGACAATTTTTTTGCTCAGGGCAGAAAGAACAATAGTAACAACCTCTAGAAGGAGACTCAAGTGATCCAAAACCCAGTAACATATATGGCAAGCCAGGCAGGAGGTAAGGAGAATTTTCCTTTTCTCTCTCTCTAAAATCTATGGCTGTGGAGCCCCCTCCCCCAGTTGAGGAACTCATGAAGCTTTCTCTTGGTACCAGGAATGGTTTCCTACTTTTCCCACCATCTGGGACAGGGGAGGGAACTGAGTGCCCTTTGTGTTTACCCAGACTGTAAGAAGCTCGTTTATCTCCTCTTTTCTTTTTTTCTCTTTCTCGTTTTCTGTCACTCGTTGTAGGTAGGAGTCAGTAAAAAGCAGCCAGACAACCTGCTATTAACCCAGCTGCAGAACACATCATTCAGATCCATTTGTGCTGCCTAGATTTTAGGATGCATTTTCCCCCTCACGTTTCTGTTCTCCATGATGCTTTGCTCAGTTTTCTTACTCTTTTGGGAAAATTACCTATTGGTAACTTGGCCTCCAGTTTACTTCTTTTTGTACACAAAACCTCATCTGCGCCTTTCTCCTAGGTAGCATTTTATCTCTGCATATCATTAGCTTTCTCAGGGCCTGTTTTATTCCAGTCCACGTTGCTGCCATGATTGGCAGCAACTTTGGTTCATCATGTGAATTAGTCCAACAGTTTTACCATGTTTGTTCATCATGTGGGTTGGCCATTTTGGTTCATCTTGTGGGTCAGCCACATTGACTCGGTCATGTTTGTTGGCCATTTTGGTTAAGTCAGTCACATGTTTCCATCATGCTTGCTTGCTATTTTCTTTTTTTTTTCCTCTTTTCAACTAGTCTCATGTTCACCAGGAAATCCCCTTGTATACAGGACCATGTAAGCCTCCTCCCTCTTTTGACCTGGGTTAGTGCTCCTCCTTGTTTCTTCTAATGAAAATTCAAGTAATTTAGACACATACGTCTGACAGCCTGAGCAGAACAAAAGAACAGCCAGTCAAAGCTCAACTAAAGTGGTTGTGAGTTTGTTCACAAGCAAGCGTCAAACTTGTTCTTAGTTTCCTTTTTTCAAAGAGTTTTCTATCTCTCCTGCCTTAAATAAAATACCGAAGCATTTACTATGGGGATAAATGCAAAAAATACTGTTTCTCAAGTGGCTTCATCATGTCTTAAAGTGTTTACTGTTTCTAAGAGAGTTCTGGGACAGGGACTCCACCTGATCTCTTAAGGGTGTCTCAATTGGCTAAGGTAGTCCCCAGCAGAGGGGAGGCTCCATCTTAACCTCATGGGATTTTCTAAGGGATCCACTAGAAGGGTCACCTTTCTCCCTAAGGCATTAGTGGGCCACAGTGTGGACAGTTCTCAGGCTAAGAGAGCCCTCAATGGGGCTCTGCTTTTTTAGGAAAGACACTGTTGTCACTGCAGCTTTGAGAAGAGATGTCTGCTTAGTAAGTACTTGAGTCTCACAATAAATGCTTTTTTGACTCAATAGATAGATCTCCTCCTTCTGCATGGGTCACATCTGGAAAATCCAACTCCTAGTTCACACTCTTTATAGGCCTCAAAATGAGCCATGGGGAACAATGAACAGCACCCTGCAGATCCCCTGGCCCCACCACTAGGTCATACTCTTGATCAGCGGGAGTGGTTTGACCCTGCCAGTTTAACGAAGGTGTGACTTATCTATCACTGCCATATGGTTTGTATCCTGTGTAACCTAGGGAGTAGTGACACATGAGTACGGGATGGCAGTTTAAATTACAATACTACTTTTCATTTAGATCACTTCTGCAAAAGGCAAGAAAGATGGTATGAAATCCCTTATGTTGAGGCTTTTATGTCTCTTTATGTTTTTGGGAAAGCCCAGAAATTAAGGTATTTAGAGTGGTGCCTGAGGAAGGGAGTGATATTGTTAAAAATCTTGTCCTCAGATCCCCACTTATCTTCCAGGAGTATATGGGTCTCTGCCATCTGTTTAATGAAGAAAGTCATAATGGGAGGTCTCCACATCCTGCTCCTTATAAGCCTCCTTATAATCCTCAGCCCAGTATATAAATTTCCCCTCCCCTTGACCTCCACCAGAGCCCAGCACCCAGAAGAATTCAGTACTCCTCAGCCCCTTCTTCATGTTCCTTAGACAGCTTTAAGCCCCACAGGACATACTGGAGTGGAACTTTCTACTCCTCTAACTCACATCTTGTCCTTCTGCTGAGAGAGGTTGCAGGAGCAGAGGGGACTATTTGAGTCTATGTCCCTAGTGTAGTTGAAGATATCCAAAAATGTAAAGAGTGACTAGGCCAACTTTCAGAGGACCCTAGTAGGTTTGTAAATGAGTTTCAAACTTTGGCTCTTGCTTTTGACTTATTGTGGTGAGACATCCAATTCATCTTGCCCACTTGCTGTATTCCAGATAAAAACTGAAGAATCCTAGAAGAGGCTAGGAGATATGCAGATGACTAACATGCTGCAAAAAGGGAAAGAAATCACCCCAAAGAGATTGTTGTCCTTTTGCCAGAACTAATTTGGGACTATAATACTAGCAATGGACTAAACATGATAACTGCCTTATCATGGGAATGAAAATGTACCTTAAGAAGTATGTTAATTGTGAAAGAGTGAGAGAGATCACACAGGGCAAAGAAGAAAATCCAGCTGTCTTCCATAGCAGATTAATAGAAGTCTTTTCTAAATATACAAACATAGATCCATTTTCCAGGGAGGGACGGGCAATAATGTAATATGATTTCATTAGTCAATCAGCTTCAGATATTTGCTATAAATTACGAAAACTTCAAATAGGCCCCTGGAGACTATGACACAATTTCTAGACATGGCATTTTCAGTGTTCAAAAATCAGAACCTAGATCGAGATGAAAAGAGAAAGGCTGAGAAAAAGGCCAAAATTCTGGCTGTCACAACTGACAATCCTTTAAGCACACCCAAGGTGTCTAAGGAAAACCCAAGGACAATCAAGGAAAGAATCCCTGCTTTAAGTGCAAGAAGACTGAGCACTAAACACATGAGTGCACCAAGCCACCACCTTGCCCCCACTTCAGTTTTCAACCAGCTAATATTCCTGGCTCATGGCGTTGGAGGATTGACTGTCCCTGCTCCCTTAGAGGCACTAGGCCAGGCAAAACCCTCACCCCGTGCTCTGATGAAGACTGAAGAGTCCTTGGGTGGTCTGCACTCTCCTGTCCACAGACACCTCTGTCTCCTGCAAAAGAAACTGTGTGACCCTGGATGCCATGGGTAAGCAAATTCAATTATCAGTTTTAGCTTCCTTCTCTGGAAAACCTTCCTCTGGATCTAAACCATAATTGGGGTCAAGATAACTCCTACTCTGTGCTTCTTTATCCCTACTTTGACATGGCAATTCAAAGGTCTAATGTTAAACCATGAGTTTTTAATTGTTCAACAGTGTCCTATTCCCTTGCTTGGAAGAGATTTACTAGAAAATTGGGGTCAACTCTTAAATTCTGACAAAAGTGGATTTTAATTGTTGGGACTACATCAGGTGTCCCTGAAATAATTAGCCAATAAATAGACCCTGTTGGATCTATTATATAATGGATAATGTATAATGGAATAGCTGGTAGAGCAAATTCAGCTATTGAAGTAGTAAGAAAACTGAAAGACCCCAGTTGATTTCTTAACCAAAAGCTGTATCCAAACAAAGAAGAGGCCTGTAAAGGTATCCAGCCTCTCATAGACAGGTTCTCAAGTGTGGCCTCCTGTGGCCTTGCCGGTCCCCTTACGATACTCTCATTTTCCCTGTAGTAAAGCCTTCAGGAGAATACAGGAATGGTACAAGACCTCTGCCTCATTAACAAGGCTGTAAGCCAATCCACCTCCTGGTGGCAGATCTGGATATAATTCTCTGCCAATTCCAGGATACATGAATTGGTTCTCAGTCTTAGACCTCAAGGATGTTTTCATTTCTATTTCACTCCATCCAAATTCCCAGTTTCTGTTTGTCTTTGAATGGATAAGCCACATTTCAAACAAAAAACAGCAGTATACTTGGATAGTACTACCGCATGGGTCTAGTGATATCCCCCAACTTTTTTCTCAGGCACTAGAAAAAGACCTAAGGAACCTAGAGCTTAAGTAGGGAACCATTCTACAGTTTGTAGGTGATATTCTAATCTCCAGCCCAACTTGGGAGTTACTCAACCATAACACTGTACAAACCCTCAATTTTCTAGCTAAGAAGGTATATAAAAATCTCAAAAAAAAAAAAAAAATCAGGTATCCTCCAGAATGTCCAATACTTGGGCCACGTTCTTACACTCAGGGAATGATAGCTCTCTAGGGACCAGATAGATCTAGGCTCTCTGTGATCCCAGGCCTTCTGCCACTACAAAACTGCTTCATTCCTTCCTGCGAATGACCAGCTTCTACCAGATTTGGATACCTAATTTCCCACTAATGGCAAAGCCTTTAATGCAGCTGTCAATCATCATCAGTCTATGCCCCTACCATGGACAAAAGTGACTGAAAATACCTTTAGAGAAAATAAAAATGCCCTTACTCAGGCTCCAGCACCAGAAATAACTATGAAAACTCTTCTTCCTCTACCTACCAGAAAAGACAGGAGTTGCTTTTGTTGTCTTGACCCAAAGCTAGGACAAGAATTTCAACCCGTGACATACTTTTTTAAAAAGTTAGACTGAGTAGCTGCTGGATGCCCAACCCACATGAGTGTCAGCTACAGCTATGCTAACAGAAGAAGCTATGAAACTAACTTCGGGAGAGAAACTAGAAGTCCTGACTTCTCATCTGATCAGAGATATTCTCGAGACCAAAGGCCATGCTCTTAGGCATCCCTGAGGTTACTATAAAGGCTTAAATTACTCTTCATCCTGCCTCTTTGATGGCAAAAGGCTGAGAAATTAGCCACTCTTGTAAACAGGTGATTTCTTAGATTTAAATAAGCAGGCAGGACATCAGTGACCTGTCCCTAAAAATCCTGATGAAGTATGGTTCAGTGATGGAAGTAGCTTTGTCCAAGGGCATCAGAAAGGAAATTATGCAGTTGTGAGTTCTCAACAGGTTATTGAGGCAACCCCTTCCCCCAAGGAGCTCACCCCCAAAAGCAGAGCTTGTAGCTCTTACTTGGGCATTGTTATTATGAAAAGACAAAAAGCTAAACATCTATATAGACTCTGAATATGCCTTTCTGGTGCTAAAACCCATGAATCAATCTGGAAAGAAAAGGTATTGCTACTAATAAGCAATCATCCATAAAACACAAACAAGAAATTCTTCAACTTTTAGAGGCAATGTGTCTTCCCCATCAGGTCATTGTCATGCATTGTAAGGTACACCAAATAGACAGGTCTAAAGTTTCTTTAAGAAATCAAAAGGTTGAGATAGCTCAGCAGCATAAGTGCCTGCCTGGCGAGTGCGAGGGCCCGAATTCGACTCTTGGAACCCACATATGAAAAAAGGGCTGGTGATATCACTCAGTGGCATGGGCACCTGCTGGCGCATGAGGTCCTGAGGTCGACCCCCGGTACCCACAAAAAAAAAAAAAATCAAAAGGCTGACAGGGAGGCAAAAGGGGCAGGCTAATAGACCATCAACACTCTGACCTTACTCCCAGTTCTTGAGGAACCATTAAAACCAGTCTTTAACCCCCATGAAAATAAGTGGACATTAGGACAAGGGAGAATTAAAATGGGTCTCTGGTGGTATTTAGAAAACAAATCGGTTCTTCCTCAAGGAGTACAATGAAAGACTGTAAATTCCCTTCATGATTCTTTCCATGTAGAAAGAGATGCTACATTGGAAATGTTCACTTAAATTTTTACAGGACTAGGACTAGTGGCAACTACCTCACAGGGCTGCAAATCTTGCTCACTGTGTGTCTACAATAACCATGGTAAGCCCAAACTACCTCCTTTATTAGAACCTATACAGAGAAAGGGACATGCCCTGGGGAGGACTGGCAACTAGACTTTGCTCACATGTGGGGGATTTAAACAGATGTCAGTTCCAACTGACATCTTTATACACTGGACTGAGGCCTTCCTACCCGTTCAGAAGAGGAGGAGCCTACAGAGGCAGTCCAGGGGCTCCTCAAAAAGAAAGTATTCTCTGCTTTTGACTACCCCAGTCTCTTTAGAGTGATAATAGGCTTTCTTTTACTTCTCAAGTAACTCAGGATTTTAGAGGCTTTAGAAATAAAGTTCCAGCTCCATTCTACACGAAGTCATTAGTCTTCTGGAAAAGTTGAAAGAGCTAACCAGACCCTAAAGCCAGCTCTAACAGAACTTTGCCAACAGACATCTGAGTCTTGATTCCAGATTGTAATGGTTGATACATTGTGTCAACCTGAGAAGTTTAGAGGCTTAACTAAGTAACCCAGCAGTTCTACATTCTGGGGTATAGAGGACATGCTCTAGGGTGGCTATTTAGGGTTCAGAATGTTGCAATGGTTGATTCATTGTGTCAACTTGAGAAGTTCAGAAGTTTAACTAAGTGACTAAGCAAGGGGGCAGGGTCCTCACTTTGTAAACCTCCTCAGCCTGTGCAAGAGGAGGGGAGGGAGATGGTGTGAGGGTGTGAGTGCTACACCCACCCTAGGGCAAGTAGCCTGCTTACAATATAAAGGAGGAAAAGAGGCTTGTTCTCCTCCTCTTTTTTTTGCTCTTGTTGCTTTTGCTGTCTTCCGCCACCATGAACTGTTTCCCCTGTGCCATGCCACCCTGCCTTGGAGCCAGCTGATTATGGACTGAAACCTCTACAAACTGTGAGCTAAATAAATCATTCCTTCCTTAATTTTGGGCATTAGGTATTTTGTCTCAGCAATGAGAGAAAAGTAACCAAGACACAGTTATTGCCAATAGCCCTCATAAGGATTTGAAACACTCCAAAACCTGAGCTAAATATGAGTCCATTTGAGATGTTACATGGGCAGATTTTTCTATCTTCTGATATGGTAGTAGACACAGAGACCACAAAGCTCATGGAATATTGTATTAGTCTAGGCCAGGTACAGCATTCTATCCAACTGTACGGGAACAGAGTCCCATTAGCTCCTGGCCCAGAGGGACCACCTAGTTTCTACCCAGAAGACCATGTGCTCATTAAAACTTGGAAAGGAGGGGCTTTTGCAGAACAATTAAAACCAAAATGGAAAGTCTCTTTTCAGCGACCTTTCCCAGTCCCCCTGGAGTAAAGGTGGCAGAGATAGATTGCTAAATTAATCTTTCTAGGGCAAAGACAGCTCCAGTTGAACTTTCTGAAGGAAAAAAAAAAAAAAAAAAAAAACAACCAAAATAAGAAAGCTACTTCTGTGAGTCTCTAGATCTGAGGCTGCTCTTCAAAACGTGTGTCTTTAGTACTGCTCTGGGTGCAGATAAGTAGAGGCCTTAATGACCATAACTGACCAAAGCCTAAATGGGCACCTGTACTGAAACACCTATTTTTAATTAAATTCGTAATGGGAGTAATCTCGCTCAGGATACAGCTCTCAGCTTCTTCATAATTTACCTAACATCCCTCTTGGCCATGCTTTCTCCTCCTCAGAAATTGTAGGAATCTGGACTGCTCCTCATATTTGGGCTCTACATCACCAAACTAATAGTAAAATTATATTCTTTCTCCCGTCACTATCTCATTTTTTCAGCCAGCTCATCACTAACTCATTTTCTCATTGTTTTGTGACAGGTTTCTTTTTCTTCAACCCAGCCAGTGAGACACAACACCCAGAGCTGGTTGGAAAGCATAATCCCCAGTACAGCCTACAGCCCCTTTCATCAGGACCTAGCAATATGAAAGTGGAAACCTCCACTACCCACAAAGAATTATGGGGATATGTGTCTCTCACCAAGAAACGAGTAAGGAGAATACAGCAGGACAGACTGGCTGGAGAAGTAGGTGTGAATTGTTAAATACGAAATCCCAGGACACTTGCACAGAACATTTCCCAGAGCCCTCCATGTGGACCTCCCATAAGCACTTGAGAGGTTTTTCATAGAACAACCTAGACCTGACATCAGCCTGAAGAATGGAAAATACAAAAAGTAGAGTCACCATTGATGTCTCTGCTACTGTGCTTTTTCACAGTAGCCTGCTCTCATGCTGTAGTGTATTTATTTTTCAACATTTGCTTGGCCCAAACATGCTCTATAGAGCCTGTTTCCTTTTATATCCTTAATAAATGTAAAAGCTTACTATCATTTGCACTCGTCTTGACTAATTCTTTGTTCAGGACAGAAAGAACCTAGAAGGCACTTCTAGAAAGAGAATCTATCACCTCAAAGCCTGGTACCAATAGTTTTAAAATGCTTCAAAATAATTCAGATGATCTAAAATTCATGTGAAAAAGTTTCTTAAGGGAAAGGGCAGATAGAGAAAATATTTGAAGAAATTATCCAAATTGGATTAGAATTATACACCCACAATTTCAAAATTATAAACTATAAATACAAATTAATTCATCAAAATCAGTGAGGAGAGATATCCTAAAAACAGCATAAGAAAAATGACAAATTACATATGGAGGAACAGACAGAATGATGACAGTAAATTTCTCATTAGACACAATGTAAATGAGAAAACAGTACATATGTGCCTTTAAAATACTGGAAAGACAACAAAAAGACTGCCAAGAATTCAATCCTGAGCAAAAATATATTTCATATAAAAATAAAGATGTTTTTGACAATCAAAACTAAAAAAATTTATCATCCATAGACTTGTTAGAAATGTTAAAGGGCATCTTTTAAGGAGAAAAACAAATAAAAACAGATGGAACACTGTAGCTACACAACAGGGATGAAAAACACTCCAAATCATACATAAGCTGACAATGTATTTTTTATTAACATTTAAATCTCTTTTTTTTTTGTGGGTACCGGGGGGTCGACCTCAGGACCTCGCGCGCCAGCAGGCGCCCATGCCACTGAGCGATATCACCGGCCCCTTTTTCATATGTGGGTTCCGGGAGTCGAACTCGGGCCCTCACGCTTGCCGGGCAGGTGCTTAAGCCGCTGAGCCATCTCACTGGCCCTAAATCTCTTTTAAAATGATTGTGGCTTTCAAACCCAGAAACATTAAACAAATATTCTTTTCTCTATTTCTTCTGTTAACTACCCTTAAAAAAAAGTGTTTATTATATACAATACAAATATAAAAAGATTCTAAAGGGAAAAAAAAGAAGGCAAACTAGCTAAAAAAAGAATAATAATAAATAAACTTCAAGACTCAATGAATATGCTAAAATGTAAAATGCTTAGTAAGTGAATCTAATAAAATATGAATGGGATTTATATGCTAAATATTATAAAATACATTGAAAACTCCATAAATGGAGTCTCATTGTGTACATGGGTAACAACTATCTTAGTCACTTTTCTTGTTGCTAGGACAAAATGCCAAAATAAATCTTTTCTCTTTTAGGTTGTTTTTCTCAGGTATTTGGTCACAAACATGGAAAGCTTACTAACACAAATTTTTGAAAAGATAAAACATTTATTCGTGATTTTAAAAAGTAAAAACAGACCTTATAGGGCCGGTGAGATGGCTCAGCGGCTTAAGCACCTGCCCGGCAAGTGCTAGGGCCCGAGTTCAACTCCCGGAACCCACATACGAAAAAGGGGCCGGTGATATCGCTCAGCGGCACGGGCACCTGCTGGCACGCGAGGTCCTGAGGTCGACCCCCCGGTACCCACAAAAAAAAAACAAAAACAGACCTTATAGAAAATTAAGAATGCTGTAGAAGGATATTTCCTAAGCTCGATCAAAAGCATTCATAGAAAATCTATAGCTAACAGTATGTCTGATAAAAAGAGGACTAAATATGCTTCCCCCTTAATATTAGAAATAAAACTAGGGATGTCCACTCTCTCCTCTTCTATTCAATATTATACTGGAAATTTTAGTCAGCCAAGGAAAAGGAATAAAAGGCATCCAGACAGGAAATGAATAAATAAATGTCTTCAACTGCAGGCAAGATAATTATCTATTTAGAAAAACCTATAAAATCTTTCAACAATCCAGGCTACTAACAAGTGAGTTTAGCAATTTTGTAGGATGCAAGATCAATATAAAAATAATTTTTGATTCTTTATGTTACAAAAAATGAAAGTTAAAAAAAATAGCAATTTTATAATAAAACCAAACCATACCAAATACATGAAATACTAAAATTAATTTTGACCCTCAAAACTATGAAAAATACATATACAGAAGAATTATAATACTTTACTGAGAAAAAAAAAACTAAAACAGAGACAAACTATGTTCATAGAGCAGAAGCATATATATATTTTTTAAATGTCTAATTATCCCCAAATTCACTTGTATATAAAATACATTCACAGTTCAATTTCCAGAAGACTTTTTATCAAAATCAAAAGCAGGTTTTAATTAACATAAAAATTTAAAAGACCTAAGATAGAAAACTCTGAAAAAGAAAAAAAAAAAATTGGAGAGCTATCAGTATTTAATTCAAAGACTTACAATGCTACAGTAATGAAGGAAATTCATTATTGATATAAAAGATAGATAAGCAGTTTTATGGAAGTAAAGTGTGAATTTAAATATAGACTAACACCCATATAGTCAACTGAATTTCTTCGATGTTTATAAAGCAATTTAGTAAACAAAGAATAGTTAATTTTTTTTAAATGTTGCAGAAACAATTCTATGTTCATATGTAAAAAGTTCCCTACTGTGAATCATATACAAAAATTAATTCAACATGATTTGTGGATCTCAATGTAGATTTTTCAAAAGATGAAATGTCTAGGATTATACGTAAGAGAAAATCTTTATGCCAAAATTTTTGCAGATTTGTAAGATATAAAATCATACACATATCCTATTGATGAACAAAGTGAAAATAAGAATTCCTCAAAATTAAAAATCTACTCATTTAAAACATTAAGAAAATGAAAAAAAGTAAAACAAGGTTTAGACTGGAAAATACTTTTAAAGAATATTTTAAATATAGATTTATACTGAACTGTCAAAATTCAGTAATAAGACATCAAAAATCTGATTTAAAGAAATGTGCAATTATTTGAATGCTACATTTCATCCAAAAAGATACACAGATGGCTTATAAGCACAAGAAAGCTGCACAACATCATTAGTCATTAAGGAAACTCATATTGAAGTCATAACAAAATATCACTATACATCTATTAGAGTAACTATATAAATATCTGGGAGAATCAGAACTCTCATATAATGTTGGTGGGAATGTAAAATTGTATAGCAACTTTGTGAAACACCTTGGCAGTTTCCTAAAAAAAAAAAAAAAATAGAACATAAACTTACCATGAGATCCAGCCATTTCATTCCTGGGGATTAACCCAAGAGAAGTGAAAATGCAAGTCCATCCATAGTCTTGCACATGAATATTCATAATAGCTCTACTGTAATACCCCCAAACTGGAAACAATCTAACCATCAAAGCTGAATAGATAAGCACGTTGTGATAAGTCCATAAAATAAATTATACATAGCAATGTAAGAAAAAGCACAATAATACGGCTAATCTTAATAGAATTATGTCTTATGAAATAATTCACACAAAGAAGCAGTCTTATCATAGTATTCCATTTATCCAATACAGAACAATCTACAATGACAAAAACTACACCTTGGGGAATGCCAGGTGAATAGGGACAGGAAGAAATAATTACATATTTATGTATCAGCCACTTTTAGAAATGATAGATATGTCTGATGCTTGGTTATAATTGTCATCCTTTCACATACATATACAAAAGTCAATTTTTTTCTCATTTGGTACACTACAAATAGATATGGTTTATTACATATTAGTTAAACCTCAAAAAAGCTGTTATAAAGTCTCATTTTAAACTGATAAGACAATATATACTCTGAATTAAGATCTTCATGTAGAAATTTGAAATCCACATTAAAGAAATTATATAATAGTCTTGGAAAGGTTAATAGAAGTTAAAAGAGGATCAAAAGGGTTGTTTTTGGAGTAAATTGTGATTTTGTTGTAATTTCTACACTTAACATAGTTACTTCTTCCATTATTCTAAGTCAACAGTGACAACTGTATCTTTCAGAGGCAGAGGATTCATAACTTTTCTTCCTGGAGCATCTAAAGTGCTACCCCTTCGAGTTAGATGGAATGAGAGGCGCTGTGTTACCATCAGCAGTGCATCTGATTGGAGTCTTCTGGGTAAGGATGTGTATTTTCTGTTCCCCAGCTGTGGGCTATGTACATAAGGGACTGTTATTGTGAGGTAGCACAGGGCTGCCTACAAGGGATTGCAGTGGGGCCAAGGGAAGCAGAGGACACACAGTTTAAAATGCACACATGAGTCTGCAGGGAGGTGAAGACATATAAGGTATAACTTGACATGGTGAATAATACCCAGTGTTCTCAGAACAAGATGCAGAAGCATTCAGAAATGAAAGGACATTTTAAATATATACAATTCTCAGAAAGTGAAGCGCTAGCTTTTAAAAGTAGAATAACAGAGAAATAAGAATTTCCCTGCTTCTGTCTTTTCCTCTCCATTCTGCCTACACATGTGTTTCTCTCCTTGGGCTCCCACCTCCAGCATCAGAAATCACGTTTTTAGCAAGGTGGGACAGTCAACCACTCCCTGTTCCTTACTACAGGACTTTCGGCTAAAACCGACCTCAGGCAGAGATGTTGGGGAAAGAACAGGTGTTAAATTAAGCACAAATCTGTAAGTATTACATAGACTTGGACTATAGGGTAAGCTGAGGTTTTATTTTTAATTCAAGCTAACCAGGAAACCATTTTTATTGTCCAGAAATGTCTGGGAACTAACTAAAATCCAGAATTAAATAGGCTCTATTGAATCTATATAAAGACAGAGAAAGATAAATTTTCTTTACAATTATGTACTATTAAAAAAAAAAACAATTACGTACCATTAATGGTAAGCTTCAAAACACAGTAATGTCATTCTATTAGTAAATAAGAAATTTGCTGATAAATTTTCCAATGCAGGTTAAAATACCTCACTTTTTCATAGAGAATTTCAGAAGCAGACATATGAGTAAGGTCAAGTAGTCCGTAGTTAATCAAACCACATTTTACTAGTCCTGCACATGAGTAACAAAATGTTCTCCTCAGCAAAGATGTCACTAATAGCACTCTTCGTTATAAAGGGCCTGTGAATGCATTTTTGTATTTATCCATGAACCTTGTGTCAGAATGACCTTTAAGTATGATGAATATTTATAACAGGAAATGTTGTATTCATGT
Organism: Erethizon dorsatum; assembly: GCA_028451465.1. Taxonomy (NCBI): domain Eukaryota; kingdom Metazoa; phylum Chordata; class Mammalia; order Rodentia; family Erethizontidae; genus Erethizon; species Erethizon dorsatum. Next base: position 89,811,821 of record CM051826.1, read on the forward strand.
GTAAGTATAATTGAAAAGATTTTGGTCCTTCCAATCTACAAATACACACCACACTTCAGTTTGCAGATTTATCAGTACTGCTTAAAGTAATATTTTCATAACTGCCATCCATGAAAATCCTGGGCCAGGAGTCAGCAGTTCGGGGTTCTTTTTCAGCCTTGTTAATAGCTTAATATGTCACTCCAGAAATGTAACTTAATCCTTCTATCTTTTATGTTTGCTAAAGGCATATGTCATTGCTACTCCAAATATGTTTAAAAAAAACAATCAGGCATGTATATGGTCTGGTTTCTCGACATCTGGAACTACGTTTACCTTGATCTCAGAGAAAACATATCTGAAGTTAAACTTTACCAAGAAGCAATAATTGGAAAAGGAAATTTTTTTAAAATCCATTTATGATACCATTAGAATGCAAAATCACAGGGGACATTTAATGAGAGGGGTGCATGATATCTACACAGAAAAATACAAAACCTTCAGAAGGGCTAGATAAGTAACATGGCAAGCGCTTGTGCCGCTGAGCCATATCACCAGCCCTTCTTTTCCTTTGTGTGGGTTCCGGGAGTTGAACTCAGGACCTCGTGCTTGCCGGGCAGGTGCTTATGCCACTGAGCTATCTCACCAGCCCTATTATTGATTTTTTTGAGACAGAGTTTTATTATGTAGTCTAGACTGGATTTGAACTTACTATCTAGCCCAGGCTGGCATGAAACTCACAGTGATTCTCTTGCCTTAGCTCTCCCTGTGCTGCAATTACAGGTGTGTGTCACACACCCAGTTGGAGATGGAGAATTACTGTTCAGTGGTCACAGAGTGTAAGTACTGGATGATTAAAAAGTTCTAGAGATGGATAGTAATGGTTACACAATAAAGTGAATAGAGTTAATACCAATAAATGTATATTTACCCTGGTTAAAACTTCATTCTGTTGTAACATATTTTACTACAACTTGAAAAAAGTAATTAAGAATTTGGAAAGCAAAGTGGCTTCTAAACATTTCAGGTGCTCAGTAATATATGGCTAATCAAGTAGGATGGAGGAAATTATTATCCTCCCTTGAGAGCTTCAGATATAGGACTGAAAGAACAAAAAAATACACTGGACTTGAAAGTATATGTTACACAGGTGGGAAAACATGGTAGGAGATATATACTGAAAATGTGTGCTTAGCACTCTGAGAAAAAGAAATAAAGCAACCTCCATTAAATTGAGACCCCTAGATCTTTGCAAGGATGCCACACCTGCCTTCTTGTACAATTTCATTTTTGGACAATTTCTTTAATGATCAAAATATGTTTTCTGACATGTTTATCATGTTAATTGTGGTGATGGTTTTATGCAGATATAGTTGTCAAAAGTCATCAAATTATACATAGCTTATTGTATAACAATTAAACTTCAATGAAGTTCTAAAATATCAAAATGGATAATAGACAAAAATATAAAAGCTGAAAATATTTCACTTCTAGAATAAAATAATTTTTATGACATTAAGGTAGACAAGTATTTCTTTGAGCATAAAAAGCCCTAATAAAAAATGCTAAATAAGGCTTCAACAACAGAAAAATAATGTGTATGCATTAAAAGGAATCATCAAGAAAATTGAAATAAATCACAGACCTGGAGATATTTCCCATGTATCTGTCTGATAAAAAAAACCTGTGCCTAAAATATATATTAATATAAGTCTCTACAACTCAGTAATAAAAAATCAAGCACAATAAAAATGGACAAAATATTTAACAGAAACTTCTCCCAAAATGTACAATTTGCAAAAGAATACATTTTAAAGTGTTTTATATAATTAGTTATCAGATAAATGCAATTAAATACAGGATATCACTTTACTAAAATGGCTAAAATTTTTAAAAAATGACATTTCCCAATATTGGCAAGTATGTACAACCATTGAAACTCATACATATCACTGCTAAAAAAGAAACTGGAATCATCACATGGAAAACTTGGAATCACTTGGCAATTTATTACAAATTTAAAACATACTTACCTCATCGTGGTGCAGCAAGTCCACTACTAGATATTTTTTACAAAAGAGTCAAAACTGATGTTTCCAAAATTACTTGAATAATAACACTTAGTAACAGCCTTATTGATAATACTGAATCTCAAAAATGAACTAAAATGAGTAAAACATATAAATATATATATATATATATATACAATATTTATATGATGAAATATTGCTTAACAAAATAATGAAAGTATGATCAAAATGCTCAAAAGCATGGATGAATCTTATAGAAATAAACATGTTGTGCCAAAGAAGACAGATTTTCATGTTCCATTAACAGATAGTATAGAAGAGGGAAGACTGACCTCTTTATAAAAACCAGGTCAGTGTTTTCCTGGCATAGAAAGAGGGTGCACAGCTGCACAAGGAAACATTCTGAGGGACGGAAACGTTCTCAAATGTAATAGTGGCAACACGTGAGTATATACTTGTTAGAAGTGATTTTGCTGAACATTTAACATGTGAACTTTATGAAAATTACACCTTGCTAGATTAATTGTATGTGTCAACGTGGAAGCATTTTTGGATGATATCAAAACGTAAATTGGCGAAGTTTGAGGAAATTACTTTCCAGAATATAGTTGACTCTCATGTAATCACTTCAAGATCTAAATATAACAGCAAGAGCATGTCCTAGCTGGCATAGCAGCACAAGCCTGTAATTCTATGACTCTGGGAGAAGGCAGAGGATGGCAACATGGAGTCCATCCTGGACAACTTAGAGAGACTCTGCCTCAAAACAAACAAACAACAAACAAACAAACTAACTAATAAAAGAGCTACAGATGTAACTGAGTATACCCTACCAATAAAAAGACAATTTCCTTGTGCAAAAAGCAGTTCTTTAGTAGAGTGCTAAAGAAAGTATCTGCACTATGGGCTCACTTTAATCTCCAGCCTTCTGGCATTTGACCTGGTGCCACACCGCTAGCTCTCCAGCGTCTACATGGTAGATTTTAGACTTGCCAGTCTCTATAATGGAGTGGGCCAATTCTTTATAATCTTTCTTTTTCTTTTCCTTTTCTTTCTTTCTTTTCCTTCCTTCCTTCCTCCTTCCTCCCTTCCTTCCCTCTCCCTTCCTTTCCCTTCTCCTTCCTCCCTTCCTTTCCTCTCCCTTCCTTTCTTCCTGTCCTTTTTTCTTTCTTAAACCTATCCTATCTATTTCTAGAGAGACCAAGACAGCAGCAGAGACAGAGACACTGAGAAAAGTGGAGAAGTTAGGCAAACATCCTATCAATTCTCTTTCCCTGGGAAATTGAGACTATTCCATGATTCAAATATAGAAAACAGTACAGAGTAAATTCCCTAGAGTAAACATCCTAGATTTTTCAGCAAATTTTTCCAAATCTATACATTTCATAACAAACTAAAGCTCAGAGTAGAAACTTCATAGATTTCCAAAAATATTTTTGTTGATTTTTCTTTGTGAACCTTGAATATTCTTACTCTTAGTAAAGTTAAGTTTGAGGTTTTATTTAGCCAATCCCATCAACTGACCACCTCAAGCTGCTGCTTCTGAAGTTTTTAACTTTCTATCCTCCATTAAATCTATTTCTAAGCAGCCATTTCAATCCGTCTTTATTCCTAGGCCTTTGTCTTTATTATTGTGTTACTACCACAGAGTCTTTTTTTTTTTTTTTTTTGTGGGTACCGGGGGTCGACCTCAGGACCTCGCGTGCCAGCGGGCGTCCGTGCCGCTGAGCGATATCACCGGCCCTTTTTTCGTATGTGGGTTCTGGGAGTTGAACTTGGTATTTTCTGTTTGAATGATATTCCCATGAACTGAAAACAGGGAAATTTCTCTACATTCAGATGAAACTGCCAAAATACTTGTGTAACACCCATTTTGTTAAAGAAGGGAGCTGAACAATCCTGCTTGCCTCTGTGGGCTCTAACTTCTTAAGTCATTGCTTAGAATAACTTTCCACATTTAATGGTTTTGTTGTTGTTGCTGTTCATTTATTTGTTTTCAGGGGCATCACTGCCAAAATTACACAAACCAGAGCAACCTTTAAAAATTTAAATCATATCAATACACCCAGCCTTAAACACTTTTAATAGCTTCTGATTACACTTTGAGTAAGTTCAGAAACCCAGCCTTGACCTGAAAGCGATTACCCATCTGATCCTTGTCTATCACACTTTAGTTCACCTATCACCACAGACCCATTGCTTTCACTGCAATCTAGCTACCATCTCTCCTTTTAGGTTTTCAGACATGAGCACTTTCCTGCCTTAAGGCCATATGTTTGCTGTCCTCTCTCTTCTGCCTGAGTTCTCATTCCATGATTGACCTAATTGCAACCTTCTCAGAAATATGCTTCTTACTATATTATATAATTTTGTACTTCCTAGTTATTCACTCTTTCTGCACATTGCTTCTCTTTGCTTTGCTTACTCTGTGTGTTCCTATAAAATAAACCATGCACAAGGTCAAATTCAAAAATTGAAACAAGTGAATGGAATAGGATTTAGTTATGTAAAGAATGAGAGTTTAGAATTACATCTGCAAAGTCAACGTATTTGCAAAGACCAGTTATTATACTAAAATCCCTTGGAGGAACATAAGAAAATTGAAAGAAGGAGTGGATGTGGGCCAAACTCTACACTGTTCTTTGCAGAGTTCTATTTTCATCATGTAATTAAACATCTAAATGAGCACTAAGAAGGAACTAAAGCAATTTTGTATTAAGTTTTGTATTGCTTTTTACTTAGCAATATACTTCACACCAGTTTCCAAATCAATAAATACACATTGATAGTGTCACATTTAGTAGCTCTATTTACCCCTCACACATGAAAACACAATCGAGGTTGATTTCATGATCTGACTACTATGACTAATGTGTCTTTCAGCAATACAAAGAGGCATTTTGTACATTTCTCTGATCATTGTTAAAGTTGTATACTACCAGAAAATTAACTTCTAATTTAAAGAGTATGTATATTGTTAAAGCTTAATGTTCTAATTGTCAAAATATTCTAAGGCTGTTCTAATTTATGAGTAACCATCATCATGTGAGAGCACTAGGGTTTTGTCACATCCTCTCCAGTATAGAATATGCTTCTCAACATTTCTGTTAGCACGTAGAAAGTGACATCTCATTTTGATTATAAGAGGGGTTGAACGTGTTTTTCTATTTATATTAATTTTAAGTGTTTAGGGATTTATGTGTACTTCAGCGACTTTTCTGTTTATATAAAATTTTTACTAAAACCATATACTCATATCTTTTATAAGTTTTGATGGGCAGTATCAAATAAACAATTAAAAAACATTAAAAGAATTGTATCTTTTATTAATACTTAGCCCAAGTTTGCTTTGTGTGTTTCCAGCTCCTTTTAAGCATATGGAGAAAATTAACATTTAATAGGGTCCTTTGTTCTCAACTCTTTTGTCCAATTAATAGAGTCTTTCATTCTGAAATATAAACTATCTCCAAAGTATTTTACAAATTCATTTTGCAGTAAGATTAATAAATTTTATTACAAATCTTAAAAGTTTTTGACCTCTTATTTCATTTTTTTGCCCAGTAAGTTTTGATTTTAAGTGGTTAAATCTGTTTTGTATGGTTCTTGTTGTGTTACATTTAGAAATAAGTTGTCAACCCTAAAATACACTTACTTTTAAAAAACAACTTAAAATTGCATTTGGAATATATATTAAATATATTAATATTAAATGTATATCTTTATATATTTATGAATACATTACTATATAAGATTCATATATATCTTAATATTAAATATGTTAAGAATAAAATTTTAAGATGATTTTTAAAAAATAAAAATCAAATTTTACTTAAAGTTTCTTAGTAACCAAATTAAATGTTTTAGTATATAATATCACAAATTTACATATATGTCAATATATTTGAAAACAAAGCACTTTTTATTGCTCTTCTTTTCAAAAGTTGTTGAATATTTTACTTTAATTCTTAAATACTGTCTTAGTTACTTTTCTTTCATTGCTGAGACAAAATACCCATTGCTGAACATTAAGGAAGGAAAGGTTTATTTAGCTCATAATTTGTGGAGGTTTAGTCCATAATCAGCCGGCTCCAAGGCAGGTGGCATTGCACAGGGGCAACTGTTCAAGGCAGCAGAAGGCAGCAGAAGCAACAAGAGCAGAAAGGGGGAAGAGCAAGGCTTTTTTCCTCCCTTATATTGTAAGCAGGCCTACCACCCCCTAGGGCAGGTGTAGCACTCACACCACTTCCACACCCTTCTCTTGCACAGGATGAGGGTATTTACAAAGTGAGGACCCTGGCCCCCTGCTGAGTCACTTAGTTAAACTTCTAAACTTCTCTAGTTGACACAATGTATCAACCATTGCAATCCACCCGTCCTCCACTTGGTACCAAGACACATTTCTTTAAACTGATTTTCAGATACAAGGCATGTTTATTCTTACAATTTCACAATTTGAGCAATATAACACAGGTTTAATAATCCTTAAGAACAAGTATTAAATCTATCAACATTATATTACGTTAGAACAATAACATTCACCCCCCCAGACCCCCAAAGACTCACATACATCCCTTCAGGCAAAAGGCACTTAGTGCAACTGCAAGAGTTGCCAAACTTATAACAGTTTCAACATTGCTGAAAAGTCCAAGTACCAAGTCTCCTCAGAGATATAAGGCAAACTCTTAGCTGCAAGCCCCTATACAAATGAAAAGTTAATCACTTCCAACTTTCAATAACACAGAATAAACATTTCTGTTCCAAAAGTTACAAACAGAGGGATACAAAGGATTGGGACCAAAGCAAGTCCAAAATCCAGCAGGGCAAACATTAAGTCCTATAGTTCCATGTGCAGCATCTGAGGCACCCTGTGGCAGATTGTGAGCTCCTAAGGGCTTAAGTGGCTCTCCTTCTACGGCACTTCCAGTGGTTGTAACTCCCACGGCTTCTCTCTTGGGCCCACTCTGCTGCCTCCTTGCAGATTTGCTCAGACAATCCACATTCTTGGCTTCTCTAAAGTTCTGGGTCTTCACTGTACCTTTGGCCTCACCCTCACAGCTTCATACACTGCCCTCTCAGGGGCACATTGCTGGGCCTCCCAGGCCTTCTGACATTGGGGAAGAAGCCTTCTAAACCCCACAACTCTTGCATTCTGCACACACCTAAAACCATCACCACACGGATAATGCCAGGGTCTGCTGTCAGCTGAAGCAGTAGCCAGGGTTTTCTCTCTCTTGGCTGTAGGAGTTGAGTGCCTGGATTGCTGGGCACTTTGAACCCAATTCTGAGGAAAAAAAATTCTATATTGCCACTATTCTATAACACGGTGCTCTGTGGGTTTCTCCTCAAAGCAAAGTCTTTCACTTTTGCAGTTTTGAGGCTGCAAAGAGTGGAGACTTGTTGCTTCTTGTGATGCCCTTAGGCAATTTTTTATATTCTCCTGTTCCTACTCAGCAAGCAAAGTCTCCTCAGCTCTATCTTTGCAATCCACAGCTTTACTGGAGCTTCTGTTCTGGCCAAACTCACAACATTTTAAATCATTCTGTTGTGCTCTCTGCTATTGATTCTCAACTTTAATCTGGCTAAAAGTCACTAACAGTAGCCATCCACTGCCTCAACATTCAACTGCCTTGAAATTTCTTTGGCCAGATTAATTAGTTCACCACCCTTAATCAGACAAAGTCTCTGGACACAAGCAAAATGCAGACAAACTTTTTGCCAAGCCGTAACACACATCACCTGGAGTCCAACAGGCAATGCAGTCCTTCTTCCCAGCAGAAACCTCCCAGACCTGGTCTTTACTGGCAGCATTTCTATCAGCATTCTGGTCTCCCAAGCTCTGACCAGTCTTCCATACAGAACAGCCTAATTTGTTCCAGCTCTACTCTTTCAGGCAACATCTCCGAACCTTTCCAAAGTCTTCCCACAAGCCATTCCCAAAGGCTCTTGAACCACATGGTCAGGTATAGTCACAGCAACAACCCCAGTCCTGGTACCAATTTCTGTCTTAGTTACTTTTCTCTTGTTGCTGAAACAAAATACCTGATACCTAAAATTAAGGAAGAAAAGGTTTATTTATCTCATAGTTTGTGGAATTTCCAATCCATAATCAGCTGTCTCCAAGGCAGGGTGGCGTGGCACAGGGGCAACAGTTCAAGGCGGCAGAACACAGCAAAAGCAGCTAGGGCAAAAAGGGGCAAGGGCAAGCCTGTTTTCCTCAGTCACATTGTAAGCAGGCTACCACCTCCTGTGGGGAATGTAGCACTCACACAACCTCCACACCCTCCTCTTGCACAGGATGAGGATATTTACAAAGTGAGGACCCTGACACCCCGCTGAGTCACTCAGTTAAACTTCTAAACTTTTCAAATTAACACAATGTATCGACCATTACAAATGCAGAATAATATTAGATGGTTTTCTCAAAACACATTAGACAAAGAAGTCACATTTGTTGCAAAAATCATAGTCATCTGGAGATCGGAATAAATATAGGGAAAGAAATATTTTCTATAGAACTAGGCCAACAGTTGATTTTAAGGATTCTTTCAGCCCTATTATGATTCATCCTGTGGTGTACTGAGAACACAAAAACCTTTCAGTAAATATTTATTTATTGATTGAAAAACATATTTGAAGGCATTTACAATGTGAGCTATTTGTCCAAGCTGTACAAATAAAATTACACACATAAAAATACTCCTTCATAATTTTTATGACCTGTGGGTGTTCAATCCATTTGAATCAATAATTAACACATATTTATTACTTGCCTGTAGAAATCCTTGTTGATCCATGGTATACAAATAAGTATAAGATGTAATTAGTCTCTTTTCTCGAAGAATTTGCAATCAAATTTGAGATATATTTAAAATGCTTTAATCAGTAGATGAAAAAGATCTCAAGAAAAGAGACATCTGTAAGGTCCAGAGTTGCAGTTTCCTCTTTTTGCTAAAGAACAATGCCCTTTGCTGTCAGATACATGGAACAATAGGCAGAAAGAAATGTTAATACAGCATAGAAGCTCTTTTCTAATACTCAGGAATCCTAATGAAAGAACTCTGATGAACTGCTCCTGGAGAAATAAATCAGTTTCTTGGATCCCCTGACAATTATTTTAGAGGATATTCTTTCTGATAAAATATTCAACTGGAAAAAAACATATATAATAATTTAAACTCTTTTAGACATTGTGCACATTGTCTTTTTTAGTTTTTTTCTGTTTCTTTTTTTTTTTTAATAATTCCATTTTGAAGCAAGAAGCTTGGGTTGTTGATGGGGATATCAACATAAATATTCAGTTCTATATTCTGTCATTTTAAACACTGCCTGGAGGTTTAGATTAACCATTTTCTAAATATAATTTTTCTTTAACTGTACAGTAATGTTATAAGCACAAAATATGCTTTAAAAAGGAAATAAAAATTTTAAAAAAACATTAAATGTATTTAAGCCTACTATGTGCTGAGGTTTAGATGCTTGAATAGCTTCAAGGAACATACAAAGCAGCACCTTCAGTAGGTTCGACTTGGTGCATGGGGCCAAGGTGCATGCAAAAACAAAGCAGAACAGTTAACAAGATAACAAACATTATATACAACTCAAATATAAACAATGTGTACTTGATGGTATTGCTCCTAATGTGCCTATAGTGTATGCCTTTAAAAGTTTCTGAAATATTTTATGATTGGAGAATTAAGTTCAAAGCAAAAAGCTTCATCCCAGACTTGTCAACTTGAGCACCACATTTCAGTTTATCTTGAAATGTTTATGAATTTCCTGCTCCATTAAGCCTCACCATAATAACCTTAGAAGGCCCTTGAGAATATCCACTTTAGTGCCCAGTGATCGATTTTTATAACTTTCAGCAACAAATGCTTTTATTTTGAATTTACTTATGAATGGGTTAAACTGGTTCACAGCATGCAAAAAATAAACACATATCTTCCCCAGATAAAATACCAAGAACATGAAAATAAATAGGTGGATTTATGGATGTGTGCCCAAAATTACTAAAGCTTAGATGATTCTGCTTACAAACCTAGCTTAATAATCAGTAGAGATAACAGCTAAATCCATGTGCTGATAGCAATGAATGTCAATGGGAAAGACAGCATCATCACTCCTTGTGACTGGACTGCATTCTAGCTCAGGTGTCCAGCCTGGACAGCCATGGTTGCACACGTGGTCCAACTCTCTTTATCACTCTTTCTCTCATTTTCTCTCTCTTAGCTACAAGTAATGTTACTAGGAATAAATTACATAGCCAATTTTTGATTCTAGAGCCTCAGTGTGAAAGTGAAATAGCCTTTGGTCCTCCCAGGCCTGTCAAGGTGGGTAACTGTTATGGCTTGTGGTCAGATGTCCCCTGTCTTAGTTACTTTTCTGTCACTGCTGAGACAAAATTCCTGACACCCAAAGTTAAAGGAGAAAAGGTTTTTATTTAGCTCACAATTTGTAGATGTTTCAGTATGTAATCAGTTGGTTCTAAGGCAGTGTGGCACATGACAGAGGAGCAAGAATTCATGGTGGTAGAAGACAGCAAAAGCTGAGAGAGAGAGAGAGAGAGAGAGAGAGAGAGAGAAGACTCTTTCTGTCCCTTATATTGTATGCAGGCTACGCTACCTAGGGAGGTGTAGCACTCACACTGTTAATCCCAGCATTGCACTACCAATCAATCACACACTCTAGACTCAGCCACCTCTGAAGAAAGTCTGTGACTTTGGGGGGACAAAGTCTATGGCTTTGAGGAAACATCTAGACACAAACCATAACATCACCCGAAAGTCTTATGCAGTCATAGATGGGGCTTTTTGAGAGGTGGCTGGATCCAGAGCATGTGATGCTGGAATTGATTCATGGTGCAAAGCTAGGATCAAGGGCACTAAGATTAAGGGTGTGAGTGCTACCCACCCTGAGTAGCCTGGATAAAATAAAAAGGGCAGAAAGATGCCTTAAGGTCTCTTGTTGCTTTGCTACATTCTGCCCACCATGAACTTTTCTCCGTGAAGCCACCCTGCCTTGGAGCCAGCTAATTATGAACAGAAACCTCTACAAACTGTGAGACAAATAAATCTTTCCCCCTTTAACTTTGGATGTTGGGTACTTTTTCTCAGCAATGAGAAAAGTAACTAAAACATTAGGTAAGGTGTGAGATGCAGGTGTCCTCGATAATGTCTTGATTTTTATATGTGGTGATGTCAAAAAGTAGAGTAACAAGGACACCTGGCCCCCAAGTGTCACTTCTTGCACCCAAAATGATTTGATCAGCTTCCCAAGAAAGCTCTGTAAGCTAGCTGATAATTTATTTTGTTACAAATCATTATGTAACATATACCCTTAGTATTATTGGTTATTTTTTTCGAAAGTTTGCAAAGAAACTTGGGAGAATGGAAGATGACAAGTATTCAACTTACACCAAGTTCTTACAAAATTTTTAACCCTTTTTTTTTTAAACTAGTGCTCTAATCCAAGTAGCTTAGACCTATTGGTTCACCAGTCTTAGCAATGCATAGATTTTTCCAGGGTTTACTGTTCTAGTCTGCCCCTGTGGTACAATCTCTCAGAGGAGCCCTCCACAAATAGAACATCTAGAGGGAGCCACTGAGAATGAACCTAGCACAGTGTTTGTCTATGGTCAGAGGAGCAGCTCCTTGTTCAATGTTCTCTCCCCATCTGTTGTGGTTATGATTCACATGCTGTTGATCTGCTTTCCAGAGCTGGCAGAATTAAATGAATTGACACAGTAATAGAAATTAGAACAGAATAAGGATTTGATGAACACTAATTGTTTAGTTTTTTTTTTTTTTTCCTTGCCATGGCCATTATTACCACATGACAGCCTCAATGACTGGCTCTCTCTGCAGCCTCCTCCCAATCTTTTGGACCACTGCAGCTGTGAACCTGAAGCAGGTAGGAGTAGAGAAATGGCAGAGGAAAGGCAAAGTCTCCACATTACCATTTGACGCAGAAATGATATAGACCTTCTCAGTTCCTCTCTGGATTGTTATGAAATGATTGTATCTTTTAAAACCATCCAATCAAAAGTAGCATGATGTTGCACAGCTGTAATCCCATCACTCTGGAAGGCTGAGGCAGGAGGATCACAAGATCCAGCCCAGTCTAGGCAACTTAGCGACATAGGAAAACCCTACCTTCAAACAAAAAAATAAAAGGGAAGGTGAGGGGGTGTAGCTTAGTGCCAAGACTCTGTGTTCTATTCCTAGTACCACAAACAAACAAATCTAACTGAAAATTCATGGAAAACAAAGTGACATGTAATTAGTGGTTATTTATAAGCGTTAAAATATATGGTTCCTTTCAGAGCCCATGAGTCCGAAGTTATACTCATAGATTCTTCAGAGTATTACGCTTCAGCAGACAACGCATCTGCAAGGGTCAGGGATCAGCTTGGCTCTCACCATTGAAGAAGAAAGAGTGGAGCATTCTCTTCTAGGTTCAACTGTGATGAGGCCCAGAGAGAAAAATTCTCACATTACCCCATACCAAAAGCTCATCTGAAATTCAGTTCTTCCCCCTTCTGACTATTCATGTGTCATTTTCAACAAGAACACTCATTTCCACAACATAATGCAGTTTAATGTAGCTTGTCCAGTTATAAATCTTCTAAAGAAAAGAAAATTTGTACCATCTCTCTCCTTCTGCCTTCTCATCTGGGGAAACCCAGCAACAGTGCCAGCAGACACAGAACCTGGCTCAATCAAATGTATGAATTTTTTTTTTATTTTTATTTGTTGTTTTTTTAGGGGGGTTGTTGAGGCAGGGTCTCACTATGTAGTTCAGGCTGGCCTTGAACACACTGTGTAGCCCAGGCTGGCCTTGAACTTATGGAAATCCTCCTGCCTCAGACTCCTAAGTGCTGGGATTATAGGCACTAACCACCATGCCTGACTACATTTTTATATCACAAACCTGTATTTTTAGTTTCCTCATCTAATTCATTTGCATTTAGGTTAATAGACCCTTCAGTACAAGGGATCCATGAAGCAACGATTGTGTGAAATGTGGGACATTGAACTTTTACAGAGGTATTCAATTATTCCAAAGTTGTTTTCATAGCCTATTATAAGCTTTACATTACTAAAAAAAACAGATTTCTTTTTTTCTTTTTTGATGCTAAAGATTGAACCCAGTGCCTCATGGGTGTGAGCCAATTGCTCTACCACTAATCTAATCAGCCTTTCCCCCTATTTTTTCAGTAGTTTTTAAAACTGAATATGAGCCTGTCTTCTGAAGCTTAAAGTATAGCATTAAATAAATATTAAGTTAAAAACAGGATATTATCATAAATCATTATGTCTATGAAACAAGGGGAAGTGCCGAATAGCAGTGGATGGAATCATCCATGGCATGAGATACATCATGTGATCAACACCATGTAATCAGTAATCGAGAGTAGCCTGCTGCCCTCCCCCACCCACCTGCTCTATTTTCCTTGCTTTCAACCACCTTCTAGCACTTCTATGTGTGGCTTTTATTTCTCAGTTTTATTGTATAGCTATTCCTTCTAAACTCTAAAAGATAGGATTTTCTGGTCTGAAAAATTCCAAGCACTATGAACACTAAAATTCACATAGCAAAATTTTATTTTACAAATAAATATTTGTAAAATAAAAGAATTTGCAAGTAAAAGAGTGAGCAAATAAAGATTCTGATAGTTTTAAAATGATGAATTAATATTTGATTAATTTTTAAAAATCCCTTGCATTTTTGTTTTTTAAACCAGTCTTGTGAAAAGTGCCCCCATTTAATCTTCCCTGTCTTTCCTTTCAGCTACAGAGCACTGGTGCAATTGCTACCGATAATCTTTTTGATTAGTTATATTTTTTGTTAAAATACAGAAAAACAACATGAACACATGGGAGACAAATTTATATGATCAAATGTAATGGTATTTTGAATGTGCTCATAAAATGGTCAGTATATTCAACCATTAGTTCAACAAATATTTGTTGACCTTCTACTATGTCAGAGGTGCCTTGCTCTGAAAAGGAAAACCAGTGTTTCTGACCCTGTGGAGATCACACAAGTGATATATAAGCTGAATCACTGCAGAGAATGCTAAATGCAATGTAGACATGACGGGGAAAAGGTGGAGATCTCACTTCTAGTCAAGGCATTCATGAAGAATTTCTATTGGAGATGAGTTTTGAATTTGCCCAGCATGAAGAAATTACACCTGCTATAAAATGACTAGAAAATAAAGAGTACAAAAAGCTATAGCTCAAAAATGGGCATGTTTGAGAAATGGCATAAAGGCCAGTATGTCTGCAGGTCACTGAGAAAAGAGAAGTAGAACGTGAATTTCAGTCCAAAAAGTATCAGAAGCTAAATGATAGAGGACGTTGTTACAAAGATAGAGATTGGCCTTCCTTTTTGTTCACTTGTAATTTGCTGGAGGGTTTCATGCTGCAAATAACACAAATTTGATTCACACATTTAGAAAACATTCCAGCAATGTGTAGAAAAATGCCTGCACTCATGGGGAAAATATATTTGTCACACGTAGTTTTCTCTTCCTCTTGAATTTATCAGTGAGAAAATATAACAACAGAGTAGTACTGACTTACTATTATAATTCCACACATACATCTTGCCTTTCATGCTTCAAAAGTCATGATTTTTGTAATTTTACTCATGTGCATTTTAAATATAAAATATTTAATTTTATCATTTATGTTTTACCTTCAGACACATTTTAAGGTGTTCACTGCTGTGGAACTAACCTCAATCCTCATAGATGTGGGGAGAAAACTAATGACAGTCATTCCAGTTCAAGGCTATTTCTAAAGAAATAACCCTAAACATTGGTTTACTTTTGTCCTAAGTGAAATTGTACATTAACCTTAAAAATAGCAATAAGTAAACATCATCAATATTTCACTTTTGATTCCTCCTTAAAAACTAAAACCTGATGTGCTAAAGTAAATTTAAGTCTAAACCACAGTGTTGTTTAAAATTCATTTTTGGCTAGAAGTAGATACATTTTTATCCTACAGCAACAGATGTGTCTAATAGAATTGATCTTGTTGGCAGTGTTACTCTTGTATGGATAGAAATCAATATTAACAATAACATTTGCCATTGCACATTCCGGAAAGGAAATTTTTACCATTCATAAAGTCAGGGTGAACTTATTTTCCATTGTAGTGTCACAGCCTACTTTTGATGGAAAACATTTTTATCTTCAGTTGCCTAAGTCATTTATCTTAGTGAGACATCACAGGCAATAAACAGAGTCAGCAAGTAGATATAGGAAATCTGTCACCATTAATTATACTGAGGATTGGAATTAGGGTCTGTGAGCTTCCAGTGGCAGGCTCAGAAAGAGGGTAATACAATTTGTAATTCAAACACAATTAAGCGTAATGCATTGCTAATGTCTTTTTAGTCACCTCTTTTAGTGCAAGATCAACTCAGTCTACATGATAATGATTAGTAGACACCAGTTCTTTGTGTAACCTGAATATACTGATGACAGTGTAGTTGAGTATCCTGGCAAGTTTTCTAACAACCCTAGTATGTTATGGGTGAATATAGCTAGTATCTACAAATGAATGAAATGAGAGACTATAGCAATTCCCAAGACAGTTTTTCTTTCACAGTGTGATTGCCTGGATGACAAAAATTTCAAAAGAAATTTAAAAAGAAAAAGACACACAGTTTTTATTTAAAAATGAATCCAGGGCCGGTGAGATAGCTCAGCAGCATAAGCGCCTGCCTGGCAAGCGTGAGGTCCTGAGTTCGACTCCTGGAACCCACATAAAGGAAAAAACGGGCCGGTGATATCGCTCAATGGCACAAGCAATTGCTGGCAAGCACGAGGTCCTGAGGTCGACCCGCGGTACCCACATTAAAAAAAAAAATGAATCCAGTAAAGATAATTTAAAATATAGTGATCTGCTAACACCACCATTTTAACAAATTTTGAACACAACTTCAAAATATTTTTGATTGTATAAATAAAAGTATATAAAATTTGTCCCTGGTATAAAATACACAAATGCAGATGAACCAAATGGCTAGTAAGTAATACTAATTTGATTATCTATGCATTAACTATTTCCCTAATATTTTCTGTTGTATAATTTACAAACTTTAAGTCACTTTTCTACTTATACTCTTTTATATTGATTATAGTTATTTTTTTATTGGCCCTGGTTTTTCAATTTGTTGAAATCTACAGCATATTTTTATGCTATTCCTTGTATTTGTACTCATTTATATCTTTAAAATTTTCAGTCTTTTTAGCACTGAGCTTTAATTTTAGCGTGTTAGCCATTTTTTCATCTCTAAAACTATGTTAACATTCCTAAAGTTTACTAGAGCTTTCATATACTGGCTTATCCATGTTTACCTTTCTTCCATATTCACAGAAAATAGTATTAAGAGATGGATGGGACATGGGGAAAAGGGACACCCCATGAGTGTGTCACTATGTACATTGTCATTTGTTCATGAACTCATGTAATGAACATCCCTATCAGCATTCCTACACATACGTAATCTCATGGAACCCTTCCTGTATCCCTGTGAAGGCGGGTATGCATCACACTCTGCTGATAGGGAAACTGATCCTTAAAGTCTTTGTCTCTTGGCAAAGGCTACAAAATTAGAAAGAGACAGATTGTAAATATGTATCTCATGTGTTCTGATTTTAAATCTCATGTCGTATCGTCCATACTACGTAACCCTCCAAGCAGATCTCAAGATAGCATGGTAATGTCAGCAGAATTCAGTGCAATAATTTCAGGCTTGGAAAAATCAGAATTATACATCATTTCTCATCAAAGAAACCCTACATAGGGCCAAATCATTTTTTGTGGGAAAGAGGAAAAAAGAATAGCAAAGTTTTACATATTTTTGAGTTTTATACGTTATTTATACTTTATACTTACCATTATCTTTGAACGTCACAAGAACTTTAGGTTATTAGCTGTAATTTACAGACTGAGAAAACTGGTTTAGGGAAAGTCTGAAATCTAAAATGTCTCCCACAGTAAGTATCAAACCTGGGACTTGAACATTATTCTTTCAATTTAGTGTTTGCTTCCCTATGTATTATAACACACTGCATTTATAAAATATACATGAATTCTATTATTCTGCTTTTTCAGAAAATTTTGGCCTGATTACACACTACCATTTCCTTCAACAGAAGACTTACAACTTCATGAAGTAAAGGAAATGACAAATATTCTAAAGAAAATGAGAACCAATGAGTCAATTATATGTTTATTACATTATACAATGGGGTTAGAACATACCATCCCAATACAAGCCATTTTGGCATAAGGATTATTTGAGCTGATGGCAACAGAGAATCAACAGATATAAGAAGAATTTTCTGCTCTCCCTTTTTCCCTTTATGAAGCTGCCGCAATTTTTTTCTGTACCAGAAAGAAAACTCATCACTGAGGCAGAGATGACATTGAGATGAGTTGCCATAAATAGACTTTCCTAAAGTAACTGTTATTTTCCCCCATAAACATCAGTCAATTCTCCATGGTTGATTGTTAGTTGTAGTTCAAAACCCTTTTTGTTATCCTTTGTTAAAATGATATGTTATGGCTTCTATCTAGATGTCCCCATAAAGCCTCATGTGTTCCATATGCAGAACTTTTGGGAGGTGACTAGATTGTGGGTGTGGTACAGGGTGTGAAATAACTGGAATTATTCCACCAATTGGTTTAGCATAGTTCTGGGTATGACTGAATGGATTTACTGAGGACAGAAGACCTTTCCTGGGTGTGAGTAACACCAATCAATGGACTTGTTGCCTGGATAGAATATAAAGGGAAAGGAAGGTTTGCTGCTTTTTCTGCCTACCCTGCCATGGACTGTTTCTCTTCTGCCTTGTCCATCTCCCATTCTGTCCTGCCTTGGTGTCAACTGACTATGGACTAAAACCTCTACAAACTATGAGCTATAATAAACCTTTCTTCCTTTAACTTGTGAGTGCCAGGTATTTGGTCCCAGCAATGAAAAAGTAACTAAGACAGTATATAAGATACTAAGCCTAAATTATTTCCAGTGTTCAATTCCATTTTTGTGAAACCCTATGAATGTAAAACATGTTGTTTTTCTCCCATTAAGCTACCTTTTGGTGTTCTAATTCACAATTTAGTTACTTAACCTAAGAGGATAAATAAAAAGTTTTCCTTGTAAGCAGTACAATATGCATAATTTTTAAAATTATAAAACACCTCAAAACTCTCTATCCTCCAGTGACCTACTCCTGATAGCTTCAAATTATACCAATTCTAATGTGTTAATTCATGTGAGGCATTTCCTTCTCATACTTCAAGATGCAATAAGTCTGCAACAAGTGAGACTGTGAAATTGAAGTCACCTATTTAAGTTGCTTACATAAGTAGAAAAGTACACAGTATGTGAGCACTGAGTAAAGTTGATGTGGGAGAGAGAGGAGAAAGAAGGAGGATATTAGAATCACATTTCTAATTTCATGATTTTATCTATATTTGACCTTGCTCACAAATCAAGTTACTATACAAATTAGAAACATAAAAGCATAATAAATATCATCAAGTGATGCATGATGACAGTTCCTTGTAGGTTCTCAAGGAAAATAATGATATTTTTGAGCTGTTTTTGACATGTGAGGTCAACATCAAGTGCAGTGATATTTTCCTATGCCAATCCTTTGGTGCCCTGCTAAGTGGCAAGGTGCTGATAGGGACAGTGCCCAACTGACTTAGTGTAACAAATATTGTGTTTGACTCATGTGCATGGTTTCTGCTTTTATGTTGGGATCTGCAGAAAAATAAGTCATCAAAAAATTGGCTGAGTATGTCCTATGTTCATCTGCTTGACTGTTTTGATGGAATTGACAGAAATAAAAGAGTATTAGAAAAAACAGACTTCAGCATTGTCAAGTGAGTGTCACCTGACCAGTGACAGCTGAAGGATGGTGAGTACCTTCAGCTGGGCTCCTTCATACAGATGGGCTGAGAGAAAAAAAGCCATCTAGGAGACAGGGACAGATAGGACAGAAGGAGCACAATCATGGCATCTGTTCTACGTTGGGGAGGGATTATATGTGAAAGAAACAAAAAGGAGGAGGGAGGAATATCTTGCAGCATTAAAACATTAATCTTTTTGAAATAGTGCATGTTGTTGAGTAATAGGAGATAATTTTAAAACTATGAAGTTGATTGAAATTATTGAATATCATTATTTGTTGTAACTTTTACATTTCATTTGACATCTCAACACGGTAACACACTAAGCATACTGAGGAAGAATTCAGTATCTTTGAGCTAACACTCTATGCTTTTATGTTTTCCTTCTTCTATGTACCGGAATATGAACCAATGGAAAGTCAGTGTCCAACCAGACCAGGGCTCTATCTACAGCCAAATTTCAAGATGATTTTAGAGGAGAGGAGGTATATAAAGAATGTGTAGAAAATAGCTGAAATCACATTTGTAGTGACAGTCAAATATGTGTCACTCCAAATATTTCTATACAGTGAACTATAACATATTTGTATGGTTTCTGCTATAACCTTAATTTCTCCCCTTAAAGAACAAATAGAAACAATTGGCCAGACTTTTTCCAATGATCTGACTGGATTTTATGCTTGTGCCTCCCAATCTTGCTCCATGATTCTCACTAATTTTCAGGTAGTTAATATTTTATCATTAATTTACTTAATTTTGTGTGTGTGTGTGTGTGTGTGGGTACCGGGGGTTGAAAGCAGGACCTCATGTGCCAGCAGGCGCTCGTGCCGCTGAGCGATATCATCAGCCCTTTTTTCGTATGTGGGTACCGGGAGTCGAACTCAGGACCTCACGCTTGCCAGGCAGGCGCTTATGCCACTAAGCTACCTCACCAGCCCCTACTTAATTATTTTTGAAGCTTTAGTTCTGCTCTTTAAACTGTCACTGTAGTCTTATCTTCTAAGCAACAGCTTTCTGAAATGATAGAGCAAAGATTTTAAACTTCTTTTGGAGGAACTTGTGAATAGAATCAATCTCAAAAGAAAAGGGCTAATATTCTACTTAACCATGTTGATTTCCTACCTTTGAAGTATCCTGATCTTAGAAATTTGGCTAAATATTTTGTTGTAAATAGATGCTCAGGGTATAATATTTAGCTATTTAATTCCAAAATTCTGAATATCTCTTTGCAATTATTTATGGCTGTACAATTTCATCCATGCCTAGACATAATATTCAATATGAGAATTTGAACGCTTGCTTACAATGCTGAGTAAATTCTTTGTTCACCCAGACTCACCACATAATGCACCTGTGAGTACAGATAGTAGCAACAAACCCAGAACTCTCCTGTGCAGGGAGTCAAATGAGAAAACCGTGCAAAGGGGGAAATATTTTGTCAGTCAACACTGATATATGGTTTAATACTGGGGTCCATGGAAGGCAGCAGATAGGAAGATGACACAGACTTTGCCTTAGCAAATCTGTTTGGAATTCTAATATTTATTGTACTACTGTCAATCGTTTCACCCATTTATTACAATATTACAAAATCACAATATTTCAGAACTTTTTAAAAGCAAGTATTGACATTTAAAATGCTAAACATTAATGTTCTATATCAGTGGTGGTGAGCCTGTGGTATCCATGTTATTTGACTTTCTTTTAAGACAAAAGATGCTAATGTATGAGTTGTTTTTCTAAACTAAAACTTCAGTATTCAGGTTTAACTGCAGTGTTGGCACTTTGTGATAAATAAGTGGGTTTGGGTTGCGGTTTGGGCACTCGTCTCTGAAAGTTTCACCATCAGTGTTCTATGGAATCTGAAAGGCTTAGAGAAAGATCTCTTTTTCTTGGTAGAACTTCCTAGCAAGATTTAAGACAAGGAGTATTAGAAATAAAAATGGAACATAGAGTAAGAAATAGGAACCAATGTAGTAAAGAAGAGGAATGAACATTGTGGTGTATCCAAGAAATGGTGAGATTTCACTTAAGACAAGCCACCATGAAGCCATAACCTTAAATCAAACAAGATTATCTCTTTCCAATTAAAAATGTAGAGATTCATTCAGCATAAAAAGGGCCACAGTTTAAGGAACAAAGGAACAAAAGATGTTTAAAATCAAAACACCTTTAATATCATGTTTTGTATTGACAGTCCATTGATATTCTGTACGCAGTGAATGTCTAAATGATCTTAGGTAATAATTCTCTGGGCAATATAAAATATGTCCTTTTACGTCTGAAATTTAGACTCCCCCACTTCCCACAAAGTATATTTTGACTTTAGAGATTTAGAATGGACAGTTTCTCTCAGAAGTAGAGGATCATACTTGGAAAATTGTATTTAAGATCTATCACTTACTTAAGCTATATTATAATATTTTAATTAAAAAAATAGCATTGCTAAAATAATTTTCATATAGGAGTTAGATAATAGATTGCAAAGCAGATTAAAAGAAAATATAGAACATTTCTTCAGGATACAAAGCAGGTATAAGTCTCTGCATGTGTATCCAATGCATATGTATTTTAAATATAAAATATTTTAAATGAAAATATTATATTGACTATTGATAAAAAGGTTATGTGTCTTATTTTCCTGTGTTGTAAAATTCATATCCTATGAATAATGAGAGTTATGTGAAAAGTTCTATGGTGTTTGTATCAAATCTGTCTTTTAAGGAAGCATTCATATAAATTAGAGCTAAGATTTATGTGTATCTGTGTGCAGTTTCATCCTTGGTAAAATTTTATGCAGGTGTATTATGATTTTATCTAAAGATGCATTTATGTTTTGAATACTGTGGAAAAATCAAAATTTGAAATTGAACAAAAAACTCAAAATAAGTTAAAATGACAAACAGTTCTTAAAGAATAAATTTTAGATGCAGTATACAATTTTCCTGATAAGATTTTGGTATATAAGGTAAACTGTCACAACAATTTTAGTACATGACCTCACAATCAAAAGTGTCTATAGCTGATAATTTTCATCATCCACTAAGGTGTGAATATTATATTTATAAAACACTGAAGATGCCTTCTTTGAAATTAATGGTCAGTATAATCAAATCTCAGAGATGTTTACCTGAGCAGTTAAATGAGCAATTTTATAATAAAAAAATAAGGTCAATGATATAACAACAAAGGGATTTCAATCTCAGTTTGAAGTTAAAGCAAAAATTAAGACCACAGTGAGTAGCTGTAATGACAGAAATGTGTTATGGAATGATGTGCTTATTTTTCTGGAACTATTTTTGAGGAACATACATGAGACATATTCAATGATAGAATATTTTAGTAGCTGTATTTTCAATAGGTCTCTTGTAATGAACATTGATGGCTTATGCATAACCTCTGTCATAGCACAGACTTTAAATGGCCCCCAAGGCCCATATGTTAAGGGCTTGGTCCCTGGCCTGTGGTAATACTTGGAAGTGGTAGAACTTCTGTGAACTGGGGCCTTATGGAAGGAATTAGGTCACTGAGGGACTAAGCCTGAAAGGAACTCTGTGAACCTGCCCATTGCCCTTTCTCTCTCTTTTCCAGCCACCTTGAGGAAGAGTTTACTCCACCACAAACCATGGTCATGAACTACTACCTCACCACTGGCCTAAAAGCAACTGGGCCAGAATGACCATGGACTAAAACCTCCAAAACTGTAAGTCATATTGAACATTTTCTCTTTATAAGTAAGTCTATCTTAAGTATTTGTTATAGTAATGGAAAGCTAACACCTCTTGGTATCAAATGAAAAAAGATTGATAAATTTGAGCATGTAGATAACAGAAGGGTTTTTTCTATGCAATTATGAGCAAGGAGAGCATTTGAATGTCAACAGTGTACATAACTCATCCTTGAAAAACATGCAGATGATATATTGTTATTATCACATAAAGAACTGGAATCCAACTGAGCATGGTGGCAAACAGCTGTAACCCCATCACTCTGGGAGGCTAAGGCCAGAGGATCACAAGTTTGAGTACAGCCTGGGCAACTTAGTCACCTAAGGAGAATCTGTGTAAAAATATTAAATTTCAAAAAGTTGCAGGAAGATGGGGATGTACTTCAGTGTAGAGGCCTGGGTTCACCCCAAGTACTGCAAAATTAATAAATAAAAGAAGGAAGGAAGGAAGGAAAGAACAAACAAAGGAAGGGAGGAGGAAAAAGGAAAAGAAAAAGAAAGGGAGGGAGGAAGGAAGGAAGGAAGGAAGGAAGGAAGGAAGGAAGAAAGAAAGAAAGAAAGAAAGAAAGAAAGAAAGAAAGAAAGAAAGAAAGAAAGAAGAAAGAAAGAGAAAGAAAAAGAGACAAGGAAGGAAGGAAGAAAGGAAGGAAGGAAGGAGGGACTGGAACCCTACAAATATTAGGTAAAAAGTAATAACCCAAGGAACTTCTGGAAAAACATACATGAAGGCATGTTGCACCATTCTTGCCTCCAGACTCCAATCATGTTCTCAATTATCACTCCTGAATAAAACGCTACTGGGAAAATTGTTAATGCCTTAGGATCTGCTGAGTATTGAGACAGTTGGAGAATAATGAAACAAGCCACAACCTAAAGTTGACATTCCAGATACCTTTATTTCTGATACCCAGCGGCTTTAAGGTATAGTGTCAAGTTTCTTATCCCTGTGCTACACATCAAACCTACTTCCCCAGTGAAAAATACAGGCCTTTGCTGTTGTGAGGCAGAGGCTGCCCTGATGTGTTCACGAACTGAATAAGACAAACAAAATTCAGCTTTCTATAGATAAGCATTCTGAAATGGAGAAAACACAGAAACGATTGAGCAAAATAGTGACTTGGGCCTGGGCTGTAGCTCAGTGGTATAGCGTTTGCCTAGCATGTGTGAGATCTCAAGTGGGATCCCCAACCCTCACACCCCTCCTAAATAAATAGAAAGGAAAAAAGAAAAATAAGACCAAGCACTATCCACAAGCCTGATCACAAGGAAAAGAGAAAAAAAAAAATCAACAAAAATAAACTTTGCCTTCTTCTTGCCAGAGAATTCTGGGAAAGGAGTTAAATTTAGGGCCCACTCATAAGGAGGGTGGCAGTGAGCATGTGTGTGGTCCTAGGGGTACTCCAGCCTTGGGAGACCAGTGACACACCCTGACTCAGGTTTTGCAGAGTACTAAACTTTTCGATGAAAGAAACTATAGAGAAACCTCAACAGAGGGCAGACTAATTGCCAACTGTCACAGGGTCAGTGCCCAGTAATTGACACTGCTGCATCTCCCACCACTTGTACCTCTCACGTTTTCTCAAAAGCTAGATCTTCTAAGCACGCATCTACTCCCAGCAAATTAAGCTAGGCATAGATGTATGGAATTCAGCACACAGACACCAGGAAATTTTGGAAAACTACCCAAACGGTTATATGTATTGTTGTAAGTTTGAATCTGGCTTTGAATTTGAATATAGATTTTAAATTTAATCTGGAGAAAAAAGACTATAACTGTTATAGAAACAAAAAGGAACACTAAGATTGACTCGATTGTATCAGCATATGCTCTCAGGTAATAAAAATCTCATACAAATTACTGGAAGAATTGAACAAATCGATGGTGATTTTAAGGAAATTGGTACCTTAAAATCTTTAAATGAGAATTAAAAGAGATGGAAGAGGAATTTGTTAAATATTTCTAGCAAGCCTAATATGTGAAATACAGGAGCAAAAGAAAAAAAAATTAAAGAGGTTTGGAGATATAAGAGAAGTAGAAAAATGATGGAAGCTGTGTATGGCGGCACATGCCTGTAATTCCAACACTCTGTGAGGCTTTAGTGGGCATATCACAAGTTTGAACCCAGCCAAGCAGTTCAGCAAGAATCTAAAAAAAATGAGAAGGACTGGGAATGAAGCGAAATGAGAAGGCACTAGGTTCAATTGCCAGACTACAGAAAATTGTTTAAAAAGAAAGAGAGGGAAACATAAAAAGAAGAAAAAAAATGAAAGAGAGGAAATTTCCATGCATAGCTCATACACACAAACACATGCAGAAATGCTTTGGCAAAATGTACGAAATCCAAAAATGAAAATGAAAAAAAAAAATTCTAGAAGGTTTCTAGACAGAAAGAACAAGTTACTTACAAATGAAATGCAACTAAACTGACAGTGATCTTTTCCTTTAAAATGCTGAGGGAAAGATGTGTATACGATAAGATCTACTTAAAACCTGTAGATAGGAATTTTCTAAATCTATATATAGATTCATTATTACTAACATTTAATGCAGAATTATTATGATTCTCTCTATAGATATATTTAACTATGTTTGGAATAATGAAAGGAAAATCAAAATTAAAGACAGAACTCCTGCTTGCATGTGTACTTCTATGGTAGAGCACTCACTTGCCATGTTTAAGGCCTGGACTCAATCCCCAGCACCATACAACCTCTTTTTAAAGAAAGAAAAATACAAAAAAGAATATATATAATATATTATTATATAATATATATTATATAACATGTAACATTATATATTAAGAGATAAAACTCTTCTACTAATGATAATTAATGATACATTATATAAGGTAAATATCTGAAAAATTTCAGGTTATGACAGTGATCAAAAGAAAAGGACAGTAATCCAAGAATCTATACTGACTTCTGAATCGTTTACCTGGCAGAAAGAAAAGATATCTGTTGATTTATAAATATTCACAAATCTATTATTCTATGGATATCAGGATAAATTCTCAAGAATAGATTTAAAGGAAAATAATAACAAAACAATTTGAACAAATTTCTCAGGATATGAGGACTAAGGACAAAACGATTCTCTGAGTAAAAAAAGTCAGCTTTGTTATCTCTATGAGGTGGAGCTTGTTTGCAGATTCTGGAAGTCAAATTGTGGAATACATTATATATATTGTTTGGTCAATGAACATCTATATCAAGAACAATCAAAGGCCTGCAATATACTAAACTTATCAAATTATATACAGCTTGAGTTATACTGTCTGTGGATTTTATTCTTAGTACCTATATTTTTTATTATCAACATTTTCATTTAGTTTTCTTTTATATTCATGTCTTCTTATTTCAGATTTACCTTTCTTAATTTCTTAAGTAATCAAAAACATTTATTTCTAGCATCAATTTCATGGAGTGCATTGATCACCTGAGTATTTCATCACTGCGTATGTCTTTGCTAGTGTAATACTACTTAATATAATTTGGAATTTTATTTATAGACATATTTTGAGAAAGAACTTCATGTGATTATTGGTGTTGCCACCCCCAGCATGCACACACACATACACACACGCACCTCTAGATCTGTATTCAGCCCTGTGCACTGCTTTGCTGCTGTTTTTCTATTTCTTATCCATGGACATGAAACATGCTTTCTTTTTGCTTCTAGGTATGATTATGTTTTTTAATGCCATACTTATTGTAATTTTGATGGTTATTGTTTTAGGTACTTTTCTCGTTGCTGAGACAAAATACCCAACACCCAAAGTTACAGGAGGAAATGTTTACTGTAGCTTACAGTAAAGGTAGTAGAGGCTCCAGTTCACAGTTGCCTGGCTCCAAGGCAGGGTGGCATGGCGAGGGGAGTCTCAGAGGAGAAACAGTCCATGGTAAAGCAAGGCATTGCAGGGGGCAGCAAGGCAGTGAGCAGCAAACAAAGGCAGCCTGCCTCTCTCTTTTATCCCTTCCAGGCTACTACCCTTTGGGTGGTGCCACCCAAACATAGGGAGGGCCTTCCCATTCTCCACACCCAGAACTATGCCAAACCAATCACTGGACTAATTTAGTAATCATACATGCTTAAATCCCAGCATCACATATCCTAGATCCAGCCACTTCTGAAAAGCTCCACCTATGACCACATGAGGCTTTGGGAGATGAAAGCCGTAACAGTTATATTCTCTCTCTCTCTCTCTCTCTCTCTCTCTATATCTCTATCTCTCTTCTCCCTTTTCTTCCCAAATTTCAATTCCCTCTCACCATAGGACCTCTTATTTTGTTCCTAATAATTTGCATCCTTCCCAGACCACTATTCATGCCTTTGTTTAAATCCACATGGGTTTGAATAATGTTTACAAGTATGTTTTGGTGTGTTTTATAATCATAAATTACATTATATACTACATCTTGTAAAAATGTCATGATTCTGGGTTTTACTGAACATTTCATTTTTAATATCTATTTGTGATGATAAAGTTTATTCTTTCTACTGTTATATAGTATCCCACTATATGTATATCACACTTTTTGTCAATTAGTTTCCTTATACTTGACCACATTTCTAAATCTTTGTTATGAAAAGGATGCAAAAATTAATAATTTATAGGAAAATGTATGTACCTTCAGAACACAATGTTAAGTGAATTAAATCAGACATGCAAGCTTAAATACTGTATGGTTTCTCTGATATGAGGAATCCAAATTATAAAAAAGAGCAAGGGCCGGTGAGATGGCTCAGTGGCATAAGCGCCTGCCTGGCAAGCAAGAGGTCCTGAGTTTGACTCCCAGAACCCACATACGAAAAAAGGGCCGGTGATATTGCTCAGCGGCACAGGCGCCTGCTGGCACGCGAGGTCCTGAGGTTGACCCCAGGTACCCACAAAAAAAAAAAAGAGCAAAATAAAAGATAGATAATAGGAAGCAGAGAGATAGATCTTTCTGAAAGGGGAAGGGGACCAAGACAGGAGGGAGTGGGGAGAGAGGGGAGGGAAAGGGGATGAAAAATGGAATTAAGATGCATTACAAACATGTACTAACTCCACATAAGGAATATAAACATTATGTACTGCACACATGTACTAATATATATATATTTTAAAATGTACTCAGTCCATATTTCTTTTTATAAGAGTGTGTATGTTTCTGCAAGATTTTGTGGAGATAGAGCTAATTTCCAGCTGGAAAAGAAGAGCCATATTTTCATCTCTGAGGATGTCTGGAAGTCTGAATTTTTTACTCTTGGTCAAGATGAGTAGAATTTATAATTCTGTTCTGTTTAGTGTTTGAAACTCTACATTCAAAGTTAGCTACGTTACTGATAGCCCCTGGCCTAATCATTTTGATATGCCTGATCTGAGTACTTGCAGAGGAAGTGAGAACTTT
Organism: Erethizon dorsatum; assembly: GCA_028451465.1. NCBI lineage: Eukaryota > Metazoa > Chordata > Mammalia > Rodentia > Erethizontidae > Erethizon > Erethizon dorsatum. The sequence goes on from CM051826.1 coordinate 89,839,891, forward strand.
GGGGAAGTCGTCCCATAAACCAAAATTCCTGGCACAACTCTGCAGTTTCAGTCAGCGACTCGGCCTTGTCCTCATGTCCAAACATTGGTTGCATAAGGAGCTTGTACTGTAGCTGTCCTTTGGATTTCTGATGTTGTCTGCTTGCTTTAAATCAAAGCCTTCAGTGGGTAGGCTCTGTGGAGTTAGTCAGTCTGTTCAAGTATCTGAACTGAGAGAAACAATATAGATATGTGGTCAGGAGTAGAATTGTTCGGTCATAAGGAATGTTCTTATTTTCAATAAATTTCAGAAAGGTCTTCCACAACACTTTTTCCTGGACTGAAGCACATGGTGGGCGTCCCACTTGTCCACATTCTTTCCAGCTTTAGATGTTACCTAAACTTTTAGTTTTTATCAATGTGATTGATTTGTAGAAGTTTCTCATCATTCTTTTAAAATGCATTTCTCTTATTCCTACACTGTTTGTCAATCTCTTTAAAAATATACTGGATATTCATATTTCCCTTTACAAATTGTTTATTTTAATCCCTTGATATTTTTATTTTGTTTATCATCATTTGTTCCTGAAATACTCTTCCAATAGTCAAAATATTATTTCTTTATCTGTCACTTTTCTTTTTAAGTGAATCTATTTTATTTCTATTCAGTTTCCTGCTTTGTTAAATAAAGATAGTTATAATACCCGGCATTCTTCTATCCACTAAGGACTTAATGCTATAATAAATATAAGACACTAGAACAACGTCTGTCATGAAGTGAGGGCCTTATTAATATTAGTGATTTATTAAATCTCTTTCAAATGAATTAGTTCTTTCATTGTACCTAGATGTATGTATGCATTTAGAAAATTTAATTCTACTCTACATTTAAATTGAATAATTTGTGTAGTACTACATTCAGTGGCACACCAAAGTATCAGATTAGACTTCTGAAGTTTAGAAAATAAGAGCTAGTGATAGATGGAGAATAACACAGCTGGGAAGTCAGAAGCTATTACTCCACTTTGAACTCACATTAGCTTCACCCTCCTGCTTGTGTGGATGGAGACCTTCCCTTCTTGCTGACCTACCTTTCTGCACCAACCACCTGACCTGCTGTTGCTGGAAGGACCCAATAAATCCATATATTTGTATTTTCAAAACTGCAACATTTTCATCACCATTACTCTTGCACCTGCTGCATGATGGATCACCCAGCATGTCAAAATAATTTGAAAAGCATCATGAAACACAAAGTATAATGTGCATGTCATTTCTTTATTGAAATTATTTTTTCTTTAGGAAAACAAAAAATGCCCTTCTAATGTCATGATAGTAAATAGAATTGTTCATAAATTCATGAGGCAAGATATATTTTCTCAAAATTTTATTATAGATATTGGCAAGTAGAGATTTGAAAAATAATGGGGTGATTTCAACATTTTTACAGGTGTGTAGCATTTTTTCTTACTATGAAGTTTTCTTTTTAGTTGCTAAATAAATTATCCTAACATTGAAAATATTTTAGAAGTTCTCTTTAAAAATCTCTTTTAAAATATACTGCATATTCACATTTCCCTTTGCAAATTGCTTATTTTAATCCCTTGTTATTTTTATTTTATCAATAAAAATATGATAATGACCATGTAGTCTACATGTTCACTATCACAAAATTTTATAAGTAAAACATACAGAGATATTCCATTTTAATTAAAACATTTTAAAATCCATCAAGAAAATACGTTCTTTGAGAAGATATGGAAATGACCATTAAAGAAACTGCTAGTCTTGGTAAATTCCCACTCCAGTCTCTATTCTGAGCACTTTTAAACAATATTCCCAGTCAGACACTTCATTAAGGAATCATGGGGAACATTTTACATTTATTTATCTAAATTAGATTAATCTAAAAAGGACACTATCATAGAATTAACAGCACTCTGCCTGGGCCGGTGAGATGGCTCAGCGGCTTAAGCGCCTGCCTGACAAGCGTGAGGGCCCGAGTTCGACTCCTGGAACCCACATACGAAAAAGGGGCCGGTGATATCGCTCAGCGGCACGGGCGCCTGCTGGCGCTCGAGGTCCTGAGGTCGACCCCCCGGTACCCACAAAAAAAAAAAAAAAAACAGCACTCTGCTTAAGTTGGTAAAAAGATTACATACTTTTGAATTAGCTTCTAGGGTTCTCTGTCGAGAGGATGAAAAGCTGCATCTTAGTTCAGAAAAGAACAGTGTGGTGTGAGCTCCAGTATCAGGGGCTGCCATAGGCAAGGAAGAAGGGAGCAGCACTGTGTGTGTTTAACCGCTTCTCTAGAACCTTCTCTGACTTCCTCACGCAGGACAGTCATCATCTCCCAGCAATTCCATGTGCTTAGACTTCCAGAATCTTTTGAATGAGTCAATTCTAATCATGTCCTCTAGAGTTCTAATAGATAAAATGAGAATATAACTACATCTCTTGGAAGCTTTCAGATTTACTTTGGATCTTTATTACATTAATCAATAAATTCAATTAATTAAGTACTCTAGCAGATATTATGCACTTAGAAATCGTGCATGTACCAGGGCTTCCAAATTGAGTTAACCCTGTTATCTAATTCAATAAGCAATGCAGGTATACTCACAGGCTGCAACAGTTATTAAGAAAGCCTTATTAGGTAGCACAGTGTTCTGTAAACCATATGGCAGTAGGCTCAAGTCTCAAAAACATAATGAAAAATGTTATTTTTATTGCTTTGCACTGTAATTGTTACATAATCAAGTTACAGTGCACATAAATACGTACGCTAGGTGTGTCTCATAAATCATAAGTGGGACTCATTTAATAAGTAAAGTCTTTGGTCCAATGTTAGGCTAAGACACAGAGTTGCAAAGAAAAGCTTTTCATAAAATCTCTGTAGCTGAAAATGTAAGCACAATCTTTTTTGTGGGCAGGCAGTGGAAGGGATTAGTTCTAATCTCAGGTGGCTGTGCAAGTATGTTTTCCCAACCACCCCTATATAAGTATTCCCCTTTTTTAAGGAATACGCTGTTAAGTGTGGTAATGAAGGAGACAGATTTGTCTTCATCGTGCTCCTACAGCTTGACTTTGATATCTCATAGGCATTTGTATTAATGTGATATCTTCTCAAAGAATGTATTTTCTTGATGGATTTTTAAAAATTTTAATTAAAATGGAATATCTCTGTATGTTTTACTTATAAAATTTTGTGATAGTGACCATGTAGACTAAACTAAACTTTCCAAAGAATGACTAAAAACATTTTACTTCAATATACTTTCCTACATGAAGAACAAAAGGAAATTCTTGAATATTAGAGGACCTAAACATTACCATTTTAAAAACAAAAATATATTCTTTATATGGAATACCTTTTCTTTGTCCGTTGGTTTGTGCTTACTCATCCTAAAACCCTGTGTTCATTTCTGAAAATTCTGTCTAGGCAGTAAACAGGTATCAGGTACATGGTTCAGAGTTGTTTGTTGGTCCTTTTAAATTTTCTTAGTTTTGTTTTTTTTTTTTGGAAGGGTGGTGAGTGGGTATGGCAAGGTCTCACTGTGTTGTCCAGGCTCATTTTGGACTTCTTTGCTCTAGTGATCTCCTGCCTCAGCCTCCAAAGTACCTGAGAATACAGGTGCACATTACTAAGCCCTACTTAACTTTCTCTTCCATTGTCATAATGCTGTTTTTTTCAGTGCTTGGCAAGTGCTCTGCCGCTGCACTGAGCTACAAGGTGTGACCATACAATATAGTGAATGCTACTGCCAAGTGCCATCCAAGAGAAAGGCAGAAATCTTCAATAAGATAAAAGGAAAGCAGTGGTTCAAACTTTAGTAACTACGTGTTACAAGTTTCAACTTATTTGATACAGTCAATAGGTTGTGAGCTAAGTTTTAGGAAAGGTGTACTTTAAAGTATGCCACAAAATAATTTATTATGAACAATATATTGAAATGAATTTTGTCAGTAATGCTGTAGTTGTGAAATTGTGCTGCTTCAGATTCCAGCTTTTGAAGAAATATCACAACAGGAGATGAAATTCATGTATGTATAATCCAGGCTCTATGTATAATCCTGAGGCCAAAGTTCAGAGTTCTCAATGGAAATCACCCAATTCTCTTAGGAAAAAGAAAATGTCAATCAAGATTCACTATCAAGGTGATGTTGGATGCATTTTATCAACCTTGATGGAATTGTCCAAGCCAAATTTGTACTCAGAAACATTATGGCAAACTCCAAATATCATGAGAGAATTTTAAATTGATGAGTAGAAAACAGCCAAAGAAATGTACAAACTCTTCTGTCCTCTATCAAAACAATGCTCCACGTTACACAGCATTTCCATTTTTATTAAGTAAAAACACTAACGTGTGTCTTCAATTACCTCTTCACCAGATTTGGCACCATGTATTATCTGGCTTTTCCCCAAAAACAAAATGATCACGAAAGGCAGATGTTTGAATTAATTCAGGATATTGAGGCATCCACAATGGCACAACTAAAGCCATGAAAGAGGACTTCTAGAACTGCTTTAGACAGTAGCAGGAGTGGTGGGATAAGGGTCTTCAAAGAGAGGGAGAGTATTTTGAAGGTGATTAATGGCAATGTGTCTTTTCCTGCTATAAGATTTTAAAGACTGAACATTCATCATATATTTTGATCATATTTCACATATTCCCAGCCTGCCCTAGTACTTTCATTTATTTGTTCTTGATTTCAAATAGTAATATCTTATCTGATTTTGTTCAACATAAAGGTTAAGAATTAATAAACACTTGTGAATAGCAATAACACAGAGAAAATCTAATTAATTAAATAATTTGAATTTGGGAAATAATTGATTTCCTCCTATGTAAAAAGGCAGTAAAGAAAATAGAAACCTCGAGTAAAGGTAACAAATAATTTCAGAAGGAAAGCAACCGTCTTATTCAGTTCAGGCTGCTCTAACAAAATAGTGTATAATTTGTAAATAATAGAATTTATTTCTCAAAGTTATGATGTCTGGGAAATCCAAGATCAAGGTGTTGGGAGATTCCATTTCTAAGGTGACACTTTTTGCCACCTTAGAAAGGACAAAACAATGTGTCCTCACATGGGGAAGAGGGATGGAAGGTGAAGACTCATTCCTCCTAGATTGGTGCCAGCTAGGTGTCCTCACATGGAAGAAGGAAAGAAGCAGTCAGGCAGCTCTCTAAGCCTCTTAACTCAGGATCTCGTGGCTTAATCACCTCCCAAGCACCCCATCTCCTAAGACCATGACTGTGAGGGTTAATATGAATTTGGAAGAAGTGTAAGCATTCAAACCACGTGATTCTACCAATGGCCCCACAAAATTTGTATCATTAGAGATACAATATACATTCATTCTATTCCAGTAGTTCTGAAAGTCTTCACTCATTCCAGCATGAACTTTAAAGTCTATGTCCAATGTCCCATCTAAATTTCTAAATCAGATATGGTTGAGACTCAAGGTATAACTCACCATGAGGCATATTTCCCACTAGCTATGAGCTTATGAAATCAAACAAATTATGTGCTTCCAAAATTCAATCTTGGGACAGGTGTAGCATAGACATTTACATTCATATGAGAGAAATAGGCAAGAGTCCTTATGTAAAGAAAGCAACATTAACTGCTGGGGTTTGAGAATAATGTACGATTCCGTGTCCTGCCTTTAATACACACTGGGTCAAGTGTTGCTACTAATGCTCTGGAGTACACCACACACATTTTGGGGGGGCCTAACCTATACAGCAGCCCTCATGGTTTGGAACTGAGTGCCAGCCACTCTCCCAGGCTGGGATTGGGTCATGGTGGCCCTACAGTTATTTAGGTCTGAGAAGTGGCCCTATCCTCAAGGCTGCACTGGACCTTGCCCTAGAGGAGGTTCTCTGTTGGTCCTTTTACTTCTAAGGCAACGATTTGCCTAAGCCCTAAGGCTTTCCAAGGCATCCTTTGAAACCTAGTCGGAAGAAGCCATGCCTCGGCAGCTCTAGCTCTCTGCATAACTACAGAGTCAACACATGAACACCACAAATTTTAGTGATTTTTATCTTCCAAAGTGGTTATCCTGGGCCTACTAAGCCACAGCCAGGGGTTTCAATGAGCACATAATCCAAATTGAGGAAGCAGAGACTTGACCTGGTGTTAGGTAATGAACACCAAATTCCCATGGTTGCCTGTGCATTTCCCTTGAAACCACTCTAAAATCAAGTCCCCATTACATTAGGCCTATGATAGCAGTGGAAGCTTCAAAGATGACCAGGTTGTTTTGCTGTCATTCTTTTACTGTCTCGATAGATAGCAACTGCCTTCCTTATATCCACACTTCTGTCTTTATTAAATATTCATTGGAATACACCATTGGTATTCTTTCAAGAACACTCCTTTTTATTGTGTACCACCTGGCCAGGGTAAACATTTTCTAAATCCTTAAACTCTATGTTCTGTTTGTTATTATAAATTCCATTTTTAATTCATTTCTCTCTTCACACATTTTACAATAAGCAGTCAAGAGAATCCTGGTAACACATTCAACACTTTGATTATAAACTTCTGCTAAATATCTAATTTCATTGCTCATAAATTTCACCTTCCAAAAAGTTCTAGGACACAGATACATTTCAACCGTATTAATTGCCACTTTAAAAAAGGATGGCCTTTACTCCAGTAGCCACTCCTTATTCTTCCTTTGCATCTGAGCTCTTATCAAAATAAATTTCACTGTCTGTATGTCCATTATATTCTGATTAAAACCAGTTAAGTGATCTTTAAAAAAGATTAGTCTTTCTCTAACACTTTCCTCTTGTTCTGAGCCCTCATCTTTGTGGACCAGCTTCTACCTATTGCCCAATTCAAAAGCCAATACCAAGTTTTAAGGTAACATTTGTTATAGCAACACCCCACTTCTTGGTACCAGTTTGTGTCTCAGTCAGTTCAGGCAGTGAGAACAAAATATCATAGATGGAGTAATTTATAAATAAAAGCAACCTATTTCTCACAGTTCTTTAGGCACAGAAGTTTAAGATCAAGGTACTGACAGTTTCAATGTCTGGCTCAAGCTTACTCTCTACATTCAAGATGGTGCCTTGACGCAGTGTCTGGAGGGGAATGGAAGGAAACTGTGACTTCATGTGGCAGAAGGGATGGAAGGGAGGACACTGCTCTCTGAAACAACTTTTATAAGGGCATTAATCCCATTCATAAGGGTAAATCCCTACAGACTAATCCCTTTCCAAGCATCCCAATTAATACTATCACTTTGGCAGTTAAATTTTGTCATCTGGTTTTGGAGAGACACATGCATTGAAACAACAGCAGAAATCACAAATACAGATAAAGGTAAAAACTTAGCCTGTGCTTTGGGCTACTAAGTAAGGACTACAAAAAAGGACTCCAAGTACAAAAGTGAAGAGAGATATCTCTCACTATGAAACAAGGGAAAGAGTGGGGAGTGAGGCAGTAAGAGAAGAGACAGAGAATGAAAATAGAGATTAAGTGAGCTGTGCACTGTAAAAGAAGTGACAAGAACAAGGAGGTTCAATGTAGAGACTGTCAGCAGACAAAGCAGCTTGGACTGTCAATTAGGAAATCATTGGAGCGTTGCCAACAAAGGTTCAGTAGCACAGGGGAAGTGAGTGTGAGATTTAAGGGAAGAAGCACATTACAAGAATCCTGAGGGCTAGGGATGTGGCTCAAGGATAGAGTTCTCACCACGCATGCACAAAGTCCTGGGTTTGATCTCCAGAACCACAAAAAATAAATAAAATGGAAACAGAATTTCCACATGGTTCTTCTTTCTGAAGGCAAGAGAAAACTAGGAAAACTTTTTTAAAACTCAGAAGAATATTTGATCTTTAATAAAACAGGCAATTGCCATAATCCCAAATAAAAATTATGAATAATAGCTGCTGAATAGAAGGAAGTTTTAGATTTAGGCAGCATGCACGTGGAGGGGGCACTTGTAATTCCTATAGCAATGAAAATCTCCCAAGGTCAGCAGTATGGGCCTAGCTCACACACTGAAGAACAGCTTACCCAGAGTAGTCATTATGGAAAATTTGATAGACAGAGGAGCGATCTGTAAATTCCATTCTACTCTGAATATTTCTAAGAAACACAACACTAGAGTATAAAGTACATAAATTAGCTGTTATCATGAGAAATTGCAGTTGTCATGGAATAAAAAGCAGCAGCAATTTGCTTTACTCATGATGATCAGAGTCACCTAAGTCATTTAAACACATAAAAGCACACGTCAGCTGGTGCTAATCTTGATCCACATTGATTTCCTCCTTAGACTGTAGCAAAAGGGTTGGGCAACATGGGTGGATAAATCCCTCACACCTCCTGGGTATCTCAGTCATGATTCTGAGTAACAAGGATTTTACCTCTCTCAGGGCAAAATCAGTCACTTAAAAAAAATATTGTGAGAAGTCTTACAAAAGAGACAAGAGAAGTCTGACTCAAATATCAAGGTTTTAAGACCTCAGAGTTAAAATTAATACTGAAGTGGCTGGGAGTGATGACACACACCTATAATATCAGCACTTTAGAGGCTGATGCAGGAAGATCACCATAAATTTGAGGCCAGCCTAGGCTACCTAGTGAGTTTAAAGCCAGCCTGAACTACATAGTGAGACTCTGTCTCAAACAAACAAACAAACAAACAAACATACAAAAAATTACTACTGAAGTTGTTGAAGGACAATCAAGAGAAAATGGTTCAACCAGAAGGAAGTAACTGTATATAAGGAAAATCACAAAGGTAAGTGAAGAGTTTGATGTTGTCAAATTCTCATGCAGAAGTTATTAGAGGGGGATCCATCCATACAGAAGGGCCCAAAATATAGCGCTTGAGCCCCTCACCCAATGTACCCTAAGAAACCCTGTCTGTGTGTCACATCAAGAACTTTATCTTTTCCAGGTACCACTTAAAAAGGTCATTAGGTAACATTTTAAAAGGTGCTTTCAATTCTGTTTTAAAAAATTATGTCCCTGTGAGATAGCTCAGGGGCATAAGCGCCTGCCTGGCAAGCACGAGGGCCCGAGTTCGACTCCCGGAACCCACATACGAAAAAAGGGCCAGTGATATCGCTCAGTGGCATGGGCGCCTGCTGACGCGCGAGGTCCTGAGGTTGATACCCGGTACCCACAAAAAAAAAAAAAAATTAATCTGTGACTGGGCAGGATGTCTGTAGACCTTTAATTCTGACTATTTGAGAGGCTGAGTCAGGAGATTCGCAAATTTGAGCTCAGCCTGGGCAATTAGCAACTTAGTGAAAACTTGAATCAAAAATGTTGGGGAGGAGAGCAGGGTATATGGCTCAGTGCAATGGCTTTGGGTTTAATACACAGCATTGGCCCTCACAAAAAAGAGTTATAAATAAGAAAAAGTTAGGAAACAATTCCTCCTGCATCTGGATATGTATTCCTGAAGGTAATAGTTTTAATCTGCATTAGTGTCCTTTTGTTAATTCAAATTTTAAAGCATCCTACGTAACTACTTACCAGCATTATTAAAACAGCCTTCTATTGCATCCATCTTGCAATCAGAGCAGTGAGTTCAAAAGTCTATTCATTCAAGCACAATAAAGATACAGAGGTGTCATACTAGGAATTGCTTAGGCAAACATAAAGAGGAATAAATAAAACTAAAATGGTATACCTTTTTTTACCATTTGCCCCACCGGAAGTAAGTCTTAAGAAATTTGCATAGGAAATGTAAGTAATCACTGAGTGAGAGACAGGAAATTTTAGGGGAGTAATAATCACCTAGTTATCCACAACTTACTATTTAACAAGTGTTGGAGAACTTATCATACTCATTGAAGTAAAATAAGATATACATAAACTGAAAAAATTAAATAAATAGATTGATGCAATGGAAAAAATAGAATAAACACAAGAGGGTATTAGAACACACTGATGTAAAGCAAAGGTCCTGTAAATTCACAAAAAGTGAAACACAGTGTATGGTTTTACCTCCTTTGCAGCCCAAGCAAAGAGTGGCACAATTTTATACATTTTTTCCAAACACTAAGATCTGAGAGAGAATTCTCCAGTGGGTCTTATTTAAAAAGTTATACTTTGAGGTAGGATACATATAAAATAAATTCCATGCCTGTGTTTCTTTTACTCCCCTCAATTCACACCAGATCAGAAAGTCAAGTTGGAGTTTTATAAGAGCCAAATCTATTAAACATCAAAAGCAATGGAGTTTAAATGGGCATCCAGAGGGTAAAATGTAATGTTCCTGGAAAGCCCAGTTCTCAAATCATTTCACCATAATTCTTTAACTGCCAGTGTGGCAGTTAGGGTGGAATGTCAACTGGATTGACTAAAGAAATCTCCCAGGGGATTGGTGGAGCACACTTCTCATTGTGTCATGGAGGCACAGCTTGGGGTCTAGGTCTGGAATCTTTCTATTTCCTTTCTGGCATTGTTTCCCTGTCTGCTTTCCAGCTACCATAAAATAAGCATCTTTGCTGTGTCACATTTTTATGCCAGGATGTTTCTGATTTGGAGACAGCCAACCATGGGCCGAATCCTCAAAATTCGTGAGCTAACTTAAACTTCTCCTCCATTAAGTTTAGGATGTTATGTCCCAGTAATAGAAAAACAGATTAAAGCAGAAAATTGGTACCAAGAATGAGTTTGTTTTTGTGCTGAACCTGACCATTTGGTTGAAAAGCCTTCAGAACTGGTTTGTGGAAAGAGTTTGAAAAGGCTTGAAGATAGGAGCTAGAGAAACCATAGGCTGCTCTAAGCAGAGCCTGATGGATGATTCTGGTCAGAGTTCAGAAGACAAGAATGCAAACAGTGAAGGATAGGCTTAGGAAGTGTCAAGAGGAAACAATACTCTATTGGCAATTTAACTGGAAGTTGTGTGTATTACACTTTGGCAGAAAATTTGTCTACATTTTGCTCATGTTCTAAAATCTTGAAGGAGACTGAGAGTAATGGTGGTGGATTAATTAATCTGTCAGGGAAATTTAAAAGCACCCCAACATTCAGGTTTTGGCATAGATATTGCTGACAGCTTTTAGCCAAGTTTATACTGAAAATTTGGAGCAGAAACCCAAAATACAAATAAAGAGCAAAATAAAATACACATAATAGGAAATACAGAGATAGATTTTCTGCAAAATGGAAGGGGACCAAGCGTTGCAGGGAGGTAGGGGAGAAGAGCATAAAAATGAATTATAATATATGTGGTACATGTACCAACTCCTTGCAAGCAATGTAATCATTATGTACTGCAAAAAAATACTAATAAAAAATGAAATTTTTTAAAAAAGTAAAGCAGAAAAACTAAAAATTTAAATTTTGACCAAGAAAAAGCCACATGTATGGAGGCAGTCAAAGGAATTGTGATTTCTGAAGAGATTAATGCCATTGTGGATTAGTACTTTGTATGGGAACAAGAAGAAGGATGCCTTGAAGATATGTCAGAATGAGCAAACCTCCCCATCACAGGCTCAAGGGTGCAAAAATATAAGTATTTCATTTGAGAAGTGATGTCTTGGGACCCCTGCTTGGCAAGGGCCTCCAGTGGAATTTGTTCCCCAGAATTACACTGATAGCCCACTGCAGGTATGGCTGAAGAGCCTGCCTACTGCTTCTGATGACAGCAGACCTTGGTGACATCTGTGTCAGTAGACATTGAGTAGAAAGTCAGCAGACATTTGGAATGCAAATATTGTGCTGCCAGAAAGGCTTCAACTCAGGTTTGAAAGGAATATCTGGGACACCAGTTTAGAAACCTCTGAGAAGACAGTGTATGAAACTCAATGAAGGCAAAACTGTGAATACTCCATGAAGTCAGAGATGCTAGAAATGTGGAACATCTGCTGAGGAAAGCCATAGGTCAAGAGTAGAGCCAGCCCAAAGGAGAGGCCATGTAGGACGCAAATGGCAAGGCCATAGGAGTGGGACCACACAAGCCCTTTAGAACTCACATTTTACCATGGTGTTCCCCAAGTGTCTGATAGGGAACTTAATGTTTGTCTGCCTAGTTTTCTGTCTTACTTCAGTTCATTTCTTTTCTAACACTCTAGTCCTTTCTTTTGGGGTGGGAATATTTACCCTGTGCCATTGTACCTTGGGATTATGGAACTTGTTTTTGATTTTTATAGAGGTTCACAGACAAGAGTTTGCCTTCAGTCTCAGAAAAGATATGGATTTTTGCAAAATATTGGAATTGTTCAAACACTGAGAAAAGGATTGTTATGATTCTGGCTGTGCACACTATATTTTAATTATATTGGACAGAACTATGAACTTGCTATTGTCTTTATTTGGAGATTAAGTATAGCTTAAAGAGAAGTGTTGGCAAGGGTGGCAGGTATACTTGATTGGTTTTGAAATACACACAAAGGACTGGTGGATCATACGTCTGGATGTGTCTGAGTGGGTCATGGAGGCATGGCCTTGGTGTATATGTTTGGCCACGACTTCATCTCTAACACTGTCCTGCTCTGCTTCCAAGCTGTCATGAAGTAAGTATTTTTTGTGATGCCCTTTTTGTGATGCCCACCATAATGACTTGGACTGACTGACCATGAACTGAATCTCCAAAACCATAAGGCAAATTAAACATCTTCTCCTTTAAATTGAAGGTGTCAGGTATTGTGTCCCAACAATGCAAAACTGACTAATATAGCTAGTGATGGACACAGAATTTTGCTGGAAGTTTAGAAAGAAAAATGGTTATACTAAGGGACCATAACATGAACAATGACAATGTTTCTTTGTGTCACTTACTTTTTAACCTTCTTGCCCTTAATTTTTTCACCTGCAGAAATTTTAACATTGCTTCAACTTTAAAATGACAGATAAAATTTGCTTTCTATCTGTCCTACTTCAACTTAGCTATACTACTTTACAAAAGAAGCTGTGTCAGAGTAAAGTTTTGATATGATTTTGACTTTTTCGCTTATGCTATAGAAATTGAAGACAGAAATTTATCCTAAACTCTTGAAGATGTTAAATCATTTTCGAGTCACCAAATACAGATTTTCTGTTTCACCTAAGTGATGATAGTAGAGTCCTTTTGTATCACTTAGTGTTTTCAGTTTTAAGCAATGGGTAGATAATTCCATATTCAAAAAATAAGTAATCTTGCTCTAGTTTCTGAACATGGCCACATATTTATGTTTTTGTATACATACACACACACAAGGAAAGAGAGGCACTAAAAAACAAGGAAAGGTGTTTGGGGTTTGGATTCTTATGGTAGCAAACATGTCTTCTCATATAATAATTAGTTTGCAGGTAGCTGTAAATGAAAGCAATGGAGAATGTTCAAGGCAGGCCAATCTTGTACAAAATCTCAAAGAGCAGCTATAATGGAAAACTATCCCTCAGTATCACTGATATGGCCTGACACGTGTAGCCTGTGCATATGTTTTCATTATGCCCCTTTAAGATAAACAAAAATGACATTCAGTAATCACCCTGGTCACTATTACATCAATCTCTTATTACTCTTGCATCACCATGATACGCCATTCAAGCCACATGAACCTTTATCATCAAAACTTACACACATGGTCACCAAAAGAAATGTTGATCTCTAAATTTCTTTTCCATATACAGCAGCATTTGACTAAATGTGAGCTAGCTAATTTTCTTGTAAACAGCAGATAGTGTGATATTTTAATGAAGATGAATAGATATAGATATGACAGTCATATGTAGATTTATTTAACTATATGACTTCTAAAAGGCAAATAATATTACAAATTTTGGAAAATACATAAAGAAAATGTAAAAAATGCATGTTTATTTATATCATATTTAAAAATTGAATTCATGGTAAAATGCATTATTGATAAATGAAATTGTTGTGTTGATTTATATGACCATGAATATTCATAATTTTTATTACATTAAGGATATTAATCCTTCAGAATTTGCATATTCTAGTTCTTTTTTTCAATTTATTGTTTGTCTTTTGTCTTCAGTTATTGTGGATTGATTTTGTTTTGTTTTGTTTTGTTCTGTACTAGAAAGAAATTTTCAAAATTGTTTTACAAAGTCATATTTATCAAAATTGTTGGTACTTCATTATGTGTCAGAGCAATCATTTTCTTTCATTCAATTTGTAAAGAAAAATGAGACAAGACCAACTAGCAATTAATAACAATTAAGCATTGTTTAGCTGCAGGTCTACATACTGGGAAATTTTTCAGTTGAAGGAAAGAGGTTATGAAATACCTATGAATAAACTTATAGTTTTGACTTATGGGACCATGATATTTTAAATATTCAAAAACTTAAAATCAAATTAACAAAAAGGGAAAATAGAAAAATTTAATAGACATCAAAACTATTAAATCTATATGTATTTTACATTTATAATAACACCGACTCAATAAAAGAAGGATAAGAAAGAACTAATTCAAGTAACTTTGTGTGTGTGTGTGTGTGTGTGCATGTTTATGTGTGTGTATGATGCATGGGGTGGAATCCAGAGCCTCTTGCATGTGAAGCAAGAACTGTATTACTGAGCTAGACCTCTACTGCAAGTAACATTTTCATCCTTCCTGCTTAGAGGCAACTCTAACCCTAACCCCAACTCTAACTCTAACCTTAACCCTAAACGGCTTATTTCCAGGTGTAGGCAAAGGCCAAGGCTAACATGGAATAATTTGTGCTAGATGGTAACATGTCAAAATGCAACTGTAGTCAGCCTGAAAGAGCTCCCTTTGGCTTATTATTGAATATTTTGTGTATCAAATTATAATCGTCAATAATTGTACAAACTCACTTCATATGGCTCTTGCAATAAGCTGAGAAAGTCCAGTGTCACCAATGAAACTTTCCAAACTTAATAATCTGACTTGGATGTGTACAAAAAATGAGAGGAAGGGAGAGCAGATTTGCCAAAATCTGGTATATCTTGACAAAGTATTCACAAAACTTTTCAAATTATTCTTGCAATTTTTTTTTTTTTTTGTGAGTACCGGGGGGTCGACCTCAGGACCTCACGCGCCAATAGGCACCCATGCCACTGAGCGATATCACTGGCCCCTTTTTCGTATGTGGGATCCAGGAGTAGAACTCCAGCCCTCGCGCTTGCAAGGCAGGCGCTTATGCCGCTGAGCCATCTCACCGGCCTATTCTTGCAATTTTTAAAATTAATCTTATAAGTGCATTTTAGATATACATAATAATCACATTCATCACAGGGAATTTGTACTTGTACATAATGTATCTTTTTTTGTGTGTGTGTGGGTACCGGGGGGTCGACCTCAGGACCTCGCGCCAGCAGGAACCCGTGCCGCTGAGCAATATCACTGGCCCCTTTTTCGTATGTGGTTTCCGGGAGTCGAACTCAGGCCCTCGCGCTTGCAAAGCATGTGCTTAAGCCGCTGAGCCATCTCACCGGCCCAATAATGTATCTTGATTCTACTTTTTTCCCCAATCTCCTCCCCTCCCTACAACTCTTCTTCCCTTCCTTATTTACAAAAGATTTGTTTCCATTTTTCCTCCTATTCTCTTTTTTGTTTTTCCCTTTCTTCCCTTCCCTCTCCTCTCTCCTTTATTTTTCCAATTTGAACACTTTCTTCCTATATCTCAATATCTATTATATATTTTGGTCCTTATTTGCACTTTTGGTTTCTCACACAAGAGAAACAATGTGATATTTACACATGTGTGTCCAATTTATTTCCCTTAAGGGTATGGTCTCAGGTGCATCCATTTACCTAGAAATGTCTCAAGGTTATCCTACTTTATGGCAGAGTAGTACTGCATAATATAAAAAACCCCCATCTTTACCCATTTATCAGTTGATGAGCATTTGGGCTGTTCCCAAGATTCAACTATTAAAAACTGTGTTGCTATAAACATAGATGTGCATATATTGCTGGGGTATAATGCTTTCATTTCTTTCGGGAGGATACCAAGAAGCTGGGTCAAATGGAACCTCTAGTTTTATTTTTTTTGAGGAATCTCTGCACTGACTTCCAGAGTAGTTGCACCAGTCTACAGAGCCACCAACAGTGCGAAGTGTGCCCTTTTCCCCACAACACCACCAGCATTTGTTATTGGTCAATTTCTTGATAATAGCTATTCTTTCTGGAGCAAGATGGAATCTCAGTATTATTTTAATTTGCAACTCTCAAATGAGCAGTGAGGCTGACCATTTTTTCATATATTTACTTACCATTTCTTCTTCATCTGAGAAGTGTGTATTCATTTTAGATACCCAGAACCCCCCAAATTTAAAGACCTATTCTTGCAAGTTTTCATAGGAGTAGTTATTTTAAAGTAAAACATTTAAAAATGAATATAATGTGATAAATTTAAAAATCTGTAATGAAAATAAACTAACATACTCTGTATCCATAATGTATGAGCAAATGAAACAGATATAATTAATTAACTACCTAGAGGTTTTAAATAAATCACCCTACTAGAAGTTGAGAGAGAGACAGAGATACAGAGAGAGAGAGAGATATTTGTGCTCAGAATAATATGGTTTATGTTTAGCGTATTTACAAAGAGAAGAAAATTAGGGCAGAAAACGTAAGTCTCCATATCAGTGAGTTTTGCATCTATAGAGTCAACCAATCTAAATTGAAAATATCCAAAGAGAATAAAATTACAACTGTACTGAACATATACAGATATTTTCATGTCATTGTTCCCTAAACAATATAGTGTAACAACTCTTTACATGGCATTTACTTTGTATCAGCTATTATAAGAAATCTAGAAATGATGTAAAGTATACATGAGGATGTTTATTTGTTTTACAAAAATATTATGCCATTTACTATAAGCAATTTGAGCATCTACAGATTTTGGTATCAGTAGGGAGTTTTGGAACTAGTCCCCCATAGATCCTAAGGGATAATTAATATATGAATATATTAGGAGACCTAATATATGAATTAATGGTTTTCAATGGGATAATATTAGTTTATAAAAAAGTGAGTGACAGAAGCCATGATAAAATGATAGAATATACTTCTCCTGAAAAGAAGACAAAATCCTTATTGAAAATGTTCACATACTTCCAAATAGAATTAATAATGTAAAAATATGCACACAAAGATATCATCAGAAAACACCTGCACTGTAAAGGTAAATTTAAAATCTGCAAATTTCCAAACAAAAGAAGAAACTTAAAACCTCATTTATCATTTGTAACATGCACTTAGAAGAAAGTGCAAGGGTATTTACAGTTTGAGAGAAAAAATATTGCCCAGCACACAATAACTGGACAAGATAATATTTAAGCAAGGGGTAACAAAAGAATATTTCAAAATAGGTACAAAATCAGCTAATATGCCACTTGTGTACAGAATGAGAAAAATAAAGCTTTTTTTTTTTTTAATGCTGTAAATTGAACCCAGGCTCCCAAGTATGCTAAGTACACACTGTACTACTAAACCATATCCTCAGTCCCTCTGAAAAAAAAAATAATGAATAAAGAACTCCAAAATTAAAAAATAAAATGAATCAGGAGAGAAGAAAATAGAAAAAAGATGGAAAGAATAAACAATGCAATATTCATATATATATATATATATTAAATATATATATATATGCATATATGCTAATGGAAATGGACAGACTTGGAAAATATACATCCTAAATAAAGTCTTTTGAAACAGAAGGGCAAGACTAAAATGTGTGAATTCCAATAAGTGCTAAACTATCTCAGCCAACCTTATATTTGAGTGTTTGGAGGACAGATAAGTGAAAGCTTTCCAAAGTTCTCATCAGGGAATAGAAGAGAGTAGAAGGGAGACAAAGTGGGTGAAAATATTTTGAATGTGTTGCTTTTTAAGAAGCAAAAGTAGTAGGCAGGAAACAGTCTTAAAGGAATAAAGAATAAGGAATATGATATTTTGATTTCAAATAATAGTAGACTGATGAGCACAGAAGTGGAAAGTCATTATTAGACTTTAAGTTTCAGCACAATGGCAGACTAGACATTCTGAAAATATCCTTCTATGTTACACTAAAAATATTTTGGAGCACATAGGTGATAGGCAGGTAGGAAGGTACATGGGTAGGTAGGTAGGTAGATACACAGATGAATAGGTACTTTGTATTATTGGATGTACCTGCAAGAAATTAAAGGCAAGGAGATAGGAATGAGGTAAAATCATCAACCCTAGAGCTTAGGTGCACAGAAGCCACTAATAACTTGAAGTGTCCATGAAACCAAGAGACCTCTGGATGCTTGGGAAAGGGAAATAAAGACTATTGAGGCCTTCCAGAACGGGGAGGCAGGAGTTGTAAAGAAGAAACAGTTTAATTTAGCATAAATTTGCAAATTGGAAGAAAACATTTCTAACACTTAAACTGATCTTAGTCAGACTATATAACAAATGCAAAGGTATGAACCAAAGTTAAGACCTAATTTTGCCTTTGTGTCTGGCTACAGGTTATGAAACACACTGTGTTGTGTCCCAGCTGAAATTTCTGAGTGAGGACCATGGGTGCTGCCCCTTCAGTAAGCTGTGACAGAGAGGCCGGTTCAGAACTACTGTTCCTGGGGACTTCGATGGACAATGGCAAGGTCACCTTTCAGTGGAACAAACATTTCCTGCTGGGCCATTCATATTAAACTGCTTTGCAGATATCATAAAAAAGACAACTTTTACAAGTAAAACTTATTACAATTTCTTATTAGGAACATGTAAGATAACTAGGAAAAATTTTAAATATGAACTAAAACCAAAGAGATAAAATGAAAGAACAGAATACAAGAGAGTAAGAAGTTCAGTTTGAGCATATAATAGAGTAACACAAGAAAATGGAGATCAAACAGTGTAAAATAAATAGCAGGAAATCAATAAAATAAAAATAAAGCATAAATAAGCAAAAAGTGAGTTATAAACTACAAATAAAGAAAAAATAATTAAAAGTATAAAAATCAATTTTGTAGTAATAAATAACAAAAATAAAATATAATAAATACATTTCAACAGATTGAAAAAGATAAGAAATGTGGAAATATTAGTGTTAAAAATAAGTTGTGAGGAATTATGAAGAGCTATCTGTATTTTCTCCACAAATTTTCTATGAGAGAAAAAGTGCTCTAAAAGTATTCTGTGTAAAACAATAAAAAAATTTTAAAGATTAAATATAAGTTGAAAGGCTGTCTGGGGGTGTAACTCAGCAGTAAAGTGCTTGCCTCGCATTCTTGAGAGACAGGCTTCAATCTCCAACACAATGGGGGGAGGGTGTAAAAAAAAAAGTTCAAGGCCACGTAAAGGATAACAAACTGTTAAAACTATGCAGCAGAGGAAATAAAAAATATAACTTGTTTCCAACAGAATTAATATATCCTCCATAAAAATTAGTGGATCTTTTGGCAATAAATGTCACAGAGTTCTGTAACTTTCTTTTTTAGTTGAAATAGTTTTTGCAACTTGAAGCCCTTCTTTATAAAGTTTTGAATTGAGATTTGGATAACTTTAGAAAATGAAAGGAGAAGCTTATCATTTTTACGTTCTGAATAGTTTGAATAATGTAGGAATCACCTAATCCAGTAATGGTGAAACTTCTAAAGACTGGGTGCCCAAACTGCAACCCAAAACCCATTTATTTATTGCAAAGTGCCAACACTGCAATTAAATCTGAATACTGAGGTTTTAGTTTAGAAAAAAACAACTTATACATTTACATCTTTTGTCTTAAAAGAAAAATACAATAACAGATCTTTCAGTGACACAAATATCTTTTTATTGAAAGGCAAATGTTTGTATTTGGTGTGCTTTTGCATGATTAATGTGATTTTTGCTGTTATATCCATGCTGATAATTTGTCAAACCTTGGCTCATGCTTTGTTAGTTTGAGAGCAACACATTAGATCATCTGTTAGTCTGCTTCTTGTATTAGACTTGATATAACTGAAAGCTGAAAATAGTTGCTCACAAGCATAAGAAGACCCAAACAAAATAAGAAAAGCAATTCCAAGTGCTTTCATTGTCTTAAAATTATTTGGCAGAGAATTCCACACTTTAAGGATTTCATTTTCAGAACTGCCAACTGTGCTGTCCTTTGTCATCCCTTCACTCTTTTTTTTGTTTTTTTTTTGGTGGGTCCCGGGGGTCGACCTCAGGACCTCACGCGCCAACAGGCACCCGTGCCACTGAGCGATATCACCGGCCCCTTTTTCGTATGTGGGATCCGGGAGTCGAACTCAGGCCCTCGCGCTTGCAAGGCAGGCGCTAACGCCGCTGAGCCATCTCACCGGCCCTCCCTTCACTCTTTATCTTCACTATCTTCTCAAGTGTTGCACAGAGGTCACAGAATTTATTTTTTCAGGTAGAGCTTTCCTGAAATTCTAATAGCTCCACTTCCAGATTTCCAAATTCTAACCAGTTTAAGCAGGAAGGATCAAGATTTTCAAATTTGGTTTTATCTGGAGAAGTAAGAAAACACAGTGTTGTCTACATCTTACAGAGCTGTAAAAATCTGTTAATAAAATTCTCCCTTGCAGCTGCTATGATTTTCTGATGGATTATCTGCAAATGTCAAATTTTCTAAATGCATTTTTAGATTTGGAAAATATTTCATCTGCCACTTACAAGGTCTCTTTCAAAAACCTGTAATTTTCCCTCAAATGTTTTGATATCATAAAACATCCTTTCTGCTGTTTTCCCTACACCTTGTAGTTTTTGGTTCACTACACTGAAGTATGATGTAGAATTGGTAAAATACATGAGGTTGTTAAGCCAGGCCATATCAGTGAGCTGTGGATATTCCTTGTCCTTTTCACTCGTGAGCAGCCTAATGTCATCCAAGCAGGCTACAAATCTCTCCAGGACTCATTTTCTGCTCAGCCACTGGACGTTACTGTACCGAAGTAAAGCATTGTACTCTGCCTGAACCTCATCAAGAAATGCCTGAAACTGTCAAAACTTAAGAGCACAAGCCATGAGGCAGTTCACCAGTTTTGTGATATCTTCAAGAGTATCATCTAAATTTTGCTGCTTTCCCTGGCATAAAGAGCTTCACGGTGGGTAACACAATGAGACAGAATGACTGGATGGCTCGCTACTTTAACAAAGAACTAGATGTTGCCCCCACCATACAGTGTCCCATCACTAGTAATTGAAACCACTTTTTCTCGTCTTATGTCTTGTGACAAAAAAGCCTCTATTGTAGCATTGAAGATATCTGGACCTTGTGTTCTTCTAAGCAAAGATACCAGTTTCACCAGCTCTTCTCTCATGGTGTCACCAACAGCATAACACAAAATTACTTCTAGCCCTGCCTGATTATGTGTATCTGTGCTTTCATCCAAGCACAAGGAGTGACAGATTGTAGGGAGCTTATGAGCAACGTCACTTGCCATGTGCAGGACTTGATCTTTAACAGCACTTCTGCTAAGTGGCACCTCAGAGACGCATTGCATAATTTTATCTTTGTTTGGAAAATCATGAAAAAGGGAATTACTCCCAGACAACATAGCCATTTTGATAAAATTCCCATCAGAGAGTGGCTTACCATGTTTCTCTATGCATAGTGAAATTTGAAAGCTAACAGCTGTCAGATGATTTGTTTTAGAAAGATAGTTGCAAAAACTAGGATACTGGAAATGATATTTCCTCCATTTCCCTTCAGGAAACTCAGTTTCACCAAGTTCAGCAACACTTTTGGGTTTGGTGTCAAAGTATTGTCTGACACTGTATGGCATACAACACTTTCATGACACGGAATACATAATGCTTTCCCACTGCATTCAGTCACTCCAAATGTCTGTCCAGTCCTCTTGGAATGATCTTCCACTGTCTGTTTTCAGTTTTGCTTTTCTTGCTATAGTAATTTTTTGGTGTTCAAGACTTGGAGTCTATGAAAACACAAAATTAAAAAAAAAAAAAAAGAGTACCCAATACAAATCTATCCCTATACCAAAATAGCTAACACTATTAGTTAACACTAAAGAATTGGATATTCCCTGAATGGACAATCAGTGGTAATGATTCTCAGCTGGGGTTCCTCTTGAATTTGCTGAGCACCAGCTCAAGGAGGCAATGTTCCACTGACCATCAGCTTTTGGCATGCTCTGACGAAGGCATTTGAGTGCATTTCCCACTTTGTGGGGACTTCTGCTAAAATTACAGCCAGTCCAAGCAAATATATATAATATATATATATATATATAATTATATTATATTATACTATAATTATATATAATATATAATAAATCATTAAAACATTAAACATTAAAAGCACAACATTAAAAGAATCTCAGTCTCTTAATTAGAACATCTTTTTACTAAATCTTAGATATTAATTTCAATTTTCATAAGAAAATTCAAAGCTAAAATCTTGTGTTAATAAAAAAAATTATTAAAACTCACAGCCAGTGCAAGCAAATATATATGTTATATACATAGATCCTTGGCAGCACACTGATCAGCCATGGGAAAGCTCAGAGGAGTTGTGGCTAATGAGATGTTGCTCATTGCCTGGTACTGCTACTCCTTTCCGAGCACGCACATGGTCCCTATGTGTGGTGGTGTCTGGCGCTCAGCTGCTGGGGTGATGCTGAGGTGACTTGGTTCACATGCTGACAGAGAGGGTTTGCGTGTGCATGGAGATAGTATGTGGGAAAAAAAAACAAAGAACAAAATAAAGCGTTGCCCTGAATGTAGCATAGTGACAACCAGGGACTGAGGAGGGTTCCTATGAGTGGGTGAGGGGGGAGGAAGAGTGGGCAGATGTGAAAAATGCAAGATGTATGCCTGCATGGAAACATCATGATGAACCCCATTAATTTGTAAAATCAGTATTTATTAATAAAAATAAACGTAAAAATGAAAGAAATAAACTTAGATGTCATGTACAAAAGTATTCAAACAATGTTACCTTTTGCTGATTCTTTAAACAGTTCCAATCTCTTCTAAGGAATTGATCTCTTTACTAAAAAAAAAAGAAAAAGAAAACTGAAAAAATTTTAAAAAGAGATTCTCTTATTTGGTCAATTTTGAAAATTTGTGCTTTGTTTAAAAAAAAAAAAATCTTTTCCTTCCCCCAGCTTACAAAAACATTTCTAAAGAGTAGGATCTTATTTTCATATATATATATATATATATATATATATATATATATATATATATATATACAAGTTAAATTTCCAAGACTATTTTTGTTTTGTTCTATGTCTGCCTAGTTCTTTCCCTTCATTAATGCTATTCTTAGCTAAAGAAGAGCTTCTCAAAATAAGCATTTCCATTTGATTCTTAGGGTCTTAACTATATGTTTTTGACTCTATTGTAGTGACATGTACAATGTGACATGAAGAAAATTTAGGAATTTCCTATCATTTGTCAGCTATAGGAAGCCACATATGATTAGCCGAGTTGTTGTACGGACAAACACTGGACACATCCATAATGGGTACTTTGCAAGAATTTATTAGTGACACTAGAAATCACTTTGCCAGGCAAACACAGGAAGATATGTCAAATGACAGAAGAAGATCTTAAAGAGATATTTGTAGACATCTACCCTTCCCTATCTTTCTTTTCTACAGTAATTTTTAATGTTAAAGAAAATTATGAGATGCAAGCTGTTATAGTAAGAAAGGGACATGATTATTGTATTGCAGAAACAAATCCTAGTGTACAAATTCTGTCTTCACGTGGAGACAATTTGCAGTGTGTGTTCCCATTTTGCAAGTAGTCATAATTATATCAATGGTATTGTAATGTAGTCAATGATGTCAATAAAACTTAAGTTATTCTTTGTTTTCTGTAATTTATAAGAACCTCAGAGAACATGTAATTATCAAGAGGATGATAATAGATGTAACAATATTAATTTTTGCAAAGCTGTTATCAAACAAATTTAGAGATAACTATAAAATGATTTGTTTGAAAGCAAACTCTTGCTCTTCAATGGATGTTTAAAATTATTTTATGATAATTTACCAATTAATTTATTTTCTATGAATTCAAATATTATGACTCAGAAAAGCAGGGGTAGCAAAGTAAAATATGGGTATCAACGTTAAAGACATTTGCTTATTTCAAAATAAATTTGGAAATTACAGCTCCATCTGTTTACTATTTGAATACAGAGAAAATAATATTACTTCATTAATTCCAGTTCTTCATGTAAATTAAGACATTTGGCCAAATTAACACACAGACACACATAACTAATAAAGTTCCCCTGCTATATAACACAAAGCATAGATTGTGTTAAATAATTTTGTGACCTTGATAATGGACAGAAGTTTTGATCTAGAGAAGTGAATCGTCATAGGAATTTTAATTTCAAATGAATTTTAATGACTAACTGGTAAAACACCATTTGTTTATAATAAGCATTTATATTTTCTTCTGAAAAAATGAAGAAAATACATGTAGAATATTAAGAAAGTCCCTGTGTGTTACTAGCAAATATTTCTAATACCTAAAATGCGTAGCTCACAGAAAGGGGAGAACAGATGGTCTTAAGATGGCCTAGTGATTTATTAGTCTATAAATTTGCTTTGATTTCCGTCTAATAGAAGTGAAGGAGAGGAAACAGGACAGAAAGGATAAGGGAGGGACAGAAAGTGAAAGAAACAGGAAAAACAGGCAGGGGAGAAGGGAAGAAAGAAAGGAAGGCAAGGAGAGAGGATTGGGGAAAGAAGAGGATGGGGGGAGAAAAGGAATAAAAAGAAGGGAGGCAAGACAGAGGAGAGGAGAGAGTGATGGGAGGAACATAAAGGGGAGGAGTGGAAAAAGGAAAGAGGAGCAGGCAGAGCCATGGAGAGGAACTGTGGGTACATTCTGTTCTCCATGAGGACCTTTCTCCACACCCCTGGGTTCCACAAATCATGGACAGAAAATATTTAGGAAAAAGCTGCATCCGTACAGACTTTCTTCTCTTGCCATTATTCAATAACTAATATTGCACAGCTATATATACATAGTTTACATTGTCCTGGGTACTGTAAATAATCTAGAAATGATCTATTGTGTATGGAGTATATGTATAGGCTATATGCAAACGCTGTGCCATTTTGGGCCAACGAGAGCTTAGCGGCATAAGCACCTGCCTGGCAAGCGCAAGGTACTGAGTTCGACTCCCGGTACCCACATACAAAGGAAAAAAGGGCCGGTGACATCACTCAGGGGCACAAGTGCTTGCTGGCAAGTGTGAGGTCCTGAGTTCGAGCCCCGGTACCCACAAAAAAAAAAAAAAAAAAAAAAGAGCTGTGCCATTTTATATAAAAGACTTAAGTATCCAGGGATTTTAGGACCTGTGGGGTTCCAGGAACCAGTCCTCTGTGGGTACACAGGGAAAGTTGCATTTTCCCTCCCTATGTGGAGAAGATTGTGTGATACTTGTCTTCAGAATAGAAACTGCTTGAGGGGAACCTCCTGACCTGGCCTTTGAGAAAGCTCATGATAAGTCACACGGGTTATCCCCAAGAGGAAGGGAAGGAATGATTGGGGTGTGCAGAGTGCGGTGGGGGGAGAAGAAAGCCAGAGTGGGGGAAGAAAGAAGAAAGAAGCTGTCTGCCCCACCCTAGACCGCAGAGTGCTGTGTAAATCATGTGGGAACCTCACCCTGGGGAGAGGGCAGGAGGGTCCCGGTAATGACTCATTAAATTCTCCTCTAGGGAAGTGAGAATTGAACTCCTGAAAAGGTTTTTATTTGATTGGGAAAAAAAAAGTGATGTGAGATGTCCTATATACTTAAGATTGAGAGTGTGTTATTATTACTATTTTTTTTAATCAGTTCTTTCCCAACTTGTCCCACGAGTTAAGATTCTTCTGCTGTTAGAGACGACTCTTTGTAGGAGGACCTGGACCGGCCACAAAGCAGCAGCTGTCTGTCTTGTCACCCATTTGAACAAACAGGACATCGAGCATCACAGTGTTATGGTCATGCTGGTAGCAGATCCCTGAATTCTTATCAAAAGAAAATGTGCTGCACCAAATGGAAAGGGGCTCGTCACCCAGGAAGCATGCCATGAAGTCGTGGCTAGGGACTGCCCACCTACAGTGGACAGACCGGAAGGGTAGGGCTCACGGTTTAAACAGAACATTCCTTCGGTGTCTATCAGTCTTAATGAAAGGAAATAAATCTTTAAAACAAATAGAAATTAACCAATTCCATAGGTATTTGTTTAGTTCCATTCATATGCAATTTCTCCTGAGGATAAAATCACAGCTTCTACCTTTCAAAGACCTATCAAGTTGTAACTGAGATAACATATGTGGAAATTAATAGGAAAATATGTATTGGTATAATTTATCCTGACAACTTTTTTTTTTTTCTGTTTCCAAAAAAATAAGGAATGGAAATTCACTCTGTTTTTACTTTTTTTTCTTTTTAAAAAAAAATTCAAAATTTTTGTACCTTCACAGCTGGCTCTGAAGTGGGTCTTGATTTTTCTTACCTTGATGGGAAGGGGAATTACTTCATATTTTTAAGATCTTCCATCATAATAAAGATTTTTATTGATCATCTTGTCCCCAACTTTTCAAGTCATGGCTGGTACATGCAATATTCTTGGTACAGCTCTTAAATGAGTAAAGTCATCAAATTTAATGAGAGTCAGAGAGAGAAATTTACAAATCATAGGAAACAGTAGTGGGCCAGGGATATAGCTCCGCAGCACAGTGCCTGCCTGGTAAGAGTGAGGTCATGAGTTTGATTCCTGGTACTCCCCCCCCCAAAAAAAAACCCAGCAGTGTACCTTACTGGTTTTTAAATAGTTCCAAGCAACTATTTCAAAAGTAGTAATGTGAAAAAAAAAGTAGTAATGTTAAACAATAGTTTCTAAAACGACATTTTGATGGAATTGTTTTTAATAGTATCACTGAAAGATTTTAGAAGAAACAATGTGAAAACAAAACCTTGATATGTAGACCTCTATCTTTAGTCCTGTATTTGTACCTACACTCACTCACCGAAGGAGCGTTGCACTCCTACTAAAAATGACACAACCCCACCACCACCACCCTGGCTCACTTCCACGTGGTAGAATGGAACCAATCTTTCAAAGTTCTTATAGCATAAGGCAAAGCAAAATAGAAAACCTGTGACTGTATTTAAATTTTTATTGCTCTACGTAAATAAAATGAGAATTCTTTATTTTTTAAAATTGTGAGAATAAGATTGATGAGATGAAATTTATATTGTTTACACTGCCCAGTTATTTGTATTAACACTTATTTCCTGTTTTCTATCCCCTCCTCTTGGAGACTGGAGGTCAGTGTTTTTGTATGGTTAATTTAAAAAATAAAGAACAGGGCCGGTGAGATGGCTCAGCGGCGTAAGCGCCTGCCTTGCAAGCGCGAAGGCCCGAGTTCGACTCCCGGAACCCACATACGAAAAAGGGGCCGGTGATATCGCTCAGCGGCACGGGTGCCTGTTGGCGCGCGAGGTCCTGAGGTCGTCCCCCCGGTACCCACAAAAAAATAAAAAAATAAAAAAATAAAGAACATATTGCTTATTGATTTAAGTGTTATGATACAATGGCTTTTTATGCGTATTCTTTCTTTATCTCAGTAATTTGTAAGGAAGGTATTTTTATATCTATCTGATACATAAAAGCCTGAACCTCATCAACATGAAGCAAATTGCTCAAGATCATACAGTGAACACTCTATAGAAATGATTAAATTAAATAATCCATTATCCAGTGTGTGGTGAATTCTGAACAAAACATAAATGTTGCAATTATTCAGGTCCAATATCGATCTGTACTACTAATTCTGAAAATCCTTGCCCTAAAATGTTACACCTAAAGAGTATTTATCATCAAAAGATTGAGCTCAGAATAAGTCTGAAGAGGTAACATAGGTGGAGCAGTAGAGTTTATAGGCTTAGAATTATTTGCAGTAATGTAGTTTCCCAGGTTAGTTTTCACTTGGCTTAATTTATTTTTTCTGATTGTCTGTCTAGATTTATGAACAAGAAAAGTTTTTGTTTGTTTTTGTTTTGTTTTGCTTGTTTGTTTTCTTGCAGTGCTGGAGATTAAACCCAGCGAATACTGAGCTACAATCCCCAACAACCACCATCTTCCCTTTTTTCTGTGTTTTGAGAGTCTCACTAAGACTAGCCTTGAACTTGTAATCCTCCAGTCTTAGCCTCCTGGGTAGCTAGGATTAGAGGCATACTCCACCATCCCTGGCGTGAACTGGGAGCTTTTAAGTTCCACATAATAGACAATAAAGTGTATTCTAGAATTGACAGCCTACTTTACACTTTTAACCAAAAACCTTAAGTGCCACAAACTCTGCAGCAGACTAAAAACTCACAATGTATATGATGTTGAAATACAGCCTCAAAATCCAAAGGAAAAATCACCAATTGAGAGAGAATTTTTCTCCAGTGTGTAGAGTATTCCAGAGCTAAGAATGAGGGCAAGTTCTGAAATTTACCTCTAGGACCAGTTCATTAGTTCACACACTAAATAGTGGACAAGAAAGTGTCACCAGAGTCTAAAGATCAGAACTGTTGAGGGAAGGATCCCTCAGCAGATGCACCCTTGCTTGAAATCATGAATGAGCAAGAGCAGCAGTTTGCTTAGCTTTTTTTTTTTTTTTTTTTTTTTTTTTTTGTGTGTGTGTGTGTGTGTGTGTGTGTGTGTGTGCCTGGGGATTTAGATTAGCTGAAGTGGGAGGAACTAAAGTTATCACACAAATTCCCCACAGGGTGGAGTCTGAGCATTTCTTTTACTCTTTCACCCTAACATCTGGTATAAAAGTTGCAAAAAATCCTTGAGAGGTTCCTTGAAAAGTGCTGGAGGCTGAGGACTCTGCCAATTCCTAACCGGTAAGCAGCAAGGCACTGACAGGCACTCTGTACACGAATGTCCCCGTCAGTGGTTTTTTTTCCCAATTGAAAATTTTCTCTGCTACGATTGTCACAGTGCTTCGGAGGCTTCTTCCGCTCATTTCCTCTCCCCTAAATTACCTTCATGAAGAAAATGGCAAAATCTCCCTAAAAGCCCTCATCTTTAAAAACAGGTTTAGTAAAGAGATTTTTCGAAGTGTGTTGAAAAAGAATTACTGGCAACAGCACACTTTAATTCGTCTACTAAGCTTGGTTACATTTGATAATTAATGGTTAATCCTGCAGTTACCTGAATTTAAATGGTAAGGTTAGATCAAATTCTGGATGAGATAAAGATATCTTTAAATAAGTTTTAAGTCTTCTTTTGTTTTCTCGTAATTCCCATTGTCTAGTCTATAATTAGTCATATTAAATATTTAGAGAAGTGAAAACGTCTATTCTTGTGGAGTTTCTTCCTCTTTTGCTCTGTGAAATATTTGCCTAACAGAAGAAAGCTGATGTATTTTTCTCTACTTATTGAATGGTTTTTGGTTTTTCTTTCTTGCTCTTAGTTTGAGAAACATGGTGTATTTTTAAGGTAGTAGCATTGGAACAAATGCATCGGTCTTCTGTCTGTGAGGCTGGGAAGTCATTTCTATCCTAGAGATGAAAGACACAATGTGACTGCAATGTCACTCATTTCATAATGATACTGTTAAAGAAGCTTGTTCTATGTAATATATATATAATTTTACTAGGTTCTAAACTTTGAACTCAGTACAATTTGCTCATTTCAAGCATGAAACTTCACTGTCTAAAGATTAACTACTGCTTACTCAGCATGCTTTATTTAACTGTTTAACCTCTAACCAGTGTTTGAGTAGGATATCCTGATTCTACAATACCATAAAATCAGCTTTCAGTAAAGATGAAAGTTTTATCTCTAAAGTTTTGGGTATCTAAATTGCATCATGAGAACCCAATTTACCAAATTTCCAAAGCTAAATTGAGAACAAAAAGACAATTTCCATCAAAAGCTATTATTATAAAAGATATCATATTATAAAAGATATCATAAAGATATCTTTTATCCTTTTTATAAAAGACTTCATTAATGTGAATTGATCCTAACAGTGATTGCCTTAAGAAAATAAATTTCAACTTTATATTATATAACAATACACGTAAACAAGTTATGTGACTTGCATGAAATGACTGGTATATTTGTCCACGTTCTAAATAAAATTGGCACTTAATAGTGAAATAAAAATATTTGGAAGACTTTTAAAAAAAAAAAAAACTAGTGTTTAATTTCATTTCAAAACATAAGCCCATGAATTTCCTTGTAAATGATAAGCCAGGCATAAAATTATGGCTTATAAAGCATTGTCTTAACTGGTGGGGTGAATGTAGAATTAAGTGGCAAAGTATAAATTAATAAATTACTTCCTTGGAGTGATGGTGCTGTGTCACTTTGTTAACAAAGGGTGATATTTAATTCCGCTAGAGGCTGTGCATGGTGGAGCGGTGGATCAGGGTATACTCTTGGAGAGACACTCCTATCAAGTGTTTTATAATACCCGAGGTGGGACAAGCCCATAAGTAGGACCGGACTCTAACTTTTGCCTGGCTGGTAACAGATTGAGAAAGATTGTTTAAGACTAAATGTATTAACATACCACGCGGTGCTTTATAGATAGATTGCAAGACTGAAAAAAAGAAGTGAAAGTAAAAGAGAATGAGCTAAAGAAACATTAATTTTAAAAATCGAGAAGCAAGATGAAAGAAAAAGAAAACACAGGTTTGTCTCTGATTAATTATATTGGTTAATATTTGTAGTAAACTAATCTGAATATTTATTTAAGTAGCATCTTTGGATTTAAAGTCATCTCAAGTAAAGTTTCAAAGGGCCAGGTCTCCAAGGAAGCATCCAAATATGAGACAAAATTTTGATTCTGAGTTTCAATGGAAATGATTTTATAATTATTTCCCATGTGATCAGGATGAGAGAAGGTAACCTTTTAGGAATTGGTCAATATTTATGTTACATAATTCACCCAGCTTTTCTGTTTATACTCTTATTTAACTATCATTTTGGGGGTATTCTCCCTTAAGATTCTGCTCAACAGTGGGGTGATCATCAACATAAGATAAACATGACTTAGGCCCCAGATAGATTATAGCTTCAGTGGAGTAGCCTGAAAACTCAATGAAGCTATGTTAAGTAACAGGTTTATACTGAGGACATACTTAACAGTGCAGCAGAAAAATATCATAGAAGTTCAGAAACAGCCAAATGGTCAGACCCCCAGGTCCTCTTACAGAATTTGCTGCATGGAAGGACACATTGACTCTCAAGATAGGATTGTCGCATAAGCGCCTGCCTGGCAAGCGTGAGGTCCTGAGTTTGACTCTTGGTACCCGCATATGAAAAAAAAAAAAAAAAGAAAGAAAAGATAGGATTGTCTCCCTGTCATTTTTGCAGGAGGCATAACTATTTGATCTTCAACCATTGTGTAGCTAAGTGATTCTTACTTGCTGCTGGAATCAATTCATCATTTCGTTGCTTTAACAACCCATGGTTTCTATTTTCCTCTAGAAAATGATCACTCATGACATTACTTCTCCTAAATCCTATAATTTCATAGCTTCTCTCTGATTCTTATAAATTCATGCTTCTGAGACTAACAGAAGGAATGAATTATCTCAAAGATCAGATTCCTGAAAGAATTTGATTATATGCTCGGCTAAACACCATCATCACTGTTCAATTAGCAGTTTCATAGGGTCATTCACAGACCACTGACATAGCAGTGCATTTTCTTTAGTTGTTCATGTGTCCAGCAAAGGTCTAATCAACTATGACCAATCAATCATGCCAAGTGGTAGAGTCACTGTCTTTGATGTTCAAAAAATAAGTTCCTTCATCAGCCAGCTACAGTTAGGGAACCATTTAGAATCAAGTTGTAGGCATGGCAAGCATGTTTCAACTTTTCCACTCACATGTATGCAAATAAATATAGTACCTGGTAGAATGTGTTACTTCTCACAAAAGGTGTGTTTATAAAAGTTACAAATGTTTAAAGTACAAAACACTACCTTTAGCAGAAATATCATGGCAGGTCTCAGGAAGAACGTGGAATTTAAGTGAGGACTCTGAAATATGTCTAGGATCTGAACAAACAGAAGGAAAGCTGAACAGTTTGGGCAAATGAGATGATATGGGAAAACTCACATAAACAGAAAGTGTTTTGAGACACAAAAACCACAGTTTAGTATACTAAGATATTGAAAGCACATCAACATCAATGTTAGAAACATTGACTTTTGTACAAAATCATGAAATAAAGCCATTGGGACCTACTACTGTATCTAAACCAAAAATGCACAAGTGAATTTTAATATCTTTGCATAAGAATATAAAGAATGACTTATTAGGACACAATTGGCAATTAAGAAAAGAAATGGTCAAACAAGTAGATGAAAGTAAATTAACCAAGAGGAAATATGACTGTTTTAATGGCATTGTATAATATCAGATGTACAAGTACTGTCTGGCACTGCATGTATGTGGGTTAGAGTGGGAAAAGGGAAAGGAACGTAGAAGAAAGAATGATTAAAATTAAGTTCTGACGCTTCATCTCTGTGTTAGATTTGGTTCCCAGGGGTTCTAGATTTTTAATACCATGCATAAATTGAAAAATGCCAAATATATCTTTTGATTCAATATTCCCCTAAGTTACAGACCCAAACCCCAATGGTCACCTTGACATTGCTTGCTACCTGGAGGTTCAATACTTACTTGAGGGCCGGTGAGATGGCTCAGCGGCGTAAGCGCCTGCCTGGCAAGCACGAGGGCCCGAGTTCAACTCCCGGAACCCACATACAAAAAAGGGGCCGGTGATATCGCTGAGCGGCATGAGCGCCTGCTGGCGCGCGAGGTCCTGAGGTTGACCCCCCGGTACCCACAAAAAAAAAAAAAACTTACTTGAAATCTAACATGCTCTATAGAGAACTCTGATTTTCCTCCTCAATTTTTTTCTTTCCCAGGCATTTATTTTATCATATTTCACTTATTTTCTCAGATTCCAATGCTAAACATAACCCTTTTTCCTGTTCTCAGCAGACTCTGTCACAATCTTATCTATTTTTCCCCTAAATGTATCAAAATCCAAAACATTTCTTTTAACCTTTACCCTCATGACCCAACTTAATCCTCATCCTTCTCTCTTAAATTACTATAATAGCCTTAATATGTCTCTTTCAATTTTATAATTTATCACGGTACAGTGATTTGTGTTTAATATAAAATTATATGATCACTTTCCTATTCAAAACTCTCCAGTGGTTTCCCATTCAACTTGGAAAAATATTCAACTCTTTTCCAACCTTCAAAGCTCTTCATGATTAACTTCTTGCTGTGCCCATTTCACATCCTGTACTATCATCACTCTGCCCCTCAGCTTTCCCTGGTGACTTAGATGAACAAAACATGCCTATCTCCTGCCCAGGACTTTGCCCTTGCTAGTGTATCCTCCAGGCCCAGGTGTTCACAAGGTTGATTCAGAAATGATCCCATACTTTTCCTTCAGAAAAAACCACATAACCACCCTAATGTAACTCTTTTACAGGCGAGTGATTCCATCTCATTACTATGCTTTGTTTCTTCATAGCTATAAATTTATCTGAAATCACAATCATCTTGGGGAATTGGTACATATGCATATCATATCTTAATCCATTTTATTTCTCCTCCCTCTCCCTGTCCTCCCCTCTTTCCTCGTCCCAGCTCATTTTTTCATTTCAAAAGTCTACCACCCTGTTACATCAAGATCCAATCATTTTCCTACAGATGACTTTAATTTATGTCCAAGTAGAACTCTACTGAGTATACATACCACATTTTCTTTATTTATTCATCATTAATGGGCATCTGGCTGCTTCCAAAATTTAACTATTATGAATTGTGCCCCTATAAACATTGGTATGCGTGTATCAATGTGATACCATGCAGAAGAATTATAGCTGGGTAAAACTGAATTTTTGAGGATTCTCCATGTTGATTTCCATAGTGATTGAACTTGTTTACATTCCCAACACAGTAGACAATTCCCTTTTCTCTATGACCTCTGTAGCATTTGTTGCTTTTTGAATTATTAATGATCACCATTCTCTTTGGAATAATACTGAATCTCAGTGTTTTTTTTTTTTTATTTCATTTCCCTAATGGTTAAAAATGCTGAACATTTTTCCTGTACGTATTGGTCATTTGCACTTCTTCTTTTGAGAAGTTTTTATTCATTTTGATTGCCCATTTTTTATCCACTCTTTTATTTCTTGTGTTCTAATTTTTTTGAGTTCTTTACATATTCTAAATATTAATCCTCTGTCAGAAGAGTAGCTGACAAAGATTATTTTTTCTACTCTGTAGGTTATCTCTTCACTCTATTGATAGTTTCCTTTGCTGTGCAAAAGCTTTTTCTATATTCTCATTTGTTATTTCATACTATTATTTTCACACAATTGAGCTTCTGTCTGTAAATTCTTTCCCTCTGTCAAAGTCTTCAAGTGTTTCATCAATTATATCATCCAGTAGATTCAGTACTTCTGTTATTATTTCTGCAGTTGGGAAAATGATAACTTTAACCTTTTTTTAAAAGGTATTAATTTTTAAAGGTATTAATATACATAAAGGGCTACTTTTCTTCTAGAAAATGAAGTTGCCTGGATTGTTTATTATTTTCTACCTTTTCAGAGCACCATTTGTAATGGAGACTTCACCTCTTGAGCTGCCAGCTGACAGAGTACAACGCATTGCAGCTGAACTCAAATGTCACCCAACAGATGAGAAGGTTGCCCTCCACCTAGATGAGGAAGATGCACTAAGGCATTTCAGGGAGTATTTTTATATTCCCAAAATGAAGGATCTGCCTCCAAGTAAGAATACTGGAAAGCTTTTTTTTAAATCAATTTGCTAATTAATTTAGTTTTTCTACAGAATGTGCTTATCCTGCTATCCAAATAATACAGTAATTGTAATAGTGTCTGAGAAACAGCAGGTCCCTAGTACTATTAAATCAACCTGTCCACCTACCTTGAACTCATATTCTTTATTTTATTTACCTTCTCTGAATGAAATACTCATCGGGTGCTTATGCTGTCATCTACTTCCTTGAACAATAGAGATACTGATTGAAAATTGTAGGCAGACACTTATGTCTTCTATAAGCACTTAGAGCTCAAAGCAATTCTTTTCAACACGATATTAGAATATTTCTCATTTTGTGGCACCTACTTGATGATAGTGCGATGTTTGTTTTAGAAGGATTTTTTCTTTGTTATCTGGATATAACAGTAAGGATGCTACATGAATAGCCATCTTTGCATACTGTAAGTAAGGAAGAAAAATGTCAGAGTTATCTGAGAAATATGTGCTACCTTTCTGAATATAATAGAGTAAGTTGACTTTTTGTTTCCAGGGAAATTATGTTTATCTTAAACATAAGTAGCACAAGTATAAAAATATGAAATAATTTGTCACATTTAGATTTGCTTTACTGTGTTATACATCAAAGAAAAAGGCTACAAGTTTGAATGGAATTATTACACCCAAATTGGCTTCACATAGTCAGTCACAGTCCAGTTTTCATTCCTCAGATTAAATAAAATAGGTAAAATATAGGATATTCAGAATCCAAGAACCTCAGCTAATGTGATTTTAATATAAATAACTCTAATGTAGCTCGCATGTTATGAAACACACAAGGACACACTGTCCTGAAATAATGCACTTACAATATTTCTTCATTATTATACCCAGCACCAGTATAATTCTAGAAAGAGAAAGGAGTAATCAAGGCCAGTATCTAATTAAATGTTGCTTAGTATCAATTGAGGGAATCTCTGACATAAATGATAGCATTACAGAGCCAAATTACATGAGGCTATAAAAAGAAGTGGTCTTAGATCCCATAAAAAAATATTTTTAGGTAATTATAGAGTTGAAAGAATATTTTGATTTTAATGTTAAGGAATAAAAAGCTGCTGATAGTTGAGTTCCTAAAATTTAGGAGGGGAATTCTCTAGAGAGAGAAAAAAGGGGCCTGGTGATGTGTATGTCCCACCGTGAAAATTGTCAAGATTGACAGACCTGCTCGAGCTAAGTCAGGTCTGCATGATGGTGCCTCTGCCCCCATGTGTTTTTCAGCCCACCAGGACTTGGTGCTGGATGAGAACAGTCTAAAAATTGCACTATGCATCACTGACCACCATGGAAAAGCAAATCAAAGCCGGAATGAGATATCACTTTGTACTCATATTTAGGACTGGTATAAAATTACAGAAAATGAGAAGTGCGAGCTAGGATGTAGAGAAATTTGAACTCTCGTGTACTGTTGGTGGCTATGTAAATTGATGCAGCTACCATGAAAAATCCTTTGAAATTTCCTCAAAAAAATAAAAATAGAGTTACTGGTAATCCAGCAATTCTACTTCTGTGTTTATATTCAAAAGAATAAAAAGTGGACACCCCAAAATGCATATGTACACTTATGTTCATAACAATATTATTCACAGTATCCAAAAGACAGAAGCAGCCCAAATGTCCATTAACAAGTGAATACAGAAGAATGTGGTGTATACACACAGTGAAATATAATTCAGCCTTTGAAAGAAAGGCCAGTCTAACACATTCTACAACACACATTTCTCTTGAGGATATTGTACAAAAGTAGAACAAGCCAGTCACAAAAAAGACAAGTACTATATGACTGCATTTATATGAGGTGCTAATCAACTCCACATAAACAGAAAGTGGAATGATGGTTTCTAGGAAGGGGTTGGGAAAAGGAGAAATGTGAAGTTATTGCTTAATAAGTACAGGGTTTCACTTTTGCAAAACTTAAGAATTCTGGAGACTGGTCACACAGCCATGTGAATGTGCTTATCACAGAACTGTACAATTAAAAATAAGATGGTATTTTCTATGCCATGAACATTTTAGCATATTGTTTTTATATTTATTAAAAATAAGGGCCGGTGAGATGGCTCAGCGGCGTAAGCACCTGCCTGTCAAGCGCGAGGGCCCAAGTTTGACTCCCGGAACCCACATATGAAAAAAGGGCCGGTGATATCGCTCAGCAGCACGGGCGGCTGCTGGCGCATGAGGTCCTGAGGTCGACCCCTGGTACCCACAAAAAAAAAATAATAATAATAAGTTTCCCTTAAAAACAGCATTGCAGATATAATCACATCTTTTACATGTAAGACTTGAGTCTAGTATCTTGATTAAACATAGAACATTTGCTGTGAACACCTCTCCTACATAATGTAACCCTAAAGAACTATACCTTGGATGAATCATTACTAATTTTTAAAGAAATAAAATGAGAGAAAGTGAACTGATTCAATAAAGACTTTAAGCAATTGTTTAAAAAATAGTATTTCATGAGATGATGCGTGATTTTTGTCTTTGGTTCTGTTAACATGGTGTGTTACATTTATTGATTTGTGTATGTTGAACCATCTCTGCATCACTGGCACGAATCCAACTTGGTCATGGTGTATAATCTTGATGATTTGCTGCATTCTGTTTGCCAGTATCTTACTGAGGATTTTTGCATGTATGTTCATTAGGAAGATTGGCCTGTAATTTCTTTTCAATTTGGGTTCTTCTCTGATTTTGGAAGCAGGGTAATACTTGACTCCAGAAATGATTTTGGAAGTATTGCTTCCCTTTCAATTTCTTTAAAAATTTTCAGCATTAGTGGCATTAGTTCTTCTCTAAATTTCTTGTAGAATCCAACCATGAATCCATCAGTGCTTGGGCTTTTCTTTGTTGGTGAATTTTTAATTACATTTTCAATTTCATTGGCTGATAATGGGTCATTTAGAATTTTTATATCTTCTTGATTTAGTTTTGGAAGTTGGATTGTGTCTAAGTATCTGTCCAATTCTTCTGTGTTTTCCATCTTATTAGAATACAAGTTCTCTTAGCAGGTATTGATGATCTTATGAAT